>CP050235.2:1391627-2599960 GCA_012066045.3 Morus alba
TAATTCTTGGTCTACCCTCGCTCTTCTAGTACTAGGTATTTGGATGTTCACCCAAGCATGAATAGGTGCATCTAACGATCTATGTTGTACATGCTCGTACCACCTAAGACGGTTTTCCGTACCTTATCTTCTATTGGTGCTACACCTACTTTCTACTAATAACTTCATTCAGTATGCAATCCATCCTCGTATGGCCAATAATCCATCTTAACATACGCATCTCCTCCACACTCATCTTGTATATTTGTTGTCTCTTGATGGCCCAACATTCACTACCATATAACATAGTTAGGCGAATTGTTGTCCTATGGAATTTTTCTTTCAACTTAATAGGCATCTTATTATCACATAATACTCCCGGAGATTCTTCCACTTAACCCACCCATGCCTTAATCCTATGTCCGAGAAGCAACCTTATTCCTTAAAATAATTCTCTTTCATTGCCAATGGTATATGAAAGAAGAAGGGAACACTGAAGTCAAAAGTCTCAAACCTTGTGCAAGATTGCATTTGATCGTTTGGCTTCGCTTTCGCCTTTAAGCAGAAGGCCATTGCCAGTCCGAATTGCTAACGAGGCTATCTGTTGATCCAATGGGAAATGATTAATGATAAAAAAAAAAAACAATTCCACTTCAAATTTCTTTCCCTTTTTTTATTCATTCTATTTTTAATCTATTCATCTATTTCCATCTGTACTAAATTTTTTCTTCCTTTACAATTTTGTAGTTCTCAATTAACTTAAAAGCATCATCGAACACTTCAATTCCTACTTTAGACCTTATCTGATCAATTCAAACATTTCCCACATTCTAATCTTTTGAGAACATTAACGAATAAGTTACGGGAAAATAGAAATGACTACAGACTGCAACAAACATTAGTTTTATAAACATACCAACCATAGTTTTGCTTATACACATATTTTTTTAATCCTGATAAAATGTTCACAACCCCAAGAACAATAATTATAACATTCACCTGAACTAAGGCATCGGGCCGAGACTCAGAAACAACCAGAAGGACACCCAAAGGACAGGACACTTTCTCTGAGATAACTCCATCGGCCATCTGTGAGCAAAAGCAGTCATCAACAGTGTCAAAAAAATAACAAGTTATGCCAAAGAAAGGGAGATCACTTAAGTCAACTACAACGAAGAGTTAAGCTATTTATTTGTGTCGAGTTGAGAAAACGCTTTAATCTAAGAAATGAAGATGATTTGCAGACCTCTGTTCTCCTCAAAACATGACCAATAGGCTCTTCCATATCAGCAAGTTTTCGTATCGACGTTGCAAGGCTAGATATCTGCGAATAGAATTGTCAATATCAAGAACAAGACATGGCAATTGTGCAGTAGAGAAACAAGACTTACGATATATGATGACATACACAAATTCTAATGCAAAACAAAATGTAAAAAATAAAAAAATAAAAGAAGGAAAGTTTAATAATGCTTGCCTTCCCAGGCTTTAGGGTCAAACGAGATACGAGTGCCTTGTCTTTCCCAGCTTCAAGAGCAGCAGCAATATCAGCTTCATTCTCAGATTTTATCAAACTTTCATTTGCCTCAAGTGCATCAGCTATGTCCACCAAAATTTGCTTCCTAGCTTCAGATTCTAGGGCCTAAAACAGAACAATTCAAATCATACTGCTGAAGCTTTATGGAAACCTACTTCTCCGACCACATATGAGACTAAACAACATTAACGCAAAAACTTATAGAAGCTACAGAGGAAAATTAAAACATGTCGTTACTTACTTGAAGCCTCAGAGAACATTCCCGTGCTGCAACTGCCATCTCACGTGCGCACACTTCTTTAACTACAGGCCACAAATGTGCATGTTGATGAAAGACAGTACCAACACGCCTTCCTTGAAGAACATTGATGATGTTGTCTGGGGCATAGCCACTGCAATAGAATCGGAAACCGGTTTAGATAACAAAACGAAAAATTTACTATTGTCCTGAACAAGTTAACAGCAACAAAATTAGTGAAAAAATATCTATACAAAATGACTTTTGATCTTCATATGCATGTAAATATTTTCAATGCAAGAAATGAGTACATAAATCCATGCATATATATAGATGATAGTCAAAACATCTACAAGAAAAATATTGATGGAGACGGCAAATGTGATCAAATAAGCTAAACGAAAATTATAGTTTAGTCCAAACTCAGTAATTTCAATCAGGAGAAAATTGTACCTAGTGATGACAACAGGGATGCCAGCACTAGCAGCAGAAACAGCAGCATTGACCTTAGCAGTCATACCACCTCTGCCCAACCTCGACTTGTCTCCAAATGTTATCTCATCTTGATGCTTCTCTTTGACATATGTATGGATTAGCTTGATTTCGGTCACTTGGAGGACCGCTATAGAGACCTTCAACGTCACTCAACAACACTAACAGGTCAGCATTCAGTTGCTGCGCCAATAAGCCTGCCAAACTGTCGTTATCCCAAAATATGCCCGAGGAGTCCTGTGAATAATACAGCGCAAAAGATCAGAACAACAGGCAAGAGTTAAAACATATTCAGATACAAAAAGTAAGCTGCAACGGATAAATAAGAGTTGCATACCATCAATGGTTCTCTCCTAGTGCTGACAGCGTCATTTTTCATTGAAAATAGGAATAACCCTCAGAGACAACAAGGAATTCACGGTATCAGAAAGTTGTCTCCTGAAAGCTTGATCCATGAAAACTCCATCAGTCACGAGAAGTTGAGACGAGGTGACATCGAGCTGCGTAAGAAATCGATCGATATTAGCCACTTAGAAAGGTGTAAAATAAGAGAAACAAGAAAAGACTGCAAACCAATGCAAACTAGATCAGTTTTGTCCCACCTGGCTAAACATTGTATCATAAAGAGCCATGAGACTGCCCTGCCCAACAGACGCACAAGCCTTTCCATCCTCGAAATTGTCTTGTATATATTGCAGATCAGCAAAGCTGTAAAAACATGTAACGCCAGATCATTAAAGCCTCGAAATCGTCTTGTATATACAGAAACATATTATTCAAGGAAATATATATATATATATATAGTAAAATATAAATAATAAAATGTGGTATTTAACCTGGCATTGGCCAATCTCCTGTATCTTAGCCTTTGGCGGCCAAGACCAACCGCTCCTGATGACACCAAAATAACTTCATAGCCTTGAGAGTTTAATTCTTTAAGCTGTATTTATTAATTGACAAAATCATGATAACGTCAGTTCTAGAAAAAATTTATTAAAAACAAAAAAAAAAAAAAGATTTTTTCACTCTTAATCTCCTATTATTTATTTATTTATTTATTTATTTGTGTAATAGTGAAATTTTTTGGGTCATAGATTTAGAAAAAGCAGAGCACCTGCTCACATAGAGCCCCAAGTCTTCCCAACGCCAATCTCCCATCACTTCTAGTGACCACAGCCGTTCCAACCTAAAATCAATTAATTAAACAAATCAGAAATAATAATTGATCATTACCATTTACTAATCCATATTCAAAATTGCCCTAAAAATTTATAAGCAAACACAAATAAATAAGCAAAAATGTCCCGTTTGTAAAAGGAAAACAAAAAATAGTTCTGAAATCGAGAATATTTCATAACTTCGAGAACTATTTAACTAAAACAAACTGAAAAATTAAAAATTAAAAAAAAAAAAAAAAAAACAAACAAACAAACGAGTATTCATAGACCAGACCTCTAAATTATTCAACCTAAAAACGTCACGATATTGTCATTTCCTTCTTTTCTTATTGACCTATAAATGCTTCAAAAAATTACAAAGAACCCTCTCACAAAATAGAATTTGTATATTTTCATTATAGATTAATTATTACTAAACCCCATATTAATTCAATTCATCCACACACTTCGATATATGTGTATATACATATACATATACATATATAAATATACATGTGTGTGTGTATAGACCATATGTCAGACTACTAGCCCTAATATATATGGCCTGTTTGGATGAAATTACATATATTTGACAGAACTTGCTCTTAAAAAACATCGAATCCATCTTTTAAAAAAGAAAAGGAAAACTCATCAAATCCAAAAAAAAAAAGGCAAGAAAAATCATCATAAATTTAAAAATAAAAGGAAGAAAAACGCTCTTAATATGCACTTCTTGCGCAGACGGATGAACAACAAAAGGATGATCTGAAACAGAACATGCCAGTTCATTTGGTGAAAGAAAATGCCAAGAGCGATCTTGAAAAGAAAAAAAAAAAAAAAAAAAAAAAAAAAAAAAAACAAAAAAATCAACGAAAACAAGAATTAATCAGCAAAGAATTAAAAACAACGATTAAAGTTGCGATAATATCGACCTTAACAACAAGACGCTTCACACTTTTGACAAAAGCTCTAGTAGGATCCATGGTGGTGGAATCCATTATCAAAGGAGAACCGTGTTGATGCAAAGTCACAACCAAACAGATATTATGTGATGGAGAGAGAGATAGAGAGAGTTAAGAGAGAGAAATCGGTTATGAAACTGAAACTCGTATTTATAGCACAAGTTCAGTAGCAAAAATGGTATTGTTTGATTGCAAAAAGTGAAAATAAAAATAAAATAAACATGTGAAGGGCAAAAACGTCGTTGAGTGAGAGAGAAAGAGAAGCTAAGCCCGAAAATCGAGGCGACGATGACACGTAATCTAACAAACGGACGTGGGGAATCGAGATGGCAGAGGTCGCTTGTAAGGTGGGTGTCGTTTTTCCCCTTCTTTTTGTTTTGTTATTTATTTATTTATTTATTATTATTATTTAAAAGTGTGTGTGTGGGTTTGCAATTAGTGAAGATTCGTACAGTGGGTCACTGCAGTACTAGGAGTAGTATTGGACCAACTCTTTTTTTCTTTTTTTTTTTCGGCTAATCAAGCAGTATTGGACGGCAGCCTCATGCGACTGTCATCCCAAACTTTGGATTTTCCGTGACAAAAGCTTGAGAACTACTTGCTACGTGGCGAATTGCATATGATGTCTCAAACTGATAATTGTCTCTCAATCATACATATATGTCTTTGCGTTTGTTCTCATGTGTGATTTTCTTTTTTCTTTTTTCTAATTTTTATTTTTATTCAATAATTATCTAAGGAAAATCGTGTTCCAATTTTGTTCAATTTTAATTGGTGGCAGGGAACGATATTATCTTTATTAGGTTCATTTTTAACGTGATTAGGTTAAGTGTTCTTTACGCAGTTTTATTATGTTCGACATTAAAGGGTCGTTCAATTGACTAATTAGAGTTTTTAATTTAAGTTGAATGTAATTTTATGTGAGAATTTTTTACTGTGACATAAAAATTAGATATAACTGTTTTTGAGAGCTTTTTATTGTAGTAAAATTTAAATTTTAAACTTGAATCGGTGAAATGAACAAGATCTAAGACTATTTACGTATAATAAGATTATCGTGTTTTAGATACATACTGATTAATATTTCTCTAACGTTACATTATATTCTCATTAGATTCCTAATATTTATGTCAGATCTTTAATAATCCAACTAAATTCTTTCAGTAAATGCTTCACATACGATTTAGATATAAGCAATTAGTCTTTATAGAATTACTTTTTTGTTTCTAATGTTTATTCAATAGTAAAGGCACAATAATGATGGTAATTTTATATCTAGTAATTTTCTCACACGAATTTGTGTTCGAATTTTTTGTTCAATTCTAGTTGGTGGTAGTTCGGAATGATCATATTATTAATTATATTTATTTCTAATGTGATAGGGCAAAATGTTTATTAGATTATCGTACTTTCATTGTGTTTGATAGTAAGTGTGTTTACGTATTATGGAATTTCATGCAACAAATATGTTTTTAGATCTCTATGTTTTGTCAGGTTCTATTAGTAAGTATTTTAATTGGGTATAGATACATGCATTTAATACTTCTCTAACGGCGTCTTTTCCTTAGATTCTCGCTATCGCATTTATGTCAGATTTCTGTTGCGGCTAATAATAAAAGTACTTTCCGTACAATTTAGATACATGCGGTTAATACTTTCATAACGGCGTATTCGCATTAGATTCTCGCGTATCGCATTTATGTTAGATTTTGTTTTGGCTAATATAATTACTTTCCGTACAATTTAGATATATGTCATCATTATTTTTGGAATCATCATATATACTTTTATAAGATTTTATAGTTAAGCATTTGCAAGATGACCTAGATAGAGGGACGGAGCGACCTACGCCCTATTCGGTCCTTCAAATATTTTTAAAAATTAATTACTATATTTGTTTTGTCTTATGTTACCCTAATCTTAAAAATTCTCTAACTATATGTTTTACGCTAAATGTTTTTAAAAGGTTTCACTTATACTGCAAGTTCAATATAAAATTTGTTACTTTGCCCCACTAAAATTTCTATTTCTAAGTTTTTTTATAGTATGATTCAAAATTATTTCCTCCTTTTTGCTTGTACCCATTATTTGAAATTTTAAAACTCAAACAAACAAAAATTAGGAGTCAACATTACTCAAGGTTATATGTTTGGAAGAAGAAAAGAAAATATATAAATATATATTAATAAAAAAAAGAAAAAAAAAAGAAATGTGAGATAGTTCTAAAATTTATTGTACAATTAATTAGTTTAAACATTTAATTTAACCCAAGCTTGAAGAAACTTTCTGACGTTGTCCCTATTTAAGTGTTTGGAGACATATCAAGATATTTTGACATATTAATGTCAACATGTTATCCATGAAAATACTATACCATAAGTTCTCACTTAGCACATTATGTTATCATATTGGAATTCGTAAATGATAACTTTTACTAATAATCTTCATCAGTACTTCATGCTCATATCTTTCCTAATCTATCAAGAGTGTTGCGTGGTTGACTGGCGTGGTCGATCATGGTGACTCGGTTGAACAACCGAACAAGGTCAATGTTGAAGATTTGCCAAGCTAGGGCATCTATGAGACTTTACCGAATATTCCCACCCCCCAAGCGGCATCTCGGTGAGTACCTATCCCCGAGGAGGCTGAGCAGCTTCTCGACTCCTCGGAGAAACACCTAACAAGAAATCTTGAGTGTTAGTTATTGTTGGGTAAATACCTCAAATTAGTTTTCGAAAAGTTACTATTTTGTATTTTATATAAGTTACCGTTTTCAGTTTTTGGTTAATAGTTATTTTATAGTTTATTAGGAGTCTATAAATAAGTATTTTATGTAAGACTTTATATGTGCTAAGAGAAAAGTGCAAAGAAAGAGTACCTCCTCCTGAGAGAGAGAGAAAAGTGAGGAGAGAGATAGACAAAGGTGTAAGGAGGTTTAGGTAGCGAGAGAAAGTGATAAAGTTTATTATTGAGTGTGTAATTCTGAAACTGTTAGTTAATTTTTTTCTCCATCTTCTGTGGACGTAGGAAATTTTTCCGATCCACTTGAATATTTGTCTTCTATGTTTTTCTGTTATTTTTGTTTTAGTTTCTTTTTTTTTTCTTGTGTGGGTGTAGGAATGTGTTTTTTCCCAACAGTTACTCTGCAATACTTCTTACAATAGAATAAGAAATGTTAGCGTCACATTTTATGTTACTTTTTATGTCACTCTCTACATTTATTGTTTGATAAGAGGATTCCATTAACATAATATATTATTATTTAAATAAAATTAGATAATAAAATCTACGTATTATAAAAAATAACAAAGAATATGAGAAAAAAAGTGAAGTTAACATTTCTTTAACAGAATACCTAACTAACTGGGTGGATGAATGAGTATCAAAACATGTGGTACGTATTACGTCTCATAAATAATTATTTACGCATAAAGGAGGAAACTTTTACTCATTTCAACATTATGGCCGTAACGTCTTTTATTGATGTCAATTTTTAAAGTAATCAATTTAAACTTTAGAGAACTTTTGTCAAATCAAGTAAATCACTCAGCGATATATTGATCTAAGAACATTTAAACTCATAAAAGAAAAGTATTAGAAACATTTTAACACCATAATAAGAAACCTGTGAAACCACATCCATCACTCACTACTAAAAGTATTGGATTTTACAACTCATATAATGAGAAAACCGTGTCGTATCTACAACATCCTACAGTGCTGATATATATATATATATATACACAAACACATATATATAGATATGCATAATCAAATCATCTATCATGTTAATCAAAGCTATCGTAGTACCAATCAGATCATGATTTTACTTAAGTTTTCATAATTTAATCGGTAATACCTAGTGCCTATCGTCATACAGGGATAATATGTTAATCACTGATGTTTAGAAGGACATTGCATGTTCTTTTTGGTTTTACCCGCTGCATGTGTCACGTGCAGATGCAAACAAAAAGGTCGCTCTCAAATTCCTGACACCTATGGTTATGTACAACATTTTAGCTTCTTTTCAATAAAAAAAAAAAAAAAGTAGTTAGCTTTTTTATACAATTATTGAACTGTACTGTTGTCAACATTTTTTCTCTTTTTCAGCCGAAAACATTATTTTTACCCGCCTTTCAGAAAGATTATAATAACCGTTTGAGGGGTAATAACGTAATATACACTTTTATATAATATTGGAGAAACATAGTTTAAAAAATAAACAAACGACATATGTACAACAATGCAGCAATCTGTAATGCAAGTGTACACTTTTTCTAAAGTAAATGCATACACGACAAACTTGCATGTATATTGGTGGAATTGTAATGATTCAATGCATATGTGTTTAACGTGGCATGCTATTCGTTATTATAATTTTGCAAAATCTAATTCTAAAAAGTTATGGGAAGGAGAACTCACTGCATTTAGGGATGACAATTTGTAGTAATAGATCATGTTCGTATTAACTTATTTATTAGTATTATAAAATATAAAAAAGAAATTAAAAATATCATTTAAAATGAGAAAAAATATTATTTATATTACTATACTAAATAAAAAAATAATTACCGTAAAGAAAAAATAAAAGGCAACAATGAAAGTTAATTATTTAAAATGACACATAATATGTCCACGCAAAATCATAATAAATTATCTACTTTTTTTAAAAAAAACTCAAAACAGGACTTGCCTATTAAATGTGTCAAAATATTAATTTAAACACGACTCATTTATTAATCGTGTTAATTATTTCAACCCGTATATAACTCATTTAATAAATATGTTGAACAAATAATTAATATAATTACGATTTATTTAACACGATCATGACACATTTAATAAGTTCATTAGTTAATTTATCTTTTCTTTTAAGAAAAAGAAGTGAAATTTACTTACAAATTTATATTTCATTTTATGTGTATTTAATATATCATCTATTATATCATAAATTATTAGATTGTAGACTACACCTATAACTAATCGTGTCAATTCGAATCACTTCATGTTAAGAGGTCAACTGTAACCCTACTCATTTATTAATATTAACCTAATCATGACACAAACTCATTTATAATAATCTCAAACCCGCTAAATTTCTTCAAGTTTTAGCTTGCATTATTGTGTCACAACTCAAACTGCCCCTGCTATTGATCCAGATTTGCGGGACTATAGTTGGTGCCATGTACTTATAATATAGTAACATAACATAGACCGTTACACGATCAAATACAAAACAATTACGTTGAAAAACTAGCATTGTAAAATTGATATTCATTACAGTAAATAATGATCAATGTAATGGAACAATTGTTAATCATGATTGTTGGAAGAGCTACTACAACCATAGTTACTTTCTATTATATCAAGTTAAGGACTTATATATATATATATATATATATATATATATATATTCAAAAATATTAAACCACTTAAACTGCCTAAAAGAAAAAAATTATTTTTAATTTCATCGATAATTTTAATTAAAAAAAAAGCTTAAACTGTCTAAAAGAAAAATTATTTTTCATCTGGTCAATGATTTTTTTTTTTTTTAAAGCTTAAATTGCCTATGAACATATTTAATTTTATGACGATTATAAATACGGGTGTGTAGGATAAAATAAATTTAGGTCTCACGTCATTTAAATGTAAAAAAGTAATACCAAAAATTAATTTAAAAACATAAGGATTAATTTCAATTTTAGCCCTCAAGTAATACTTGTCTCACTTTAATCCTAAAGTTTTAAGTGACACACCATTAGCATCCAAACTTAACACATATTGCATTAATGGCATACCTTTATGACATCAAACCTTAAAAGATCGATGGAGTGAAGCACGTGAGGCAATTAGTGTATTTAGGGGTCGAAAATACTATCGGAAGTGATTAAGGGAGAATGTAGTAAATGGCATATTAATGAATAAATGAAGTAAATAGTAAATTTTAAAACTATTTGAAATAAATCGTAGTTTACTTTGTTAATACAAACTTTTTTGCATACATTTTTTTTTTGTTGTAAAAGATTTCTTCCATGTAAATAAAGATTTTTGAGTTTTTAACCATGCAAATTATTTTTGAGATCTTTTTTTTGGTACGCCAATATATTGATAGGTCTAGTTTTTTGTCAGTCAAATTTACATAAAATTACATAAAAATCAAAAAATACGTAAATCTAACAGCTAGAAAAACCTAGTCTATCAGTACACTAGGCAAGCCAAAAAATCTCCCATTATTTTTTATTAGTCGTCAATGAATCATTTACACGACGACATAAACTGTCATTTACTTTAAATAGTTTTAAAATCTACTGTTTACTCATTACAATTTCTTAGTGAATTAAAAAAAAAAAAAAAAAAAATCCCCTTCAAAAAAGAAACAACTAAAACAATCAAGACTACATTTATATAGAATTAATATGCTTTATACAGAAAAAACAAGAAGCAAGTCTCGGTCGTAGTTACCTTCCACTTTGAATTTATATACATACATACAATATATATACATTTTGGTCGAAAAAAAGCCCTTTCTTTTTCCCCCCTTGACTTTAGTTATTTTTTTTTTTTTAGCCCTTTTTATCTTCTTTTTTCCTTTTGCCCTAAATTTTTTTTTTTTTTTCCTACTTTCCTACTTTACTTTTTATTTTAGTTCATTTTTTCCTTAAAAATTATTTATTTTTTTCATTGCAATCTTTTTTCTTATTTTTTTATTTTTACTTCTTTCTCTAAAATTTTATATTTTTCATTTTGGTTCCTTTTTATATTTAAATTTTATATGCAATTAAATTTGTCTCATTTCCAAGATTTTATTTTGAAAATCTTTATTATGACATATATTCCTTTTCCTCTACACCTTATTTAATTTGATATATCCATTTTGTCTAATTTGTTTCTATTGCGCTATTTTATAATGTGATTTTTTTTTTTTCTTATTTTACTCATATTAACGCATATTTTTTTCATATGCGTAAGTATTAATAGAACTTAACACATGCAGTACCCTCCACGTGCATAGCATGTGGACTTCATAGGGATGACAATTGGGTGGGATGAGGGTGGAAGATTATTTCCCATCCCCATCCTCACCCCCTAAATTATCTCCATCCTCGTCCCCATCCCTGCATGAGAAGGAGCTGGATCGGAGTCGGAGATTTCTTGTCGGGGGAACCTTTCCCATATCCGTTCCATTCCCCATCATATAGAACTATGCATCTCAAAATTATAGCAACTAAAAAAAATAGTAAAAATTCATTATAAATTTATACCAAAACGAAATGTTCCATAATAATACAAATTTCTTAATA
Source organism: Morus alba (assembly GCA_012066045.3). Classification (NCBI taxonomy): domain Eukaryota; kingdom Viridiplantae; phylum Streptophyta; class Magnoliopsida; order Rosales; family Moraceae; genus Morus; species Morus alba. The sequence continues at coordinate 1,403,294 of CP050235.2, forward strand.
TATTGTCAACTAAATCCAAAAGTAATAACCAATACATAAGCAAAAAAAAGTTTTAAAACATCAAAATAAAAATGTAAATTATCATTTCTTATTTATTCCTAATAGCTTCAAAAGCATATGAGGAGGCACTAAGCAGTGCATTATTATGTGTATTTATAATTATAGGAGAAGATTAATAACTGCCTTTTTTTCTCGGTACAAGAATAGTTTCCCTTTTTTAATTAAAAAAATGCAATTACCTTTTTTGCAGTTATCTTTTTTTACGTAAAAAATAATTTTAAGAAATATGTGTGTATATATATATATATATTTATATAAAAATAATATATCAATATGGAGACATAATTACGAACCGTTTGATTCATGAATTAAAATTATATAATTAGAATTATTTTTAATTTACGTGTATTTTTTATGAAAAAAAATACCATAATAAACTATAAATTATTATTCGAATCGAAAAATAAACCCCTTTACCAATCATTAAATTTTATCACCATCTCCGTTTCTATCCCAATAATTATTTTCTATTTCCGTCCCGTGGGGACTATTTTCATTCCTAGGACTTCAACAAATGTTAAAGAGACACAAACAACAAGCATATAATAGAGCAAAAAACAACTGATTTTTTTTTTCTTTTGTTGGACTTTTCACCTGAATCTGATTGTTCTTTTTTTTTTTGCCAGACTTTTCACCTAAATCCAACTTTTTCTCGCCAATAATAAAGGCCCCAGCCCCTGAGTAGTGGACGAGAACGACGCCAATGCCATTTGTCATTCCACTTTATCATTTTAATAATTTATTATTACTTTCCTATCATTTTTTATTTCCATTTATTACTAGACCCTACATTTTTTAACAATACTTTTGAATTACCCATGTCCATCTAAAAAAATATAATTATTTAATTATTAAATTATTAATATCTCATTTATTTTATTAATTTAAATTTTAAATTTTAAATTTTTATAATAAAATTTTTTTTTAAAATATCACATTAAAATTTTTTATTATAATAAAAAATTTTAAAAATATCACATTTTAATTCGAATCGAAAATTTAAATTCACAAAGTGAACGATCTTTCGAATTGTTTAGCTTTTTATACAATTATTGAATTGTACTATTGTCAACAGTTTTCTCTTTTCAGCCGAAAACATTATTTTTTACACGCCTTTTACGTCAACTTTTTTTTTCGAAGGCTAAGTCGATTATTTATTAATAACCAAACAGAGATATCTTTTATTTTTAATTTTTTTAATTGTTCCTAATATTTTATTATTTGTTAACGTTATTTAAAATATATTATATTTTTTAAGAATATGTATATTTCATTTTAAAATATATAAATATTTAAACAAATTATAAATATCTTTTTATATTATATATATTTAAAAATATATATAAATGTGTCGCTTTAATTTAATACTGAATTTGTGATATTTTTTTTTAAGATATATTAGGCATCGTCCACACTAGAGAGCTGACACATATGGAGATTAGTAATATTAGTTGCAGGTTATTTGTAGAGCAACACTTGTCAAATAGATGGTTAAGGCATCAGCTTTTATTTTCGGAATATGAGAACACGAGGAGATCATGATGGCAGGTTTATGTCAAGTTGGAAAGCTTTTATTTTCAAAATCTAATTCTAAAACTTATGGGAAGGAGAACCCACTCTATTTAGGGTGACAATTTATAATAATGGATAATGTTCGTATAAATTTGTTTATTAGTATCATAAAATATGGAGAAAAAATTAAAAATACCACTTAAGATGAGAAAAATATTATTTATATCACTGCATTAAAAAAAAAAACAATTACCGTAAAGGAAAAACAAAAGGTAACAATGAAAACTAATTATTTAAAATGACATATATAACATGTCTACACAAAACTATGATAAATCATATACTTTTTTTAAAAAAAAATAAACTCAAACAAGACTTGATTATTAAATGTGTCAAAAATATTAATTCAAACACGACCCATTTGTTAATCGTGTTAATCATTTCAACCCGTATAACTCATTTAATAAATATGTTAAACAAATAATTAATATAATTATGATTTATTTAACACGATCATGACACATTTAATAAGTTTATTAGTTAATTTATCTTTTCTTTTAAGAAAAAGAAGTGAAGTTTACTTACAATTTTATATTTCATTTTATGTGTATTTAATATATCATCTATTATATCATAAATTACTAGATTGTAGATAACACATCTAACTAATCATGTTAATTCGAATCACTTCATGTTCAAAAGTCAACTGTAACCCTACTCGTTTATTTATATCAACCTAATCATGCCACAAACATTTATAATAATCTCAAATCTGATATTGTGTCACAACTCAAATTGCCCCTGCTATTGATCCAGATTTACGGGACTATAGTTGGGGCCATGTACTTATAATTTAGTAACACAGACCGTTTACATACACTATCAAATACAAAATAATTACGTTGGAAAAACTAGCATTGTAAAATTGAAATTCATTATAGTAAATAATGATCAATATAATGGAACAATTGTTAATCATGATTGTTGGAAGAACTACTACAACCATAGTTACTTTCTATTATATCAAGTTAAGGACTTACACACACACACACACACACACACACACACACACACACACATATATATATATATATATATATATATATATATATTCAAAAATACTAAACCGCCGAAAAATTATTTTTAGTTTAGTCGGTAGTTTTTTTTTTTTTAGACTGCTCACGAACCGCTTAAATACCTTAAAAAAAATTATTTTTAGTTTGATTGGTAGGGGTTTCTTTTTTTTTTTTTTAAAAAAAAAAAAGCTTAAACTGTCCACGAACATACTTAATCTTGTGATGATTATAAATACGGGTGTGTAGGGTAAAATTAATTTGGGTCTCACATCATTTAAATGTAAAAAAGTAATACCAAGGATTAATTTAATAAACATAAGGATTAATTTCAATTTTGGCCCTCAAGTAATACTCGCTCACTTTAATCCTAAAGTTTTAAGTGACACAACATTAGCATCCAAACTTAACACATATTGCATTCATGTCATACATTTGTGACATCAAACCTTAAAAAATCGACGGAGTGAAGCACGTGAGGCAATTAGTGTATTTAAGGGTCGAAAATGAGTTTTTGCACATTCTCTAGTACGTTAACATATTGGTAGATCAGGTTTTTTATCTATTAAATCTACATAAAATCACGTAAAAATTAAAAAGTACATTGATGTAACGGCTAGAAAAACTTAGCCTATCAATACACTAAGCGTACCAGAGAATCTCCTATTAATTTTTACTAGTTACACAACAACGTAAACTACTATTTACTTTAAATAGTTTTAAAATCTACTGTTTACTTTATTTAGTTTCATAAATTTACTATTTATTACAATTTCTTAGTGAATTAAAAAAAAAAAAAAAAAAAAAAATAAAAAAAAAAATCCCTTCAAAAAAGAAACAACTAAAACAATCAAGACTACATTTATATAGAATTAGTGGACGCTTGGTTCAAGAAGTAAGTCTCGTCTTAGTTACCTGCCACTTTGAATTTATATACATACACACAATATATAAATTTTGGTCGAAAAAAGCCCTTTCTTTTTCTTTTTCTTATACACACAATATATAATTATGAAAAGAGTGTTTTTAAAAAATAGTATGTCATGCCTAGAAAGTAACGGCAGTAATTACAATAATAATAATAATAACAAACGCAGATATCTTTTAATATTAACATTGGAGTTACTAGTTTTCTTCACATCCTTTAATTTATCATTTTTTTTTCTTTGGGGGAAACTTATCAAATTAACAAATTATTTTTTCATGCCAAGGATACACAGCATGTAGATGCCAACATTTTTTTTTTTTTTTTTTTTTTTCAAATTATAGATGCCAGCATTTAATACCAGTAGTATATGCAACAAAAGCCAAATTCCTTAAAATTTTAACACTTATGGTAAGCTGAATCCTTTATGATATTACAAATTATACGATTACCCGGACAGTGTCACAAAATGTCTTTTAAACTTTGTTTGTAACTTCCATTCTTCTTAAATTTTAAAAGTCTTGTAATTTTTTTTTTGGTTAAATAAGAGTTGTAGATTTAAAAGTGCAATTACAAAATTGCCTACATAATTATTTTATGTTCAATTATGTAATTTTAAAAAAATCTAAAAATCTAAAAAAAAAAAAAAAAACTCTTACCTCTCATCTCTCTCTTTGCAACAACTCTCTCTCGTCTGGTGTTTGCTGAAAGAGAAAACAGAAAGTATCAAACAGTGAGTTGCAATTCTAAACCATTTGAGGTCAAATTAGGCAGAGCCTTGTACACCGGTGTTTGCTGAAGTTTATCATTTGACCCTTTTCTTTTTCTTTTTTTTTTTTGAATATAAGATTTTTTGCCAATGAGTTTGCAAGTTTAGTTGTACTATACATATTACTGATATTTGCATCTATTTTGAATTCTTCAACTTAATTTGTCATCGTAGATTGTTAGAGAAAAGTTTAGACTCCGTTCACTTCACCGATTTGAATTTAGAATTTGAGTTTAGTTACAGTAAAAAGTTCTCAGAAACAGTCACATCTAACTTTTTTGCTACAGTAAAAAGCTCTCACATAAAATCACATCTCAACTCGAATTACAAACTTGAATCAGCGAAGTGAACGGAATAATTTGTTGATTCCTCTTTCAGAAGGAAAAAAAAAAAAAAAAAACAACTCTCTCTTCCTTTCTCTCCCTTCCTTCCTCCACCGAAAAATCCATCTCTATATAAAGAAATCAAACAAAAAAAAGCCAAATCATCTATTAAAAAAAAACACACTACAAACAATTTCAACAAGCCCATATGAGATTTATACAATATCAAATACCAACCAAACAAAATCTTAAACAATACCAAACAATGTCCACAACACTCTGTAAACAAAATCTTAAACCAACTCTATCCGGAGCTGTTGTGGATCTAGATCGCGGCAGAGCTAGGCGGGTCACGATGACGGGGGTGGGTCGCAAGTCGCGATGGGGCTGCGACGGCGGGACTGGGTCATGATGAGGGGGTGGGTTGCGACAAGGCTTGGACACAATTGGGGGTGGATGGTCTAGGCTGGGTCCTAACAGGATTGGGTCTCCGGAACTAGATCGCAACGAGACTGGGCCACAAGAGAGAGAAGAGGGAGAGAGAATGTCGAAAATGAAGAGGAGAGAGAGAGAGAGAGAGGCAAATTCGAGAGATGAAGGGGGGGATAGATACTTGAGAGTTTTTAATTTTTTAATTTATTGTTTTCAAATATTTTTAATATTTTTCTTTTAAATCTGAATAAATAAGTTGATTAAAAGGTTAAATCTGAAAAATAATTGTTGGGCTCAATTCATTTAATAAAACCAATTGATTTAAATTGACAGAAAGGAAAAAATTTTAAAATTTTTAAAATTTTTAAAGAATAAATGTTATAAATTAAAATTTAAAGATATTTTGTGACACAGTTTATAATTCAGAAAACAACCGTGTAATTTATCCTATTTTAAATCCTCCAATATCAGTAGCACATTTAAGTGGTAGGGAATTTCTCTTTCTACAAATTAATGCCTCGTTCATTTCACCGATTTGAGTTTTTAATTTTAAGTTTTTACAGTAAAAAATTCTCAGAAAATGTCACATCTAACTTTTTTTACTACAGTAAAAAGTTCTCAAAAAAGGTCACATCTCAGTTCGAATTGAAAATTTAAATCCGCGAAATGAACAAGCCCTAAAGAACTTTCATTAAAGTATAGAAATAGATAAAAACAAAAAAACAAAAATAAAAGTAATAATAACCACCACAAATATTTCCCAACATTAATAACAGAGTCACTATTATTTTTCCTTTTAAGCTAAAGAATAGTATTTAGGTGTAGAATATGCCAACATTTATATGTGGGGAAAAAAGGTCACATTATTAATTCCTTGGAAAATTTTTGGTGCATGAATTCAATGCATAATATTCCTCGGAAAATAGCACTTATGGAAAGCTGCATTCTGATATTGTCAAATCCTACTTTGTTGGTAGCATCTTTAGTTCATGATAATTTCCCTTTTTGTGACAAAGAAATTACTTTCATTAAAGAGAAAGGTTGAAGGCATTTCAGTTATTGAACTTCGTTTTCACAATTTCATTTTCATTTACCCATTAAGGAGCAACTTAAATATGTTCATTGTCCATTTCTTTCTTCTTCTGTCTTTTTCCCCTTTTTTTTCTCTCTTTCCTTTTTTTTTTTTTTTAACAGAAATTGTCCTTTTTAAAGCAAGTTCATAATGAAGACCGTTGGTATTAGAAGGGAAGATTGAATGCTTGTTCAAATTAAACGAATGGTGACAAAAAGAACATAAATAAATAAATTAAATAAAATAAAATTTGTCACTACACAGCCAGAGAGATGTATGTCTCGTTCATTTCCCCAAGTCGAGTTTTCAGTTTTAGGTTTCTATAGTAAAAAACTCTCAGAAAATGTCACATCTAATTTTTTCTACTATAGTAAAAGGCTCTCAAAAAAATGTCATATCTCAGCTCAAATTAAAAACTCAAATCCGTGAAATGAACGAGGCCGTAATGAGCCCTTGAGGTGGTCCAATAACACTAGACTGGCTCAACTGCTCATCTCTACAATCTATTACTCCATGAGAAATAATAAACAATGCCACGTGATCAATGCTATCTATTTTTATTTTTTATTTTTTTTAAAAAAATTAGTTAAGAACAATGTTATTCGATAACAATAGTGTTAAATATCACCTACTAATAAAGAGTAGGTCTCACATAATGAGACTCATATTATATTAGTAGTAGTGTTTAGTTTGTGCCTTTTAGGATTTTTCTTTAGTTAAAGGCTATCATCTAAAAAGAGATAGGTAGTACATGATCTCTTCAAAAATTTTGGTGATGCACAGTTTTAATTTAAGGGCCGTTGATTTAATCAATTTGAGTTTTTAATTATAAATTTTTACAGTTAAAATCACGCAGAAAATATTATATCTGACTTTTTTAACTATAATTAAAAGTGCTAAAAAATGTCACATTTCAACTTAAATTAAAAATTCAAATTAATGAAGTGAAAGAGGCCTAAATTTGTGTAAAAGACTCCTACTAATTGCAGGTATTATGAAATCTGTGAAATTATTGTGTATGTAATGTTATATTGAAATTAAATAAATCCTGCATTAATAATCTAATGAAAATCATGCCATTTACAAGCATTCTGTCAAGGGATAGGAAGAATGGTGTGTGTATGTATATATGTACATATATATATATATATATATATATATACATTTTGTTAGTAAAATTATGTTTATTTATTTTGTTGATTCGAGTTTTTATTTTGAGTTAAGATATGATTTTATGTGAGAACTTTTTACTGTAACAGAAAAGGTTAGATATAACTTTTTGTGATAACTTTTAACTATAGTAAAATTAAAATTAAAAACTCAAATCGGTGAAATAAATTAGGTCTTAAACTACCCCTAAATAGGTGATAGATTACTACCGATAACCTCATACAATACTTGAATATTGTAAGCCTTGTTCATTTCACCAATTTAAATTTTTAATTTCAATTTTATTATAATTAAAAACTTTTATAAAAAATCATAAATTTTTTATTATAATAAAAAATTATCACATAAAATTACATCATAACTTAATTTAAAAATTTAAATCTGTAAATCCAATGAGACCGGGACATAACTGGCAGCCTTGTAGGTTGCTAGAGTTTTTGTGGGTCTCATTATTCTTTACAAATGTTTGTGGGCCTCATTTTTCTTTTACCCCAAACAAACTTTTCACTATGGGCCCCACCTAGAGAATTTGTAGAACCCTCAACCCATCTCCTGCAAATGGAGGCCGCCGCGACATAAATCTTTGTGGGAGGAGGCCGCTGCGACACCGGAATCTTCCGGGGGAGTGGGTGAGGCGACGACGGTGAGATGTTGTGGCGGAGGATCGGTGCCTCAAGCCGAGATCTAGAGATGGCAGGGGGCGCAGCCTGTTCGCATCTTACCCGGCGTCCCAGCGTCTCCCTCCGGCATCGGCGTCGCAACCATCATCCACCAGATCTGGTGAGATCGAGCTTTCGGCGATGGCAGCTTCGAGATATTCAAAATGGATTTCTACGGTGATCAAAAACAATGTTGGAAGAAGCATCTAGTTTTTGTTTTTTTTTTTTTTTTTTTTTTTTTTTTTTTTTTTTTTGTCTATGGAAACGATTCTTAATTTTGATAAATTTATCAATTTAAATTTTAAATTTAAAATTTATTAATAAAATATTTTAAAAAATAATCACATTTAATTTTTTTTTATAATAAATTTTTTTTTTTTTTTACGTAAAATTAAATTTCAACTCAAATTAAAAATTTAAATCTGTAAATTAAATAAAGTCTTAATTTATTTCGATTGTTGTCGTTCGTTTTTTTTTTTTTTTTTCCTTTTTTTTAATTGAGTTTTGAGTATCTGTGAGAAAAGCAGCTTCATGTTTTGCGTTTCTGGGTAAATAGAAAAATAAAATAAAAAAAATCATTTTATCATCTATTTGCAGGAGATGGATTCATTTTGAGAGATGAAACTAAGCTACTAGTTAACTGACGATTCTTTCCGTTCTTTAGAATCTCTCTTATATATTACGGAGTTGATGTTTCTTAATATACAGAAAAGGGCGAAGTATATACATGAGGATGGAGAGAGTGTATTCCATCTGCGAAAATCATCTGTGATTTGGCTTGCACTTTTGAAATCAAGTCTAGTTATTTACCTACGCTATTTTTATCTATAAATTAGAAATTTTTTTACAAAAATAAGTTAAAGTTTTATACAAATACCTTCTCTTGTAGCTAATAATTTAGGATTTGTTCATTTATATTTTTTTGAATTATGGTGATTTAAATTCAGATCTTGATTTGAGTTAAGGTATATTTGAGTATAGTTTAAGTTAAGATTTTAATTTGAGTTTGTGTTTAGATGTGTACATTTTGAGTTATAGTTTGAATTGAAAATCTACTTGAGTTTGTGTTTGGATGAGTCAAAATTTAAATTTATATTTAGATAATATTTTAATAAAAATTTAATGATAATGGAAAATTTTAATAGGGTATATGGGTGATGTTTTATTCGTCTTTTCATTACGAACGCATAGAAAAAATCATCTCAATCGGAATTAAAATGAAAAAATTATGGCATTTTTAATAATAGAAAAAATACAGTTCATTAACTTGAGTTTGAGTTTATGAACTTTAGTTGAAGGGGTCCTTAAACTCAGGGGTTGTTCTTTTGTCTAAAAAACTCAAAAAAAGACAACTTGAGTTTCAACTTTATTCAAGTTCATATTCTTTTAAGTTCAAATTTTATTCAACTTTACTCAATTTTATTCAAGTTACAACTTCAACTCAAGTTATAACTCAAATTTAACTCAAAAATTACACTCAAGTTACATTCTAAAAGAACAGGACTTCAAATTTTAGTCTCAAATTCAAGTTCAAACTCAAATTTTACAAAGCAACATAAACTTGAATAAAATTTTAACTTGAGTTCATTTTTTTTTTTTTTTTTTTTTTTTTTTTTTTTAAGTTTTGATGCAAATGAGCAAGTCCTTAATTTTAAATTCTTATGATAATAAATACTTATTTCCTACAATTATAAATAGATTATATCTTTAGTTCTAAAAGAAGATTTGTATGGGTAAATATGAGTTTATTAACTACAAAATTAGTAAATGTCATCTAAATCAAAATTAGTAAATATTTATTAGAGTATATAATTTAGGGTAGATTTAATTAATTAATTATATTAATTCTAATAGTTACTCCATTATAAACTTGAAATAACACTTTCGTAATTATAGACATAAATTACTCTAAACTGTGAAGTTTTTATTAGATATAGTCATTGCATATAGATCAATCATCTATAAATAATTCATAATTAGAGTTCGGTGAAATTCGTTAACTTCTCTAATTACATCTTTATTTTTGAGTATCATTAATTTTCTAATGGACAGTAATTTATAAAATAAATTCATAATTTAAGTACTAAATCAACCCTCAAAATTTACTATTACTTTTTTCTTTTGCTAAAGAATTTAACACTATTTACTAACTTATATACATTTTATGCTCTTTGTTATCATTGCGCTCAACAAAATGTTATTTATCACCCTTTTTATTTCTCTAGGGAAAGGAAAGAAAAGAGGAAGAAAAGAAAATAGGAAAAAGAATAGAAAATGTTAATGATAGAAATGAGGTTGTTTTTCCTTTTATCTTGTTTGGTAAAAGAGGTAGGTCATTCAATAGATGATTAAGTAAATGAGTGTTTTACCAATTTATTAATGTTATATTAGTTTTAAAATAAGGACAAAAAGTAAATTGGCTATTTATACATGCAATTTTTTTTTCCCACAAGTAGAACAACTTTTTCTTTTAAAAATCTCACCCTTTTCAAACGAATATAAATGGTTAGACGCATTGGACCTTTTATCTCTTCAATTTTCTCCTATTCATTTCTCTCCTATCAAACAACTCATAGTTGTATTTTCTCTTCAAAAATCCTTACACTCTTTTCTTTCCAAACACTTTTCACCTTTATCAAACTTAGCACAAAAGCTGTATTCCTCACAGTATTTTTAATACAATACTATAATTAATTTACTAATTGTAAATTTAACATTTGAGTGTAAAAAAACTCTATAATGTAAAACTATTTGTTGTGCTAAATTTCTCATATGCTATATTTTGTGACAAATTTCTTACTAAGTATAACATATTAAAAGTTTGACATTTAATTGCTATTGATTGAAATGTTAACTTTTTTACGTAGTTAATGCAACTTTTGCATTTTTTTAATCATTTTAAACATAAAAGATTACTTTTACAACTTTCAAAACTTAAAAATTATGAGAAAAAATAGATTTAACATCTCAAATAACATTATGTATTGGAGCAAAAATAAAAATAACATATTATATCACACTTTTTAATAATAATATATATATATATATATAATTGACATTAACATTTATATTGGAGATAGTCTTAGTCTAGTATAAAGGGCTTTGAAATTAAACAGTTTTTATACTAAATAATATATTTGCTACGTTTTTTTATAGTAAATAATATTTACAATACTATTGACTATTGAGGTAAATAATTTATTACGTTGGATAAATAAATTATTTAACATATTTGATACTTTTTTTTATAGTAAATAACATATTTACAACACTATTGAGGTAAATAATAATTTATTACGTTGGATAAATAAATTATTTAACAATAAATATAGTACTTGCCTAAAAATCTTGAGAAATATGCTAGATGAAATAACATAAATACCCTTTAGAGTATATGAGTATGAATTTTTACCTTTTACTCTTGATTAATATCATTTTTAATTAAATAACTATATTAGATTCATACTCATGCACTCTAAGAGTAAGAGCATCTCTAATGCAATACTTTAATTGACGTGCCAACTGTAAATTTAGCACTTAAATACAAAAAATACTCTCCAATGCAATGCTATTTATTATGCTAAATTTATCATATGCTATACTCATACTCTGTGCAAATTCTCACAAGTATAACATATATGAAAGATTTGACACTGGTTCTTTTGGTTGATATAATTACTTTTTCATTTAATCATTATAATTTTTGCCTTTTTAAATTATTTAAAAATGAAGAGTTTATTTTTACAACTTTTAAAGCTAAATAATTATAGAAAAAATAGATTTGAGATCTTGTTCGTTTCGCGGATTTGAGTTTTCAATTCGAGTTGAGATGTTACAATTTTTAAGAGCTTTTAACTGTAGCAGAAAAAGCTAGATGTTTCATTTCTTGAAAACTTTTAACTGTAAAAACTTATAATTAAAAACTCAAATTGATGAAATGAACGGGGTCTTAATATTTCAAATAACATTATGCATAGGAGAATAAAAATAACACGTTCTATCATATTTTTATTGTGAAATATACAATTGACATTAGCATTTATACGGGAGAAGATAAAAAAATGAATGCTCACAAATTGTGAGATTTACACACAAATCTGTAAAACAAACCGTAATGACATTCTTATCCTTTGTTAACAACCCATAATCACTAAAAAAAAAAAAAGAATATTTAGAATAGTATAATTTTCATATCTATAAAATAGACAGATTAATATTCTAAACATGGAGAATAAAAATCATCATTTTCTATAAATACTTCATATTGCTATTTGCTTCTTTTATCCCATTTTACGGGCTTAAATTTGGCAACTAAGTGGATCTGGCCCAGTAACCTTTTTGGAACCCATGCCAGGAGCCCAACACGGAATAGTCAGAGCGAGTCATCCTCTGTCAACAAACCCACCCACCCGAGATTATCTCGTACGCCCCCGAAGATCGAATGAATGAATTATCCATGGCCATGGCGTACTCCATTAAATTCTCTCTCCGGTCTCCCTCCGATACGCGCCGTTTCGTCTCATCACCATGCTTTTCCCGAAACCCTAATCCCCAATCTCTCCTTCATAACCTCCTCCCATCTCACTCTTCCTCGTGCTTTCCCAAAAAGGTACCAAAAGAGAAATCTTTGTATAATTGTCCCACTAATTCTCAATTATTCACTTTCAAAACCCCCCTTAATTATAAGTGTTACTAATCAGTCCTCCCCTGCCCGCAGATCTTGTATTCCAGTGCTCGCCGTCGTAGCTTCGGTACCGTGAAGTCTCGCATGGCCACTGGAGAGAAGCCGATTTCTGAGGACCGAATGCTTGTTAGTTCACTCCTAAATATTAAACCCTAAGGGTTTAGTAAAATATAGAAAAAAGAACAAGAAAGAACTTGTTACTTGGTGGTTTTTTTTTTTTTTTTTTTTTTTTTTTTTTTTTTTTTTTTGTGGCCTTATCTGAATGTTGATTTATTGAAAAGGTATAATAGATTGTGTTTTAAGAATATGCTTTAAGATGGGATTTCTTAGAATTAAATAATTGACATTTTTTTTTCCCAGGTATTTGTACCGCCACATCCATTGATAAAGCATTGGGTTTCGGTTTTAAGAAATGAGCAAACTCCATGTCCCATCTTCAGTAAGTGATAATATAATTGGATATTTTTGTGGGGGTGTGAAAAATGCAATAATTCTAATTAGGAGGCTTTGAACTTGGACTTATAGGAAACGCAATGGCTGAATTGGGGAGGCTACTCGTATATGAAGCTTCAAGGGATTGGTTGGTTAGTTGTTACATTCCTCATAGACATGATCAATGATTGTAGCTACAATGTTTTGGAATTTTGTTTTTCTTTTTTATTATACAAGACATAATTGATCACATATTGTTTACTTTTTGCGTTCTATTCAATAATATGTTGTACTTATGGTATTTTTCCCCTACTATTATTGGGATGAAGCCAGAATGTGGATTTCTCGTTTTAAATTTTATTCAATTTTTTAAAGACAATGCGGGATCAAACCCGTGCCCTTCCAAAGGTAAACCCAAGCTCCGCCCCATCCTGCCCCCATAGTGTTTGACCTGGCTTGACTTAGTGGGTATTTCTCCTTTTCATGTTAGATCAGTGTTCAGAGTTCTCTCTTTGATCCTTAAACATTACAAGTATGTTGAGAAATACTGTTCTTACATGCCTGCGGTTTCCTATTGATTCAGCCTACTGTGGTCGGAGAGATCCAGACACCAATGGATGTTGCCTCGGTTGAGTTCATAGATCCAAGAGAGCCCGTGGCGGTTAGTTTACATTGTCCTTTTGTGTTCTTACTTTCTATTTTCATGTTGGTCTCTTAATGTGATTGTATGATGTATAATAATTTTTTATACTAAGTCTAATAATTGTTTTTGGCATTTCTAAGTTCTGCGCGATTATTGTAAGCATTTTCTTTAGGAGGAAGCAAGGTTATTTATTGTAACACTGCTAAAATGACTGTGCAGACTCTATGCTTGAGTTATCATATATTTATATGTTCTTTTAGGTCTGCAGGTTGTTCCAATATTAAGAGCTGGTCTAGCCCTTGCGGAGCATGCACCGTCAATTTTGCCAGCAACAAAGACTTACCATCTGGGTAAGAACGTTTGTACATGGTTCATATATGCTGGTGGAGGGGAAGATGAATTGGGCGTCTTGAATTTGTTGTGATGCGTTGCAAAACTTCACTTACTAATGTTCAGCGAATAATACTTCTATAAGATATTTTCCTCGTTACTTCCATCACTTGATAGATACTTCCGGAAGCTGTTTTCATTGACCCTTTTTCATTTTGTTTTGTAAATTAAGGGATAAGCAGAGACGAGGAGACACTTCAGGCAACAGTATATCTTAACAAGTAAGAGTTCCCTGTCTGAAAGGTGGAAATATATTCTTGATTGTGTTCAGTGATTCCTACTACCTTTTGTTCTCGAACAAATTTGAACAATTATTTTTGCGTTTCTCTTAAACAGTAATAAGAGTCCCTAAACACACATGGTCTGACTATGATAAATTGCTAATGTTCTAGATTTTATTCTTTGTGCCCTATGTTCTAGATTTTATTCTTTGTGCCCTTTCTTTTTCTTTTCACTCAGTACATGTAGTATTAGTGCAACTTTCTTACAGATCTCGTGATATCATTTATAGGCTACCAGAAAAATTTCCTGAAGGCTCTCGAGTTTTTGTGGTTGATCCTATGCTGGCAACAGGTATAGATTTCTGGATCTTCTTTTGTCATGCTTTGTATTTTTCGGCACGGATCCTTTGGACATAAAGTTCTACTTTTCCTCATGGAATGACTAGACTCTGTTTTTCAATTATCTTTTAAAATGGGGGGCTAAACTTCGTGGGGTTTTTGTGCTAGAAAACAGCATATATTCATGCATATTGCAGTCTGTGTTTCAAATGATTAAGGTCCTACATGGGCAGAAATCTGAGTTCAAGACCTTTGATGCTTGATGTTAGGTGGTACAGTAGTGGCAGCTCTCAACCTCATAAAGGAACGTGGGCCTGAAAACAATCAAATTAAAGTGGTAAGTCTTTTACAGTCTATCCTTGTGTTCTGTTAGGGCCTTTTTGGTCTGTGGCTAGGGCATATAAAAGGACTGAAATAGGATATTTAGGGCCCGTTTGGTTGGGGGATTCGTCCCCCGATTCGAATCATGATTCGTGGTTCGCTACAGTAATTTCTCTCACAAAAAATACACGTAAATCGAAAATGGTTCAAATCACATGATTCGAATCCCTGAACCAAACGGACCCTTATAATTTTAGGTTCTTGTTTGGACAACAATTTTTTAAGGAATGGGATTCTGCTATGCCTTGCAAAAGCACGGGATCAGACTTTGAATATTTTGCTGATGTTTGTCCATTTCTTTTGCTCGACTGTTTTATTTACGTCTTTCACAATTTTTCTCAGCGTCCTACTTCTAAATCAAATATTTTTTTATTAAATTAATTTTCCTTTTACATATTTCTGTAATATTATTTTGTTGTTTGTTTAATAAGTTTATAATTTTTTATAAATTTGAAAAATATCAATTTTTTTGGCGTGTATTTAATTAAAAACTAAGATCCATTAAAGGAAACTTGATTTATATCTCAGATATCTGCTGTAGCTGCTCCTCCAGCCCTTCAAAAGCTGAGCGAGAAATTCCCGGGGTAATTATTTTGTCCAATTTTATATTTATATTACGAGACAAATGAAGGTAACTTTTCAGGATTAAGATTTCTGTCTCTCTTTTCAGGCTTCATGTGTACACTGGAATTATTGATCCCACTGTCAATGACAAAGGGTAAGTGCCTCCCAATTTTTGTAGCTCTCCGTGATTATTCAAGTGTTTTGGTTTTGCAAATTGTAGCTCTCCGTGATTATTCAAGTGTTTTGGTTTTGCAAATTGTGGTAAACATTCACCCTCTTTTTTTGCTAATCAATCATTTTCCCTCTTTTTTTGCTAATCAATCAGTTTCCCTCTCTTATTACAGGTTTATAATTCCTGGACTTGGAGACGCGGGAGACCGCAGTTTCGGTACATAACCTAGTTTGAGTACTGTGAGACTGACCTATTATCGAACATCATCATTTCGGTTTTGATGCGTTGATGTCATCATTTATGAGGAATGAGCTGAGATTTTGCTGTTAATGAGCTTAAGGAATTCATTTGATTTATTTGCAAATCACGGGTGTATTGAGAAACAAAAACGGAGAGGGTTTTGTTTGTATGTAAAAAAAAAAAATAAATAAATAAAAAACTGTAATTCTTTTGGAGATACCTATTTGGTAAGAATGATTCAATTTTTTGCTGTGGCCAAGAAACATGATATGTGAAGCCAATCTCTTGTGAACTTGGCATCACACAAACTTCCTTATTAAGAAATTGTCTCCAACTAAATGGTCTACCGTGAAAGTGGCAAGCAGTGATTAGGATTTTGATATTGAGCTTCTCAGGCGCGCGCCAACTTCGATATATTATTTATAAGAGTAATAAGATTCCTTGTACAGATTGGTCATCAATAGGGTTTTGTTTCAATTCATTTTAGGTACAACAATATACAATCCACATTTAGACAAGTAGTTGACAAACGAATAGTTGAAACAAAGATAGCTCTAGCATATATGCTATGCTAAAAACAACTCATTTATTTTTTTAACGTGGTGTGAGACCTATGGTTGCCATTTTACTCGAGAAATAAAATGAAGCAAAGAGTTAGAAGTATTCGGACAAAACTACCACCACCTCCACCACTATCACTATAACCACCACCTCCACCGCTGCCAAAGTCGTGGATACCCTTGAAGCCGTGGTTGCTGCCACCAAAATCTCCGCCCCCAAATCCTGGCCTCATCCTTCTGTTAACTATGTAATTGGACATAAAATTATACATACGTTCTCCAAAATCTCCTCTTTTATGGTTTAGATTTGACTTTTTAGTATATGCTTTACGTTATTTAAAGGATAATTTAGAACAGTTAGACCTAGGAAGTCAATAATACCGACAGCCTAAAGAGCCATTAACAAAGGATAAAAGATTCAGGTTGAATTTGTAAAATTACCCCTTAAACTTGTCTTCTAAAATGGTTTTTAGGGGCATGAAAACTTTGATCGGAACAATAAAAGGCGTTTGAATGTAAGACTGGATATAACAATTCAGGTTAGGGTTGTAAACATATTAACATGTTCACTAGAACAGCTATAGGCAGTTAGGCAAATGTTCTATTGGGAGTCGTTAAATGTATACAAATTTTAACGATGATTTAAAACAGTCACTAAATTATAAAATCAAGACCAAAAGGTGCGTCTAGACCTTAATTTGACGACGGTTTCTTCATAAGTTGTAGTCTATAGTTGCTTTTTAATAACGGTTTTTATCATAGATTGTCGTTAAATGTCAATGCTATACAAACAAAAGGCCGATTTCATGAGTTTCCCATGGGTTGTCTATATTCCATATGTTATTTGGGGTCATTATTCTCTGATTTTGGTGAATTACATCACTAATTTTTAAACTACAAATTCCAATAAAATGTAAATGTCACGCTCCAGGACAGGGGTCGGTGATGTGGAGGCTCGTTTAGGAGTTAAACATGATTAAACATTTGAAATTATAATAATCAAGATCAAAAGTAAAATATTTTAAGAAATTACCAAACGAGCCTCACTATTTAGCTGAAATTAAATTACAAGAAATATATTAACATATTAACATGTTCAATCAGGTTAAATCAATTCTAATCAGGTTAGGGTTGTAAACATATTAACATGTTCACTAGAACAGCTATAGGCGGTTAGGCAAATGTTCTATTGGGAGTCGTTAAATGTATTTTAACGATGATTTAAAATAGTCACTAAATTATAAAATCAAGACCAAAAGGCGCATCCAGGCCTTGATTTGACGACGGTTTCTTCATAAATTGTAGTCTATGGTTGCTTTTTAAAGACTTTTTTATTTATTTATCATAGATTGTCGTTCAATATCAATGCTGCACACAAATAAAGGTCAATTTCATGAGTTTCCCACGGTCTGTCTATATTCCGTATGTTATTTGGCCTCATAATTCTCTGATTTTGGTCAATTACATCACTAATTTTCAAATTACAATTTCCAATAAAATGAAACGATAAAATGTAAATGAATAAGATTGATTCTAAATTACAAGCTCACAATTGTGAATTAATTTTCATAAAAAAAATACATAGTTCAGCAATAAAATGTAAACTTACATGATTAATTTTAAATTAGCAAGCTAACATTTGTAAGTTAATCGTTAATGAAAGTACATTTTTTTTTTCTCTTTCTTTCATTTTCTTCTTTAGTACATGCCCATTCAACATCTAAACGAGTTAAGTTGGAATAATCATCATAAAAATCGTTTAAGTTGGAATAATCATCATAAAAACATTAACCTCCTCAACTGGGTGACAATCTTTTAAGACCTGCAATCGTTTCTTTTTGTTGTTATAATTCTTGTTGAATCAAAAGATAGAAAACAAATATCATCATGAGAAAATAAAACTTATACAATATCAATAAATATTAAAAATTATCACTGGTAAACTATTTCTTTATCTTGTGTTTAGTTAGTATATTCGTGTCATGATTTGAATCAAGTTTATAGTTTGGTACAATATTTTCTTTTATAAAAAACACACGTAAATAAAAAATGATTCTGAATACATGAACTAAACGAAAAAGACTTAACATATCATTTTTGCAATAATCTCAGGTTAATTAATTTGTAGCATATCAGAATATGGTGCAAAGCTTTACGGACAATGCAAACTTTATTTTTGGTTGCTGAAATTTGAAACCATGCTTCAATCGTGAAGCCTTGTTTGTTCATAACTTGTGATATATATACGCGTAACTGTATTGAGAATTACAGCCTTATTGAACCCTTACATTAGCAAACAAAAAATTATTAAAAGAAGAATTCGCTACCGCCGTCGCTGCCACCTTCGCCTCCGCTGTTAATATGAATTAATGTCCACAACCTCAAAAGCCGCCTCCACCGCCGCAACCGCCGCCGCCACCACCACCACCACCATCACCACCACCTCCTCCCCCATGACCACCACCACCATGACCACCACCTCCTCCCCCATGATCACCACCACCATGACCACAACCTCCTCCCCCATGACCACCACCACCATGACCACCACCTCCTCCCCCATGACCACCACCACCACCATCGCCACCACCACCGCCACCGCCAGCTCCACTGCTGCCAACATCCACTGCAGCGGCGGCCGTGACAAAAGCGGCAGCACCGGTCATAACAGCCATGTTTCCGTCTTTGCCGGCCGCACCGCCGGCACTAGTTCTGCTGTTTTTGTTGGTAGCACCACCCGGCCCTGAATTATAACGTGCGCTTGCACGTACCGGTTCCTTCTTCTCATTCTTCTCACGTTCTTCGCAGCTCCAAAAGCAGCCCATTGCCAATAACGCTTGTTGTCTTTACCAAGATATATGGCCTATGTTTTATATAAGCTTTACGAAGTTGAAGAAGATGACACATATATTCCACGTACGAAGAAGTATTATGTATATCATCATTTCTTATGTTTTTCTTTGTAACTTCCCAATGTAGACCACTACAATCGATATTATTGATTTATCAAGCTATATTGTTTGAACAATGTTGAGATGTCGATAGCTTAGCCAATTATAAAAGGGATAAGGAGGAAATAAGTTAATTGTGTATGAAGGCTAAAATATTCTCAGTTGACTTTCTGCATATGCGCGTAGAAATGTTGCGGCCGGGCGTTACATACGTCCTAAGAAAATAAATATGGACATGGCGGGCACGACATTGTCAATGTCAAACTAAGAATTTGTCCAATATTTTATCTTCTCGAAACTGGGAAACTTCCCTTTAAATCAATATCAGACTGACACGAGAAACAAATTATTTATCTAATTGCGTATATATTAGCGTTTGAGGGTGGTTTATCTCACAGTATCTTCGAATACAAAAATATAGAAATAAGCCTATCTTTTTATTTATTTAGTATTAATGTGCCATATTTTTTTTTTCCATTCGTTGTTAATATCGTGACTGATGCAACCTGTCGAACCTTGAAACTGCATAAATTCTCAGGAGGTGAGATGAAACTTTGACGTCAAAACTCTTTTAAATCAAGTTACTTGTATTGAAAGCTTCTGACTTTCATCAAAGATGCAAACAGCACCACCAAGTTAACTCATCTTAATTAATCTTATATAGTTATTTTTTTTTGGCTATTAATCTTATATACATAGTTAGTTTAATCAAGTTCTTATCAAAACTAAGACCATCTCCCATTCTAATGTTAATACCAATCGTACATGTGACATCCAAAATAGGACATGTTATTTTCTTTTGTGCTCTAATGAATAATTATTAGAAATACTAAGGCATCGTTAAGTTCGCTTATTCAAGTTTTCAATTCGACTTAAGATGTGATCTTATTTGAGAGCTTTTAACTGTAACAAAAAAAATTAGATGTGACTTTTTGTAAGAGCTTTTAACTGTAGCAAAACTAGAATTGAAAATTAGAATCGGTAAAATAAACAGGCCCTAAATCTATTTTTCCCATAACAATTAAGCTTTAAAAGTTGTAAAAATAAGTTTTTAATATGAATCAAGTGTCAAATTTGCCTTATGCTATATTTGGTGGAAAAATTTACCATAAAGTATAGCATATTGCAAATTTGACATAACAAGTAGTATTGTAATAGAGAGTGTTTTTTTATGCTCAATTGTAAAATTTACAATTAAGGGAAATAGTAGAAAATAGGCCAATATGAAAAGCTTAAGAAAGTATATAAGCCAATTTTTAGTTATAGAAATTAATAGATCATAACTTATCAAGTTATGGTTCATAACTAGATTAGTTATGGACAAACTTGTCAAGTTATGGTTCATAACCGGACAAGTTATGGACAATTATGAATAATAACTTGTCAAGTTACGGTTTATAACCGCACAAATTATGGACGAAAAAATAATAATTTGGATTATTTATTAACTTATGTAAACTATTGGCCTATTAATTTTAATTCATCTCAAATTTTGGCATATTTTCCTCTTTCTTCCTACAATTAACATATCAATTATAGTATATTGCATTAGAGATGCTCTGATCGTCGGTAAGCTACTCAACAAAAAGTGACCGGAGTTCCCTCCTCTAGATGTTTCTAGAAATGCATGCTTAGAAAATCATCTGCGAAGTAAAAGCAAAAGTGAAGGGTGGATCTCCCTGATGAACACTTTTTCCACAGCTAAAGAGTCCCCACAGAGATACACAAACAAAAGTAAATATCTTAGCTCAATTTAAAATGGCTACTCTAAGTAAAAATTTATCCGAAACTCCAATGCAAGAAAACACACGCTTAATAAAAGCCCATTGCAGCGTATTCAAAGCCCGGATGCAAAATTCTAAATAAAAGTTATTTCATCAAGAACATACTCATAATCAAGACGCCAAAGCTAGGCAATTCTGAATTATTTTCCTTCATGGAATAGAGCCATATTATTGATTGTTGGGGTCAACTTTTGTTCCTCGATCTCTATCGTATACATGTCAATTTGAGTTGATTAGACTTGGCGATTATTAACTATGGAGACACTTTAGCAACATATGGAGTCGACTACAACTGCACAGCAGAGCAGAGGACTCAATTTCTCCAAAGACCAAATCCAAATAAAAGTGGTCCATAACCCTAATAATACAAAGTCTACAAGGAACGTTGACAAAAGACAAGATCGGGACAATCTACTCTATTAAGAAAAGGAAAACTATCTCCAAATAGGCAACGACTGTCTGCAGCTACAAAAATAAGCCTTCTCTCACACGCTCATTATCTCTTCAAGAAGCTCTTAAACCTCTTGCTCTCTCTTAGTTCTCCATTTTTATCTCTCTCAAGTTTTATCAAGTTCTCTTATACTATTTTCGCTCTACATAGTAAAAAAACCCAAACACTATGATGAACTGGCTCTCACATTAAAGATGAACCACTATAAATTCTAATGTATCTCTTTATTTTCCACTATTTACTTTATCACTCATTTGCTAGGTTGACCTTTGGGAAATGGATCAAACAACTTGTTGGTTTTTAAAATAATATAAAATAAAACTTTTAATTTGTGCATCGTACAACAAAATTTTCATAAAACTTTCAAACATACACTATAAATTATATTAATTTATGCAAACGGAATAAACAATTGAATTATTTATTTTACCTGGTTGAAGTGATTAGATTGATAACTTGATCACTTGAACTTCAACTATTGAACAATCCTTGCTTCGTGATTCTTAGAAACCACGAATCTTCTTCGTCTATTCCTTGAAACTTATGAAACTAGTGTGAGCACTTTTTAGAATAATCAAGAAAGGTATAACTAACTTTTTACTCACTGAACTTTAAAAAGTGGTCTATTCATCAATCAAACTTGATAGTGTTAACAAAAATACCTATTCTGTTACATTCCGTTAATTTTAAGTTGACATGGCATCAAATTAAAAAAAAAGAGGCTTAATTTCAGCAAAAAAAACCTCAATTATCAAAGAAATTAACAATAAAGCTTCAAGTAATAAAATCTTTAAAGAAATAAAATAGAAATAGAAATGTCCAGCCACTCATGATTTTCATTCTTCTTCAATGCACCAAGTAAAACCAGCTTCCTCCTTCCTTCGTATTCGTTTGCTTAAAAACGATCCAGTAAACAAGGAAAACTACGGGCGTAGTGTCCTTACGATTACCAACATTAAGGTCGAAAAGGCGACAACCAAAAAACAAGGGCACTTGGTTTCGCTCTCTATTGGATTTGGGTCTCAAAAATTTGCAAAGCAATTTCAACCAAAAAGACCAACTATGTCCAAGGTAGTGCTGATCGGGAATCGAAAGCGGAAAAATCATAGCTTTTGACTTTGTTTAGGGAGAGAAAGCCAAGTGACCTCAAGGATTAGAGAGATGATGCTGATGTCCAACCGGCCGGCAGAGAATTACGATAAAGGGAATGGATTGTTTCTTAATTTAAAGTTAATGATCATATGGGTTTTATTATTAATTTTTTTTTAGGATAAATGAAGTTGTTTTAGTTTAATTTCGTTCCGCATCAGCTCACAATTAACAGAATGTAACACAAAGGTATTCATACTAATATTTTAAACTTCGAGTGGTGAATAGATCACTTTTTAAAATTTAAAGGGTAAAATGTGAAGATGATTATAATTTGACAAACAAAAATAAAATTTATTATAAAAAACCATTGGTAAAATAAAAAAAATAAAAAAGTGAAATAAGAAAAGAAAAGAACAAAACATGTGAAAAAATGCAAAAAAGCATTCATAAAATAAAAAATAAGAAAAACAAAACATTTAAAAGATTATAAATAAAAAAATAGAAAAAGTAAAAAAGAAGATAAAAAGTAGTACAATAATGCAATGCCGTATTGCAAACGTTTTGGTGTGGGGCGTCTCCTTTGGAAATGTCTTCTTCTCCTGCAGCTTGACAACCACTCAAAATTAGCGACTATTCTTATCATATCGCTTCTTTTGCCTCGAGTGAAAATATTTTTGAGTTGATCCACAAAATAATGATTAATACATTTGTTGTAGAGCGTAATTTGTTTAAAATGGGCTCTTATTTGAGTTTTAAGTCAGACCTCTTCATTTAAAAATCCTTGTTCTTCTTTTTTTTTTCATTGCTTGCTTTTTCAGTCGAAATTAAGCTCTGTTTGAATTTGCCTAACGACACAAACAGACACAAAGCATCCATTCAGCCGGTAAGTACATATCATCTCTTACTTGCACATTCAATAATAATGTTTATCTCGTATAAGAAAACAATGAATTATATGTAAAAGTTAAATTACAGTTTTATGGTTAATTAATATGAAATATTCCCTCGGCCATCTTTCCATCAAACAAAATCCATATCACCAACCCAAAGTCCAAATCCCTACGTCCGTACTTCAAAAATGAAAAAAAAGAACATGTTCCATTATTCTCTGCAACAAAGAGACTAGGTGGGGGGAGAGAGAAGAACAATGAGGAGAGAGAGAATTTGCAGAGTAAAGAGAAACACGTGGAGGAAAGAAAGACGACGGTGGAGAGACATATAGAAAAGAGTGAGAAGAAACAAGAAGACATCATGAGACTTATTATAATATAATTATCAAGCCAGTAAAACACGTAGGTAGTGCTGGAAGTTCGGGTCGGCGGGCTGCCCGAAGCCCGAATTTTTTCAGGCTCGGGCGGGCAAGCCCATCTCTCGCCCGCCCAAGCTAGATTTTCGGGTTCGGGCTTGGGCAGCCCGAATTTGACACTGATTCTCTTGCCCGCCGCTGCCTAACCGCCCTATACCGCCGTTCGTCGGATTTTTTGTTTGAATTTTCCAACCATGCCCGAATTGCCCGACCTGAAAATAAGTCTGAAAACCCAAATTTTGCCCGAAGCCCGAGTTGCCCGATTTGCCCAAAACCGCCTGAAAATATTAATTGCTACAAATTGGGGCATTCCGAGAATCAAACTCGAGACCTTTCACACCCAAAAGCAAGAATCATACCACTAGACCCAATGCTCATATTTGTTATTTAAACTTTTAATTTTTTAATTAAGGTAAACACACAATTCCTTAATAAAAAGAGTAAATTCCTATTTTAGCAGTTTAATATTTTAGTTTTTACATTGTTGACCCTTTCTTATAATCAATCACATGATAAAAGGATTCTTAAAAAAAATACACAAGGAAAGAAACACATTACCATCACGTTTTTATTAATTTTTATTTTTAAAAAGTGTTGTTTCTATATAATGCCCGTTTTGTTCTTATAGATACTCGTGTTTTTCTATTTTATATCACTCTTCTTTCTATCTTTATCTATTTTTCTGTTCACAATCTCTCATCATCCTCTTAATTATCCTATTTTTTCTTCAACTTTCTTCACTCTCTTTGTGACTCTATATCAAAGTAACTTTCTACTTTCATACCAAACTAAATTGATAATTTATCAAAAGTCACTCAACGATTGGTTTGGTTTAATAACTTCATCGATATTTGATGATCTCTATTTTAAAAGCCCAGTCACTCAATGTTGAAGCCTTGGTTTGCATTAAGGATTGGGATCGGGCCGATCAACATTTACAAGATACAATTTCACCGGCAAGCCAATAATGGATCGATGAATTTAATCGATTAATATTTAATTTTGAAGAAGATCATTTAGCTTCAAATTAAATTGTAAATTTATAATTTGTAAATATGTATTTACCTTTGACATTGTATTTGTAATTGTATAACTTTGTAAGTTTGTAAAATTTGTAATTCATCACAATATGATTGTACTCTTTTTTCCTTGCCAAGTTTTTATCCCAATTGGGTTTTTCTTGGTAAAGTTTTTAATAAGGTAATCATGAATTATAAATTTAAAAATTAATAAAGAAATAATTTTTTTATATAGTTCGTGTGTTCATTTCAAATTTCAAATTGTAATATATATATATATATATATAAATTTTAACACAAATAACTTAATATTAAAAAAAAAGTTTAAATAATTCGGGCTGGCTCGGGCCGCCTAATACAAGCCCGCGGCCCATTCAAGGTGAAGTTCGGGCTCGGGCGGGCGGCCCAAATTTCTCGAGCGGCTCGGGCTCGGGCTCGTGCAAAAACTCGGGCTTTCGGGCGGTCGTGGGCGGCCCGTCCAAAGTTCCAGCAATACACGTAGGTTCATAAATCTATGACTCGTGATAGAAAGCATTTTTCATGTTTTATCCATTAATACTTGATTATCTGAGTTGGCTTTAAGGCTTTTACGTGGAACAATACTTGGCGCCCACCCCCTGATAAGTATATATGGTGTTCATACTAAAAGGAAGCGGATTCTATAGCATGGGGGGTCGCATGTGGCATCCCAAACATTTTTCTTTAACTTGTTTGCAACTGTCTTTATTCTGCGAGTTGCTTACTTTTCGTGCATTAAAGGTTATCCTGGTTTTAGCTTTTATTTTCTCCGTTTACAATATGAAGTTAGATGAGCTATATCAATTAGTGACGACAAATATGGGCATTCACGAGATCAACATGATCAGAAGAATGGTCGTCTTAGAGTTGCTAGTTACTGTCCTAACTTGCATGCTGGGTGTACTAAATAGTTGCATGTTAATTTCCAATAGTAATGAAAAATCAACATTGTTATGAATTGGGGTCTGGCCACTTTTTTTATTTTTATTTTTTATTATTTTCAAGGAGTTTATTACAAAAAAAAAAAGGAAAAAAATTGGGAGGGATCTTGCAAATAAACAAAAAGTTCAACAAGCAATAGTGTAATAGCTTATCCAAGGGGTCGATATGGTCACATATAGTTAGCATTTGTTCTGTTTAATCAGTACGTTGTAAACCAAGCATTTAGTCCATAAAAAAAAATCATTTACACTAATTAATCTAACTAAACTCCCACCATGATTCCCTTGCTACTTCACATCATTCTTCTTTTCTGCCAAATGACCATGCCATCATTAACAGCATCGTCATCATCATCAGAACTGCAGATAACTAAACACGGCTGCAAAATAACGGTTGTGGCGATGTAAAAAATTCCGTACCCATTCAGAATAGGAGTTGGCTTTTACATCGATAAATGGTTCAAATTCTCTGCCCAAACTCCACAACACCACCAATTTTGAGACAAAAAAAAATTAAATAGAAAGACATACAAAATGAATTACTTTTATAAAAATAAAGTACTAAAGAATAATTTTTATAAAATTGACGTAAAAAATTAAGCTATAAAAAAAATTCACAAAACAAAAAAAAAAAAAGCAAAACATTTAAAGGATAAGAAGAATGAAGATAAAAGTGTAAAGAAGAGGGATAAAAAAGAGAGAAAAAGAGGCCGCCATGGTACAATTTTTTTTAAAAATATCATTACAAGAGCCCATGGCTCTTTTATTATTAAAATAAATTCGATTAAAAATGATCGTCATTTTTTGAAATAAAAGTGAAGGCTCTTTTATAGTATTTTTTTACGTACATAATTTAAATTATTTACTTAAATTTTGAAACAAATATACTTGATACTCAAAATGTGCTGGTTTGAAAAAGTAGTCAACACATGAAAAAAGAAAAGAAAAGAAAAAGTTAGCCAACACAGGGGGCATCTTCTAAAAGGAGCGTCTCCACTATGTCTTTTTGGCGTGTGGTAGTACAATAATGCAATGCCGTATTGTAATCAAAAGGAAGACCGGAAACATTAGCGATTGATTCCAATCAAAAGGCAAAGACTTTCTAAGTCAACCACTCAAAATTGTTTCATGTCTTGGTCTTTCTTTTGTAATGTCATCTCCTCCTACAGCCTACAATCACTCAAAATTTAAGTTCACTGGATATATCGATCATTTAATTTTAGCAAGTGACTAATCTTATCATATCGCTTTGAATGAAAAAGTATCATTACAAGAGCCCGTAGCCTTTTATTGTTAAATTAGATTAGATTAGAAAAGATTATCATTTTTTTAGATAAAAGTAAAGTTTTTGTTCTTTCACAACTTAAATTATATTATTATAGTGTTTTTTTTTTATTTATAAAAATTTAAATTTAATTTTTATTATAATATGTTTCTTTTATATATACAACTTAACTTCTTAATTTGAGTTATAAACCAAACATACTTGAAATGTGTTCAGTTTGAAAAAAAGTAGGCAATACATGAAGAAAAAAAAAAAAAAAAAGAAAACAAAAGTTTGCCAACACATATGGCATCTTCCAAAAAAAAAAAAAAAAAAAAAACCCTTTTCTTATCATATCACTTTCTTTTGTCTTGAGTGAAAATATTTTTGTGTTGATCAAAATGCGCTCTTATTCGAGTTTTAAGAAAAACAAAGATAAAAGGGTAAAGAAGAGGACAAAAATAAGAATGACAAAAAAGAGGTCTGCACGCGACAATTTTAAGAAAAAGTATCATTACAAGAGTCTGTGACTTTTCATTATTTAATTAGAATAGATTAAAAAAGATCGTCATTTTTTAGATAAAAGTAAAGTTTTTGTTCTTTCACAATTTAAGTTTTATTTATTATAGTGTTTTTTTAAATAAATTTAAATTTAATTTTTTATTATAATATTTTTCTTTTATATATACAATTTAAATTCTTAACAATGAGCTGTGAAACAAACATACCTAAAATGTGTTGAGTTTGAGAAAGTAGCCAATACATGGAATAAAAAAAAAAAACAAAACGTTAGCCAACACATGTGGCATCTTCTAAAAGGGGCGTCTCCACTATGACCATATGACCATGCCATCATTAACAGCATCGTCATCATCATCAGATCTGCAGACAGCTAAACACTGCTGCAAATAACAGTGTGACGATGTAAAAATTCCGTACCTATTCGGAATAAGAGTCAGCTTTTACGTCGATAAATGGTTCAAAATTCTTTGCCCAAACTCCACAACACCACCAATTTTGAGACAAAAAAAAATTAAATAGATAGACATACACAATGAATTACTTTTATAAAAATAAAGTACTAAAAGTATAGTTTTTATAAAATTGAAGTAAAAAATTAAGCTATAAAAAAATTCACAAAACAAAGAAAAATAAATAAGCAAAACATTTAAAGGATAAGAAGAATGAAGATAAAAGTGTTAAGAAGAGAGAGAAAAAAGAGAGAAAAAGAGGCCGCCATGGTACAATATTTTTTTAAAATATCATTACAAGAGCCCATGGCTCTTTTATTGTTAAAATAGATTCGATTAAAAACGATCGTCATTTTTTGAAATAAAAGTGAAGGCTCTTTTATAGTATTTTTTTACGTACATAATTTAAATTATTTACTTAAATTTTGAAACAAATATACTTGATACTCAAAATGTGCTGATTTGAAAAAGTAGTCAACACATGAAAAAAGAAAAGAAAAGAAAAAGTTAGCCAACACAGGGGGCATATTCTAAAAAGGAGCGTCTCCTCTATGTCTTTTTGGCGTGTGGTAGTACAATAATGCAATGCAGTATTGTAATCAAAAGGAAGACCGGAAACATTAATAATTGATTCCAGCCAAAAGGCAAAGACTATTTAAGGCTCCATTCATTTCGCTGATTCGAGTTTAGAATTTGAATTTTGCTATAGTAAAAAGCTCTCACAAACAATCACATTAAACTTTTTTGCTACAGTAAAAAGCTCTCACATAAAATCATATCTCAACTCGAATTAAAAACTCGAATCAACGAACTAAACGAGCCCTAATAATGTCTTGGTCTTTCTTTTGAAATGTCATCTCCTCCTACAGTCTACAATCACTCAAAATTTAAGTTCACTGCATATATCGATCATTTAATTTTAGCAAGCGACTATTCTTATTATATCATTTTTTTTTTGGTTTCGAGTGAAATTCTTTTTGCCTAACGTCACAAACAGACACGGAGCATTCAATCAGCTGGTAAGTACATATCATCTCTTACTTGCACATTTAACAATTCTCTCGTATAAAAAAATGATGAATTATTAGTAAAAGTTAAATTACAATTTTTTGGTTAACTAATATGAAATATTCCCGTAGTTCCACAAAATTTTTATTAACGTTGTTATTTCACATATTATCTTGACTTTGTGCCGGAATTTGATTTAGTGCATTTTGATATAATTATATCAAGTACTAAGTAGAATTATTTTTATTCTATAAATATCTTATTATCTATATCTTGCGGACTTATATTTGTTAGATTATAGTCTTATGTATCAAATATTTGCATCTATTATTTACCTTTCATTTTTGTCCTTTTTTTATACCTTTTTTATTTTTTCCGTTTTAGTCATTTTTACCTTAAAATTTATAATTTCTTCATTTTAGACATTTCTACCATTTTTTTTTTAGCTTCTTCCCCTAATATTTCTTTTCCATTTTACACTAGTCATTTCTACTTCAAAAAAGAAAAAAAAAGGAACACGTTCCATTATTTTCTGCAACAAAGAGACTGGGGGCGGTGGGGAGAGAGAAGAACACTGAGGAGAGAGAGAATTTGCAGAGTAAAGAAAAACACGTGGAGGAAAGAAAGACGACGGTCGAGAGACATATAGAAAAGAGTGAGAAGAAACGAGAAGACATCACGCGACTTATTATAATATAATTATCACGGCAGCAAAACACGTAGTATCATAAATCTATGACTCCTGATAGAAAGCATTTTTCACGTTTTATCCATTAATACTTGATTATCTGACTTGAGACACAGAGCATCCATTCAGCTGGTAAGTACACATCATCTCTTACTTGCACATTCAAACGTTTCTCTCGTATAAGAAAACGATGAATTATAAATAAAAGTTAAATTACAGTTTTATAGTTAATTAATATGAAATATTTCCTCAGTTCCACAAAATTTTTATTAACGTATTATTTCACATATTATATTGACTTTGTGCATGAATTTGATTTGGAGCATTTTGATTTTTAATTATATCAAGTACTAAGTATAACTATTTTAAAACTATTTTTAGTCTATAAATATCGTATTATCTGTCTCTTGCGGACTTATATATGTCAGATTATGGTCTCATGTGTCAAATATTTGCACCTATTATTTACCTTTTACTTTGGTCCTTTTTTATACCTTTTCTATTTTTGCCTTTAAACTTTTTTTTTTTTTTTTTTTTGTTTTAGTTCCTTTTACCTTAAAATTTATTTATTTCTTCATTTTAGACATTTTTTTTTTTCTTTTTTTTTCTTCCCCCCTAAAATTTTATTTTTTTCTTTGCTATTTTTTTTTTTAAAAAATTATATTCATATTTCATATGCTTCTAATAATAACTTGGTAATTAAAATTAACACACGTATTACACTTCACGTGCAATCTCTTTCTAACTTTTTTGGTTTACTTTTTTTAATGGCCAAACATATATGGTGTTTAAGTATATATAGTGTTCATACTAAAAGGAAGCGGATTCTATAGCATGGGGGGTCGCATGTTGTAGTATTTCGTACGCAGTGGCAATCCCAAACATTTTTCTTTTTACTTCTTTGCAACTGTCTTTATTTTGCGAGTTGCTTACTTTTCGTCCATTAAAGGTTATCTTGGTTTTCACTTTCATTTTCTTCTTTTACAATATGAAGTTAGATGAGCTATATTTGCTTCTGTGATCTATATCAATTAGTGACGACAAATATGGACATTCAGGAGATCAACATGAGAAGAATGGTCGTCTTACAGTTGCTAGTTACTGTCCTAACTTGCATGCTGGGTGTACCAAATATTGTATTATCGGCATCAGAAGCAGCAATGAATATTTCGAAGCCTGGTTGCGAACAGCGTTGCGGAAACGTGCACATCCCATTTCCTTTTGGAATCGGCTTGAATTGTTCCCTTGACAAGTGGTTTGAAATATCCTGCAACAAATCTACCATCCCTCATAGGCCTTTCCTCCATCACACCCAACTGGAGGTGCTCCATATTTCAGATTTTTACACCCGAATATGGGGGAATTACATTCCAGCCAGCTATTTTTTAGATGATACCAGCTGCCAGCAATTTCAGGTTAAAAACCCGATAAGTTTCTTCAATTGCAGAGGCAAAAAACCCGCAAAAGCGTTAAATTTTACGGGAATGCCTTTTACCTTGTCTCTGGATAGCACCTTTGTCGCAGTGAGTTGTGGCGTCCTCGCCAAAATAAATTCAAGTTCAGGCAACACAAACTCTCAGACACGGTGCCCGTCGATCTGCTCACCAAATGATAGTACAACCGCAACTTATTGCGAAACCTCCATTCCTGCAGCTGGTACTTTTGAAGCCTTCGAAATCACGTTCGAAAATAGTAGTACCCCTTCTGTAGCTGATCATGATCCATATGGGAGAGATTGCAATTTCGCTTTCTTGGTAGACAATAATTATTGGCATAATAACGATACAAATATTGCGAGTATGGACTATGTTCCTCTCAATATAAGCTGGTATG
The DNA here is from genome assembly GCA_012066045.3 of Morus alba. Classification (NCBI taxonomy): domain Eukaryota; kingdom Viridiplantae; phylum Streptophyta; class Magnoliopsida; order Rosales; family Moraceae; genus Morus; species Morus alba. The sequence continues at coordinate 1,435,241 of CP050235.2, forward strand.
TAAATTACACAGATTTCGACGTATTCAACAAAAATATGTCATTCGGCAGAGTCCCCTTCCACTACTGCGACAATTTTGGATCTGGTCCAGCATATGGTCTAGTATGTCGATGCCGCGGATTGTTAGGAAATCCGTATCTTACTGACGGATGCAGTCAAGGTAAACCTCGAATGCAATATAACTTGCTATGATGAGCTTAGTCATCTGTAATTATGTGTTTTGTTCAACTGTTATGGAAAAAAAAAAAACAAAAACCACTTCTAAGGTAAGTATTTGTTTTAGTATAGAAATTAATGTTATTCCAGTGATGTGTTAGGCCACCTATTAGGTTGGTCTACTCAAGGAAAAAGGGCCTAAAAAGGAATATGCGGCAGGAAGGGGAAGGAATTGGAAATAGTGGAAGTACGTAAAGGGAGTGCTGACGTGGCAAGTTGGTTACGAGTTTGTTACTAGCGTGGGTGCTGGGAGCTATATGAGGTAGTGGAGAGCCTGGGGAATGGGGTCGAAGGATTGGAAAGATTCTGGACCAGGGAGGCCGGAGAACCTCGAATTCTCCTTGATTTCTTCTGTCATTTGCATTTCTGTCAATTTCCTTTCTCTGTCTTGTTTTTCTTGCTTTTCTTGCTTCGTCTCGCTTGTGTAAGGAACTTCCTCTCGGAAGAGGGGAAGAGATTGGAATTAATAAAGAGGTTATTTAGTATTTGGTTTGTCTCTATTTGTGTGTGATTTGGTAATCCGGGCAGAACCTAACAATTTGGTATCGAGCACTAACGATCTATGGCGGGGTAGGGCAACCAAAATGAACACGCTCAGGAGGAAGAGGCACTGCGTTGGAACAGAGATTGACACTTTGCTTCGAGGCACTGCAGCTTGTGGAGCGATCGACGGAACCGATTCCCCCCCGTGACAACGTGATTTTAGATCGGAGCGCAAAGGGAGGTGCAGGGTCGCACGTCGTGCGGAGAATATTCTTCTCCGACAGCGGATGGCTCATGAAACCCGGCACCACCACCCCGCTCGAGGCGGGACCGCGCGCGTTTCAAGAACCTGTGCGCCCGATTCCACACCACCGACTGTGTTCTCCTCCCCACCGCTTTCGACGAAGAGCCCCGACGGTTCGGGCGCGACCGCGGCGGAGTCGCCTCCGGTAACCGAGGACGGGTGGAGCATCGGGAAGAAGATTGGAGATGCCCCTGCTCACGAGGCGATCCACATGTGGGTGGGTATTCGGGCCGATAGATATTTTTCCGTCAATGACGCTGCGGAGGAGGAGGAGAGAGAGTGGTAGTCGCCTCGGTTCTGTATGGAGGGGCGGGGCCCTAGGCCGGTTCCAGCATGGACGCCAGAACCGCTCAGCCGCGGAGGGACCCCAGAGCCGCCTGATCAGCGACGCTTTTGGGCGTATGGGAGGGAGACTCGTGAATGTACCTCATGGCCCTCCGGCTGTGGCGGGACCGGGGTCGATTTCGGATGAGTTTGAGGCAACGGCCGCCCAAATGCGGGAGTGCCCGACGAATTGTGTGGGCGCAAGCTTCACGGTCTCGTAGAAGATGTCCGGCCGACTGAAAATGCACCGCCCACCAAATTTTATGACATGATGGACTTGGCCCAAGTGGAGGCCCGGGAATGAAGCCAATGGAGCGGGTCGAGGTTTCGTTGGGGCCGTGGGCCTAGGGCGCAGACTTGAGGCAGCTCCTGGGGCACGAGCCAAAATTTTTTCCCAACCTCTCGTAGAGCGTGCCTTCGATCCAAAGTGATACCCGTGGAGGTCGGGAACAGGCCGGGCCACACCCGCGCGGGTCGCCGGGCGCTCACGATTGACGGAGGAAGAGATAAAGATCGGGCGAGCCCGGGGCCTCTCGCTCAAGTGTGACGAGAAGTCATTCGGTCACTGCCGCAAAACCGCCAACCGGCAGTGTTGATCTTGGCGGAGGAGGAAGCGCTGCCTGACGGACGGCGGAATGACCTAATCAGGCCACCATCGAGGAAACGAGTGGGAGGAGGATCTGAGGGTGGATTTGTCTCTCAACTCCATCCGGGGGTGTCTTCTCCAACACAATGAAGCTGCGGGCCTCTTGGGAGTCGGAGGTGGTGGTCCTCGTGGATGGCGCCACACCACACACGCTCATTGGCCCGCCGTGGTGGAGGAACTACAACTACCGGCCGACTACACGGTAAGCCACAATATCTTAGTCGGGATGGTCTAAGTTTCAAACAAACCGGTATATGTCGGGGAGTGCAAATTTGGATTCAAGGACACCGGGTAGAGGAGGATTTTTTTTCATTTGACCTAGGAGGGGCCGATATAGTCCCAGGGGTTACATGGTCGAGTACCTTGGGAGAGGTAAGAGCGGATTGGTCTAAATTTTCCATGAAATTGTGGCAGGTCCGACGTGGTGAAATGGTGGGGACCCCAGTTTGTGTTACGCCCGTAAAAATGAGTTCGCCGATTCAACTCTTCCCCGCACATGGCCGGAATGTTGGTGGAAGTTTGTAAATTGAGATGCAGGGCGCCGGACGTGACAAGACCCGGTTCCAGAGGAAATTGGAAACCCTTTGGGCGTTTGAGGATGTATTCGATAGTCCCACGGGCCGCCTCCGCTGTCAGGCGGGATCACCGCATTATATTGCGAGAAGGGGCTGACCCTCCAAACGTGCGGCCTTACCGCTATCCGCAGTGCAAAAGGGGGAAATAGAGCGCTTTGGTGTCTGGATATGATGGTCGCCGAATCATTCGTCCGGAAAGGCGAACCTTACTTGAGCCCGGTGTCCTCGTTAAGAAGAAGGACGGAGTTGGCGCTTTTGCGAGACTACCGTGCCTTGAACCAAGTAACCATCCCCATAAGTTCCTATACCCTTAATTGATGAGCTTTTGACGAGCTTCATGGGGCAAGAGTATTTTCAAGCTCGATTTACGGGCCGGCTATCACCAAATCGAAGTGCACGGGCGGATGTAGAGAAAAAAATTTTTTTCACGCGCATGAGGCCACTACGAATTTTTGGTCATGCCCTTTGGCCTAACCAATGCCCCGGCTACCTTCCAGTGCCCTCATGAACCGGATTTTCCGGGTCCTCACCTTAGGGAAATTGCTCGATTCTTCGACGACATCCTTGTATACAAACCAACGTGGAGGAACACCGCCATCACCTAGCCACCGCTTCTAGGTATCCTTAAGGTGAGCGGCTATTCGCTAACAAGGAGAAGTGCACTCGCCGCCAAATTAGAGTATCTCGGCCACCTCATTTCGCATCAAGGTGTGGCGGCGACCCTTCTAAGGTACAGGCCATCACATTGTGGCCCCCGCTGTCAAATGTCAAGGAGGTGCGCGGCTTCTTAGGGCTCACCGGGTACTATCGCCGTTTCGTGAAGGGCTATGGCATTCTCGCGAGACCCTTGACCGAGCTACTTAAGAAGAAAGGTTTTGTTTGGACCGACGAGGCAGCTCGAGCCTTTGAAGAATTGAAGATAGCCATGACCAATCTACCGGTGTTGGCCATGCCGGATTTCTCAAAAACATTTGTGATTGAATCGGATGCGTCGGGGGTGGGATTGGGCGCTGTTTTGATGCAGGAAGGCAGGCCTATTGCTTTCTTTAGCAAGGCTCTGTCGCCCATGTCTAAGTTGAAATCGGTGTATGAGAGGGAGCTCATGGGTCTGGTACTCGCTGTTCAAAAATGGCGACACTATGTTTTGGGACGCCACTTAGGTTTTCGCATGCACCCAACAAAGCTTACGTTTTTGATGGACCAACGCCAACTTCCCCGAACAACTAAAGTGGATTTACAAACCGCTTGGTTATGACTTTGAAGTGCAGTACAAGTTGGGGGCCGCCAACCGCGTGGCCGACGCATTGTCCCGCCGTGGGGACTGGAGCCCTATTGCCTGCTCCGCTCTGTCCATCCCACGCACCTGGGACTTCGCACCCATTCGGCGGGAACAGCGAGCCGAGCCGGAGTGGGCTCCCATTATTGCCAAGCTCGAAGCAGGTGAGGTTCTTGAGGCGTATACGTTAAAAATGACTTACTTTTTACGAGGACAGGTTGGTTTTGGTGGAGCAATCTCCATGGATTCCCCGCTTATTCCATGAGTTCCATGATTCGGTGTCGGCGGACACCGGGCTTCTTGCGCACCTACAAACGGCTGTCCGCCCGGTTTTCTGGCGAGGCATGAAGCGCCGGATCCAAGCCTATGTGGCTGCCTGCGGAACCTGCCAGCGGAACAAAACAGACGCCTTGTCTCCTGCGGGCCTCCTGCAGCCTCTGCCCATTCCGGATCAGGTTTGGGAAGACTTGTCGATGGACTTCGTTGGGGGCCTTCCGAAGTCCAACGGGTTCGATACGATCCTTGTGGTGGTGGATCGTTTGTCAAAATATGCTCATTTTTGCCCCTTGGCCCATCCCTTCTCGGCTAAGCAGGTGGCTGCCCTATTTATATCCTCCGTTGTCAAACTTCATGGTGTCCCAAGGTCCATCGTGAGCGACAGAGATGCGGTGTTCATGAGCGGGTTTTGGCGTGAGCTCTTCAAACCGCAGGGCACTAAGTTGTGCACTAGTTCGCTTTATCACCCGCAGTCCGATGGCCAAACGGAGGTCGTCAACCGCTGCTTGGAGACGTACTTGCGATGCTTTGCGGGGGACAAGCCTAGACAGTGGTCAGCTTTCATTCCTTGGGCTGAATATTGGTTTAACACCACCTTTAATGCGTCTACCAAGTTCACTCCCTTTCGCATCGTCTATGGCCGAGATCCCCCAGCTTTACTTCGTTTTGTGGACTCCCCGGGCACCGTGGAGGCTGTGGAAGTTCAGCTAGCCTTGCGGAATGAAATGTTGGACCTCCTAAAAACTCACCTACTGTTAGCCCAACAACGCATGAAAAAATTCGCCGATACGCGCCGAAGAGAGTTGAATTTCGAGGTGGGCGAGTTGGTTTTGCTCAAACTCCGCCCCTATAGGCTTCGGACATTAGCTCGTCGCATCAACGAGAAGCTGGCCCCGCGTTTTTATGGACCGTTTGAGATCTTGGACAAGATTGGACCAGTGGCTTATCGCTTGAAACTGCCAGCCGAGGCGCGCCTCCATCCAGTTTTCCACGTATCCCAGTTAAAGCCTTTCAAGGGACAAAGTTCACAGGTGCGGCCACTTCGGCCGGCTTTCGGATGACTTGGAATTATGTGTGCAACCAGCCGAGGTGTTGGCCTCCCGAGTGGTGATGGTCGGAGGCCGTGAGGAGCCGGAGGTGCTCATCAAATGGCATGACCTGCCCGAATGGGAGTCCACTTGGGAGCCCGTGGCTGCGATCCGCCTGCAGTTTCCCTCGTTCAACCTTGGGGACAAGGTTGGTTTCGAAGGGGGGGGTAATGTTAGGCCACCTATTAGGTTGGTCTACTCAAGGAAAAAGGGCCTAAAAAAGGAATATCTGCGGAAGGGGAGGGAATTGGAAATAGTGGAAGTACGTAAAAGGAGGCCGACGTGGCAAGTTGGTTACGGGTTTGTTACTAGCGTGGTTGCTGGGAGCTATATGAGGTAGTGGAGAGCCTGGGGAATGGGGTCGAAGAATTGGAAAGATTCTGGACCAGGGAGGCCGGAGAACCTCGAATTCTCCTTGATTTCTTCTGTCATTTGCATTTCTGTCAATTTCCTTTCTCTGTCTTGTTTTTCTTGCTTTTCTTGCTTTGTCTCGCTTGTGTAAGGAACTTCCTCTCGGAAGAGGGGAAGAGATTGGAATTAATAAAGAGGTTATTTAGTATTTGGTTTGTCTCTATTTGTGTGTGATTTGGTAATCTGGGCAGGAACCTAACATGATGCATGCCAGCTTAGAATGTCATTTTATTAGCATTAATTTGTGAATTGAACTGTATATACAACATATATGGACAAGTGGTATTCTTTTGACCAACATATTATATGTATGGTGTTTGAAACAAAATTTTATTGTGCTTGTTATATTATATTACGATGGAGTGGTATAAAAACGTGAGACAAGTTCTAACTGTTTAAAATTCAAGGCTAACTTGGTATTTATAATATTGCTTAAACACGTTAATTTATAGTTATTCACTTTAATGTTTATATTAACTTTTAAGTGTCTTTATGGTTTTTACCTGCTAGATATCAATGAATGCCGATATCAACGGCACTACTGTGTGCAAGGGGGCACTTGTGTGAATACTTATGGGAGCTTCCATTGCACTTTCAAGCTACAGTTTATCCTCATAGGTTTTTCTCTACCTATCTCTATGTCTCTCTCCTCGGTTTTTACTTCTCCCATTAGTAGAGAAATATCCATTAAATTAAGCATTAGAACAAATAAAAATAAAATAAAAGAACCGAACACAAGACAAGTGATGTGTTATATGACACCATAAGAATTAATTAAAGGGACTTTATTAAAAATTAAATTATTATCACATGTGCCTTGAAATTTAGAGTCATCCTCATTTACTTTTCAAATTTAAAAATTCTTACTTTGCACTTTAGACTTGAATTCTTTTCACTTAACTCTTTTTGTTGTAATTTATGTCATATAGAAAAAGAGAGTAATGCATTCACGTGATTTTTCTATTTGAATTTTTAGTAAAAAAAAAAAAAACAAATAAAAACCACAAACCCACACTTAATCCCCTCTTTTCCATTTAATTTTAACAAAAATTCTCACAGAAGGGCTTATATATATGAGACAAATTTCAAATTCTGGAGGAAAAATGAGATTTTTCAAAGTTTAAAGAGCAAAATGAGAATAACTTTAAAATTCACGTGCACCAGTGAGATTAATCCAAAAAAATTGGAGCTACATATCGTTCCTTTTTGTTTTTCCTTCAAATATTATAAGCAAAAACTTTATTGAGAAGTCTCCTAAATCTACGACATAAGAAAACCAGAGATTAATAACAAGAGAGTTTCTCTAGTAGGACTAGAAAAAAATGAACTATAAGTAGTACTTTATATTTCAATAGTCAGATTTGTATCGAAAGCTGTTTATTCTCATTAAATCTAACAATAAAAAATTAGCTCTACTGCTCGGCAGGCCTGTCAAAAAAAGTCCATAATAATGAAGTGAAACGAAACCAAGTGCAAACAACATAAAATCAAAAATAAAACATCAAAGAAACAAGTTCAGCTTTTGTAAGTGTATAAAAACACTTCTCACTACGAGTTCTAAGCTGATAGAATAAGTACTTTTGCTTCTTTGAATTGTTGTTTAAATTTTTTTTCTCAATATATTAAGATGGACAAATTACACAGGTTCCTCTCAAACTATAAGTCTTGTCACAAAATACCTCTAAAAATTTAATTTTAACATTTTCCTCCTTAAATTTCAGTCTCTTGCAAAATTTTCCCTGATCTATCAGAAACTGTCAAATTTCAAATGCTTCTAATATCGGCTGTAATTCACCCGATGTTAAAACTTGTTTTTTACACATTTTACAAATAACCTTTTTTTTAATATCTAAATTTATTATTTTGTATTTATTCCTTTTATTCATAAAATAATGTATACGTTATAAAAATTTCAATTAGAACTTAATAAATGCAAAGCATGGAACTTAACTATTGTCTATGTATAAGAAATGCTCTAGAACCACATTTTCATGCGCTTGAACTTTGTTGTTAATTAAAGTAGCAATGTGTTGTATCTTCTAGAAATATGTATGGATATTTAATAGTCCATAACTTCTTCCTTTTTCACACACATATGGCACATTTATTTCCTTGCACGGCATGATTGATAATAATGTATTAGTCTGACAATATTTATGAATTTTTTATTTGAGTTATGCAGGTGTTGGCAGCGGACTTGGAGCAATATTGCTGTTACTTTTCTGTCCTTGGGGCATATACAAGTTCGTAAAGAAAAGAAAAGACATAAAACGCAAGCGAAAGTTTTTCAAACGGAATGGTGGTTTGTTGCTGCAACAACAATTATCTTCCAGCGAAATCAATGTTGAGAAAACCAAGATGTTTAATTCGAATGACTTGGAAAAGGCCACTGATAATTTTAGTGTAGACAGAATTCTAGGCCAAGGAGGTCAGGGCACTGTGTACAAAGGAATGCTGGAAGATGGAAAAATTGTTGCCATAAAGAAATCTAAAAAGGTTGATGAAGCCCAACTCTCGGAATTCATTAATGAGGTTGTCATCCTTTCACAAATAAACCATAGAAATGTGGTTCAATTGCTTGGATGTTGTTTAGAGACAGAAGTTCCTCTTCTAGTCTATGAATTCATATCAAATGGAACCTTGTCCCACTATATTCACGAGCAAAATGAGGAGTTTCCTTTCACATGGAAAATGCGGTTACGAGTTGCGACCGAAGTCGCGGGAGCTCTTTCCTACTTGCATTCAGCAGCATCTTTTCCGATTTACCACCGAGACATCAAGTCTACGAATATACTCCTTGACGAAAAGTATAGAGCAAAAGTTGCAGATTTTGGCACGTCAAGAACAATTTCCTTGGAGCAAACTCACCTCACCACAATAGTATATGGCACATTTGGTTACTTGGATCCAGAATACTTCCAATCAAGCCAATTCACAGAGAAGAGTGATGTTTACAGCTTCGGGGTGGTTCTTGTTGAGCTTTTAACGGGACAAAAAGCAATATCAGTGACAAGGTCAGAAGAAAAAAGAAATTTAGCCACATATTTCGTTATGAAAATGGAGGCAGACAATTTTTTTGATACTATTGATTCTCATGTTCTCGAAGATGCTCCAGAAGAAGAGATCAGACAAATTGCCAACCTTGTGCAGAGATGCTTGAATTTAAATGGAAGGAATAGACCGACGATGAAAGAAGTTGCCATGGAGTTAGAGGGGATCCGAAAGCCCGAAAGAAGCGCTTCTATTGCTCGACAAAACCATGAAGAAATTGAATTTGTCAGGACTGAGTTTATGGAGCCTTGGGATGTTGGTTCGACTTCTACTGGATCAGCTTTGGATAAGACTACCAGTACTCTTTCTTCATTGCTGCAAGAACTGCCGCTATTGTCTTTGTGAGTTTTGATATGCCAATATAACATCAGTTTGCTTTTTTTATGTATGAAATGGTATTCCAGGAGATTTGTATGGTTTAAATTTGCAATCTAAACTCAAGGTCACCTTTTTATGTGTCATGTTTGATATTTAATTTCCTTAAAATTTAATATTTTTAAATTGTTGTCAGGAGCTAGATTATGTAAATTCGTATCTTTACTCTAACATTACATTATAAGTGCAAACTCCCTAAACTTCTATGCATCAAAAGTTACGGAGTCGCATAATATTTCAATCAAAATCAATCAATTAATCCATTTCACTACAAGTGGAGGTCGAAGATATCGGTCGACATTTAGGAGAAAAATTTCCCACTTGACAAAAGACTCTTTTCTACTTTCCCACTTGACAGAATCAGATGGAGAGAAAAATTTAGAGGCATGTTATAATTGGAGGACATAACATGTAGATTTTAAAGTTTGGGGGACATGTTGACATAAGTAACAAAGTGAAGGAGGAATTTACAAAATTTGTCCTAATAAAACAAATAAATCAAAATGCGATTCAAATCAAAACCAAACATAAATTTATTAAATAAAAAATCAATACTGCTTGTTGCCCCTGCACCTTCTCGCCGCCTCGACGATGCGCACAACAACCCAATAGCCAGCCCAACAATCTGAGATTGAGTCGTTAATTGCAAATCGTAGGTTTTCGAATCCAAATGTAGATTAGATCTTCGACACTCATAGATGGAGACAATTAGGGGATGGAAATGTTCAGATTAGGGGTTGTGGGTTGTTAATCACGAAAACCATCACTTGTGGCTTGACTTGGCAGCGTGAGGACAATATGGGTGAAGGGGACAAGATCGAGGCTTGGCTTGGTGGTAAAATATAGTCGAGTCTGGTCAAGGAAGGGCGGCAGTTGGTTTCGGGCTTGCCAGAGAGAGAACTCGACAGGATTGGGCTAATCGGAGAAAGGGAGCTTGTCGATTGAGAATAAGATATGAGTGAGAGGAGAGAGAGTATTGCTTAATATTTAAGTGTCTAAAAATGTTTTTAGAATTTTTTTTTTGAAAAGTATTGATTTCTATTTGATTAATGAGGAGGGTAAAAAAGTCATTTTATATCCCAAAAATGACCTCAAGGTACTAAATAAATAATTTTTAAAAAGTTGAGATACCATCCGCTTAATGTTATCTAAAACAAAGGGTACTAAACTCAAATTTTGATATAATAGAGGTTACCAAAATGAAAATTTTACTCTATTAAAAGTTCAAGTCCATTTTGTTAAAGATTGTTGGGGATTTTTAAATTGGCATTATTTTGGAATGTTTGTAGACTTGGATTGTTTGGGAATATTGTGATTAATTTGTTGCAGATTTCCTCATTGAAGAGATTCCAGATTGTGTTGAAATATGGTTTCCTATTTTGACGAGTTAACTATGGTGATTTGATTGTCCACTTTGTTTTGATTTCCAGATTTGTTGATTGATTGTGTGATTGGTATTATATTGGGTGTGATAATCTGATTGATTGGATTGTGATGTGCTTGAGAACTCTTTTAGAAAGAATCTACCTCATTTCGAAATTGTACAAACCCTTCCTTTGTGAAAGTCAACATTTGTTTCAAGTTTGGAAAATTGCTTATTGATGGGATTCAGCTAGCTAAACGAATCTCTCAGTTCTAAGGAACATGTTTAAGTTAATGTGTCACTTGTGGGAAGACATCAAGAATCTGTGCAGTGTTGTAGAAATTATTGCAATAAGTTTTTGTACAAGTTGAGTGCAACAGCTTATATTGAGAACATTTTGACAACTATTGTGATTGGCTATTTAACTAAAGTTTCTAGCTTATTTTTTGCATGCCTTTTGAGTCTCAGAATTGTAGTGAGTCACGTCATTTTGAGATTATTTTTTTTTCACGTTCTTTCGGAGAAGAATTTGTAGTCTTTGGGAGAAGACGAATTGAGGTGTTGAAGGGAGTTCAACTAATGTTCTTTGGGAGAAGAATTTTAACCTTTTGAGAGGGTGTGTACAGCCAGCGAAAGATTTTTCATGCAATTTTGAAGTCGAGGGGAGCTCAATGAGCAAGCCCACTTGGTAGTTACGAGTTCACAAAGTCATACTTAGAGAAGGAGTCTCAGGGTGACTAAGTCCATTTGAGTTGTAACATTGTTTACTTAGTGGATTGTTCATTATCTGAGCGTGGCCTCTCAGAGTAGATGGTTACCGAACTGTGATACTAAATTACTTGTGTCTTTTTCTATTTCACGTGTTTCTTAAATTTATTGCAACAAACTTCACAACAAACTATGTAATAGAAACATAACTAGTACCATCAATTGGTATCAGAGAGGGACACTAATGTTGTTTTTGGTGACATCCTGGTGTACTGGTTATTTTTTGTGAAATGGCTTTCATGAGGAACAAAACAATTTAATATGTCGAGAATGCGAAGGTTATGTCCATATTCAAACCGAGTATGCGAATACGATAAAGAAGAAAAATAAGGTCATGACTTTCACTTGGTGTGATGATGATGGAGAAGATCATACCAGCAATTACATGGCATTTACAGTAAGAACTGGTCTCCTAGGACATAAATTACTGAATTCTAATGTTATTGTTTCAAAATCTGTTGCAACAAAAACTGCAACAGTATCTAGAAGTTGTTCTGATGATACAGATTTTGAGATTGATTTTGATGCTGAAAGTGATGATGAAAACTTGAGTCTCAACAAGATACAGAAGATCTACAAGAAGATGTACAACAAATGGCTTATAGTATGCAAACTTAATAAGTCACTTGAAGAGGAAGTTGCAACCCTTAAAAAAGAAAAAGAAGAATTAAAAAGGGCAGCAATAAATTATGAAGTTTTGGCTACAAAGAACCAGAATAAGCTTGCTAAGATCATACTCAAATTGGAGCAGACCCAGAAAAATTTAAGGATGCTCAACACAGGCACGACCAAATTGGATCACTTATTTGCCCAAAAAAAATTAGGTAGTGATCATTCGGGTCTTGGCTACAAAGGACAAGAAACCTTAGGAAAGACCACTTTCATGAAGGCATCCACCCGTTTTGTGATTAAGCCTTCTCAAAGGTCTCAGGTAAATTTGGGTAAGAAATGTGTTTCAAAATATGTTGTAACAAAAAGAGCAACAAACAAATTTGCTCCAATTTATCATTATTGTAATGTGCATGGACATATTAGGCCTCGGTGTTATGAGTACATAAATGTTTTAAAAAGAGGTCTGATAATTAAACCCACATATTCCCCAAACCAAGAACTTCACTGAAAATTAAGAATGATTTGAAAAGAAATATAGTTCAAAAAATTTGGGTAAGGAAATCTGATTTCGTTACTTTGAATTATGTTGAACTGAAATAAGCAACACCTAAATGTCTTGATTCTTTAAAGAGAGCATTACACCATGAAAATAGGGGGAACGAGATATAGAGAATGATACATTCAAGAGGAGCTAGATGTAGAGAAGACTCGAGTGGACCAAGCTGCAAAAGGCAATGAATTCAAAGATGATTGACAAGATAGTGTTACTCCAGATGTTGCAACATGTTCTGCAATAACAGATGTTGGAAGTCCTTTTTTTTTGTTATTTTTTCTTTGTTTTTATTTGGTCAAAAAGGGGGAGATAAGTTTTGTGATTCAGAGGGAGTTGTGTAATTTATCTTGGTTTTGCTTCATTGAAACAGTGTGCTTATTTGATATTTTGCCAAAACAATGCCAAATTTGGAATGTTTTTAACTTGATATTATTTTGGCATGTTTGCAAATTTGGATTGTTAGGCAATATTGTGATTAACTTGCTGCAGATTTCCTTATATATTGAAGAGATTTTGAATTGTGTTGAAATATGATTTTCAATTTTGATGAGTCAACTATGGTGATTCGATTGTCCACTTTATTTTGATTTATAGATTTGTTGATTGATTGTGTGATTGGCATTATTTTGGGTGTGATAATCTGATTGGTTGGATTGTGATGTGCTTAGGAACTCTTTTGGAAAGAATCTGCCTTGTTTGGAAACTGTACAAGTCCTCCTTTATGAAGTCAACATTTGTTTCAAGTTTAAAAAATTGTTGATTGATAGGATTCAACTAGCTGGACGGATCTCTTGCTTCTAAGGAACACGTCCATGTTCATGTGCTGCTTATGGGAAGAGTTCAAGAATCTGTGTGATTGATTTTCATATCAGTTCTGAAAGCAGTGTTGCAGAAATTGTTGCAACAAGTTGAGTACAACGGCTTACATTGAAGACATTTTGACAACTGTTGTGATTGGCTATTTACTAAAGTTTCTACCTTATTTTCTACACACGTTTTAAATTTCAGAATTTTATTGAGTCATATCATTTTGTGAGCATTTGTTTTTTTATGTTCTTCAAAAGAAGAATTTGTAGTCTTCGGAAGAAGACGATTTGAAGTGTTGAAGGGAGTTTAACCAACGTTCTTCGAGAGAAGAATTTGATGCTTTCAGGAGAGAGCGCACTGCCAGCCGAAAGGAGTTCGCTGTCCAGTTTTGAAGTCGAGGGGAGCTTGCTGAGTGAGTCTATTGGGTAGTTGCAAGTTCATAGCGTCATACTTAGAGAGGGAGTCTTGGGGTGATTAAGTCCATTTGAGTTGTAACATTATTTACCTAGTTGATTATTCATCATCTGGGTGTAACCCTACAGAGTAGGTGGTCGCCGAACTGAGATACCAAATTGCATGTTTCTTTTTCTATTTCACCTGATTCTTAAATTTGTTGCAACAAATTTGGTAAAATAGACATAACCGGTACCAATGAATATCCTTTATAAAGCAGTCATGAGACCGATATGTGATTAAAACTATAATAAAAAAAAAACCCAAAAAAAAAGAGAAAGGCATTTCATATATAGAAATACCAAAGTTTTAACTTTCGAAAAGGTTGGCGGTTATCTTTCTTCATCAATGATTCAGACGGGACAACCTCCAATTCATCCGCTAGTTTCCAAGTCTCTTTACCAAAACAAAAAAAAAAAAAAAAAAAAAAAAAAAAAAACCTACTGGACCCAAGCAAAAGATGCAAATTATAATACATATATTGTTTCTTTAGGCTTATTTAAACTGTGTAGGTGTCTAAAGTTCCCCAGCATTAGCAATGTGCCTGTAGAAATAGTTTTGTTCATCCAGACAATTAGTCACTTGTACTGAAAACAAAAATAATAAAAGCCCCAATTGATAAATATGTCTGTTATTATGTTGGCTTTTTGTTATTTGTTTACTGATAATGACTTATTTTGATTTGCATATGAGTTTAATCAATGACATGAGTTTTTACTTCACATCATTCTTCTTTCCGGTCACATAACCAGGCCCTCATTATTATCATCATTGTATAGGATAAAATCTACCATTGATGAAATTAAAGACTAATGGCCAAGTTAAGCGTCGTCAATTAGAGTGATTGACCCGCCACAACTACGAAAGCCTTAGTAAACATGAAATAACATAAAGCAGTGAAAAAGACAACAATTTATAGAGATTCGTTCGTTAATTAGAGTTACGTCCTCTGTTGGGCTTCGACTTTTTCACTATGAATGAATGCTGAAAAGCATTACAATAAGTGAATGAAAGAAGAATGAGATAAGAAAGAAGGGGAGATGCTGGAAAATATGGAGAAAGTAAAGGAAATATGTTGGAAGTGAGCATGAGGGCTTGAGTAAAAAAACATTGATATCTGATAATGTCTGAATGTGTTGTATTTATTGTTGATGAGGCTCACATATTATTTCTTTTTTTTTTATTATTTATAGTTGACGAGGCTCACATATTATTTCTTTTTTTTCGATGGAGTTGACAAAACCACTTAAGGGTTGAGCCAATGAGGCTTTGAGAAAAGAGTTTGCGTGATAGCATCTTTCGATTCTTAGGATTCGAATCCCTTCACATTAACAAAGAATGTTGCTACACTTCTAATTTGTACTAGTTTGAGGGAGGTGCCTCTCTTAATCATTAGAAAACAATTATACCCTTTTCTTTTGCAACAATTTATAATTTTGTATAAAATTAGGCTTGCAATTTGAAGCTAGTGGGTGAAAAGCGTTTTAATCTTTGCCGATGAAGGCTAAATAATTCAAGATATTTATTACATCAAAGCAGTTGAAAAAGGCTACAGACAACTTTAGTGCTTATATATATATATATATATATATATATATATATATATATTGGATTCTTGGAAAAAGAGGCCAAATTGGAACGGTTTATAACTGGATTGAGTGCACCGGCCCCCCTGTGAATTTACGTGGAAAAGAGAAACAACAACTTGGATTCATTTTACTAGGTCAATTAGGGTGGCTATGTACTATATATTTCTTTATCAAAGATTGAGATGGGTACTAATGAAAATTCGTCTGCCTGTCCAACTGTCCAAGTCTACGGGGAAAAATAAATAAATAAACGCAGGTCTTTTGTGGAGCCAAAGATGGAAAATGAAAATATTCTTATTGACTTATTGACTTTCATTTACTACAAAAGCGATGAATACACCTAATTGATTAAGATGTTAATTTTTGTTTTATTATTTTTTTTTTTCTAATTACTACGGATATTGACTTATAATTATGAATCAATGGCGTGAGTGTTCAGTTCAATTTATCTATTTTAAACCATTGAGACGAGTTGTTAATTAGTTCTTACATATGAAAATTTTTGTCTTATGACTCATCAGCGATAGTATCATTACAAGAGTCCGAGGCTCTTTTATTGTTAAAGTAAATGCGATTAAAAAATCATCGTCATTTTTTGAGATAAAAATTTAAACTTTGTTCTTTTCACAATTTAAATTCTATTATTACAATATTTTTTTTACATAGACAATTTAAATTATTAACTTGAATTGTTAAACAAATATACTCAATACTCGAAATGTGCTGGTTTGAAAAGGTAGCCAACACACCAAAAAAAAAAAAAAAAAAAAAAAAAAAAAAAAAAAGTTGAATGTCTTGGTCTTTCTTTTGAAATGTCTTCTCCATGTCTTTTTGGCGTGGGGTAGTACAATAATGAATGCCGTATTGTTTGTTTACTATTGAAATGTCTTGGTCTTTCTTTTGAAATGTCTTCTCCTCCTCCTGCAGCTTCACAATCACTCAAAATTTATGTTCACTGGAAATATCGATCATTTAATTTTAGCAAGCAAATATTCTTATCATGTCGTTTCTTTTTTTTTTTTCTCGAGTGAAATTTTTTTTTTGCCTAACGTCACAAACAGACACAAGGCATCCAAGGTAACTTCATATCATCTTTTACTTGCACATTCAACGAGAATGATTCTCGTATAAGAAAACGATGAATTATAAGTAAAAGTTAAATTACAATTTTATGGTTAATTAATATGAAATATTCTCTCAGTTCCGCAAAATTTTTATTAAGGTAGTTATTTCACATATTATCTTGACTTTGTGCATGAATTTGATTTAGAGCATTTTGATATAGTTATATCAAGTACTAAGTATAACTATTTTTATTCTATAAATATCTTATTATCTGTATCTTGCGGACTTATATTTGTTAGATTATAGTCTTATGTATCAAATATTTGCATCTATTATTTACCTTTTATTTTGGTCCTTTTTTTATACCTTTTTTATTTTTGCCTTTAAACTTTATGTTTTCCATTTTAGTCTTTTTTACCTTAAAATTTATTATTTCTTCATTTTAGACATTTCTACCTTTTTTTTTAGCTTCTACCCCTAAAATTTTGTTTTTGCTTTTCCATTCCGCACTTCAAAAACGAAAAAAAAAGGAACATGTTCCATTATTTTCTGCAACAAAGAGACTAGGTGGGGGGAGAGAGAAGAACAATGAGGTGATCAGAGAGAATGCCACGACCCGAACAAGTCAAGTTTTATATTCAAGTTCAACATTGGAAAGTGTACAAGTAGAGCATAATAATTTCTTGTCTATTTTCAATTTGTACATGAATTAACAACCTTATATCAAGTCTTAGGCCCTATCAACAATGAAAAAGTCTTAGGCCCTATCAAGAGAGGTGGTGGCTGCGTGGAGGTATGTGCATGTGGGCGGCAACATGGCGAGGGCCAACATAGAGGTTGCCAACACCGTTATTCAAATTATGTTTTTTTCCTCCAAAAGTTGTAACAAATGTATAAAAATCAATTAATTTATCCATTTCTCTATAAGTGGAGGTCGAAGAACACTTCAATTTATCTTGGCCGACACATAGGGTTAGAGTGAGAAAAATTTTGCGGTTTTCTAAAGGAAGAAAACCAAAACCATGGCCTACCTTGAGGTTTGGGTTTTTGCAAACACCGTTTCACGAGACTTCAATCATGGCCTACCTTGAGGCCGATTAATCAAAACTGAATTAGTTCTTCAATTTCTTCCAAAAAAAACTAGTTCTTCAATCAAGAACAAAAAATCAGTGTTCATAGTTCTTCAACCAAAACTAAATCAACCTTTGAAAAAAGTGGGACAAATTTTATAAATTTTCTCTAAACTTGGTCACTTGTGTCAACATGCTTCTTAAACTTTAAAATGTGCAAACACTACAACAAAAATACACATTTGCGACGACATTTTTTGCGACGACATTTGTCGTCGCAAATATTTCACTATTTGCGACGACATGTCGTCGCAAATACCCTCCCCCGCTGACAAAAATTAAAAAGTCGTCAAAATAATTTTTGTGTCGTCGCAAAATAATTTTGCCGCGCAAATTTCCATGGCGCGGATTTTTTCGCGAATTATCAAACTTTTAGCGGCGACAATCCACGTTATTTGCGGCGACATGTAAATGCAAAATAATGGAAAATTATTCTTGACGACATTTTTTTGTTGTCGTCGCAAAATAATGTATTAGACGATGAGGAATGGGCGGGAAAAATATTTATTTGCGACGACATTTTTCATTGTCGTCGCAAATACTCTTTTTGACGAGCCAGATTGGGCGGGAAAAAAATTTATTTGCGACGACATCAAGGGTTTTTGCGAGGACAATGTCGTCGCAAATAACAATTATTTGCGACGACATTTTAATTGTATTTGCGACGACTTTGTCGTCGCAAATAATTGACCTAATTAAATCCGCCCCCTTCTTCTTCTCCATTTCTCCCGACCTCTCTGCAAATACCTCCCGAAATCTCTCTCTCCTATCCCTCACCGCCTCCTCTTCCCGTCGCCGTCGCCGCCACTCCCGCTCCCGGCCACCGGCCATTCTTCTCGTTCTTCCCTCTCTCTTCCCTTGTCCCTCTCTCTTTTTCCTTCTTTCTCTCTCTCTTCCCTTCTTTCTCTCTCTCTTCTTCACCTTTCCTTCCACCGCCGCCGCCCGCCGCCTCCCCCTGCCGCCGGCCGGCCCTCCCCTTCCCTCTTTCCCCTTGTCCTCTCTCTTCCCTTCCCTCTCTCTCTTCTTTCCCTTTCCCGTCACAACCCGCCGCCGCCCGCCCGCCGACACGACACCGCCCCCGCACTCCCGGCTCCCTCTCGCCCGCCGTGATTCCAGCGCCACTCTCCCCCGCCCGGTCCCCGCCCCCAGTGTATATATATACACGTAAGTTTTTTTTTTTTTACATTAATATAAAATTATTTAAGCATTAATAAGCATAAATATATACACATAAATTATTTCTTAAACATTATACTTGAAATTAAATGAGTAGAATTTAGAATTAGATGAGTATATTATATTTATGACTTAGATTATACTTAGAACTTAAAATATTTTTTTAGGCATTATACTTATTATTGTGTTTACATATTTCTCTAGATGTTAATAAAATATTAATATTGATGTTTGAAAATTATGTTTGATGTTTTAATTTGATGTATTTATGTAGGCGTTTGAGTTTTCGCCATCGTCCTTGTTTGCACGGTTCCTCCGACGTAATCCTTCTTTTTTCAGCCCCCGTTTAGTGGGTTTGAACTTTGTAAGTTTTTTATATTTATTTAGCTTAAAATTGTGATAGTTGTATGAATTCATGATTATGTTAAAATTTAATATATGTTTATGATTCTTGTTCTGGGTGGCACATCATCAGCTCAACCTGATGCTGCGCGTATGGATCATTATTTAAAGAAATCGTATCGAGAATGGATGAAGATTTATGACAATCGGTAAAGATGTTAGAGTTATGGTCTAGAATGCAGCCTAACATCCAATTACCTCGATTTCTCGTCGAAACAGTTAATCTATACGCTCCTCCCTCCTTCGATGATGATGACGATCCGACGATGACGCTTGTTGGCGATCTGCAAACTTAGATGAATAGTTTTGTATGATTTTTCACTGTATTTTATGGCGACTTTTATATTTTGTTGAACATTATATATGCACTTTATGTAGTATTCATAACATATTTTGTAAATTTATATAGATTTATTGTTTCTAATATTAATTTATATTTTACTTTTAATTTATCTTAATAAATTATATTTAGTATGTTATATAATAATGTTTAATTAAAATTATTAAAAATTATTTAATTGCCATTTTTAAAAATAATCGGAAAAAAAAATTAATTCCGTTTTTGCGACGACATTTTATAAATGTCGTCGCACAAAAGGTGACTATTTGCGACGACTTTTTGCGACGACATTTTATAAATGTCGTCGTACAAAAGTTCACTATTTGCGACGACTTTTTGCGACGACATTTTAACTTGTCGTCGCAAAAAAATTTGAATTATTTGCGACGACTTTTTTCAAAACGTCGTCGCAAATAATTTTAAAACAGGACAAATTAACCAACGAATTATTTGCGACGACGGTCGTCGCAAAATATAAACGTCGTCGCAAATACATTTGCGACGACACTATGTCGTCGCAAATAAATTATTTGCGACTATTCTTTTGCGGCGACACATTTGCGACAACGTGTCGTCGCAAATGCTATTATTTGCGACGACATGTGGGTTTTTGCGACGACAAAATGTCGTCGCAAAAACCACTTTTTCTTGTAGTGAAATTGTGCCCCCCGAACTAAAGATATTGATCCAACAATCGTAATAAATTGAATAGTTGACTAAAAAAATTTGTAACAATTATTGATATTGAATTTTTATCACGGTACGTCATTAGATTTCTAAATTTGATAGTAACCACTGATGGAAACGTAACCATTAAAACTCATACACACACACACATATATATATATATATATATAGCGTTTCTAAATCTAAATGAGTGCAGGTCATTTTTTTTTTTCAGAGAATTCAAGACAAGCCTTAAGAAACCCATGAACTTAACAAACCATACAAAAAAAAAAGCTTCTCCATAAAAAAAAAAAAAAAAAACATGTAATAGAAATTCAACGAATAATCTATCCTCTACATTAAGGAATTTATTAATTTAATAAACCCATTCTAACGAAAAAGGAAAAAGGAAAAGAATACCAAAAAATTAACAAAACCATTAACTTGTATAGATTTGCTCGTCATTTTCCTGTCTTTATTGCTTCTAATGGTTTTGAGAATTAGTGTCTAACTAATGTAATGGGAAAGACATTCAAAAACTGCAAAAATCATACCCAATCAATAATTTAATGGTCATATCAACATTTTCACTCAGACAATTGATAGAATCAAGATGAAGGGGAAAAAGTTGGAGACATATCATTGTTCAAGGAGCACAACATGCGCATTTTAAAGTACAAAGCGCATATCGACCCAAGTTACAAAGTTCAGGGGAATTTATAAGCATTTTCGTTAAAAAAACTTGACAGAATCAGATGGATAGGAAAACTTAGAGACATGTCATAGTTGGGAGACACAACATACATATTTTAAAATTCAGAAGGTACATTAATATAAGTAACAAAGTTCAAAGAGAATTTACAAAATTTGTCATAACAAAACAAATAAATCAAAATGTGATTCAAATCAAAATTAAACATAAATCTATTAATAGCGTTTCATAGATAGAAATGCCAAAGTTATAACTTATGATAAGGTTGGCGGCAATCTACTGCATGTTTCTTCTTCAATGATTTAGACAGGACAACCTCCAATTCGTCCGCTATTTTCCAAGTCTATATATTCACACACACACACACACACACACACACACACACACACACACACACACACACACACACAAAGGTTTTGAAGTTCCGCAGTATTAGTCATGTGCATATAGAAAAGGTTTTGTTCTTCCAGACAATTAGTCACTTGTATTGAAAACAAAAATAATAAAAGCCCCAATTGATAAATATGCCCTTTTTATATTGGTTTTTCTTATTTCTTTACAGATAATGACCCGTCATCAATTAGTGTAATTGATGGATGGCTGAGTTAAGAGTCATCAATTTGTGTAAATGACCCATCATAACTACGAAAGAGTTAGTAAACATGAAATAACATAAAGCAGTGAAAAAGACAACAATTTATAGAGGTTTTCTAGTTAATGAGAGCTACCTCCTATGTTGTACACAAGTTTTTTCACTATGGATGTTAAAAAGCACTACAATGAGTCAATGAGAGAAGAATGAGATAAGAGAGAAGGAAAAATGCAGAAAAATATAGTGAAAGTAAGGGAAATATGCTGGAAGTGAGCATGAGGGCTTGAGTGAGAAAACATTGGTGTCTGATAATGCCTGAATGACTTGTATTTATATCTAATGAGACTCCATAGATTGTTTCCTATTTTTTGTATGAAAGTGGGAGTTGACAGAACCCTTAAGGGTCGAGCCTTTGAGGCTTAGAGGAAAGAGTTTGCATGTGATAGCATCTTTCGATTCTTAGTGAATTCGAGTCCCTTCAAATTAACAAAGAATGTTGCAAACTTCTAATTAGTACTAGTTTGAAGGAGGTGCCTCTCTTAATTAGTAGCAAACAATTATAGCTCTTTCTTTTGCAACAATTTATAATTTTATATAAAATTAGGCTTGCAATTTGAAAGTTAGTGGGTGAAAAACGTTTTAATTCTCTGCCGATCAAGGCTTAGATAATTCAAGATATTCATTACATCAAAGCACTTGAAGAAGGCTACAGACAACTTTAATGCTGATAGAATTCTTGGACAAGGAGGCCAAAGAACACTTTAAAGTTCAATTAGGGCGGCTATCAACTATATATTTCCTTATCAATGATTGAAACGGGACAACCTCCAGAGTACTAATGAAAATTTATCTGCTACTCCAAGTCGACGAAAAATATTAATGAAAAATAAATAAATAAACGCAGGTCTGTTGGAGAAGTTTCAATACCCGATACAGCCAAAGATGGAAAAAGAAATTTTTCTTATTGACTTATTGACTTTCATTTACAACAAAAACGATGAATACCCCTAATTGATAAAGACGTTAATTTTTGTTTTAATTTTTTTTTCTAACTATTACGGATATTGACTTATTATGAATCAATGGCCGGTATGAGTAGTCAGTTTAATTTATCAATTTTAATCCGTTGAGACAAGTTGTTAATTAGTTTTTACATACGAAAATTTTTGACTTTAAACGTTTTTTTAAAAGTAAATTTAAGTTAAAATTTTTAAAAATAACTATACATGGCCTTTTTCTTTATGTACTAATTAAAAACAACTAGCATTATATATATATAACTACTCGTGGCCATATATAATAAATGACTCATCAGCGATAGTTCCATGTTAATTTCCAATTGTAATGAAAAATCGACATCGTTTATCTTTTTATTATTTTTAATTTTCAAGGAGGTTATTACCAAAAAAAGGGGAGGCATCTTGATTCCCCACATCACGTCATTCTTCTTTTCTGCCAAATGCATCATCATCATCATTAGAACTGCAGATAGCTAAACCTGGCTGCAAATCACAGTGCGGCGATGTAAAAATCCCGTTCCTGTTCGGAATAGGAGCCGGCTGTTACGTTGACAAATGGTTCAAAATTATCTGCCTAAACTCCACAACACCACCAATTTTGAGACCAAAAAAAAAAATTAATAGAAGCACGTGCAAAATGAATTACTTTTATAAAAAATAAAGTAAGTGAGAATTATTTTTTATAAAATTGAAATAAACTGTAAAAGAAATTCACAAAACAACAAAATAAAAAGCAAAACATTTAGAGGATATAAGAAAAACGAAGATAAAAGGGTAAAGAAGAGGAAAAACAAAAAGAATGAGAAAAAATGAGATCACCACGCGACAATTTTATGAAAAAGTATCATTATAAGAGCCTGTGGCTTTTTATTGTTAAATTAGATTAGATTAAAAACGATCGCCATTTTTTTAGATAAAAAGTAAAGTTTTTATTCTTTCACAACGTAAATTTTATTATTATAGTGTTTTTTCACAAAAATTTAAATTTAATTTTTTATTATAATATATTTTTTTTACATATACAACTCAAATTTTTAACTTGAGTTGTGAAATAAACATATCTAAAATGTGTTGAGTTTGAAAAAGTAGTCAATACATGCAAAAAAAAAAAAAAAAAGAAAGTGAAAAGTTAGCCACCACAGGTGGCATCTTCTAAAAGGGGCGTCTCCTCTATGTCGTTTTAGTGTGGGGTAGTACAACAATGCAATGCCGTCTTGTGGTCCTTTTGACTTAAACGTTTAGGTGTGGTCCTTTTGAAATGTCTTCTCCTCCTGCAGCTTCACAACCACTCAAAATTTAAGTTCACTAGATATATGGATCATTTAATTTCAACAAGCGACCATTCTTATTATATCGCTTTCTTTTGTCTCGAGTGAAAATATTTTTGAGTTGATCCACAAAACAATGATTAACGCAATTGAGGTTAGAGCGCAATTTGTTTAAAATGGGCTCTTATTCGAGTTTTAAGTAAGACCTCTTCATTTGAAAATCCTTGTTCTTCTTTTTATAATTGCTTACTTTTTTAGTCGAAATTAAGCTCTATTTGGATTTGCCTAACGACACAAGCAGACACAGAGCATCCATTCAGCTGGTAAGTACACATCATCTCTTACTTGCACATTCAAACGTTTCTCTCGTAGAAGAAAACGATGAATTATAAATAAAAGTTAAATTACAATTTTATAGTTAATTAATATGAAATATTCCCTCAGTTCCACAAAATTTTTTATTAACGTATTATTTCACATATTATCTTGACTTCGTGCTTGAATTTGATCTGGAGCATTTTGATTTATAATTATATCAAGTACTAAGTATAACTATTTTTAAACTATTTTTAGTCTATAAATATCGTATTATCTGTCTCTTGCGGACTTATATATGTCAGATTATGGTCTCATGTGTCAAATATTTGCACCTATTATTTACCTTTTATTTTGGTCCTTTTTTATAGCTTTTCTATTTTTGACTTTAAACTTTTTTTTTTTCGTTTTAGTCCTTTTTACCTTAAAATTTATTTATTTCTTCATTTTAGACATTTTTTTACTCTTTTTTTTTTTTTGCTTCTTCCCCTAAAATTTTATTTTTTCTTTGCTATTCCTTATTTTTTAAAATTTTATATTCATATTTCATATGCTTTTAATAATAACTTGGTAATTAAAATTAACACACGTATTACACTTCACGTGCATAACATGTAGAGTACAACTAGTAATAAAATAAAATAAACCAGCAAACACTTTTTTTAAACCACTTTTTGATTTTTTTTAAAGCTGTTTTGAGGGAGAAAATAGCTTTACGTAAATATAAATTTTATCCATGAGTTTTTTGAAATCTAAAATGTATCCCTTATGTTTTTCAAAGCAGACAAAAAGCATAATCTCTTTCTAACTCTTTTGGTTTACTTTTATTAATGGCCAAACATATATGGTGTTTAAGTATATATAGTGTTCATACTAAAAGGAAGCGGATTCTATAGCATGGGGGGTCGCATGTTGTAGTATTTAGTACGCAGTGGCAATCCCAAACATTTTTCTTTTACTTGTTTGCAACTGTCTTTATTTTGCGAGTTGCTTACTTTTCGTCCATTAAAGGTTATCTTGGTTTTAACTTTCATTTTCTTCTTTTACAATATGAAGTTAGATGAGCTATATTTGCTTCTGTGATCTATATCAATTAGTGACGACAAATATGGACATTCAGGAGATCAACATGAGAAGAACGGTCGTCTTACAGTTGCTAGTTACTGTCCTAACTTGCATGCTGGGTGTACCAAATATTGTATTATCGGCATCAGAAGCAGCACTGAATATTTCGAAGCCTGGTTGCGAACAGCGTTGCGGAAACGTGCACATCCCATTTCCTTTTGGAATCGGATTGAATTGTTCCCTTGACAAGTGGTTTGAAATATCCTGTAACAAATCTACCATCCCTCATAGGCCTTTCCTCCAACAAACCCAATGGGAGGTGCTCCATATTTCAGATTTTTACAGCACGAGATACCAAATAGAGAGGGCGCTCGATATATCAGATTATTACCTAGAGGGCTAGCAATTTCAGGTTAAATACCCGATAAGTTTCTTCAATTGCAGAGGCAAAAAAGCCGCAAAAGCGTTAAATTTAGCGGGAATGCCTTTTCACTTGTCTCCGGATAGCACCTTTGTCGCAGTGAGTTGTGGCGTCCTCGCCAAAATAAATTCAAGTTCAGGCAACACAACCTCTCAGACACGGTGCCCGTCGATCTGCTCACCAAATGATAGTACGACCGCAACTAACATAACTTATTGCGAAACCTCCATTCCTGCAGCTGGTACTTTTGAAGCCTTCGAAATCACGTTCGAAAATAGTAGTACCACTTCTGTAGCTGATCAAGATCCATATGGGAGAGATTGCAATTTCGCTTTCTTGGTAGACAATAATTATTGGCATAATAACGATACAAATATTGCGAGAATCCGTAGTATGGACTATGTTCCTCTCAATATAACCTGGTATGTAAATTACACAGATTTCGACGTATTCAAAACAAATATGTCACTTGGCAGAGTCCCCTTCCACTACTGCTACAATTATGAATCTGGTCTAGAATGTCGATGCGACGGATTGTTAGGAAATCCGTATCTTACTGACGGATGCAGTCAAGGTAAACCTCGAATGCAATATAACTTGCTATGATGAGCTTAGTCATCTGTACTTATGTGTTTTATTCAACTGTTATGGGAAAAAAAAGAAAAAAAAACCACTTCTAAGGTACGTATTTGTTTTAGTACAGAAACTAATGTTATTCCAGTGATTCATGTCAGCTTAGAATGTCATTTTATTAGCATTAATTTGTGAGTTGAACTGTAAATACAACAAATATGGACAAGTGGTATTCTTTTGACAAACATATTATATGTATATTGTTTGAAACAAAATTTTCTTGTGCTTGTTATATTATATTACGAGGCAGTGGTATAAAAACGTGACACAAGATCTAATTGTTTAAAATTCCAGGCTAACTTGGTATATATAATATTGTTTAAACACGTTAATTTATAGGTATTCACTTTAATGTTTATATTAACTTTAAGGTGTCCTTATGGTTTTTACCTGCTAGATATCAATGAATGCCGAGAAGATTACCCGCACTGTGGGCCAGGGGGCACTTGCGTGAATACTTATGGGGGCCACCATTGCACTTACAAGCGCAAGTTTATCCTCATAGGTCTGTGTCTACCTATCTCTATGTCTCTCTCCTCGGTTTTTACTTCTCCCATTAGTAGAGAAATATCCATTAAAATTAAGCATTAGAACAAATCAAAATAAAATAAAAGAACCGAACACAAGACAAGTGACGTGTTATATGACACCAGAAGAATTAATTAAAGGGACTTTATTAAAAAATTAAATTATTATCACATGTGCCTTGAAATTTAGAGTCATCCTCATTTACTTTTCAAATTTAAAAAATTCTTACTTTGCACTATAAATTTCAAATTGTTTTCACTTAACTATTTTTGTTGTAATTTGTGTCATATAGAAAAAGAGAGTAATGCATTCACGTGATTTTTTGATTTCATTTTTTCGTAAAAAAATAAAACAAATAAAAACTACATACTCACACTTAATTCCCTTTTTTTCTTTTAATTTTAAAAAAAATTCTCACAAAAGGGCTTATATATATAAGACAAATTTAAAATTCTGGAGGAAAAATGAGATTTTACAAAGTTTAAAGAGCAAAATGAAAATAACTTCAAAATTCACGTGCACTAGTGAGATTAATCCAAAAAAAATAGGAGCTACATATCGTTCCTTTTTGTCTTTCCTTCAAATATTATAAGCAAAAACTTTATTGAGAAGTCTCCTAAAACTACGACATAAGAAAACCAGAGATTAATAATAAGAGAGTTTCTCTAGGAGGACTAGGGAAAAAAAAAAAAAAAAGAACTATAAGTAGTACTTTATATTTCAATAGTGAGATTTGTATCAAAAGATGTTTATTCTCATTAAATCTAACCATCAAAAATTGGCTCTACTGCTCGGCAGGCCTATCAAAAAAAGTCCCTAACAATGAAGTGAAACGAAACCAAGTGCAAACAGCATAAACTCAAAAATATAACATCAAAGAAACAAGTTCAGCTTTTCTCAGTGTATAAAAACACTTTTCACTACGAGTTCTAAGCTGATAGAATAAGTAATTTTGCTTCTTTGAGTTGTTGTTTAAATTTTTTCTCAATATATTACGATGGAAAAATTACACAGGTTCCTCAAAAACTATAAATCTTGTCACAAAATACCTCTCAAAATTTAATTTTAACATTTTCCTCCTTAAATTTCAGTCTCTTGCAAAATTTTCCCCTCTATCAGAAACTGTCAAATTTCAAATGCTTCTAATATCGCCTGTAATTCACCCGATGGTAAAACTTGTTATTACACATTTTACAAATAACCTTTTTTTTTTTTACTATCTAAGTTTATTATTTTCTATTTATTCCTTTTATTCATAAAATAATGTCTACGTTATAAAAATTTCAAATAGAACGTAATAAATACATAGCATGGAACTTGACTATTGTGTATGTATAAGACATGGTCTAGAACCACATATTCATGCGCTTGAACTTTGTTGTTAGTTAAAGTAGCGATGTGTTGTGTCTTCTAGAAATATCTATGGATATACATATGGTGCATTTTTTTTCCTTGCACGACATGATTGGTAATAATGGATTAGTCTGACAATATTTATGAATTTTTCATTCGAGTTATACAGGTGTTGGCAGCGGTCTTGGAGCATTGCTGTTACTTTTCTGTCCATGGGGCTTATACAAGTTCATAAAGAAAAGAAAAGACATAAAACGCAAGCGAAAGTTTTTCAAACGGAATGGTGGTTTGTTGCTCCAACAACAATTATCTTCCAGCGATAACAATGTTGAGAAAACCAAGTTGTTTAATTCGAATGAGTTGAAGAAGGCCACTGATAATTTTAGTGTAGACAGAATTCTAGGCCAAGGAGGTCAGGGCACTGTGTACAAAGGAATGCTGGAAGATGGAAAAATTGTTGCCATAAAGAAGTCTAAAAAGGTTGATGAAGCCCAACTCTCGGAATTCATTAATGAGGTTGTCATCCTTTCACAAATAAACCATAGAAATGTGGTTCAATTGCTTGGATGTTGTTTAGAGACAGAAGTTCCTCTTCTAGTCTATGAATTCATATCAAATGGAACCTTGTCCCAGTATATTCACGAGCAAAATGAGGAGTTTCCTTTCACATGGAAAATGCGGTTACGAGTTGCGACGGAAGTCGCGGGAGCTCTTTCCTACTTGCATTCAGCAGCATCTTTTCCGATTTACCACCGAGACATCAAGTCTACAAATATACTTCTTGACGAGAAGTATAGAGCAAAAGTAGCAGATTTTGGCACGTCAAGAACAATTTCCTTGGAGCAAACTCACCTCACCACAATAGTATATGGCACATTTGGTTACTTGGATCCAGAATACTTCCAATCAAGCCAATTCACAGAGAAGAGTGATGTTTACAGCTTCGGGGTGGTTCTTGTTGAGCTTTTAACGGGACAAAAAGCAATATCAGTGACAAGGTCAGAAGAAGAAAGAAATTTAGCCACATATTTCGTTATGAAAATGGAGGCAGACAATTTTTTTGATACTATTGATTCTCAAGTTCTCGAAGATGCTCCAGAAGAAGAGATCAGACAAATTGCCAACCTTGTGCAGAGATGCTTGAATTTAAATGGAAGGAATAGACCGACGATGAAAGAAGTTGCCATGGAGTTAGAGGGGATCCGAAAGTCCGAAAGAAGCGCTTCTATTGCTCGACAAAACCATGAAGAAATTGAATTTGTCAGGACTGAGTTTATGGAGCCTTGGGATGTTGGTTCGACTTCTACTGGATCAGCTTTGGATAAGACTACCAGTACTCGTTCTTCATTGCTGCAAGAACTGCCGCTATTGTCTTTGTGAGTTTTGATATGCCAATATAACATCAGTTTGCTTCTTTTTATGTATTAAATGATATTCCAGGAGATTTGGATAATAGTTGTATGTTTTAAATTTGCAATCTAAACTCAAGGTCACCTTTTTATGTGTCATGTTTGATATTTAATTTCCTTAAAATTTAATGTTTTTAAATTGTTGTCAGGAGCTAGATTATGTAAATGTGTATCTTTACTCTAACATTACATTATAAGTGCAAACTCCCTAAACTTTATGCATCAAAAGTTACGGAGTTGCATAATTTTTCAATCAAAATCAATCAATTAATCCATTTCTCTACAAGTGGAGGTCGAAGAGCACTTAGATTTATATCGGTCGACATTTAGGGTTAGAGTGAGAAAAATAATCGGTTTTTTATACGTTTTTTAAATGAATTTTCATTTTATTACGTTATTATATCAAAATCTGAGTTTGATACCTGTGTTTTGACAATATCAATTGGATATCTCAACCTTTTAACAAAAATCATCTTTTTATACTTAAAAGTAATTTTTTAAAATGTAAAATGACTTTTTTATCCCTCTTTTTTTTAAACCAAAAACTAATAAACCTATGGGGGAAAAACAACACTGTGCACGGCCTTCGGCAAAACCAAAACCAAACGATGAATGCAGGTTTGGGTTTTTGCAAACGCCGTTTCACGAGACTTCAATCGTGGCCTACCTCGAGGCCGATGAATCCAAACCAAATTAGTTCTTCAATTTCTACAAAAAAAAAAAAAAAAAAAAAAAAAAAAAAAAAAAAAAAAAAAAAAACTAGTTCTTCAATCACGAACAAAAAACCTGTGTTCATAATTCTTCAACCAAAACTAAATCAACCTTTGAAGACAAAAGTAGATAAATTTTATAAATTCTTTCTGAACTTTGTTACCTGTATCAACATGGCCCCTAAACTTTAAAATGTGCATGTTATACTCCTCGAACTAATATATTTCCAAGTTCTCTCTGTCTAATTCCGTTAAGTTTTTATCGGAAATGCATACAAATTCCCTCTAAACTTTGTCACTTATGTCACCATGATCTCTAAACTCTAAAATGTACTTGTTGTGCCCTTCGAACTATCATATATCTCCAGCATTTTCCCGCCATCTTTTTTTATCAATTTTTTTACACGGAAATGTTGACATGGCCATTAAATTGCTAATTAGGCATGATATTTGGGGTTTATTGAATGCCTTTATCTTAGCTAGACACTAATTGTCAAAATATTAGTTTGTCAGAGGCAATAAAGAGGAGCAAATCTCCATAATGTAATGGGTTTTATTAGTTTTTTGGTTTTTTTCTTAACTTAATAATATTTAACCTAAACAGAAGTGCTCGATATAAAACATGTTTATAATTTACATACACACACATATGGGTATGGTTTTAATAGTTACTCCAATATTTGCCCATCAATAGGTATCAAACAGTTATAATAAATTGAATAGTTGACCAAAAAATTTATGACAATTAATGATATTGAATTTTTGTCACGCTGCGTAATCAGATTTCTATAATTGATAATAACCATTTATGGAAACATAATCATTAAAAATTCATCCACGTCTATATATATATATATATATGTGTGTGTGTATATATAGCATTCCTAAATCTAAATAAGTTCACGTCATTTTTTTAGAGAATTCAACATAAACTTTAAGAAACCTGTCAACTTAACAAACCTTAAAAAAATCTTCTCCATAAAAGAAAGCACGTAATAGAAAATTCGAGGAAGAATCTATCCTCTACATTAAGAAATTTATTAATTTAATAAGAAAAGGCAAAAAAAACAGGAATACCAAAAAAATTAATAAAACCATTAACTTTGTATAGAGTTGCTCCTTATTTTTCTCTCCTCATTGCTTTTAACCAACTATGGTTTTGAGACTTAGTGTCTAACTAATATTTTTGAAGGTAAAGACATTCAATAACCGTAAATATCATACCTAATCAGTAATTTAATAGTCATGTCAATATTTTTGTTCAAACAATTGACAGAATCAAGATAAAGGGAAAAAAGTTGGAAATGTATCATAGTTCAAAGAGCACAACATGTGTATTTTAAAGTTCAGAGAACATATTCACACAAGTGACAAAGTTCATGAGAATTTATATGATAATATTATTAATCTGCCTATTTTATGGTTATTAAGATAATATTATGTCAAATATACCTTTTTTGTGTGTGAGTAGTTATAGGTGGTTAATAGAGAATAATAATATCATTACGGATTATTTTATAGACTTATGTGCAAATATCATAATTTGTGGACATTTATTTGTCATCTCCTCCATAATGGACATGTATGTAATTAACTAGCCGAGTAGACCCTTTATCTTATGAGATGCTATATGATTAATATTGACCGTTGTAATTGATTAGTAGTAAGTGCACATTTTGTATGCATATAGCTTTTCATAAGCAAATTATGAAAATAAATGTTGAAGAGTGAAGATTTATGAATCATTAGTTTTTGGCCGTTTTGGTAAAATAATTATTATTTTTATTATTATTTTATTATTATTATTTATTATTATTATTATTATTATTATTATTTTTGTAGTTTAAGGTTGACGGTGAGGATAGGAATATTTTTACAAAAATTATATCTTTAATTGGTTATTGGTAGGAAGGATATCTAATGTTAGAAATATATTTTTTCCCCTCATTAATCTTGCTATATCATCATTTAACTCTCTCCTAAAAGAAAAGGCTACTTTGAAGTTGAAGGATTACTTGACACAAGGGTAGAAAGTTAGTTATCAGAAATTATATATATATATATATTTTCTTTTTGCCTATATCAAAGCATTCTGCCGAAAAGGAGGATGAAGAGTAGAAATGAAGAGTGCATGGAGAGGACCAAAAGACTCTTTTCTTCTTTCCCACTTGACAGAATCAGATGGAGAGAAAAATTTGGAGGCATGTTATAATTAGAGGACAAAATGTGTACATTTTAAAGTTTAGGGGACATGTTGACATAAGTAACAAAGTGAAGGGTAAATTTACAAAATTTGTCCTAACAAAACAAATAAATCAAAATGTGATTCAAATCAAAACCAAACATAAATTTATTAAATAAAAAATCAATACTGCTTGTTGCCCCTGCACCTTCTCGCCGCCTCGACGATGTGCACAACAACCCAATAGCCAGCCCAACAATCCGAGATTGAGTCCTTAATTGCAAATCGTAGGCTTTCAAATCCAATTGTACATCGGATCTACGACACTCATAGATGGAGACAAAGAGTGGATGGAAATGTTCATATTAGGGGTTGTGGGTTGTTAATCACGAAACCCATCACTTGTGGCTTGACTTGGCAGCGTGAGGACAATCTGGGTGAAGGAGGCAAGATCGAGGCTCGGCTCGGCAGTAAAATATAGTCGAATTTGGTCAAGGAAGGGCGGCAGTTGGTGTCGGGCTTGCCAGAGAGAGAACTCGACAAGATTTGGCTAATCGGAGAAAGGGAGTTTGCAGATTGAGAATGAGAGATGAGCGAGAGGAGAGAGAGTGTTGCATAATATTTAAGTGTCTAAAAATGTTTTTAGATTTTTTTTTTTGAAAACTATTGATTTCTATTTGATTAATGAAGAGGGTAGAAAAGTCATTTTATATCCCAAAAATGACCTCAAGGTACTATATAAATAATTTTTAAAAAGTCGAGATACCATCCGCTTAATATTATCTAAAACAAATGGTACTAAACTCAAATTTTGATATAACAGATGTTACCAAAATGAAAATTTTACTTTATTAAAAGTTCAAGTCCATTTTGTTTAAGATTGTTGGGGATTTTTAAATTGGCATTATTTTGAAGTCGATGGGAGCTCGCTGAGTGAGTCTATTGAGTAGTTGCAAGTTCATAGCGTCATAGCTGAGTGAGTCTATTGAGTAGTTGCAAGTTCATAGCGTCATACTTAGAGAGAGATTCTCGGGGTGATTAAGTCTATTTGAGTTGTAACATTATTTACCTAGTTGAATATTCATCATCTGGGCATGACCCTGCATAGTAGGTGGTGACCGAACTACGATACTAAATTGCATGTTTCTTTTTCTATTTCACATGATTCTTAAATTTATTGCAACAAACTTGGTAAAATAGACATAACCAGTACCAATGAATATCCTTTATAAAGCAGTCATGAGACCGATATGTGATTAAAACTATAAAAAGAAAAAAAAAAAAAAAAAAAGAAAAGCATTTCATAAATTGAAATACCAAAGTTTTGACTTCCGATAAGGCTGGCGATAATCTTTCTTCATCAATGATTCAGACAGGACAACCTCCAATTCATCCTCTATGTTCCAAGTCTCTTTACCAAAAAAAAGAAAAAAAAAAAAAAAAGAAGCCTAGTAGACCCAAGCAAAAGATGCAAATTATAATACATATCTTGTTTGTTTAGGCTTATTTAAACTGTGTAGGTCTCTAAAGTTCCCCAGCATTAGCAATGTCCCTGTAGCAATAGTTTTGTTCTTCCAGACAATTAGTCACTTGTACTGAAAACAAAAATAATAAAAGCCCCAATTGATAAATATGTCCGTTATTATATTGGCTTTTTGTTATTTGTTTACCGATAATGACTTATTTTGACATGAGTTTTTACTTCACATCATTCTTCTTTCCGGTCACATAACCAGGCCCTCATTATTATCATCATTGTATAGGGTAAAATCTACCATTGATGAAATTAAAGACTAACGGCCGAGTTAAGCGTCGTCAACTAGAGTGATTGACCCGCCACAACTACGAAAGCCTTAGTAAACATGAAATAACATAAAGCAGTGAAAGAGACACAACAATTTATAAAGATTCACTCGTTAATTAGAGTTACTTCCTCTGTTGGGCTTCAATTTTTTCACTGTGGATGAATGCCAAAAGGCATTACAATAAGTGAATGAGAGAAGAATGTGATAAGAAAGAAGGAGAGATACAGGAAAATATAGACAAAGTAAAGGAAATATGTTGGAAGTGAGCATGAGGGCTTGAGTGAAAAAACATTGATAGCATCTATAGCGTCCGATGAATTCTATAGTGCTATGGATGAATTCCATAGCGCTTTCCATAACTCTCTTAGAACGCTATGTTTTCTTAGGACTTTTAAGAGCGTCCGATGTCCTAGCGCTCCACAAAACGCTATTGCTAGTGATTAATAGCGTTTTTAGTGAGCTATTGATACTGATATTTCTGCCAAATGACCACGCCATCATTAGCAGCATCGTCATCATCATCAAAATTGTAGATAGCTAAATACGGCTGGAAATAACAATGCGGCGATGTAAAAATCCCGTACCCATTCGGAATAGGAGTCCACTGTTACGTCGATAAATGGTTTGAAATTCTCTATCCAAACTCCACAACACCACCAATTTTGAGACAAAAAAAAATTTGAATAGAAAGACTTGCAAAATGAATTACTTTTATAAAAATAAAGTAATAAAGAATTATTTTTATAGAATTGACGTAAAAAATTAAACTATAAAAAAATAATAATAAAAAGCAAAACATTTAAAGGATAAGAAGAATGAAAATAAAAAGGGTAAAGAAGTGGGGAAAAAAGAGAAAAAAAGAGGCCGCCATGATACAATTTTTTTAAAAAATATCATTACAAGAGCCCGTGGCTCTTTTATTGTTAAAGTAGATTTGATTAAAAACGATCTGTCATTTTTTGAAATAAAAGTGAAGGTTTTATTCTTTTCGCAATTTAAATTCTATTATTATCGTATTTTCTTACTTACATAATTTAAATTATTAACTTAAATTTTGAAACAAATATACTTGATACTCGAAATGTGCTGGTTTGAAAAAGTAGCCAACACATGAAGAAAAGAAAGAAAAGTAAAAGTTAGCCAACACAGGGGGCATCTTCTAAAAGGAGAGTCTCCTCTATGTCTTTTTGGCGTGTGGTAGTACAATAATGCAATGCCGTATTGTAATCAAAAGGAAGACTGGAAACATTAATAATTCAATAGTTACATACAAGTCTATAGAACATAGAAAAGCGGGATGCCCGTGACTTGTATGTGTGGGATGAGCCAAATCCTCATTGAATTTGATTTTTCTATTAGAAGGGGCTCGTACATGTTATGCAGTACCCCCTGTGAATACTCTGCCAGTATGAAAAGTTCTTAATGTTAATTGAGTGCCGGGTTCCCTAATAGATTGACCCGCAATAATACCTACAGCTTCTCCCAATTTGACGAGGTCGTCATGAGTAGGGCCAGCCAAAAGGCAAAGACTTTCTTAGTCAACCACTCAAAATTGTTTCTTTACTATGGAAATGTCTTGGTCTTTCTTTTGAAATGTCATCTCCTCCTACAGCCTACAATCACTCAAAATTTAAGTTCACTGGATATATCGATCATTTAATTTTAGCAAGGGACTATTCTTATCATATCGCTTTGGATGAAAAAGTATCATTACAAGAGCCCGTAGCCTTTTATTGTTAAATTAGATTAGATTAGAAAAGATTGTCATTTTTTTAGATAAAAGTAAAATTTTTGTTCTTTCACAACTTAAATTTTATCATTATAGTATTTTTTTTATAAAAATTTAAATTTAATTTTTATTATAATATTTTTCTTTTATATATAACTTCTTAATTTGAATCGTAAACCAAACATACTTGAAATGTGTTGAGTTTGAAAAAGTAGCCAATACATGAAAAAAAAAAAAAAAAAAAAAAAGTTTGCCAACACAGGTGGCATCTTCTAAAAAAAAAAAAAAAGCCACGGAACCTTTTCTTATCATATCGCTTTCTTTTGTCTCGAGTGAAAATATTTTTGTGTTGATCAAAATGCGCTCTTATTCGAGTTTTAAGAAAAACGAAGATAAAAGGGTAAAGAAGAGGGAAAAAAAAAGAACGAGAAAAAAAGAGATCTTCACGCGACAATTTTAAGAAAAAGTATCATTACAAGAGTATGTAGCTTTTCATTATTAAATTAAAATAGATTAAAAAAGATCGTCATTTTTTAGATAAAAATAAAGTTTTTGTTCTTTCACAATTTAAGTTTTATTTATTATAGTGTTTTTTTAAATAAATTTAAATTTAATTTTTTATTATAATATTCTTTTTTTACATATATATAACTCAAATTCTTAACTTAAATTATGAAAGAAACATACTTAAAATGTATTGAGTTTTGGTGTGGTCCTTTTAAAATGTCTTCTCCTCCTGCAGCTTCACAACCACTCAAAATTTAATGACCACACCAAAATGTTTACAATACGGAGACGCCCCTTTTAGAAGATGCCACCTGTGTTGGCTAACTTTTTGTTTTCTTTTCTTTTTTATTTTTTATTTTTTGCATGTATTGACTACTTTTTCAAACTCAATACATTTTGTTTGTTTAAATTGTATACGTAAAAAAATAATAATATAATAAAAAATTAAATTTAAATTTTTGTGAGAAAACACATAAAGTCTATGGAAAATAAATAAATAAACGCAGGTCTAGTGGAGAATTAATACCCGATACAGCCAAAGATGGAAACGGAAATATTCTTATTGACTTATTGACTTTCATTTACAAACAAAATGATGAACAACCCTAATTGATAAAGATGTTAATTTTTGTTTTATTTTTTTTTCCAAATTACTACGGATATTGACTTATAATTATGAATCAATGGCGTGAGTGGTCAGTTTAATTTATCTATTTTAAGCCATTGAGACGACTTGTTAATTAGTTCTTACATATGAAAACTTTTGTCTTGTGACTCATCAGCGACAGTTTCATGTTAATTTCCAATAGTAATGAAAAATCAACATCGTTATCAATTGGGGTCTGGCCACTTTTTTATTTTTTTTATTTTTTTATTTTTTATTATTTTCAAGGAGTTGATTACAAAAAAAAACAAAAAAAACAAAAACAAAAAACAAAAAAAAAAAAAAAAAAAAAAAAAAAAAAAAATTGGGAGGCATCTTGCAAATAAACAAAAAGTTCAACAAGCAATAGTATAATAGCTTATCCAAGGGGCCGATATGGTCACATATAGTTAGCATTTGTTCTGTTTAATCAGTACGTTGTGAACCAAGCATTTAGTCCATCAAAAAAAAAATTCATTTACACTAATTAATCTAACTAAACTCCCGCCATGATTCCCTTGCTACTTCACATCATTCTTCTTTTCTGCTACATGACCACGCCATCATTAGCATCATCGTCATCATCATCGGAACTGCATGAGGTAGCGAAACGCGGCTGCAAATTGCGGTGCGGCGATGTAGAAATCCCGTACCCGTTCGGAATAGGAGACGGCTGTTGTCTCGACAAATGGTTCGAAATCCTCTGCCTCAACTCCACACCATTTCTGAGACAATACCCGGAGCTAGAGGTCCAGCAAATCAACGTGGAAATGGAGCCAACCATCAAAGTGAGACACCCAATAACGTTCACGTATTGCAGAGAGAAGAAATTCTACGAAGCAGCGAATTTGACGGGAAGCCCCTTTGTCTTTTCGCAGAAAAAGAACAGATTTACTGCTGTGAGCTGCGACCAGCTCGCCCTGATGAAATCGAACAATGAAAACGCCAAAACTGTGGGAGCTTGCATGTCCATTTGCGACAAGAACACGACAGAAACAAGCTGCAACGGCATGAACTGCTGTCAAACGACGATCCCTTTGAACCTCAGAGCTTTTCATACGGAGTTTGGGGATCAATTTTCTGTATATTCGAGGGAAGCGGAGTGTGTGTACGCGTTCTTGGTTGATCTGGAATGGTTTCAAGTCAACCTCTCCCGTGGATATAAAGGAATTAAAGAGATGGACAAAGTTCCTGTGGCGTTGGAGTGGAGCTTGTATAATTGGACAATGGAAGACTTGGGAATTTCCTTTGCGTCAAACAGTACAAGCTCCTTCCATTGCGAAAACGACAGGAATGCAAGCTCTTTAAAGTGTTACTGCAACCGTGGTTTTGAAGGGAATCCCTATATTGTTGATGGATGTCAAGGTAATTAAACATTGCCTCCTCTTATTTTAATTCCAATATTTTTCTTTTCTCTGCACCTTCCACATCTCACTAATGGATATAAGAACTTTGTCCCTGACCATCCACAATTACTTTTAACATGCATATTTGAATTTAACATTGAGATATTCTATTAGTTTGTCTGGGTTTTTGGTCTTTTGGTCAATTGGATGTAAAAAATAGGATGAAACATGGATAATTATATTAGAATAGTGTTATAATTTATCGGCACCATGTGCGTATTTTAATGTTTGTTTAATATTTAACTTAACGAAATGACAACTAAACCGATATATTGGGAGATTTGAAACGTTTTAAAAATCAAAAACTAAAGTGAAATCATTGGGTAAAGTTCCCCGTTCAATTCTAGAATTAATCCTTTGCTTTTTGAGGAGCATGTGAGAGATTTATTTACTACCAAGAAATAGTTAGCATACGTAGTTGCACTTAAAAAAATAAGTACGTAGTTTGACAATTTGTCCATGTTATGACATAATAATTATAAACGAAATTTATATAAAAACCAAATTTTATTTTATAATTATACTTGCATGTCGTTAAGTATGTAGTATTTTCTCCTTTTTGATGCATAACATTGTTTTGGTTAAAAATATGTTCGTATACTTGGCTGACATTAAATGAAAACTCTGAGTTGGTACATTTTCCCATATATATGTATGCATACACATCAGATAAAAATGAATGCAAATCAGACGGTAACCCTTGCGGGGACGGCATTTGTATGAATCTTTCTGGAAGCTATCAATGCTTGTGGCCAGATGATCCGAGGAAAAGAACAGCAGGAAAGAGGATTATTTTAGGTACGTATTTGCATGCAACGTATATACATACATATATATATATATATATATATATATAAATATATAATTGCTCTTCTAATTATTTCTAGTTTTAATTTTTTGTTCATCTTCTAGTTATTATTTATTTTTCAACCATTAGTAGTAGACTGGTAGTTTCAATAAATAAATAAATAAACGCAGGTCTTTTGGGGAAGTTTCAATACCCGATACAGCCAAAGGTGGAAAAAGAAATTTTTCTAATTTACTTATTGACTTTTATTTACAACAAAAACGATAAATACCCCTAATTGATACGTTAATTTTTGTTTTACTATTTTTTTTCTAATTATTACGGATATTGACTTATAATTATGAATCAATGATATGAGTGCTCAGTTTAATCTATCTATTTTAATCCGTTGAGACAAGTTGTTAATCAGTTTTTACATATGAAAAATTTTGACTCTTAACGTTTTTTAAAAATAAATTTAAGTTAAATTTTTTAAAAATAACTATACACGGCCTTTTTCTTTATGTACTAATTAAGAACGACTAGCATTATATATATAAGTACTTTGTGGCCATATATAATAAATGACTTATTGGCGATAGTTGCATGTTAATTCCCAATTGTAATGAAAAATCAACATCGTTACCAATTAAGGTCGAAATATATATAGAAAAAATCCACAAACTATCCCGTACCCATACCCGTACCCGTTTGGAATAGGAGCCAGCTGTTACGTCGACAAATGATTCGAAATTATCTGCCCAAACTCAATAACATCACCAATTTTGAGTCAAAAAAAATTTAAATAGAAACACATGCAAAATGAATTACTTTTATAAAAATAAAGTAAGAGAGAATTACTTTTGTAAAATTGAAGTAAACTGTAAAAGAAATTCACAAAAAAAAAAAAAGCAAAAGCAAAACATTTAGAGGATAAGAAAAATGAAGACAAAAGGGTAAAGAAGAGGAAAAAAAAAAGAATGAGAAAAAAAGAGGTCTCCACGCGACAACTTTAAGAAAAAGTATCATTACAAGAGCCCGTGGCTTTTTATTGTTAAATTAGATTAGATTAAAAAAGATCGTCATTTTTTTAGATAAAAGTAAAATTTATATTCTTTTCACAACCCAAGTTTTATTATTATAGTATTTTTTCCTAAAAATTTAAATTTAATTTTTTATTTTAATATTTTATTCTTATATATACAACTCAAGTTCTTAACTTAAACTATAAAATAAACATACCCGAAGTGTGTTTAGTTTGAAAAAGTAGCCAAAACATGCCAAAAAAAAAAAAGAAGAAAGAAAAGAAAAGAAAAGAAAAGAAAAAGTTAGCCAACACAGGTGATTAATTTCTCTCCATTTCAACTTTATTGCTCCCTCTCATAGATATATTAAAACTTTAATCTCAACTTTCTTATCAAAATAATCTCTTGCTTGTGATTAATTCTGACTTTTATTGCAGTTAGCTTCTTTCATTCATTTAATGGTCAATTTGTCTCTTTTAGGTGTGTGTGTGTGTAAGACATGCCCTGGAACCCCATATTTTCATGTGCTTGAACTTTGTTGTTAATTAAACTAGCGATGTGTTGTATCTTCTAGAAATATGTATGGATATTCAATAGTACATAACTTCTTCCTTTTTCAGACACACATGGCACATTTATTTCCTTGCACAACATGATTGATAATAATGTATTTGCCTGACAATAATTATGAGTTTTTTATTTGAGTTGTACAGGTGTTGGCAGCGCTTTTGGAGCATTGCTATTACTTTTGGGCCTATACATGTTCATACGGAAACGAAAAGACATAAAACGCAAGCGAAAGTTTTTCAAACGGAATGGTGGTTTGTTGCTACAACAACAGTTATCTTCCAGCGATAACAATGTTGAGAAAACCAAGTTGTTTAAATCGAATGAGCTGATAAAGGCCACTGATAATTTTAGTGTAGACAGAATTCTAGGCCAAGGAGGTCGGGGCACTGTGTACAAAGGATTGCTGGAAGATGGAAAGATTGTTGCCATAAAGAAGTCTAAAATGGTTGATGAAGCCCAACTCTCGGAATTCATTAATGAGGTTGTCATCCTTTCACAAATAAACCATAGAAATGTGGTTCAATTGCTGGGATGTTGTTTAGAGACAGAAGTTCCTCTTCTAGTCTATGAATTCATATCAAATGGAACCTTGTCGCAGTATATTCACGAGCAAAATGAGGAGTTTCCTTTCACATGGAAAATGCGGTTACGAGTTGCGACAGAAGTCGCGGGAGCACTTTCGTACTTGCATTCAGCAGCATCTTTTCCGATTTACCACCGAGACATCAAGTCTACGAATATACTCCTTGACGAGATGTATAGAGCAAAAGTTGCAGATTTTGGCACGTCAAGAACAATTTCTTTGGAGCAAACTCACCTCACCACAATAGTATATGGCACATTTGGTTACTTAGATCCAGAATACTTCCAATCAAGCCAATTCACTCAGAAGAGTGATGTGTACAGCTTCGGGGTGGTTCTTGTTGAGCTTTTAACGGGACAAAAAGCAATATCAGTAACAAGATCAGAAGAAGAAAGAAATTTAGCCACATATT
Organism: Morus alba; assembly: GCA_012066045.3. Taxonomy (NCBI): domain Eukaryota; kingdom Viridiplantae; phylum Streptophyta; class Magnoliopsida; order Rosales; family Moraceae; genus Morus; species Morus alba. The sequence goes on from CP050235.2 coordinate 1,476,863, forward strand.
TCGTTATTGCAATGGATGCAGACAATTTTTTTTATATTATTGATTCTCAAGTTCTCGAAGGTGCTCCAAAAGAAGAGATCAGACAAATTGCCAACCTTGCACAGAGATGCTTGAATTTAAATGGAAGGAATCGACCGACGATGAAAGAAGTCGCCATGGAGTTAGAGGGGATCCAAAAGCCCGAAGGAAGCGCTTCTATTGCTCGACAAAACCAAGAAGAAATTGAATTTGTAAGGACTGAGTTTATGGAGCCTTGGGATGTTGCTTCGACTTCTACTGGATCAGCTTTGGATAAGACTACCAGTACTCGTTCTTCATTGCTGCAAGAACTGCCGCTATTGTCTTTGTGAGTTTTGATGTGCCAATATAACATCAATTTGCTTCTTTTTATGTATTAAATGGTATTCCAGGAGATTTGGATAATAGTTGTATGGTTTAAATTTGCAATCTAAACTGAAGGTCACCTTTTTATGTGTCATGTTTGATATTTAATTTCCTTAAAATTTAATATTTTTAAATTGTTGTCAGGAGCTAGATTATGTAAATGTGTATCTTTACTCTTAACATTACATTATGAGTGCAAACTACCAAAACTTTATGCATCAAAAGTTAAGTTGCGTAATTTTTCAATCAAAATCAATTAATTTATCCATTTCTCTATAAGTGGAGGTCGAAGAGCACCTAGATTTATCTTGGCCGACGCTTATGGTTGGAGTGAGAAAAATTTTGCTGTTTTCTAAACGTTTTTTAAAGGAAGAATTTTATTTTAATACACTGTTATATTGAAATCTGAGTTTAGTATCTTATGTTTGATAATATCAAGTAGATACCTCAATCATGGGGGGTACCAAAACCAAACCAGGAATGCAGGTTTGGGTTTTTGGGTACACCATTTCACGAGACTTCAATCATGGCCTACCTTGAGGCCGCTTAATCTAAACCGAACTAGTTCTTCAATTTCTTCCAAAAAAACTAGTTCTTCAATCAAGAACAAAAAACTAAATCAACCTTTCAAAAAAATGGGACAAATTTTATAAATTTTCTCTAAACTTTATCACTTTTGTCAACATGCTTCTTAAACTTTAAAATGTGCGAATTGTGACCCACTACAAGAAAAAGGGGTTTTTGCGATGACAAAAAGTCGTTGCTAAAGCCCGAATATTGTCGCAAATAAAGTTTTTTGCGACGAAAAGTCGTCGCAAATTTGTCGGCACCAAAAATTGGTCGCAAAAACATTTTTTGCGACGACAGGCGTCGCTAATTCATCGTTGCAAAATTCTCGTCATATGATCTTTTTTGTGACGACATTTCAAATTGTCGTCACAAATAATCTTATTTTTTAGCGACGACAAGTCTAAAAAAGTCGTCGCAAAAAATTGAAATTAATTTTTTTTAATTTATAAAAAAAATGCCCCCGCTACCAAGGCCAAGACTCCCCCCGCCAAAGCTGCCCCCACGTGGCACCGTGCCCCCCCACCCACCCACGCAATAGTGAGCCCCAGCCCCATGCGACCACCCCCCGCGCCAAAGGCTTCCCCCGCCGCCCCTACCCGCCAGCCGCAAATGCCCCCACGCTGCACCCGCCCCCCCAAAGCCCCCCTAAGACGCCAATGAGCCACCGCACGCGCGTGCCAGTGCCCCCCACACACACACCAGTGCCACCCTACGGAAGAGAGAGAGAGAAAAGGAGAGGGGAGTAGCAAGGGCAGGGCGGCGGCGTCCGGAGAGGGAAGAAAAGATAGAGAAGTGAAGAAAGAGAGAGGGAGAAGAAGGGAAGAGAGAGAGAGAAGGGAAGAGAGAGAAAAGAGGGCCGGTGGCGACGGGCAATGGCGGCGGCGAGGGGAAGAAGAGGCAGAGAGAGAGAGACTTAGCAAGAGAGAGATAGAAAGCGGCGGGAGAAAATAAAGAGGAAAAAGATGAGTATATTAGATCAGACTTATTTGCGACGACATTGTCATAGCAAATATTTTATTAAACGGGGAGTAATTGCGACGACATGTCATCGCAAATATTTTATTATTTGCGATGACAAATGTCGTCGCAAAAAATTTCTTCGCAAATGGCCTTTTTTTGTTGTAGTGACCCCTGAACTAATTTGCTTCTAACTTTCACCTCTCCGTCTAATTCTGTAAAGTTTTTTTAAGGGAAATGCATAGAAATTCTCTATGACCTTTGTCACTTATGTCAACATGACCTATGAACTTTAAAATGCACCTCCAACATTTCCCCGTCATCTCTATTTTGTCACTTTTTTAAACGAAAATGTTGATATGACCATTAAATTGCTGATCAGGTATGATATTTGAGGTTTTATTGAATGCATTTATATTATTTAGACACCAATTCTCAAAATATTATTTGGTCAGAGGCAATAATGTGAAAAAATGAGGAGCAAATATGTATAATGTAATGGGTTTTATTCGTTTTTTGGTTTTTTTCTTAACTTAATAATATTTAACCTAAACAAAAGTGCTTGACATAAAACATGCATGTTTATGTTTTACACACACATATGGGTACAATTTTAATTGTTACTCTAATATTTACGCATCGATGGGTATTATTATTTTAACCATAAAATATTGATCCGACAATCGTAATAAATTGAATAGTTGACAAAAAAATTTATAACAATTAATGATATTGATTCTTTATCGCGGTGTGTCATCAGATTTCTAAATTTGATAGTAACTACTGATGGAAACGTAACGATTAAAAAGTCATACACACACATATATATATATATATATATGTGAGTGTGTATATATAGCATTTCTAAATCTAAATAAGTGGAGGTCATTTTTTTTTTAGAGAATTCCACACAAACCTTAAGAAACCCATGAACTTAACAAAAAGCTTCTCCATTAAGAAAAAACACGTAATAGAAATTCAAGGAAGAATCTATCCTCTACATTAAGAAATTTATTAATTTAATAAACCCATTCCAACGAAAAAGAAAAAAGAAAAAGAAAAAGAATACCAAAAAATTAACAAAACCATTAACTTGTATAGATTTGCTCCTCATTTTCCCCTCTTTATTGCTTCTTACCAACAATGGTTTTGAGAATTAGTGTCTAACTAATGTAATGGTAAAGACATGCAATAACCCCAAAAATCATATCCAATTAGCAATTTAATGGTCATATCAACATTTTCGCTCAAACAATTGATAGAATCAAGATGAAGGGGTAAAAGTTGGAGACATGTCATAATTTAAGGGGCACAACATGTACATTTTAAAGTACAAAGGGCATATCGACACAAGGTACAAAGTTCAGGGGAATTTATAAGTATTTTCGTTAAAAAACTTGACAGAATCAGATTGATTGGAAAACTTGGAGACATGTCATAGTTAGGAAACACAACATACACATTCTAAAATTTAGAGGGTATGTTGGTATAAGTAACAAAGTTCAAGGAGAATTTACAACAATTTATAGCTCTTTCTTTTGCAACAATTTATACAACAATACCAAGCGTTAATCTCAACTAATTGAGGTTAGCTATATGGATTTTACTTTTTCACACAACTCTGTTCGAAATTAAGCTTTCTTAAAGACCTAGATTTAGAATGTCTTTCCTAACGACTTCAGTCCACGTAATACTTGATTTACCCCTCCCTCTCCTAGTATTAGGTATAAGAATGTCCTCCCAAGCACGAACTGGTGCTTCTAGCGGTCTATATTGGACATGCCCGTACCACCTTAAGCGGCCTTCGCGCACCTTATCTTGTATTGGTGCTACACCTTATAATTTTATATAAAATTACGCTTGCAATTTGAAAGTTAGTGGGTGAAAAACGTTTTAATCTCTGCCGATCAAGGCTTAGATAATTCAAGATATTTATTACATCAAAGCACTTGAAGAAGGCTACAGACAACTTTAATGCTGATAGAATTCTTGGACAAGGAGGCCAAAGAACACATTAAAGTTCAATTAGGGCGGCTATCAACTATATATTTCCTTATCAATGATTGAAACGGGACAACCTCCAGAGTACTAATGAAAATTCATCTGCCACTCCAAGTATACGAAAAATAATAAAAAATAACTAAATAAACGCAGGTCTGTTGGAGAAGTTTCAATACCCGATATGGCCAAAGATGGAAAAAGAAATTTTTCTTATTGACTTATTGACTTTCATTTACAGCAAAAACAATGAATACCCCTAATTGATAAAGACGTTAATTTTTGTTTTATTATTTTTTTCTAATTATTACGGATATTGACTTATAATTATGAACCAATGGTATGAGTAGTCAGTTTAATTTATCTATTTTAATCCGTTGAGACAAGTTGTTAATTAGTTTTTACATATGAAAAATTTTGACTTTAAACGTTTTTTTAAAAGTAAATTTAAGTTAAAATTTTTAAAAATAACTATACATGGCCTTTTTCTTTATGGACTAATTAAAAACAAATATCATTATACATATAACTACTCGTGGCCATATATAATAAATGACTCATCAGCGATGGTTGCATGTTAATTTCCAATTGTAAACATCGTTGTCAATTAAGGTCTTGCCACTTTTATTATTATTATTATTTATTTTCAAGGGGATGATTACCAAAAAAAAGGGGAGGCATCTTGATTCCCTTACTACTTCACATCGTTCTTCTTTTCTTCCAAATGACCACGGCATCATTAGCAGCATCATCATCATCATCATCATCAGGACTGCAGATAGATAAACATGGCTGCAAATCACAGTATGGCAATGTAAAAATCCCATACTCGTCCCGAATAGGAGCTGGCTGTTACGTCGACAAATGGTTCAAAATTATGTGCCCAAACCCCACAACACCAACAATGTTGAGACAAAAAAAAAATTAAAATAAAAACACATGCAAAATGAATTACTTTTATAAAAATAAAGTAAGAGAGAATTTTTTTTTTTTTTTTTAAATTGAAGTAAACTGTAAAAGAAATTCACAAAACAAAAAAAATAAAAAGCAAAACAATTAGAGGTCTCCACATGACAATTTTAAGAAAAAGTATCATTACAAGTGTCCGTGACTTTTTATTGTTAAATTAGATTAGATTAAAGAAGATCGCCATTTTTTTAGATAAAAGTAAAGTTTGTGTTTTTTTACAACTCAAGTTTTATTATTATAGTATTTTTTATAAAAAATTTAATTTAATTTTTTATTGTATATTAGTAATTTTTTACAACCCAAAGTCCAAATCCCTACGTCCGTACTTCAAAAACGAAAAAAAAAAGAACATGTTCCATTATTCTCTGCAACAAAGAGACTAGGTGGGGGGAGAGAGAAGAACAATGAGGAGAGAGAGAGTTTCCAGAGTAAAGAGAAACACGTAGAGGAAAGAAATACGAGGGTCCAGAGACATATAAGAGTGAGAAGAAGCGAGAAGAGAATATAAGACTTACTATAATATCATTATCACACTAGCAAAACACGTAGGTTCATAAATCTATAACTCGTGATAGAAAGCATATTTTTCATGTTTTATCCACTAATACTTTATTAAACCCCGATTATCGATGGTAAAAATTCATCAACGGGGTAATGATGAATCTTTGATGCTAATACGTGGAGTTAAGAGTATAATCTAGAGCTAAAAAGTGAAAAAGAACACTGGAATTTATAGTGATTCACCTAAATACTATGCTATGTCCACTGTTGCCAACTAATAAAAATACCTAACTATTAGGCTTGCAATTTGAAAGTTAGTGGGTGAAAAGCGTTTTAATCTCTGCCGATCAAGGCTTAGATAATTCAAGATATTTATTACATCAAAGCACTTGAAGAAGGCTACAGACAACTTTAATGCTGATAGAATTCTTGGACGAGGAGGCCAAAGAACACTTTAAAGTTCAATATGGGCGGCTATCATCAACTATATATTTCCTTATCAATGATTGAAACGGGACAACCACCAGAGTACTAATGAAAATTCATCTGCTACTCCAAGTCTACGAAAAATAAAAATGAATAAATAAATAAACGCAGGTCTGTTGGAGAAGTTTCAATACCCGATATGGCCAAAGATGGAAAAAGAAATTTTTCTTTTTGACTTATTGACTTTCATTTACAGCAAAAACAATCAATACCCCTAATTGATAAAGGCGTTAATTTTTGTTTTATTATTTTTTTCTAATTATTACGGATATTGACTTATAATTATGAATCAATGGTATGAGTAGTCAGTTTAATTTATCAATTTTTATCCGTTGAGACAAGTTGTTAATTAGTTTTTACATATGAAAAATGTTGACTTTAAACGTTTTTTTAAAAGTAAATTTAAGTTAAAATTTTTAAAAATAACTATACATGGCCTTTTTCTTTATGTACTAATTAAAAACAACTAGCATTATATATATAACTACTCGTGGCCATATATAATAAATGACTCATTAGCGATAGTTCCATGTTAATTTCCAATTGTAATGAAAAATCAACATCGTTATCTTTTTATTATTTTGAATTTTCAAGGAGGTGATTACCAAAAAAAGGGGAGGCATCTTGATTCCCTTACTACTTCACGTCATTCTTCTTTTCTGCCAAATGCATCATCATCAGAACTGCAGACAGCTAAACACGGTTGTAAACCACAGTGCGGCGATGTAAAAATCCGTACCCGTTCGGAATAGGAGCCGGCTGTTACGTCGACAAATGGTTCAAAATTATCTGCCTCTACAACACCACCAATTTTGAGACAAAAAAAAAAATTTAATAGAAGCACGTGCAAAATGAATTACTTTTATAAAAAATAAAGTAAGAGAGAATTATTTTTTATAAAATTGAAATAAACTGTAAAAGAAATTCACAAAACAAAAAAATAAAAAACAAAACATTTAGAGGATAAGAAAAACAAAGATAAAAGGGTAAAAAAGAGGAAAAACAAAAAGAATGAGAAAAAAAGAGATCACCACGCGACAATTTTAAGAAAAAGTATCATTATAAGAGCCCGTGGCTTTTTATTGATAAATTAGATTAGATTAAAAACGATCGCCATCTTCTTAGATAAAAAGTAATGTTTTTGTTCTTTCACAACTTAAATTTTATTATTATAGTGTTTTTTTTCACAACAATTTAAATTTAATTTTTTATTATAATATTTTATATATATATATATAACTCAAAATGTGTTGAGTTTGAAAAAGTAGCCAATACATGCAAAAAAAAAAAAAAAAAAAAAAAAAAAAAAAAAAAAAAAAAAAAAAATGTTACCCAACACAGGGGCATCTTCTAAAAGGAGCGTCTCCTCTATGTCTTTTTGGCGTGGGGTAGTACAATAATGCAATGCCGTATTGTAATCCAAAGGAAGACCTGAAACATTAACGAAAAACAAAGACTTTCTTAGTCAACCACTCAAAATTGTTTGTTTACTATTGAAATGTCTTGGTCTTTCTTTTGAAATGTCTTCTCCTCCTGCAGCTTCACAACCACTCAAAATTTAAGTTCACTGGATATATCAATCATTTAATTTTAGCAAGCGACTATTCTTATCATATCACTTTCTTTTGTCACGAGTGAAAATATTTTTGAGTTGATCCACAAAACAATGATTAATGCATTTGTGGTAGAGCACAATTTGTTTTAAAATGGGCTCTTATTCGAGTTTAAAGTAAGACATCTTCATTTAGAAATCCTTGTTCTTCGTTTTTAAATTGCTTACTTTTTTAGTCGAAATTAGGTTCTATTTGGATTTGCCTAACGACACAAACAGACACAGAGCATCCATTCAGCTAGTAAGTACACATCATCTCTTACTTGCACATTCAAACGTTTATCTCGTATAAGAAAACGATGAATTATAAATAAAAGTTAAATTACAGTTTTATAGTTAATTAATATGAAATATTCCCTCAGTTCCACAAAATTTTTATTAACGTATTATTTCACATATTATCTTGACTTTGTGCTTGAATTTGATTTGGAGCATTTTGATTTATAATTATATCACGTACTAAGTATAACTATTTTTAAACTATTTTTAGTCTATAAATATCGTATTATCTGTCTCTTGCGGACTTATATACGTCAGATTATGGTATCATGTGTCAAATATTTGCACCTATTATTTACCTTTTATTTTTGTCCTTTTTTATACCTTTTCTATTTTTGCCTTTAAACTTTTTTTTTTCGTTTTAGTCCCTTTTACCTTAAAATTTATTTATTTCTTCATTTTAGACATTTTTTTACTCTTTTTTTTTGCTTCTTCCCCTAAAATTTTATTTTTTCTTTGCTATTCCTTTTTTTAAAAAAATTTTATATTCATATTTCATATGCTTTTAATAATAACTTGGTAATTAAAATTAACACACGTATTACACTTCACGTGCATAACATGTAGAGTACAACTAGTAATAAACAAAAATAAACCAGCAAACACTTTTTTTAAACCACTTTCTGATTTTTTTAAAGCTGTTTTGAGGGAGAAAATAGTTTTACGTAAATATAAATTTTATCCTTGAGTTTTTTGAAATCTAAAAAGTATCCCTTATGTTTTTCAAAGCAGACAAAAAGCATAATCTCTTTCTAACTTTTTTGGTTTACTTTTTTTAATGGCCAAACATATATGGTGTTTAAGTATATATAGTGTTCATACTAAAAGGAAGCGGATTCTATAGCATGGGGGGTCGCATGTTGTAGTATTTAGTACGCAGTGGCAATCCCAAACATTTTTCTTTCTACTTCTTTGCAACTGTCTTTATTTTGCGAGTTGCTTACTTTTCGTCCATTAAAGGTTATCTTGGTTTTAACTTTCATTTTTCTTCTTTTACAATATGAAGTTAGATGAGCTATATTTGCTTCTGTGATCTATATCAATTAGTGACGACAAATATGGACATTCAGGAGATCAACATGAGAAGAACGGTCGTCTTACAGTTGCTAGTTACTGCCCTAACTTGCATGCTGGGTGTACCAAATAATTTATTATCGGCATCAGAAGCAGCACTGAAAATTTCGAAGCCTGGTTGTGAACAGCGTTGCGGAAACGTGCACATCCCATTTCCTTTTGGAATCGGCTTGAATTGTTCCCTTGACAAGTGGTTTGAAATATCCTGCAACAAATCTACCACCCCTCATAGGCCTTTCCTCAAACACACCCAATGGGAGGTGCTCCATATTTCAGATTTTTACCATACGAGATACCAAATGTATTATTCAGATTATTACCTAGCCGACCAACAATTTCAGGTTAAAAACCCGATAAGTTTCTTCAATTGCACAGGTAAAAAAGCCGCAAAACCGTTGAATTTAACGGGAATGCCTTTTTACTTGTCTTCGTCTAGCACCTTTGTCGCAGTGAGTTGTGGCGTCCTCGCCAAAATGGAATTAAGGTCAGACGACAGACTCTCTCAGATATGGTGCACGTCAAGCTGCTCACCAAATGATCGTACAAACGCAACTAACAAAACTTATTGCGATGGCATAGAATGCTGCGAAACCTTCATTGGTGATAATTCTTTTCAAACCTTCGAAATCACGTTCGAAAATAGTAGTACCACTTCTGTAGCTGATCAAGATGCATATGGGAGAGATTGCAAATTCGCTTTCTTGGTAGACAATGAATATTGGTATAATAACAACACAAATATTGCGAGAATCCAGAGTATGGACTATGTTCCTCTCAATATAAGCTGGTATGTAAATTACACAGATTTCTACCTATTCAATACAAATATGTCATTCGGCAGAGTCCCCTTCCACTACTGCCGCAACTATGATAGCTATTATTATCTACAATGTCGATGCAGCGGATTGTCAGGAAATCCGTATCTGATTGACGGATGCAGTCAAGGTAAACCTCGAATGAAATATAACTTGCTATGATGAGCTTAGTCATCTGTACTTATGTGTTTTGTTAAACTGTTATGGAAAAAAAAAAAAACAAAAACAAAAACCACTTCTAAGGTAAGTCTTTGTTTTAGTATAGAAATTGATGTTATTCCAGTGATGCATGCCAGCTTAGAATGTCATTTTATTAGGCATTAATTTGTGAATTGAACTGTATATACAACATATATGGACAAGTGGTATTCTTTTGACCAACATATTATATATATGGTGTTTGAAACAACATTTTATTGTGCTTGTTATATTATATTACGAGGGAGTGGTATAAAAACGTGAGACAAGTTCTAATTGTTTAAAATTCAAGGCTAACTTGGTATTTATAATATTGCTTAAACACGTTAATTTATAGTTATTCACTTTAATGTTTATATTAACTTTTAGGTGTCCTTATGGTTTTTACCTGCTAGATATCAATGAATGCCGCGAATATAACATGCACTGTGGGCCAGGGGGCACTTGTGTGAATACTTATGGGAGCTACCATTGCACTTACAAGCTCAAGTTTATCCTCATAGGTCTGTCTCTACCTATCTCTATGTCTCTCTCCTCGGTTTTTACTTCTCCCCTTAGTATAGAAATATCCATTAAAATTAAGCATTAGAACAAACAAAAATAAAATAAAAGTACCGAACACAAGACAAGTGACGTGTTATATGACACCAGAAGAATTAATTAAAGGGACTTTATTAAAAAATTTGAATTATTATCACATGTGCCTTGAAGTTTAGAATCATCCTCATTTGCTTTTCAAATTTAAAAAATTCTTACTTTGCACTTTAGACTTTGAATTATTTTCACTTAACTCTTTTTGTTGTAATTTATGTCATATAAAAAAAGAGAATAATGCATTCACGTGATTTTTCTATTTGATTTTTTAGTAAAAAAAATAAATAAATAAAAACCACATACCCACACTTAATCCCCTCTTTTCTTTTTAATTTTAACAAAAATTCTCACAAAAGGGCTTACATATATATGAGAAAAATTTAAAATTCAGGAGGTAAAACGAAAGTTTTGAAAGTTTAAACAGCAAAATGAGAATAACTTCAAAATTCACGTGCACCGGTGAGATTAATCCTAAAAAATAGGAGCTACATATCATTTCTTTTTATTTTTCCTTCAAATATTATAAGCAAAAACTTTATTGAGAGGTCTCCTAAAACTACAACATAAGAAAACCAGAGATTAATAATAAGAGAGTTTCTCTAGTAAGACTAGAAAAAAAAATGAACTATAAGTAGTACTTTATATTTCAATCATTAGATTTGTATAAAAAACGTACTGTTTATTCTGATTAAATCTAACAATTAAAAACTGGCTCTACTACTCAACAGGCCTATCAAAAAAAGTCCCTGATAATGAAGGGAAATGAAACCAAGTGCAAACAACATAAAATCAAAAATAAAACATCAAAGAAACAAGTTCAGCTTTTCTTAGTTTATAAAAACACTTCTCACTACGAGTTCTAAGCTGATAGAATAAGTACTTTTGCTTCTTTGAATTGTTGTTTAAATTTTTTCTCAATATATTAAGATGGACAAATTACACAAGTTCCTCTCAAACTATAAGTCTTATCACAAAATACCTCTCAAAATTTAATTTTAACAATTTCCTCCTTAAATTTCAATCTCTTGTAAAATTTTCCCCTCTATCAGAAACTGTCAAATTTCAAATGCTTCTAATATCGGCTATAATTCACCTGATGTTAAAACTTGTTTTTACACATTTTATAAATAACCTTTTTTTTAATGTCTAAGGGCATGTTCTTTTACACATAAAACTCAGAAAAAGACAACTCAAGTTTCAACTTTATTCAAGTTCACGTTCTTTTAAGTTTTAACTTCACTTAATTTTACTCAGCTTTATTCAAGTTCTAACTTCAACTCAAGTTATAACTCAAATTCAACTCAAAAACTACACTCAAGTTACACTCCAAAAGAACAACCCCTAAATTTTTTATTTTGTATTTATTCCTTTTATTCATAAAATAATGTCTACGCTATACAAATTTCAATTAGAACTTAATAAATACATAGCATGGAACTTAACTATTGTCTATGTATAAGACATGCTCTAGAACCACATTTTCATGTGCTTGAACTTTGTTGTTATTTAAAGTAGCGATGTGTTGTGTCTTCTAGAAATATGTATGGATATTCAATAGTCCATAACTTCTTCCTTTTTCGCACACTCATGGCACATTTATTTCCTTGCACGACAAGATTAATAATAATGTATTAGTCTGACAATATTTATGAATTTTTTATTTGAGTTATGCAGGTGTTGGCAGCGGTCTTGGACTATTGCTATTACTTTTATGTCCATGGGGCTTATACAAGTTCGTAAAGAAAAGAAAAGACATAAAACGCAAGCGAAAGTTTTTCAAACGGAATGGTGGTTTGTTGCTACAACAGCAATTATCTTCCAGCGATAACAATGTTGAGAAAACCAAATTGTTTAAATCGAATGAGTCGAAGAAGGCCACTGATAATTTTAGTGTAGACAGAATTCTAGGCCAAGGAGGTCAGGGCACTGTGTACAAAGGAATGCTGGAAGATGGAAAAATTGCTGCCATAAAGAAGTCTAGAATGGTTGATGAAGCCCAACTCTCGGAATTCATTAATGAGGTTGTCATCCTTCCACAAATAAACCATAGAAATGTAGTTCAATTGCTTGGATGTTGTTTAGAGACAGAAGTTCCTCTTCTAGTCTATGAATTCATATCAAATGGAACCTTGTCCCAGTATATTCACGAGCAAAATGAGGAGTTTCCTTTCACATGGAAAATGCGGTTACGAGTTGCGACCGAAGTCGCGGGAGCTCTTTCCTACTTGCATTCAGCAGCATCTTTTCCGATTTACCACCGAGACATCAAGTCTACGAATATACTCCTTGACGAAAAGTATAGAGCAAAAGTTGCAGATTTTGGCACGTCAAGAACAATTTCCTTGGAGCAAACTCACCTCACCACAATAGTATATGGCACATTTGGTTACTTGGATCCAGAATACTTCCAATCAAGCCAATTCACAGAGAAGAGTGATGTTTACAGCTTCAGGTGGTTCTTGTTGAGCTTTTAACGGGACAAAAAGCAATATCAGTGACAAGGTCAGAAGAAAAAAGAAATTTAGCCACATATTTCGTTATGAAAATGGAGGCAGACAATTTTTTTGATACTATTGATTCTCATGTTCTCGAAGATGCTCCAGAAGAAGAGATCAGACAAATTGCCAACCTTGTTGAGATTTGTATGGTTTAAATTTGCAATCTAAACTCAAGGTCACCTTTTTATGTGTCATGTTTTATATTTAATTTCCTTAAAATTTAATATTTTTAAATTGTGTTCAGGAGCTAGATTATGTAAATGTGTATCTTTACTCTAACATTACATTATAAGTGCAAACTCCCTAAACTTTATGCATCAAAAGTTAACGCAGTTGCATAATTTTTCAATCAAAATCAATCAATTAATCCATTTCTCTACAAGTGGAGGTCGAAGAGCTCTTAGATTTATATCGGTCAACATTTAGGGTTAGAGTGAGAAAAATTTGCGGTTTTTTATGCGTTTTTTAAATGAATTTTCATTTTATTACATTATTATATCAAACTCTGAGTTTGATACCCTGTGTTTTGACAATATCAATTGGATATCTCAACCTTTTAACAAAAATCATCTTTTTATACTTAAAAAGTCATTTTTTAAAATGTAAAATGACTTTTTTATCCCTCTTTTTTTTAAACCAAAAACTAATAAACCTTTGGGGAAAAACAACACTGTGCACGGCCTTCGGCAAAACCAAAACCAAATTATGAATGCAGGTTTGGGTTTTTGCAAACGCCGTTTCACGAGACTTCAATCATGGCCTACCTCGAGGCCGATTAATCAAAACCAAATTAGTTCTTCAATTTCTACAAAAAAAAAAAAAAAAAAAAAAAAAAAAAAAAAAAAACAAACAAACTAGTTCTTCAATCACGAACAAAAAGCCTGTGTTCATAATTCTTCAACCAAAACTAAATCAACCTTTGAAGAAAAAAGTAGATAAATTTTATAAATTCTTTCTTAACTTTGTTACTTGTATCAACATGGCCCTTAAACTTTAAAATGTGCATGTTATACTCCCCGAACTAATATATTTCCAAGTTTCACCTCTCTGTCTAATTCCGTTAAAGTTTTTAACGGAAATGCATACAAATTCCCTCTAAACTTTGTCACTTATGTCACCATGATCTCTAAACTTTAAAATGTACTTGTTGTGCCCTTCGAACTATAATATATCTCCAACTTTTTCCCGCCATCTTTATTTTTTCAATTTTTTTAAACGGAAATATTGATATGGCCATTAAATTGCTGATTAAGCATGATATTTGGGGTTTATTGAATGCCTTTATCTTAGCTAGACACCAATTTTAAAAATATTAGTTTGTCAGAGGCAATAAAGAGGAGCAAAACTCTATAATGTAATGGGTTTTATTAGTTTTTTGGTTTTTTTCTTAACTTAATAATATTTAACCTAAACAGAAGTGCTGGATATAAAACATGTTCATAATTTACATACACACACATATGGGTACGGTTTTAATGGTTACTCCAATATTTGCCCATCGATAGGTATCCAACAATTATAATAAATTGAATAGTTGACCAAAAAAATTTATGACAATTAATGATATTGAATTTTTATCACACCGCGTAATCAGATTTCTATAATTGATAATAACTACTTATGGAAACATAATCATTAAAAACTCATCCACGTGTGTATAAATATATATATATATATATATATCTGTGTGTGTATATAGCATTCCTAAATCTAAATAAGTTCACGTCATTTTTTTAGAGAATTCAACATAAACTTTAAGAAACCTGTCAACTTAACAAACCTTAAAAAAATCTTCTCCATAAAAGAAAACACGTAATAGAAAATTCGAGGAAGAATCTATCCTCTACATTAAGAAATTTATTAATTTAATAAGAAAAAGCAAAAAGAACAAGAATACCAAAAAAATTGATAAAACCATCAACTTTGTATAGAGTTGCTCCTTATTTTTCTCTCCTCATTGCTTTTAACCAACTATGGTTTTGAGACTTAGTGTCTAACTAATATTTTTGAAGGTAAAGACATTCAATAACCGTAAATATCATACCTAATCAGTAATTTAATAGTCATGTCAATATTTTCGTTCAAACAATTGACAAAATCAAGATAAAGGGAAAAAAGTTGGAAATATATCATAATTTAAAGGACACAACATGTGTATTTTAAAGTTCAGAGAACATATTGACACAAGTGACAAAGTTCACGAGAATTTATAAGATAATATTATTAATCTGCCTATTATGGTTATTAAGATAATATTATGTCAAAATACCTTTTTTGTGTGTGAGTAGTTATAGGTGGTTAATAGAGAATAATAATATCATTACGGATTATTTTATAGACTTATGTGCAAATATCATAATTTGTGGACATTTATTTGTCATCTCCTCCATAATGGACATGTATGTAATTAACTCGCCGAGTAGACCCTTTATCTTATGCGATGCTATATGATTAATATTGATCGTTGTAATTGATTAGTAGTAAGTGCACATTTTGTATGCATATAGCTTTTCATAAGCAAATTATGAAACTAAACGTTGAAGAATGAAGATTTATGAATCATTAGTTTTTGGTTTGGGCAAAATAATCGTAATTTCTTAATAAGTCACTTGAAGAGGAGGTTGCAACCCTTAAAAAAGAAAAAGAAGAATAAAAAGGGTAGCAATAAATTATGAAATTTTGGCTACAAAGAGCCAGAATAAGCTTGCTAAGATCATATTCAAATTGGAGCAGACCCAGAAAAATCTAAGGATGCTCAACACAGGCACGACCAAATTGGATCACTTATTTGCCCAAAAAAAATTGAGTAGTGATCATTCGGGTCTTGGCTATAAAGGACAAGAAATCTTAGGAAAGGCCACTTTCGTGAAGGCATCCACCCGTTCTGTGATTAAGCTTTCTCAAAGGTCTCAGGTAAATTTGGGTAAGAAATGTGTTTCAAAATATGTTGTAACAAAAAGAGCAACAAACAACTTTGCTCCAATTTATCGTTATTGTAATGTGCATGGACATATTAGGCCTCAGTGTTATGAGTACAAAAATGTTTTAAAAAGAGGTCTAATAATTAATCCCACATATTCCCCAAACCAGGAACTTCACTGAAAATTAAGAATGATTTGAAAAGAAATATAGTTCAAAAAATTTGGGTAAGGAAATATGATTTCGTTACTTTGAATTATGTTGAACTGAAATAAGCAACACCTAAATGTCTTGATTCTTTAAAGAAAGCATTAGACCATGAAAATAGGGGGATCGAGATATAGAGAATGATACATTCAAGAGGAGCTAGATGTAGAGAAGACTCGAGTGGAACAAGCTGCAAAAGGAAATGAATTCAAAGATGATTGACAAGATAGTGTTGCACCAGATGTTGCAACATGTTCTGCAACAACAGATGTTGGAACAATTTGCTTATTTGATATTTTGCCAAAACAATGCCAAATTTGAAATGTTTTTAAATTGATATTATTTTGGTATGTTTTCAAATTTGGATTGTTAGGCAATATTGTGATTAACTTGTTGCAGATTTCCTTATTGAAGAGATTTTGAATCGTGTTGAAATATGATTTTCTATTTTGATGAGTTAACTATGGTGATTCGATTGTCCACTTTATTTTCATTTATAGATTTGTTGATTGATTGTGTGATTGGCATTATTTGGGGTGTGATAATCTGATTGGTTGGATTATGATTTGCTTGAGAACTCTTTTGGAAAGAATCTGCCTTGTTTGGAAACTGTACAAGTCCTCCTTTATGAAGTCAACATTTGTTTCAAGTTCAACAAATTGTTGATTGATAGGATTCAACTAGCTGCATGGATCTCTTGCTTCTAAGGAACACGTCCATGTTCATGTGCCGCTTATGGGAAGAGTTTAAGAACCTGTGTGATTGATTTTCATATAAGTTCTGACAGCAGTGTTGCAGAAATTATTGCAACAAGTTGAGTACAACGGCTTGCACTGAAGACATTTTGACAACTGTTGTGATTGGCTATTTACTAAAGTTTCTAGCTTATTTTCTGCACGCATTTTGAATTTCAGAATTTTATTGAGTCATATCATTTTGTGAGCATTTGTTTTTTTACGTTCTTCGAAAGAAGAATTTGTAGTCTTCGGAAGAAGAAGATTTCAAGTGTTGAAGGGAGTTTAACCAACTTCGAGAGAAGAATTTGATTCTTTCAGGAGAGAGCGCACTGCAAGCCGAAAGGAGTTTGCCATCCAGTTTTGAAGTCGAGGGGAGCTCGCTGAGTGAGTCTATTGGGTAGTTGCAAGTTCATAGCGTCATACTTAGAGTGGGAGTCTCGGGGTGATTAAGTCTATTTGAGTTGTAACATTATTTACCTAATTGATTATTCATCACCTGGGCGTGACCCTGCAGAGTAGGTGGTCACCGAACTGCGATACCAAATTGTATGTTTCTTTTTCTATTTCACATGATTCTTAAATTTGTTGCAACAAACTTAGTAAAATAGACATAACCGGTACCAATGAATAACCTTTATAAAGCAGTCATGAGACCGATATGTGATTAAAACTAAAAAAAAAACCCCCAAAAAAAAAAAAGAAAAGAGCATTTCATAAATAGAAATACCAAAGTTTTAACTTTCGAAAAGGTTGGCATCTTTCTTCATCAATGATTCAGATAGGACAACCTCCAATTCATCCACTATTTTCCATGTCTCTTTACCCAAAAGAAAAAGAAAAAAAAAGCCTAGTACACCCAAGCAAAAGATGCAAATTATAGTACATACCTTGTTTGTTTAGGCTTATTTAAACTGTGTAGGTCTCTAAAGTTCCCCAGCATTAGCAATGTGCCTGTAGCAATAGTTTTGTTCTTCCAGACAATTAGTCACTTGTACTGAAAACAAAAATAATAAAAGCCCCAATTGATAAATATTTTCATTATTATATTGGCTTTTTGTTATTTGTTTACCGATAATGACTTATTTTGATTTGCATATGAGTTTAATCAATGACATGAGTTTTTACTTCACATCATTCTTCTTTCCGGTCACATAACCAGGCCCTCATTCTTATCATCATTGTATAGGGTAAAATCTAGAGTGAGAAAGATTGATGAGAGAGAGAGAGAGAGAGAGAGAGAGTGAGGTTGAGAGATGGGGAGAGCGAGAGCAAGGAACACGGAGGAAATAGAGAGAGAAAGAGGGGGAGATCAAGAAAAGAAAAAGAAAAAACATGGAGGAGAGAGAGTGAGGAAGATTGACAACGAGATCACTACAAGAAATATCAACATCAGTAGCAGACTAAAAACGCTATTAATCACTAGTAATAGCGCTTTTTAGAGCGCTAGGACAGCGGGCGCTATAATAGGTCATAAGAAAACATAGCGTTTTAGGAGAGTTATAAAAAGCGCTATAAAATTGAAGTACTATAGCATTTAAGACAAGTTATTTTCATCCTCTTACAGCTCTTTAGCATGGCTACGATACAGATTAATAACTTTTTTTCCTTGTTATGTTCATATTGTTGTAACTTTTTAAAATTATTATTGATATACTTTTGAATTCATTAAAATAAATGGTAATTCTGAGAAATGTGATATATCTAAATAGGAACATTCAAATTAAAACATAAAAACATTCGACATATCAATTGTTATTAGTATCTACCAAGCTGGCAATAAAATTACATCTACAACATAATTCATACAATATCCAAAACCTTAACATTCAAAACAAGTAAAGAAAACAGAGAAGTCATCTCCAAAATGTCTAACTAGTGCAATGGTGAAGTAAATCCTTCCACCTTGACAAAATGCTTGAATGAAAAAGTCATCTCCATTGTTTAACCTGTAAGAAAGTGATCCACTATCAAAACAATAATCAAACTCAACTAAAATTTTCACCATTTAACCTATAAATAAAGCAAGGACTATGACCAGAAACTGGAAAAAGGAAAAAATAAAAAAATAAAAAAAAGGGTAAAATGTACACTGTGAGCATAGCTTGCGGGACTGCTTCTCTTGCTCAGTTTTCTAAAACTGCAAACATGACACCATTGCAATAGGAAGTAAGACAATGATACAGAAAAACTGAAGCAACTGTAGAGTTATAAGAATCTTATAATTTTCAGAAACACAACATACATACAAATAGTACTTGCCAAACATAACTCAAATAGGTTAGATGTCGGCTCCAAATCTGTTTCAATTTTTTCTTACTTGAACTCTATATGCCGGGATTTCATCCCCAGATATGGAAGCAATGTGGAAGACTCCGTAAGTAAGAGACGAATGGTTAGATCTTTGGGGAGACTTTGGGGGGGACGTCGGCCTGGGTTGGGAGGACCTGGCCTAGGAGGGGGTCTGGGTTGGTGGGGGGCCTGGGCTAGGAGGGGCCTGGCCTCGGAGGGGCCCGGCCTGGTGGGGGCTTGGGGTGGGGGGCCTGGCCTAGAGAAATGCATGTACTAACTTTTCTCTCCATGTGAAGCTTTCAGAGCATGATTCATGCCAAATTAGAAAGATAGAAATGGCGCAACATATTTTTGACTTACAATAACATCTATTACAAGCAAAATAATTTGCAAAATAATTTTCCTTCTAATTTAACTAGCAACCAGTACGAAGCAAAGATCTATATATGATCCCTTCTTCTAATTGATTATGTCAACAGAGAAATACATAATAAATAGAACAGAGAAAGTAGTAGTTTAATGAGATCTAACAACTCACGTACATACTTGTTTAGGTATTGAAAGTATGTGAAGTATTAAGAACTTACTCTGCAACGTTTTGGAAAGGCCGATTAAAAAATAGTTTAATGAGATCTAACAGCTATGGTACAGCATCAGGGGTCCTTTAGCAAAATAGGCTTAAAACGTGCATTGCCTTTAATGAGTAGGCTCCAAAACACAAAATTTTATGAGTAGGCTTCTCATTAAATAATTTTGTACATATACCCAAAATACCCTTAGATTTTCTCTGGAATTAAAAAGAGCAAACCTTCCCTCCCACGTTGCCGGCCATATTTTGTATCTCACCGGCGCCGCCGCTTTTCACCGGGAGAATGCCCCTACCGACGCCGAAAATCGCCGATTCATGGTGATTAACAATCCGAGCATTATTTTGGGCGTTTAAAGGAAACGAAATCGAAGCTAAATCCGAGCATTATTTTGGGTGCTCGATCTACGTCCGTATTCTCTCAAATCTTGTAGTTTTTATGCTTAATTCATTGTTTGAATCTTTGGGTAATCGTGGTTTGGTATTTTATTTGAAAAATGAACAAGAATCATGCTATTTCATGGCCTCTTCGAGTTGAGTAACTGCAAAATCAAGAAACTCACGTCTGTCATTTCTTTCCGCTCGACCGGTGGGAGCAAAGAAGAAACCCGAGTCCGGTCGAAAAGTTCTTCTTGGTG
Source organism: Morus alba (assembly GCA_012066045.3). Taxonomy (NCBI): domain Eukaryota; kingdom Viridiplantae; phylum Streptophyta; class Magnoliopsida; order Rosales; family Moraceae; genus Morus; species Morus alba. The sequence continues at coordinate 1,497,174 of CP050235.2, forward strand.
TGCCCTCAAAGAAAATTGCCAACCGGTTTTTCCAGTAAGAAAGATCTGATCGGGCATAATTTTAACGGAAGATTATAATAGTAACTACAATTCTATGGATTTTTTATGGTTGTTCCATTGTTATATTTAATTTATATATTATATTTGGAGTGTGTATTGAATTTTTGACATTTTATAACATTGGCATTATTTGTTGTTATAGGAAATGGTTGAAATTGTCATATATTTTCGATATGATGGGGAGTGGAAGAAGAAAGATGATGGATCGTATGAATGGTTTTCAAGAACGAGGAGATAAAGAGTATATTATTATTTAATGATCCATTGAAAGTAAAATTTGTTTGATGTTGTCGATAGCATATTTGAAAGGCTTCCTGTTAGTCGAAAACAAAGACAGAACTAAAACTAAGTTATACTTCTCTGTCATCGTCAACTTCTAGTCCTAAATTCATCTTAGATGATTTTGACATAACGTGTTATCTTTTTGATCGATGTGCCATATCACAACGTAGAAGCATGATACATGTGGAGCTCATTAAAAAAGTTGAAGTTGGTGAAGGAATTGAAAAAGAGGGGGTTGAAGCTGAAGAAAATGAAGAATGCAATGAAGAAAATGATGGAATCATTCGAGATGGGTATTTTGACATTAACATTTTAGCGTCAGAGCCTCATGATGCTGGCTCCGCACCAGGTCGTGAGGGTGATCGTTTAGAGAAGCCAACACCTAACGAGCACCCTTGCCGAGAGACATCGACATCTACCCCAACTCCGGTTCAAGAGATTCCGCATCTAGACATGGTTGAGGTCGACATCGTGAACCGCTAGTCGTTGATGACAGGTTGTATGTCATATTCCTTTGATGACAAAGATGGAAATTGCAATCGGTCAAGAGTTTGCAAGCAAGAACGAGGTGAAGAATTTGTTGATCAAAGCTTCATTGAAAGCTTGTTTTGATTATAAAATTGTGAAGTCGACAACGAAAGTGTTTGCGGTAAAATGTGTAGTCTCGATTGTAAATGGGCCTCATGAAAGCGGATAAATAACTCGGATAATTTCTCACTACGAACATACTACAACAAACCATACTTGTTCTTCTAGTTCCATTGATAAGAAGAACCGACAAGCGACTTCAGAGTTTGTTGCAAATATGTTAAGGAAAGAGTTTCCGTGGCAAATTGACACGCCCAATTTTCGAGTGATGATGAACATGATGAAGAATCATGGTGTTACGGTAAGCTACTTCAAAACATGGAAGGGCAAACAAATCGCCGCAAATGATATTAGGGGTGCACTAGAGCTTAGTTTTGGTATGCTCCCTAGTTATTTGTACATGCTGAAGGTAATGAATCCCGGCACAGTGACCCATTTAGTGGTTGAAAGTGATCAAAAGTTTAAATACGTTTTCATTGCTTTAGGGGCATGTATTAAGGGATTTAAAGCACTGAGAAAGGTAATTGCAGTTGATGGGACTTTTTTGAAGACCAAATATAAGGGAACACTGATTGTAGCCACTGGCCAAGATGGCAACTGGCATCAATATCCTCTTGCTTGGGCCGTGGTCGACTCGGAGAATGATGAATCGTGGAAATGGTTCATGACAAAACTTGAGGAGCTCATACCCGACGATGAGGAGGTGGTCATAATTTCAGATAGGCATCAAAGCATCATCAAGGCAGTCAGTGATGTTTACAAGAAGGCACAACATGGATTTTGTGCATGGCACCTTTCACAGAACATCAAAACACGAGTGAACCGAGGAGCTCGTGGCAAGGGAAGCAAGAGAAATGGTAAAGTGAAGGGCAAGGATGCTGTTGTAACAAAGTTCATGAATGTCGCTGCGGCATATACAGTTTCTGAGTTCAACAGAATGTATGATGACTTAAAAAACAGGTATCCGGCTGCTGCTGAGTATCTTGAAGACAATGTGGATGTCGAAAAATGGGCTAGGTGTTACTTCACGTGTTCAAAGCGTTAAATATCATGACAACTAATGGAGCCGAGTCAATTAATGCAAAGGTCTTTGAGAAAGGCAAGAACGTATCCCATAATACCCTTGATGGATGCGATAGTTGGAAAAATTTCGAGTGGTTCAACACGCACCGAAAGGAATCAACTATGGGATCTTCCTCACAACGCTTAACTCTAAGGGTGGAGAGAACGTTGCATCCGAGGTACAAAGAGTCTACATTCTTAAAAGTGAATGAACTAAACACATCCACGCTTGAATACTATGTGACAGGGATGACGGAAGTTTTCTCGGTTGATTTGTTGCGGAGAACTTGTTCGTGCAAAGTGTATGATATAGACAAGTTCCCATGCGTACATGTCCTTGCAGCGCTTGATGATGGCCCTAACAATATGCACAAGTTGTGCTCAAAATACTATCTAAAAGAGGTATGGGCATTGGCATATGTTGAAACCATATATCCTGTACCAATCTCGTCAGACTGGGACATTCCCCATGATATACAGGATGAGGTGGTGTTACCCCCCAACTTTATTAAAAGACGTGGGCCGATTCAAAAAACCAGATTCCCTTCGATTGGAGAGCAGGGGAAAGGGAAAAGGAAGCGACTTCGTCATGCAGCAACCTCTCACGTTAGCTCGGAAGTTATGTATCCATTAGAATAATAAATGTTGCTGTAGGCATTGTTTTTTCAATATCTTTGTATTTGGTGCGACTGATGTGGTTATTGGACTTTATCGTTGAACTACATTTCAGATTCTCAACGTTTAATTAAAAGACTAAACGAATAACTTTTTTTCCCTTTCCATATGTTGCCTATATATAGTATTGGCCTCATCTAAGTCAGGTTTCTTACCGTTCGTACCGGTACCGGTAAGAATGGTCAGCAACATACCTCATGCCTATCACCCGCTCTGTTGGTTTCTTACCGTTCGTACCGGTACCGGTAAGAATGGTCAGCAACATACCTCATGCCTATCACCCGCTCTGTTGGTTTCTTACCGTTCTTACCAGTACCAGTTAGAACGGTCAGAAACAAACCCCACTCGCTTTTATCCTCGGTGGCATTCTGGCCGTTCTTACCGTCCCAGTAAGAACGGTAAGAAACACGCCGACATGCCTTAATAGGTCTTTGGCCCTTCTCACCGTTCTTACTAGTACCGGCCGGTACGCCTTTATTCCTTTCTTACCATTCTGACCGATATCGGTCAGAACGGTAAGAAGCTTGACTTCAATGCGTAGCGTGGCCAATTCGAGGGCCCTTCATGAGACCTATCTTCCACATATGTCATAACCAACCCTTCTTACGGAGAAGTCTTAACGAAGTCGATATAATTGGAAGCGCAACACACCTAGGAACCGTTATTGGACTTCCTGAACCGGCGAGGGCTTTAAGCATGGTTTTTTGTTTATGTTTGTGTTAGTTGTGACTTTCACCGTTATTGGACTTCCTGAACCGGCGAGGGCCGGGATGTATATGTTTTGTTATAATTTATGTTCAAAATTACTAACGCCACCTGTAGCATGGTTTCCTACCGTTCCTACTATAGCAAAGATTTTACCTAGAACAAAACAAGAACAAAATCATTGAAAAATTATAAAACGTAGATTTTTTCATATTCTCTTTGTCTTTTTGGGTATTACTAAACTTTTTAGTTTGTAAAAGTGTAAAAATTGGTCAAAACCTAGAACATACCAAGAACAGACCTAGAACAGACCAAGAACAAACCTATAACAAAATTTGTAAAAAATCATAAAACATAGATTGCTAGGCAAAACTCAGGATTGAAAATCAGGAATGAAGCTCATATGTACTTAGGAATACTCGTTGTAGTCTCATAAGTGTAATTTAACCGGTATGTCTAGACTAACTTCATCGACCTCTTCTTCATATATTCATTCATATCCGTTCAATGCATATCATTTTTACGTATGTACGTAAGCTTGCACGTCCATATTAATATATATTTTCCATTTTCACATGTTTTATCTTCATTACACTAATGTGGGAATACTTTAGTGGTATTATCATTACCCCATTAATTATTCTGACCGTTCCCACCGACATAGGTAAGAACGGTCGGAATGACCGCATGGGCTACAACCTCGCAAACGACATTCATACCGTTCTTACTGTAACCGGTAAGAGCGGTCAGAATGACAACAAAGTCGCCAATCCTCTGTCGGAATGACCGCATGGGCTATAACCTCGCAAACGACATGCAGACCGTTCTTACCCGAACCGGTCAGACTAAACGAATAACCAAAAGGTCGCCAATCCTCTTATATGGGCCACTAACCTATGTAGGCCATACATATGTTTCTGACCGTTCCCACCGGTAAAGGTAAGATCGGTCGGAATGAACATAACTCTGGTGTCACCAGTTGACAATGGATTGGACAGTAATGAATGAACCGAACAGAGAGCACCGTACTTTTCAGGTTTCTTTCTGACCGTTCTTACCGGTACCGGTAAGTATGGTCAGAAAGGGCCTTTAACCTAACAGAGAGCAACTACTTCACAGATTTCTTTCTGACCGTTCTTACCAGTACCGGTAAGAATGGTCAGAAAAGGACTTTAACCTAACAGAGAGAACTGGTCACAGAAGGGCCGTTCTACCCTAAGAACGGAGAAAAGGGACTTTAACCTAACAGAGAGCAACTACTTTTCAGGTTTCTTTCTGACCGTTCTTACCGGTACCGGTAAGAACGGTCAGAATTGTGAGAGACATGCAGAATACGTGCAAAAGCAGGGGAGTTACAGGGCTACTGATACATTCATAAAACCTGAGTTCGTCAGTTAAATTACATACCCAAAATAAGTTATACAACTAATGTATCTGAATATAAAAAGTAGTCTGACATGTAAACTGATCAGTTCATTCACAAACATTGTGAGATGGTCGGGGGCTGTAATTCAAGGTTCGGTGAATGGGGTTTTCTTGTACTTTGACCGGAACAGGTTCCTTTTTGGGCGTTTACCGCGTTTGTCGGCGTCGACATTTTCACCCATCTGGTCGGGATTAGACTCATCATTGTGAGATTATGTCATCGACAAAGGCGAAAAGCAACCCTGTTGATGAGCCTCACCCACGTCTGTTTCTTCAGTTCTGAAATGGCCTGTTGTGCCTTCATTTCCACCGGTACCTGTGGGCTCTTCAAATCCAGCGTCATATCCCATGTCTCCTATTCCACCGTCACCTCTTTCAACTCCAGCATCCACTTCAACGTTACATTGCTCGTGTCGGCCTTCTTCCTGAACAACATTCGGCCTGGACGAAGAGGAAGTTAGATTCGCGACCATGTCTGTCAGTCCATCCAACTTCCTCTCTATCGCCTCGACTTCGATCAAAATGAGCCTTAAGCTCACGAAGCATCCTCATACAATCCTCGCTCCATGCAGCATGTGGAGGTCTTGTTGTATTAGCCGGTGTTTCATCCTCATTGACTCCCCTTCCTCTCGCATGTTGGTCACCGTCTCTTTCGCGTTCTTCATGGACTCGAATCGGACTTCCCTCATCGTAACCATTCTCACGCAGAAAGGAACGACGGCTTTCAACATCATTGAGGCACATGTCCGCAAAGTGTATCCTGCTTCCAGTTGTAGAAGGGTCATCCATCGATCAACAACAAAGATTGGGTGGTTCAACGTGAGCAACAAAACCCTCCATGTGAGGTGCTTGCAATTCCTCGGTAGGCACAAGGATGCTTTTTATGTCCCCGAAATTAAGCAACTTAGAATGCGGGATAGATCTTGACTTAAGCGTTAATAAGTAACTACTATATGCGATACTAACTCGCGTATCTCCTACCACATGCATAATCTGCTCTAACTTTGGCGCTGCTTTTCTTATACTTTGTAATCCAGTGGCAAACTCTAGGTTCATGCCCAATGATATCGTCTTTCCGTGTGCAAACTCGTGTCGTGTGGGATACACTCAAAAGGCAATAACTCGCACCATTAAACATTTTTTAATTCATAAGTAACAAAACCTACAAAGCATATTATAGGTAAAATTTACACTTTAAAATTGGACGTACCATTAGTGGCGTAATGAACCCAGACAACCACATCCTTGCATGCCCTTTTCCTTAACAAAAACATTTGCGAGACTTCTTCAAAGAAGTCTAGCTTTTCGACATGAGCCAAAGACATAGTTAAATGAACGCCTCCCCCACGGAAACGCACGACAAGCATCTAAGTTGTCGACGATTGCTAGGCATTTCTCATCTATGTTTGTTTCATCCTTCTCATTGCTCATTAAGACCGAGCATAAAAATACAAAACAACCATCCTTAACTTGTCTTCAATGAAGACCGCTCTTTCTCTTTCTCTGTTTGAGTTGGCTCGGTTCCTCCCATTCTTTGAACCCCGCCTCGACCGGAATCACCATTCTTTCTAATTTGTGTTTCACGCCTTTTATTGTAATCTTTTTCTTCTCTGAAAAATGCCTATCTCGGAAATCGTCGCTGCCGAGTGTGTCCCACCCATTTGGATAAGGTGCACAATTCAGTCCACTTATAAGTGCATGTTCCATGAGGGAGTAACGAATTGGCACACCGTTCAGCATGAACCAAATCTCCTTTTTCTTTCTCGTTATAACTTCGCGGCATCTCAACATCCATAATGGCATTAGGCTCATGTCAATATCATCCCTAACCGAAAAAAGATGTCCGAATTGGGATTCCCTAAACCACTGCATCCCATTCGGATGATCGCGTTAAACATTATTAGTAATAACTTTTACTGTTTCCCTCAGAGAGCACTTTGTTGATATTTTGGATTTAAAGTTCATGCGCGCCCAAGTTAATTTCAGTGTAGGACGCAGTAAGTTAAACGCCTGCAATCATCAAGTTTACATGTTCTAACTGTTCAACATCCTAAGCATTACCGTATTCAAGTTTACTCAAAAAACCAAAACATTACCGTATTCGTTTCAGGCCTCTGTCTGGGACTACCCGGGTGTAGTGGAGTCACACTAATTCCTTCGGAACTATTATCTGACTCTGTCTCCGAGGGAGTTGCGTTACGTGTACGTTGGCTCAAAGGGGAGGAAGATGCCGGAATCCTCCGTTTTGGGGCCATTATTATAAGAATGTAATGCCTTAACTGTGAAAAAACGGTGAAATAAAGCATTAAGTGATAATAAATGTCTCAATGGATGATCATATCTTATCTTATTTGCATATTGGGAATCAAAGCAAACAAAATGTACTTTTCGGCTTTTACATAAAACCAACAAATGCATAAACACAAAAAACGTTTCAAAACCTAATAACATACAAGACCACCTTATACCTTTTCCATTAACAAGACTTAATTAACATCAACCCCTTAAACTACCAATTGATGTACTAATAATAGACATTTTAAAGAAACAACATGGAATTGAGAATTCAACTAATCACTACTAAATTAACTAAACAACAAAGGGATTATTGCGATGCCATTGAAAATAATGATACTAACTTGCATTAACAAAGATACTCACGGAGAAACAAAAAGTGCTCTCAACATCAATAACGCTCCAAATATATCCGAATAACTTTTCGAGTTTCATAGAATATATACACTTTTAATATAAAAATATTTATATTACCTATTCATACATCTAACACAAGTCCAACTCGTGCATTCATCATGCCCCGGGCTATTCATTCATCACGAGTCTATATTTTTCACTAACATTTCAACATCCACGACTTATTGACCATACCAAACCAAAGAAACTTTACAAAATTCCACACTAATTGGTATACCAAATCGCAAGCACGAAAAAATTCTTGATTAAAGGCCATACCTTTATTGATTTGGGGAGATTACCAAGATGAGATGACCACCGCGACCGGAGACTACCGGAGAGGCTCGGAGAAGACCGTAATCGCAGGGTGGTGGTCGGAGGGAGCCCGCGGGCGGTAGGCAGCAACGGAGCGGCAGACGGCTGACGGCCGAGAGGAGATTACCGCGAGATGAGATGACCGCCGCCGACCGGAGACTACCGGAGAGGCTCGGAGAAGACCGGTAACCTGCAGGCGGGTGGTCGGCTACCGGAGAGGCTCGAGAGGCTCGGAGAAGACCGGTAATCGCAGCAGTGGTGCTCGAGGGAGCCTATGGCGGTGGGCGCAAGCAGGGAGCGAATGATTTACAGATGGCCGAGAGAGAGATTATCACAGATGAGATGACTGCTGCCGCGGACCGGAGACTACCGGAGAGGTTCCTCGAGAGGCTCGAGAAGACCGGAATCTCGCAGTAGGCAGGGTCGGAGAGAGCCTGCGGGCGGTGGGCAGCAGAAGGAGCGTAGACGCAAGCCGGAGAGGGGAAAGGAGCAGTCCGAGAAAAATTAGGAATTTCGGATTTGTTTTTTTTTTAAGAGGGAAAGGAAACCGGATTAGGGATTTGGGATTTGTTTTTTTTTTTAAGAGGGAAAGGAAACCGGCATTCAGGGAAAACATTTCTTCATTGTCGTTTTGTCCCTCTCCCCGTCGTTTTTCCCTCCCCACTTAAAGGATATTTTGGTCATTCAGCTAAATCCCGGGAATAAAAAAAATGAAAAATGATATTCTATTTATAAGGGGTCTATGAATTGAATGGGTGTACATTTGAGGCCTATTGACTTAAAAATCCCCAGCATCAGCTACAATCCTTACTAGTTTGTGACTTATCTGCAAAACATGTAGACCAAAATAATAAGTAAAAACTGAGATTTACTTCAAATAATAACTTGATAGGACTCAGAGCAAGGCATTACAAAGAATTAAGTTAGAGAGAACAAAGATATTCAAGTTCCTCCCTGTAAACATTCATCAAGGTAAGCAAGGAGACGAACGATTGCTGGCGAGCCATACAAAGGGCAAATGAATCATCCAAAATTTCTGTTGAAGAAATAATAAATTGTAAGGCACTAGATTGCACTCAAAAAAATATTGAGCAACCCAGGAATTCGTTCACATCAAGAGTTTCAGACTTTGCTTCTAATAGGAAACATTTGCACTTGTCATATGAGCCACAACATAATGTGATAAGGACAATCCATTGCCCATCCCCATGGGAACCACTTGACAGGAATCGCGACTGCAATTCATAAAAGAAAAGGAGAAGAAAAAACCTGCTCAAACTCCAATTTCTGATCTTTGAGTTTGGCAAACACAACAGGGTATCCTTGTTGATTCGTTCATGAATTCATTAGCCTATTCACCGGTTCACCAGATCCCTCTTCAAGAACATCCCATAAATCTTTCATCTTTGCATTTGAGTAAGCATGTTTTTTTATGTATGAAGCAAGTGATCTCTGATTGTACAAAAAATAAAATAAATCCACACACATACACGCAGAAGGAAAATCTACATTAGTCGCAACATGTAAATATTTTTTTAAAATTTTTTTAAAAAATAATAATAAATGAGGAACAAAGGAATGTCTATCACCAAACAAGACTCCTACAATGCTTCTTAATTTTCTAAATGTTAGTTATTATTGTGTTCTATTTCCACTGTTCACTGATTACAAACAATATTTAAAACAATATCAGCCACAACTAAACTTCCCATTGTCAAATTCCTAAAAGACATCTAAAACCATTCTAATAGAAGTTTAAGATTAGAAAATTATTCTAAAATGAGCTAATTGCTGTAAACCTGAAAGGGTTCAGTACCAAGATAGCTTTGTAGCATTCGAATTACAGAAGCACCTTTCTTATAGCTTATTGCATCAAATATTTCATCCATCTCAGAAGCATGATTTATCTCCACCTGAAAAGAAAAGTGTAATCAAAGGAAAATTTAAAAAATACTTGATATTATAACACGTCATGGAATATTAAAATGTCATAAACTAGTCTACACAAGAAGCACCTCAGTGGGCTGAGATTCTTCAAGCCCATCCAGCCTGAGATCCTCAACAGATTCATCAAGAAACTGAGTCCATACTTTCTACTCTGGGAACAAGCTATCCGTTGCTAAATAGCTCACCTATTCCATACAATTTATTCTAGATAAGCAGGTGTTGTGAGAGGTAGAACATAAAATCAAAATTTTGAACCATAATGATTTTACCCATGTTGCAAATCCCTCATTCAGCCATAGATGTGTCCACCACTCCATGGTTACCAGATTACACCGAACCATTGGTGCGCTAGTTCATGGGCTACAATGGTAGCAACCTTACAAAGCATCCACTCTATGGGTGTATTTTATAGAAGCAAACAGTGATTCTTGTACAGAGAAATGAATTCTTCTAAAAATCCCAAACCTAAAGTTCACGGTTCAAGAAAACAGCTTACAGAATTAGAAGCTAACTACAGTTCACGGTTGAAAAAGCCCAGAAATTCAAGACATAAAACAGCGTACAGAAACAGAGACTATGGCTCAAGAAGCCCAGAAACTCAAGGCATACCTGAATCAAGACGATTTCACGAGAAGCAAACTGTGATTCTTGTATAGAGAAATGAATTCTTCCAAAAATCCAAAACCTAACATTCTAATTTGGGGTGTTGCGCAATGAGGGAAGAATTCTTCCTTAGGGCTACGAGTGAAAAACGAGGGCTTCGAGTGAATTGCGCAAAGAGGGCTTCGAGTGAAAGAAGGGGGCTTCAGGGTTTTCTCCTTTCGTTGACTAAAAAGCCCTAAGAGTGGGAATTGTTCCAAGTTGAAGCTTGTGGAGAAGCAGGCAGAGCAAGAAAATCTCTCACATTTGGTTCACCGCGTGAGAAGAGTTTCAGAAGTAAATGGGATTCGACAGATTAGGGGAAGAGGCGAATGAGGTTTTTTTTTCTTATGTTCAGTTTGTATGGGATTCGACAAAGCGGTGGAAGAGGGGAAAACCAAAATCAGACGAGAAAAAAAGAGGGAGGAGCGGGAGTTTTGAAATTTCTGTGAAAAAGGGGGAGTGAGAATTTTGAGATTTCAAAAAAAATGTTTCCACTATCCGCACAATATCATTTTAACGTGTACATTAGAATATATTTAAATATATATGCAGTAAACCAGTCAAAATTTCATGAACTTTTAATATAAATATTATAACTATTTATAAACGCTATTATATATAAACGATATAACGTTTTTTCAAAAGCGCTATAACTAACCGCTACGAAAAGCCTATTGTGGTGTAGTAAATTTTTAGAGCATTTCATTTTCAATTTCTTAAGAGAATTGATGAGGGTATTATCGGTAATTTAATGTCTATAAAAATATCTAATTTAAATTTCATGTTAATTACTAAACTTTTTCCTCAATTTTGCCATTAATTTTAATTACCCTTTCTAAATCTGCCACTTTCCTCATTCTCCTTCTATTTTATTTTCTAGAAAGTGCATTTTGATGGAGAAGATTTTTGAATCGGACCATTTTAATGACATTAAAGTCTCGTTCATTTCATTGATTTGTGTTTAGACTTTAAGTTTTATTGCAATAAAAAGTTGTTAGAAACAGTCACATTTAATTTTTTACTATAATAAAAACCTCTCATATAAAATCACATATCAACTCGACAAACCTTAAGAGTGTGTCATGTATGTGCGTACCACAATCCATCAATGACTACCTTTTATTCTTAAATTAAAGACTAATGGCTGAGTTAAGCGCCATCAACTAGAGTGATTGACTCGCCACAACTACGAGCCTTAGTAAACATGAAATAACATAAAGCAGTGAAAGAGATACAACAATTTATAAAGATTCACTCGTTAATTAGAATTGCGTCCTCTATTGGGCTTCAATTTTTTCACTATGGATGAATGCTGAAAAGCATTACAATAAGTGAATGAGAGAAGAATGAGATAAGAAAGAAGGGAAGATACTGGAAAATATAAGGAAAGTAAAGGAAATATGTTGGAGTGAGCATCAGGGTTTGAGTGAAAAAACATTGATAGCGTCCATAGCGTCTGATGAATTCTATAGCGCTTTTCATAACTCTCTTAGAACGCTATGTTTTCTTAAGACTTTTAAGAGCGTCTAATGTCCTACTGCTCCACAAAACACTATTGCTAGTGATTAATAGCATTTTTGGTGAGCTACTGATACTAATATTTCTGCCAAATGACCACGCCATCATTAGCAGCATCGTCATCATCATCAAAACTATAGATAGCTAAATACGGCTGGAAATAACAGTGTGGCGATGTAAAAAACCTGCACCCATTCGGAATAGGAGTCGGTCACATTACGTCGATAAATGGTTCAAAATTCTCTGCCCAAACTCCACAGCACCACCAATTTTGAGACAAAAAAATTGAATAGAAAAACATGCAAAATGAATTACTTTTATAAAAATAACGTAATAAAGAATTCTTTTTATAAAATTGACGTAAAAAATTAAACTATAAAAAAATTCACAAAACAAAAAAAAATAAAATAAAAAGCAAAACATTTAAAGGATAAGAACAATGAAAATAAAAGGGTAAAGAAGAGGGAAAAAAAGAGAAAAAAGAGGCCGTTATGATACAATTTTGTTAAAAAATATCATTACAAGAGCCCGTGATTCTTTTATTGTTAAAGTAGATTTGATTAAAAACGATCGTCATTTTTTGAAATAAAAGTGAAAGTTTTATTCTTTTCGCAATTTAAATTCTATTATTATTGTATTTTCTTACCTATAGAATTTAAATTATTAACTTAAATTTTGAAACAAATATACTTGATAGTCGAAATGTGCTGGTTTGAAAAAGTAGCCAACACATGAAAAAAAAAAAAAAAAAAAAAAAAAAAAAAAAGTAAAAGTTAGCCAACACAGTAGTACAATAATGCAATGCAGTATTGTGATCAAAAGGAAGACCGGAAACGTTAATAATTGATTCCAGCCAAAAGGCAAAGACTTTCTTAGTCAACCACTCAAAATTGTTTCATGTCTTGGTCTTTCTTTTGAAATGTCATCTCCTCCTACAGCCTACAATCACTCAAAATTTAAGTTTACTGGATATATCGATCATTTAATTTTAGCAAGCGACTATTCTTATCATATCGCTTTGGATGAAAAAGCATCATTACAAGAGCCCGTAACCTTTTATTGTTAAATTAGATTAGATTAGAAAAGATCGTCATTTTTTAGATAAAAGTAAAGTTTTTGTTCTTTCACAACTTAAATTTTATTATTATAATATTTTTTATAAAATTTAAATTTAATTTTTTATTATAAAATTTTTCTTTTATATATACAACTTAACTTCTTAATTTGAGTTATAAACCAAACATACTCGAAATGTGTTCAGTTTGAAAAAAGTAGCCAATACATGAAAAAAAAAAAAAAAAAAAAAAAAAAAAAAAAACAAAACAAAACAAAACAAAACGTTAGCCAACACAGGTGGCATCTTCTAAAAGGGGCGTCTCCTCTATGTCGTTTTGGTGTGGGGTAGTACAACAATCCAATGTCGTATTGTAAACGTTTTGGTGTGGTCCTTTTGAAATGTCTTCTCCTCCTGCAGCTTCACAACCACTCAAAATTAGCGACTATTCTTATCATGCCCAGAAAGAAAGGACCACACTAAAACGTTTACAATACGGAGACGCCCTTTTAGAAGATGCCACCTGTGTTGGCTAACTTTTTGTTTTTTTTTTTTATCTTTTTATTTATTTATTTTTTTTGTATGTATTGGCTACTTTTTCAAACTCAACACATTTTGTTTGTTTAAATTGTATATGTAAAAAAATAATAATATAATAAAAAATTAAATTTAAATTTGTGTGAGAAAACACATAAAGTCTATGGAAAATAAATAAATAAATGCAGGTCTTGTGGAAAATTAATACCCGATACAGCCAAAGATGGAAAAGGAAATATTCTTATTGACTTATTGACTTTCGTTTACGACAAAAATGATGAATACCCAATTGATAAAGATGTTAATTTTTGTTTTACTATTTTTTTTCCAAATTACTACGGATATTGACCTATAATTATGAATCAAGGGCGTGAGTGGTCAGTTTAATTTATCTATTTTAAGCCATTGAGACGAGTTGTTACTTAGTTCTTTTACATATGAAAACTTTTGTCTTATGACTCATCAGTGATAGTTGCATGTTAATTTCCAATAGTAATGAAAAATCAACATTGTTATCAATTGGGGTCTGGCCACTTTTTTATTTTTTTTATTTTTTTATTTTTTTATTATTTTCAAGGAGTTGATTACAAAAAAAAAAAAAAAAAAAAAAAAAAAAAAGGAAAAAAATTGGGAGGCATCTTGCAAATAAACAAAAAGTTCAACAAGCAATAGTATAATAGCTTATCCAAGGGGCCGATATGGTCACATATAGTTAGCATTTGTTCTGTTTAATCAGTACGTTGTGAACCAAGCATTTAGTCCATCAAAAAAAAAAAATTCATTTACACTAATTAATCTAACTAAACTCCCGCCATGATTCCCTTGCTACTTCACATCATTCTTCTTTTCTGCCAAATGACCACGCCATCATTAGCAGCATCGCCATCATCAGAACTGCAGATAGCTAAACACAACTGCAAATCGCGGTGCGGCGCTGTAGAAATCCCGTACCCGTTCGGAATAGGAGACGGCTGTTGTCTTGACAAATGGTTCGAAATCCTCTGCCTCAACTCCACACCATTTCTGAGACAATACCCGGAGCTAGAGGTCCTGCAAATCAACGTGGAAATGGAGTCAACCATCAAAGTGAGACACCCAATAACGTTCTCGAATTGCGGAGAGAAGAAATTCTACGAAGCAGCGAATTTGACGGGAAGCCCCTTTGTGTTCTCACAGAAAAAGAACAGGTTTACTGCTGTGAGCTGCGACCAGCTCGTCCTGATGAAATCGACCAACGATTACTACGCCGACACTGTGGGAGCTTGCATGTCCATTTGCGACAAGACTACGACAGAAACAAGCTGCAACGGCATGAACTGCTGTCAAACGACGATCCCTTTGAACCTCAGAACTTTTCATACGGAGTTTGGGGATCAAATTTCTATATATTCGAATAATAGTAGACGGCAACGAGGGGAGTGTTTGTACGCGTTCTTGGTTGATCTGGAATGGTTTCAAGTCAACCACTCCGGTGGATATAAGGGAATTAAAGAGATGGACAAAGTTCATGTGGCGTTGGAGTGGAGCTTGTATAATTGGACAATGGAAGACTTGGGAATTTCCTTTGCGTCAAACAGTACAAGCTCTTTCCATTGCGAAAACGACAGGAATGCAAGCTCTTTTAAGTGTTACTGCAAGCGTGGTTTTGAAGGGAATCCCTATATTGTTGATAGATGTCAAGGTAATTAAACATTGCCTCCTCTTATTTTAATTCCAATATTTTTCTTTTTTCTGCACCTTCCACATCTCACTAATGGATATAAGAACTTTATCCCTGACCATCCACAATTACTTATAACATGCATATTTGAATTTAACATTAAGATATTCTATTAGTTTGTCTAGGTTTTTGGTCTTTTGGTCAATTGGATGTCAAAAATAGGATGAAACATGGATAATTATATTAGAATAGTGTTATCATTTATCGGCACCATGTGCGTATTTCAATGTTTGTTTAATATTGAACTTAATGAAATGACTAAAACTGAAATAAACTGATATATTAGGAAATTTGAAACGTTTTAAAAATCAGAAACTAAAGTGAAATTATTGGGTAAAGTTCAGCGTTCAATTCTAGAATTAATCCTTTGTTTTTTGAGGGGCATGTGAGAGATTTATTTAGCATACGTAGTTGCACTTAAAAAAAGTATCCATAAGTACGTAGTTTGACAATTTGTCCGTGTTATGACAAAATAATTATAAACGAAATTTATGTAAAACCAAATTTTATTTTATAATTATACTTGCATGTCGTTAGGTATGTAGTATTTTCTCCTTTTTGATGCATAACATTGTTTTGGTTAAAAATATGTTCGTATACTTGGCTGACATTAAATGAAAACTCTGAGTTGGTACATTTTCCCATATATATGTATGCATACACATCAGATAAAAATGAATGCAAATCAGACGGTAACCCTTGCGGGGACGGCATTTGTATGAATCTTTCTGGAAGCTATCAATGCTTGTGGCCAGATGATCCGAGGAAAAGAACATCAGGAAAGAGGGTTATTTTAGGTACGTATTTGCATGCAACGTATATACATACATACATACATACATATATATAATAAAATTGCTCTTCTAATTATTTCTAGTTTTAATTTTTATGTTCATCTTCTAGTTATTATTTATTTTTCAACCATTAGTAGTAGACTAGTAATCATTGAAAATTCAATGATGGATGCCCATGCTGTAGAAGAGTTGGTCAAAGTCACGCAGGTTTATAAATATTAAATATACATGAATTGATAGATCAAAAGATTCCACACCTATGACTAATTGACGTGCAGATTCCGTTCAAATTTGATGGTTGCTGAGAGCGCTGTTATCTTTATAACCCAAAGTTGAGAACTTACGTTTAAGTTTAAAAAGTAAATTTCATATGAGAGAAAACACTATAGTAGAAAATTTGAAATTTTATTAAAAAAAGACAATGTAGCAATAAAATTGTGATTCAAGCTGTGAAAAAACAAGCTACATGCTGCACTATCTATAAGCATATTGAAATAGTGCTATACAAATATGATTGTGTATTCACCATGACCAACACCCTTCAGGGACCATACCATAACATTAGCAAAGAATGTTTCCACACTTCTTATTAGAACTAGTTTGACTCCGTGTGGTATGCATGTGGAGAGTAATCGTGTGTTAAATTTTAACTAATGTGTTATTATTAAAAACATATAATATCTGAATTTAAAATCTAAGAAAAAGAATCAAAATGAAAAAATAAAATAAAGCTGGCAACAAGCCAAAAAAAGGGTAAAAGAAGAGTAAAATGAAGAGATAAATAAGTTTTATGGCAAAAGGGACCAAAATGGAAAAAAAAAAAAAAAAAGTTTTAGAGTATAAATTTAAAAATAGGTCAAAAAAGACTAAAATGAAGAAGTAAATAAGATTTAGTGAAAAAGAAACCAAACCGGGAAATTTTTTAAAAATTTGCAAAAATAAAAAATAAAAAATAAAAGGTAAGACATTGCCAAAAAAAATAAATATATAAGCTTTAGGGCAAAATTGACCAAAATGAAAAAAGATAAAGTTTCAGACTAAAAATTAAAAATGGTCAAAAAAGGACCCAAACAAAT
Organism: Morus alba; assembly: GCA_012066045.3. NCBI lineage: Eukaryota > Viridiplantae > Streptophyta > Magnoliopsida > Rosales > Moraceae > Morus > Morus alba. The sequence continues at coordinate 1,514,265 of CP050235.2, forward strand.
AAATAAATAAGTATTTAGGCAAAAGTAACCAAAGCGGAAAAACATTTTAGGACCAAAACAAAAAAAGGGTAAAAATGACTTAAAATTAAGAAATAAATAAGTTTAAGAGTAAAAGTAACTTAAAAAATTCAGTGCAAAAGTTAAGAAAAAAGGGTTAAAAGGGACCAAAATGAAAGAAGTAAATAAGCTCTAGGCTAAAAGGAACTAAAATTAAAGAAAAATTAAATTTCAGGAGAAAATAAAAAAAGAATGGTCAAAAATGACTAAATGAAGAAATAAATAAGTTTTAGAACACCACTGACAAGAAATATCTAAATAGGATAATATCTGCAAAAAAATTAATTTGCATAAATGAAAGAAGAAAAGTTAAAAGTAAGGGCAAGACTGAAAAATATAAAATTTTAGGGGGAAAATGTAAAAGGAAAAAAAAAAAAAAAAAAAAAAAAAAAAACCTCAACACTTAAAAAAAAAATCATAAAGGACAAAATAGAGAGACCAAAGTTTGAATAGTGTTTTCGTGTCTACATAAATAGTAGATACATTCCCTTTTCTTATATAGTTATAAGTTATAGATTATAGATTTTAGGATAAAAATAAAAAAAATAAAAAAACGTCAAAAAAAGACCAAACTGAAGAAATAAATAAGTTTTAAATCACCACAGAAAATAAATATCGAAATAGAATACCATCTATAAAAAAAATAATATTATGCGTAAATGAAATAAGAAAAGTTAAAAGTAAGGGCAAGATTGAAAAAAAAAAAATTTAAGGGAAGAAAGTAAAAGGAAAAGAAAAACCTCAAAAGAAAAAAAATCACAAAAGAATAATATTTTGTATTTATATGATAATAAGTGCATTCTCTTTTCATATATAGCTATAGATTATAGGTTATAGATATATAGATTCACTGTCTTTGGCCAGCCCGGTCTCAAAAAGGCAATTAGAGTCTCTCTGATGCGTGAGAAAATGAGACAGTTATGGTTCTTTGTTTTCTTTCCAGTACATAGTACGTACATTGCGCATAGATATTCATTCTACGAGAATTAAGAGACTTGAAGGATTTAGAAGAACGTTGCATCATGCAGTGCTTTCGTTCCAATACATATACACACTTTATTTTCTTTCTTTTTTGGACTTCCAATGATTTATGGATGACATATTTTCAGGTCTTAGCGTGGGATTGTCACTGCTATTCCTTCTAATTTCGTCATGGTGTCTACACAAGATTATAAAGAAGAGACGAAGAACTCGTCGTAAGGAAAAGTTTTTCAAACGAAACGGTGGTTTATTGTTGCAGCAAGAAATGTCTTCAAGCAAAGTTAATGTAGACAAAACCAAGTTGTTCACAGCAAAGGAGTTAAAGAAGGCTACAGACAACTTCAATGCCGATAGAATTCTTGGACAAGGAGGCCAAGGAACAGTTTATAAAGGGATGCTAGCAGATGGAAGAATTGTTGCCGTGAAGAAGTCCAAAATACTTGATGAGGGTAAAATCGCCGAATTCATCAATGAAGTTGTTATTCTATCGCAGATCAATCACAGAAATGTGGTCAAATTGCTGGGGTGTTGCTTGGAGACTGAAGTTCCTCTTTTAGTATATGAATTCATACAAAACGGAACTCTTTCCGAGTATATTCATAACAAGAATGAGGAGTTTCCATTTACGTGGGAAATTCGTTTGCGAGTTGCCACAGAAATCGCAGGAGCTCTTTTCTACTTACACTCTGCGGCATCTCGTCCCATTTATCACCGCGATATCAAATCTACAAACGTACTCTTGGATGACAAGTACAAAGCGAAAATTGCCGATTTTGGGACTTCAAGAACACTCAACGTAGATCAGACTCATCTGACCACACAAGTGCACGGAACATTTGGATATTTGGATCCAGAATACTTCCAATCACACCAATTTACCGAGAAGAGCGATGTTTATAGTTTTGGAGTACTTCTTGTTGAGCTTTTAACAGGACAAAAAGCAATTTCGATGAATAGATCGCCCGAGGGTAGAAGTCTAGCCATCTACTTCATTCTGTCAATGAAAGAAAACCGTCTGTTTGACATCCTTGATGCTAAAGTTATGGAGGGACCCAAAGAGGAAGTTTTGGTAGTTGCAAACATTGCAAATAGGTGTTTGAGTTTGAATGGAAGGAAAAGACCTACAATGAAAGAAGTCACAGTAGAGTTGGAGGGGATCAAAATATCAGAGAAGGCCTCAAATTTTCAGCCACAATACGAAGAGATTGAGTACGCTAGAAAAGGAAAATTAATCGATCCTAATTGGGATGTCATCTCGACATCATTTGGGTCAGCTTTGGACAGTACTAGTGGTGATCGTTCTTCTTCTTTGCATGAACTTCCACTGCTCTCTTTCACAGCACAAAATTGAAGAAAGAGATATACAAAACGTCTAACATGTCGTAGAGTACTAGCGAGATGTTTAGCTATAATAGAAGATACCAAAAGTAATTTTTATCCCAAAATAAAAGGTATTGTTTGAGTATTTGTAAATGAATATTCACAAGCTTGGTGTTTTTAGTAAAATAAAAACAAAGCCTAGTCTTAGAACAAATTTATAAGTTCTTACTTATAATTCCTTTCTTTCTAGTCCTTGCACTTTTAGTCCGTGCTTTTTAATCTCTTTCTCTTTTTTGCTTCTTTTTACTTTTTATTACATTACTTATTTCTAATTCTTCCTTGTTAAAACATCTGTTTAAAAATACATCACTATTTAAGTATCCCTTTTACAACTTTTAAATACTATTTATCAAACGTGACCTCTTTATGAATATTTTTCTTTGCGATTGCCTGCCCCTTTTAGATATCTTTTTCCATCTTATATGTACCCCTAATGGATATTTGACACAAATATGGTTTTAACCACATTTTTTACTCCTTATGCTTTTTACTCATATGAATGAAAATAAAATCAACAAACATAATATGCACCTGTAAAGCACCAGCTTTCAACAAGATAAAGATAAAAAGTCCAAAAAGCAAACTTTTTATTTATTTATTTTTGTTTTTTTTTTTTTTTTTTTTTTGAGAATCTTAAACAGGCAAACCTTGGAATGGTACTCGAAAGTTGACTTTTTTTTTTTTTTTTGACTCGGACATAAATCATTAACCCCGCGGAGGAGAAACGTTAAAGGATAGTGGCATATTAATGGACCAAAAATCACACAGTTTATCATTAATTGCGTGTCAAATTGCTTATTGAATTTCTTGCCTTTAAAAGTGCACGTGTCAAATTATAGTTCTTATTCTTAATTTCTAAACGAAAAGCTCTTTTTTTTTTCTTTTTTTCTTTTTTTTTTCTCTCTCTCTTAGCCACAGTTGATCTGCAAATCATTGACGTGGAGACGAATACAAGTGAATTAATTTAGGACATGGAAAGTTCAATGCAAACTATATACATAGTAGGAATATGGTTAAGTAATTTGTTAGCTTTTATTTACAAAATATCCACATTAATCCATCTATTGATTTTTCAAATCATTCAGTCAATTATTCGTCAATAATTCGTTCACTGAGATGCTTAATCAACCTACGGTACTGTTAAAGTGGAATTTGTTGACTTATTCCACGTTTGATGTGCTTGGGATTTCTTTTGAACCAAATAAAACGAATGATGTTCCTTGCAACTATTGGGACATTGAAACAACGAGTATGTTTTGCTCTCCTTTTCTCTCTCTCCCTTTCTACCTCTGGTTTCTTTTTTTTTTTCTTTTTTTTTTTTTGCACCGCTCGCTTTTCTTTTTTAGGGTTAGAGTAAGTCACCGCCTCTTTACTGGTTGTTGGAACCCAGCCCTAGAGACGGAGTTCTAAGTCTCATGGTAATGATTATGATGGTGGTGGCGACTTCGTGAATGGAAGGGAGGGATAGAAGGTGTCGATTTTTTGATCGATCATGTTGTGCATGCCAAATCTCGTGTATCTACAATCTCAGGATCTCGATATTCTCACCACGATGGTCATGGAAGGGGGAGTTATGCGTGGATGGGCGCTCAACGTCAGTGGTGGAGTCATGTGGGTCCTCCTCGATCTATTTTTTATGATCTTAGTTGTCATCTTATCATTGAAGATCTTGTCTGTGCGGTTGAGAAATTTTGTCTTGTTTTTAATTTATATTTTGATTTTATAAAGGCGATGTTGATTTCGCCATTTCAGGTTTTATGTTTTCGTTATGTAATAACGAATGTTGTCGTTCTACGTTTCTATGGTGGTGGTAAGTCTATCCCGTTAAGTTTGATCCTATGTAGTGTTGTGAGTGACCTTAGTACTCTGGGTCTTTAGTCTCGATTGACTGGTTTTATCCATCGACTGTAGTGATTTTATTAAACGCGCTTTTGTCGTGCTCAATTGTTAATGTGCCAAGCAAGTTTTTTCTCATTAAGACTCGGCATTCATATTCGCATTTATGCTTTATTTATCTTTATTAGTGAATCCAGTTTTCATCCTTAGTTAAATAATCTTATATTTAGTGATCATTTATGGCTATTTTAAAGTCTATATTGACTTAATTAGTAAATTAAATTTATCCATTTAAATAAATAAATAAAAAAAAAAACACCACACAGCAACAACGAGTATGTTGCCGGGGCAGATTTTGTGAATTCCACTTGTGAGTTATACAATTACACTTCGACAGGGCTTCAGTGTTCGTGCCCGCAAGGCTACGAAGGGAATCCATACCTTGTACTTAAGGATGTAAGGTATGTATATATGTAATTACGTCTTAAACTGATAACTCTTTTCTTTGTATTTTTTTTCTTTTTTTTTTTAATAAGGGAGGAAGATTAGATTTTATTAGTTCTTGAACTTAAAAATGAAAGTTACGGTAGGGCATCTTATTGGTAATTTCACATTTTTAACTGTTAGATTAAGTCAAAATCATATAAAAAAATTTTAAAAAAATATATACACGCAGATCACACGAACTACTCTTTAAGCCGATTATAATTGACTACAGAGTGGGGGGCTAACTGTTTAAATCAAATTTTATTCCTCATTTTTCATCATACACGTGTCCTCATATGTCTCAGAAAATGAGACTGAATCACGAAATTGGCTGTTAAAAATAGTCTATTACCCATCAACAAGATCGGCCACCTAAACAATCATTCACTCCGCAGAGATGCTACATTAGCATTTCGAGATTACAAAATGATTCCATCATTAAATCAGTGCCAAACCGTAAGATCTTGTCTAAAAAAATAAAAAGGAAAGTCAATAAAACCAAGGCTTGCTCCTTAAGTCACCTCCCTATAAAGAAAGAATCGTCAATCACAAGGTAAGGGAAAACTTGCTCTAAATCATTTTTTCAGCAATCAATGCCTATATTTATAGCCCTTGCACGACCACAAAGGGAAGAGACGCAAACTGATACACATCACCTTATTTCTCACATTTTCTTTGAAGCTTTTCAACAGTTAATTTCTAAACATTTTATTGTATTTTCTACATATTCTCCCTACATTTATGGAGATCTTCATTGTATTCATCTTCTACAATCATAGCTGAACATCCAAAGATCTTATAGTGGATATACCCTGAATTGTCAGGCAAACCACTTTAAATCTCTATGTCTCACTATTTTCTTTTCTGTTTTTTCATTTATTTTCTCTGCGATCATAATACTAACACTCTAACCATTCGAATTCAACTATTGCCTTCTAACTAATTTAATTGTAGATTTCATCCTCTATAAATATCACTTTAGGAATGGAGGGATAAGGATTAGGACATGAATTTTGGATAAAAAATCTGAACCATAAAAGAAGGTTCAAATTTATATGCCCAAATGAGCAGTGACCTTCTCAACTTGCTTAAAGGATTGGAGGGATAAGGATTAGGACATGAATTTTGGATAAAAAATCTGAACCATAAAAGAATGTTCAAATTTATATGCCCAAATGAGCAGTGACCTTCTCGACTTGATGTTTAAGCAGATAGAGTTTACTTAAACCAATCGAATGAATAGAGCTCTGTTAAAAAAAATAATAAAAATAAAAATAAAAATAAAAATTAATTAATTCTATAAATAGTCTTTGAGGTTTGACCTTAATCTCACTTTGGTCTTTAATTTTTAAAATGTCTCACAATTGGTTCCTGAGTTTTTATTTTACTTTAGTTTCGGTCATTTTGTTAGCTAAATGAAATGTTAAATATTTGACAGAATTTATAAAAATTAAAGATCAAAATTGAAAACATCTAAAATTTAAAGACTAAAACAATATAAAAATTAAAACTTAATTTCCACAAATAGTCCTTAACATTTAGCTGTTTGCAATTTTGATACCTAATTTACATAGATTTCATTAAATATTTAACACTAAATTAACAGAATGACTAAAACTGAAAAAGAATAAAAATCTCAAGGACCACTCTGTAGGTCATTTTAAAAATCAGGGACTAAACCATTGGTGAGATTAACCCAAAAACAAATATGCAATTATATTAGAGGCCACATGAGAAATAAATATTATTAATAAAAAAATCAACTGACTATTCTTACAACTAATTGAATAAATAACACAATAAAAACTAAAATCACAACGAACTTTTTTAGTATACATTGATTAATCTGTCTGAGAAATACTAGGCCAATATAGCAAACAGAAGAATGCAGAGACAAGTGCAATCAGTAATTCCTCAAACATTTTAAACGGCGCTACCGCCACCGCCACCGCCACAACCTCCATCTCCGCCGCCACTGCCACCACCACCACCACAACCTCCATCTCCGCCGCCGCCGCCACCGCCACCACCACCACCAAGATCTCCACCGCAACCGCCACCGCAACCGCCACCTCCAAAATCAGCTCCGGCAGCGCCTCCATGCCAACCGCCTACTCCTCCATGATGATGATGATGATGATGACCACCTCCGCTGATTTCGCCACCAAATCCAACCCAAGTACGTCGCCGACAGAACAAACTCAAAGCAACAGAAACAATAATTAAAGGAATCCAAACTATCAGCATGATTTCCCACACTTCCATGTTTTTCGTATCTCTACAGTACTCGATGACCACACAAATAATTATGATTAAGTTATCAGCCCTTCTAGTTATATATATATATATATATATATATATATATATATCTCTTTTTGTCGGTCAGAATTAATAGCGCGTGTGGAATAATACCTCTTTCAGATTTTCGTCTAATATGAAAAATTCAAACTTCTTACTTTTAAAACTTCAATTACATGTTTTGAAAGTATATGAATTGGTCTAATCAGAGGGGACAAGTTAACGATGCTATACGTAACCAGGCTAGAACGAAGAAACAAACAATATTACACATCTACTTCTTTGAAAGGCCCCGAGCGGGACATTTGGAGATGAATGATAAGCTGATAACTAATAATTGGGTTCAGCAGATAGTAATACGCTAAGGATTTCTCAGAAAATAATACAACATCATCAACAACAACAACAAGAATAAGAATAATTGTAACAGTAACAATAATTCAAATACAATAACAATAACATTAGCGATAGCAATAGAAATAGCCATAATAATAACAATAACTATAACTATAACAATATAACAATAGTTATTATAACAACAATAATTACAATATTATTAAATTATGAGACCAATTTGTGACAGTCAATTTGTGACAGAGGGTGATTTCTGACAGTCAATTTGTATTAAGAGTGATGACCAATTTGATGTGGCAGGGTGTTAGGATCTTGGTTAAGTCCCACATTGTTAAAGTATGGGTTTAGCATGTGGGTTTATAACCACTTAGGCACCCTCTCCCTACAAGCTAGCTTTTGAGAATGAGTTCTACCCAAGAGTTATAACACAAGGTTGATCCAAATCGCACCAAAGGTAGTCCATAGCTCACAATATATGAAGACTAAAAGGAAAGAAGACAAAAGACACAATTGATAAAGTCAATTCTATTTAAGAAAGAGAAACGAGCTCCAAACATGGAACTAGAGTTGCAGCTATAAAAGGAGTTCTTCCCTTATGCATAAAGGGGATCCCAACTTGTTCATTATCCATAGATGAGGTATGTAATAATTCAAATTAGATTTACTCACTAATAGTGTTTTTTATCAAAAATTTACTAATGGTGTTTAACTTAGTGTCTTCTATTTTTTTCAGTATTATATAAATATATATATATATATATATATATATGTGTGTGTGTGTGTGTGTGTGTAGTCTGAATAAGGTCAAATGATGATTTGGTTTTTTTTATTTGATTTCTGCATATAGATATGGATTTTCGGTGGAGGAAGGAAGAGAGAGAAATGGAGAGAGAGAGAGAGTTGAGAGTGAGTTGCAGAGAGAGATATTAGAGAGATTATTTTAGATTTTTGCTTTTTTTAATACAGCATAACTAGTCACATTAAGTAATTATATGGGTAATTTCGTAATTTCACTTTTAGTTCCACAACTCTTATTGCATATAAGTGACACGTGTCAAATTCCGTTAAATTTTTAATTGAAGGGAAAAATTTACAAGACTTTTAAAGTTCAGTGAAACAGATGTTACAAATTAAAGTTCGGGAGTCATTTTGTGCACGACCTTTAGTTTGAGAGATAACCGTGTAATTTGACACGCCCTATGGTTCAGGGGACAACCACGTAATCTTGGTCTATTAATTTTTGTTGACATTCTTAATCTGACATATTTCCCGCATTCTCCCTATTTTAATTGAGCGGAAAAATTTTGGATCTTGGTCAACCTCCCATTCTTCACATGAATTATATATATGTATTAATTATTATTGGGACACTATTTTTATGTTTCTGAGTCCTCATTTGGTTACATATGAGCAGATTTATATTCAAAATTAAAGAAAGATTTACCTTATATTTTACAATTATTTAGAAAGTATATTTTTAGTTTTTAATATTGTCAATTGTAGACTATCATATTGCATTAAATAGCTAAATGCATACATTTTCTTAGTCAATGGGCAATTTTGACAAAGAAAATGATGGAAATACCTAAAAAGAGGAAGGAAAAAAAAAAGTTAAAAAAACTGAGCATTTTCCTTATTTTTCAAGGTGTCTTTTTGTAAATTCTTTTGTCAAATTATAGGTTGAGCAAGAGAAAATATGCATTTAAAAGTGCAATTTGATGGTAAAATCTATGTATGAAAATTAAGAATATGTTGTCTAAATAACCCTTAAATAAATAACTCATAATAGGGTCACTCAAATAAATGTTTGTGTCACACCTAGACTCTTAGGTCCCGTTCATTTCACCGATTCGAGTTTAGAATTTGAGTTTTGCTGCATTCAAAATCTCTCAGAAACAATCACATTTAACTTTTTACTATAGTGAAAAGCTCTCACATAAAGGCACATCTAAACTCGAATCAGCGAACTAAACGGACTCTTAATGAATATGGGCTTAAGCTTTTGGGAAGAGAAAAACGGTTAAATGGAGGTTTATTAAAAAAATAAAAATAAAAAATTGATACGTCATTCATCCTTTAATTTTTCATGTATGCATTCTAATTGCAACTTTCTCTTTGATCCGTATTATGTCATAATTCTTTTTTCAACATTATTTAGCTTAAATTTGCAAAATTCTAACTCTTCTCTTTTCAATTTAACCAAACAAGCAATTGTGTACTACCGCTTGAAGTGGCCACGCACACAAGCTGCTTTTTCTACACGTACAATTATCAACTTTGGAAGGAGGCCAACCTGCAAAGGTTTTGCTTAAATTAGTGTCGTACTAATCTTTCTCCACACCCAAGAAAATTGGTGAACTCATTGTTCTAAGTTTTTCTTTTATTTTTGTTAATATTCTTTTAATTAATATAATTCTTTAATTGAAATGTAAGAGGTAAAAATACGAATGTATTCTAAAAAAATTTTTGTCTCTTTTTCCTTTCTCACCCAGCTTGAAACCTATTCCAAAAGCATTTCAAGTATAGAAAGAAAGATTTAAGAAAGTAAAAATTAAAAAGAATGAAGTTTACTAATTATAACTAAACGTTTAAAAAGAATGAAGTTTACTAATTATAACTAAACGTTTGGTCTTCCTTTATGTCTTTATTTATATAATAGGGAAGACATGCTAGCGATAATGATCTATCGTTCGGGAAAATTGTATTGTATATATATTTACGAAATAAAGACGTCAATTAATTTATAATTAATGAAGTAAGAGATACAGATCGAAAAGAGAACAAGATGATCAGAAGTAGACATGGAAAATATATATATATAGTATAATTTCGCTAAAACAATATAGTTACAAGGAATCCTTAATTAAATGGAACATTTCTCATGTGTTTGACAAAAAAACAAAAAAAAAAAAAAAAAAAAAAAAAAAACAAAAAAAAAAAATATATCACCAAAATGAAAAACCAGTTGTACCTATATAAGAACACGCTTCACAACTCCACTTTTTTCGCACATAAAAATAGAGCTAGCTAGGAAGAAAAGAATGACACAAAAAAATTACTAAACTTATTTTTAAAATGTATGAATCTCAATTTTTACTTCTTACTCTTTATTAATATCTTTTTGATGAAAAAGGTATTAATTAAGAATAAAGAGTAAAAATTAAAACTCGTACAATTTAAGAAGTATTTATCTCATTTTTTTAAGAATATAAGAAGAAATTAAGCAAACTAGTCTGTTCAAGAATTAAGAGAATCAAACCCCGGCATATCCGCTGTCACAAGTGCAGCTACTGTTGCCGGTGCCGGCATCGCCGTTCTGTTGAGGTTTGGTGCTGAGGCAGCAACACATGAGACCAAGCAATAATATGATTCCCCATGCAGAGGCTAAGGCCTGTGCCCAATTCAGGTCTCGTCCCATTAATTAATTTATAAAATGGGACAATTCTTCCCTTCTTCCGATATTGATGATCAAACCTTCTAATTCTGCGAGTACTTCTCATCGTTCACACCAGTTTAGTGCTCCCCATCTTCTTGGAATAACGGTATCTTTAGATTGAAAAATGTATGAGTGATGAACGTGAGATGATGAGTCTGAAAAAAGGCCGAGAAATAACATGGTCCAGCTCATGTGAATTTATGTGCTATGTTGCAGGGAGAAAGTACCAACTTTTTTTTTTTTTCTTTTTCTTTTAAATCAAAAAAGCAAATGCCAACTTTGGTCTTTTAAAACCACATAATGCTGCTAGCTGTTGTTTTAGATGTTTTTCTTTCTTTTCTCTTTTTTTTTTTTGGGGTTGTTGCTATGGTATATATATGGTCATCAAGTAGTTTAGAATGTCTTTTCAACCAATCTTGTGCTTTACTATTGCCTTTTTTTCTTTTTCTTTTTCTTTTTTTTGGGGATAAAGATCAAACCAGACTAGCATCAATCCCCTATTAGTTGGCTGCCTTTTAATTCAGTTGATTTAATACACAACGTGACCCCACAGCCGGTTATACTTGAGCTTTTGCAATATTTATGTCCCAAGGAATGTAAAAGGATACAATCACAAAAGTTGTATAGCAGTTCTATTTCCTATTGCACGTTTCGGAATCTCAAACGGCTCAACGTAATCAAAATCTTTATATAAAAGAAAAAAAGCTGCACACATATACTCAAAGAGAAATATGGTTAGCATCACTCTTTTTATTACTTTTAAGAATATTAGATAATAATAACATAATATATTATTATTTAAACAAAAATGAGATAATATAATTCACGTGTCAAATAATGAATGTAGAAAGTGATAAAGAGAGTGACATAAAAAGTGATGTTAATATTTCTCTACATTTAAATATGTGTGTGAAGATCTTGCCCGATACGAATTACTCTAATGGGCTTTTTACACATACAACAAAATTAAGAAAATGAAATAAATATTCCTTAAAATACATGAGTCTTGATATTTATCTCGTATTCTTAATTAATATCATTTTTAGTTAAATAATTATATTAGTCAAAAGAATATTAATTAAGAGTAATAGATAAAAATCTAAACACATGCACTATAAGAGTAAGTTCAACAATTTTCTTAGTAAAATTTAATGGTCAATCTTGAAATATAAAAAAAAAAAAAAAAAAAAAAGTTTTAAAATATTTAGAAAAAATTAATATCAATAATATAATTAAGATATAATTATATAGTATATAATGTCATATTTTTATGATAATTATTACGTATTTTTTATTACTTTATTATATTTTGAAAATTTTACTTATTTGTATGATTTTTTTTGCTAAACAGTATCTAGCAAAACATTAAACATAATTGAAATCTTCGTTTCATTATAGTATATTTATTAGAAAATTATTAAAATTCTTTACTTAACTTTTTTAGTTAAATCATATCTAATATAACACTTAATATAGATTTGGAAGAATGATCTTGGTTTTTTTTAAAAAAAATTAATGCTTTAAGAGTATTTTGCATTTGATTTTATTAACACAGGTGTTTAGGGTATTTGTATAATAACAGAAGCAAAAGTGGCATTTAGACAAAATATATAGTATTTTCCAATTGAAAATTAATTTTTATTATTTTAATAAATTTAGAAAAAAAAAACAGCAGAAGCTGCTGTGTAAAAGAAATCCATGATATGCTTCTCACTCATGTTGTTAGGTAGCAGTTTTTAAAAATTGTTAAGATAAAATTAAGATTTACTAAACACTCTGACTTACTGTAACTTTTTAAAATAAATAGATAAACGTAAAACAACCTCTAAAATCAAGAGGTATTTATACAAGATGATCACTTTTATACTTCATGTTTAGAATATATCCTTAATTTAACAATATTATTAATATGTCTATTTTATGGTTGTTAAGATAATATTATGTCAAATATACCCTTTTTGTGTGTGAGTAGTTATAGGTGGTTAACAGAGAATAATAATGTCATTAGGGATTATTTTATAGACTTAAGTGTAAATATCACAATTTGTGGACATTTATTTGTCATCTCCTGCATAATGGACATGTATCTAATGAACTCGCCGGGTAGGCCCTTTATCTTATGCGATGCAATATGATTAACATTGGTCGTTGTAATTGATTAGTAGTAAGTGCACATTTTGTATGCATATAGCTTTTCATAGGCAAATTATGAAACTAAATGTTGAAGAATGAAGATTTATAAATCTTCAGTTTTTGGTTTTGGTAAAATAACCGTAATTTCTTTTTTTTTTTTTTTTTTTTTTTTTTTTTAGTTTAAGGTTGACGTTGAGGGTAGGAATTTTTTTCAAAAATTATATCTTTAATTGGTTATTGGTAGGAAGGGTAATGTTAGAAATATTTTTTTTTTTTGCTCATTAATCTTGCTATATCATCAATTAACTCTCCTAAAAGAAAAAGGCTACTTTGAAGTTGAAGGATTACTTGACACAAGGGTAGAAAGTTAGTTATCCGAAATTATATATATTTATATATATATATATATTTATACTTATATATTTATATTTATTTATTTTTTCTTTTTCTTTTTCTTTTTCTTTTTCTTTTTGCCTATATCAAAGCATTCTGCCGACAAGGAGGATGAAGAGTAGAAATGAAGAGTACATGGAGAGGACCAAAAGACTCTTTTCTACTTTCCCACTGTCATCATCGGATGCCAACATAAGATTCAAACATAAGTAGCCAAATCATTCTCTACCACTGAGTAAGAAAGCACAAGAAAGAAAAATAATTAGGACACCTTGGGTGCAAAGCAATACAATTAACAACAGATGGATTATATAGGGATCTCATATTAGTGTATGGTATTTAATACCACCGAAACTTCTAAGGACCCGTTTAATTCGTTAATTTGAGTTTTTAATTCGAATTAAGATGTGACTTTATTTAAAAAAATTTTACTGTAACAAAAAAATTAAATGTAACTAATTCTGAGAACTTTTTACTGTAACAAAACTTAAATTTAAAACTTAAATTAGAGAAATGACGAGACTCAACGTTGTTCCATGAGAAAAGACCACGGCACACCACAAGGACAAATAATATCACGCATTAGGTGGCGTGGGGATGGTATACTTTGAAGCTCAAAAAATCAATACAACATTGTGGGCAATCAAGAGAATGATGAATTAACAAGAAACAACTAGATGAGAGGTCTCTGTTGTCCAAATCTCACGTGTTGGTTAAGCCAAATATTTTTAACAAGTGTCATGTTGCAATGAAACCTCTTTAAAAATGTAATTCCTCTAATTTTCCGAGTGCCAGTGTCAATTATGCAAAGATTGTTTAAATCACTACTTTTATGCAAATACCTCATACGGTTGCACTAGTTGAAACTAAACTACAAGCCTCAAATCCCAATTAAAGGGGACAACAGAAAATTCTATAACCACCGAAAATGGTACAAAGAGCACATTCTAAAATTTGTTAGCAACTACTGCTTATAGAAATTCTCCCAAATTTCAAATGAATATGGAAGATAAATAGTAAACAATTTGCTTTACAGAACAAAAAAAGGGTTCATTACAATATACAACCCTTCCGGGATCCACAAAGCTAAGCAATGTTGACCTGAATACGACATTATTACGCAGAAGAAGCAACAGCAGCAATCTAGCCCAAACTCAGAGTAACTTGTATGATCCACAACAATCACTTAATCCCTACAGGACAAAGTATAATAAGAAATCGTGAAAGCTGCCAGAAGCCCATTCAACGTCCAAAGAGCAAAGTAACAAAAGATTAGTTTGGAGCAATATTATATGTATTAAAACATTCTAAAGTAGAATAAATTTAATTCTATTGTAAGTATGTTATGCTTAAGCAATTTTACACACAATATTCATGTCCACATGCATAAGGTTGAAAAAATTGACAAACATGCATCAAATTTCTTAGTGAATAAGTCAATCAATTTAGCCTAGCTACTCAAGGAAAATGGATATTAAAGAGTATTCAGTCTGAAGTTCCGATCATTGTCTGTCTTGTACTTTTAATCAAATTTGCAGACATGGACAGAAGTTTTGAAAACAGACGAGCGCTCAAATACATTCAATTCCCAATTTTTTTATATCAATTTCCTCTAGATTAAACCAACTGGAATTTGTGTAATAGTTCATTTGATATTTTATAACCTCCTGCCTCATAGATTTGATCGAATTTTTATTCATGATCTGTCATTGAAAACAGAAGAGCCTTAAACTACTTTTCTTTCAAATCTTGTTAATTCAATTTTACCTAGATTGGGCTATCTGGAACTGGTGCATGATAGCTCACATAATATTTCATCGGTTACCTCCCCTGAATTGAAAATTTCACCAATCACATAAATGATCAATTGAAATATAAATACCACTAGTACCGCACTAAAAAGATATACATAAGCTTTCTTTTTCCCTTATTTTCTTGACGAGCACAACTAACACTACACAACAGTACGAGTTCTATTCAAATGACGTAGTAGATAAAACAAAAAGTATGTCATCATAAAGACAGTTTCTCATTACATAAAGATGCAAAGAAAAAGATCAACTTATAATAAACTATCAAAAATTCCAGCTGATGCACAAGTGGAGGCTATTTTTAGATTGTTAGTTGGGTGAAAACAGATAGCTGAAGCCTGAAAACCTAAAAAGCATAAAAGTAAGTTAAAGATACGTAAAATAGATCAAGGCTGGTCTTACTCACTTTGTAGAAACTCTAGGTAAGCTACAGATCACTGTAATTGCGCCATACTGCACGGAATTCCTCTCGAAATGTATTCAGACGAGCTTTCAAGTTTGGTGTTCTGACGCTTGCGTGCAGTATGGTAGCTGAGAAGGAAGGAAGGGAGAGCGAGAGATAAGACAAATCAATTAATGAAAAATATACAAAGGAAAATGCACAAGTGTTTAAGCAAGTCACATACCAAGAAGTCCAATAGCCAATGCCCATAGAACAGTCAACAGGCCAGCAGAAACAAACCATAGAATGAAACTCACTGCAACAAAAGAAAAACATTTGCTTAGTAAACAACAAAACTGTAAGTCACATACTAGCTTTGATTAAATAAGGATTAAAAATAAAAAAAAAAATAAAAAACTAGTGGAAAGATGAAAGATTTTCCAAGCACTAAATACCAGATGAGACTATCAAAACAAACACCCAGCGAGGGCGACCACATATGTATATTGATCTTTTAGCTGATGGACGTCCACGAATAACAGGCCTGACAAAAACATAAAATAATTAGAAAAGCACTAACAATCAATGTAAAGCAGGCACGACAATAAAGACTTACGTAAGAGGAGGCCTCATCTTTGCAGCTAAATGTGGTGAGAACTGCCTCAC
This sequence comes from Morus alba, assembly GCA_012066045.3. Classification (NCBI taxonomy): domain Eukaryota; kingdom Viridiplantae; phylum Streptophyta; class Magnoliopsida; order Rosales; family Moraceae; genus Morus; species Morus alba. The sequence continues at coordinate 1,530,478 of CP050235.2, forward strand.
AGTTCTTGTTACCTTCTCATTAAAAGTACCTGCAAAGCTGTAGAAATAATCCTAAGTAACAATAGGTTGGTTACAGATAAATTATTGAATCGGTAAGGTAGCCATTATCTACAACTGTGCGGTTAAAATTGCAATTTGGCACCCAAAACTTCACAAGAAAAAAAAAATCTGAAAATATAGAACCGTACACCAGATTGGTTACAGATAAAATAATGGAGTTGGGCATTATTATCTAATCATGGATGCTATTGCCTAAAGTGAACATGAAATCCTTCAATTGTGTGGTAAAAATTACAATTTCATTCAGAATTTCACAATAAAACTAAGGTGATTAATCAGAAAGTCAAATTAAACGGACCAAGACACCCTGTGTTCCAAAAAAAAAAAAAAAAAAAAAAAAAAAAAAAAAAAAAAAAAAAAAAAAAAAAAAAAAAAAAAAAGAAGAAGGACAACACTTCGGAAAATTCATAAAGCCCATCGGAGTAAGGTGGCTTACCTGTCATTCAGAAAAGCAATACTAAGAGCCGTCAGGAAAGCGGCCAAAAGAGCCAGCGGCCTCCAAAGAAATCCCAACCCTGCGATTGAATGTGTAAATTTAAAACACAAATCCACACATGAAAAGGGAATATATTTATAACTAGATCTGTTTTTCTCAACTCACCGAGAATGAAAATGATCATGATGAAGTAGTTCGTCCGGTAACTGCATACACATGAAAAACCCACTCATATGTGAAATTAGGAATACAAAGTCCTCACAATCTACTTTTACTCGATAAGAAAATATAACAACAAAACTGATGACTAAAACAGAAACTAAAATCTTTTGATGTCATTGTCTCCGGTGCGTTTAGTACTAACTTTGTTGATTTCTGTGTTAATTTCATGTATCACTTCGGAGCTAAAGAAACTAAAGAAAAAAAAAATCTTAAAAAAAAAAAAAGAGCAGTTTCAATTTCTCGATTGCGAACTTGGAACAACTGAGTAGCAAGAGGCGAAAAACTAAAGGGAAACGCGCATTCTCGTTACATTTAAATCACAATATATCACGTTATTTAAGTGGTAACAAACTAGGGTTTATAGAACCTTATTTCTTCCGAATTTCAAGAGTTTTCGTAGAAATTGGCAATCAAATAATGAACAAAATTGAACTAATTCGATTCACAAGAAATTAGCAAGAAACGATGCGAAAACAAATTGACAAAAAGCAAAAGAAACGGAATGGAATTTAGGAAAAGATTGGAAGATCGAATCGTACTAGTAGATATTGCATTTGAGGCGGCTATTCCATTTGGAGTAGGATCTGGGGAAGGTGAATCTGGAGAAGAATTCGGAGAGGGGACGCGGCGGCGACGACCAGTCGACCTCGCGGAGGGCGTCGATCAGATCCTCCGCCGTCACGTTGCTCCAATCCATGGCGGTGGCTCTTGTTGTTGATGTTGTTGTCTCGGAGCTTCGAGAAGGTTCTAGAAACGAATCGCGGATGTGCGGAGGGAAGCAAGAGCACGAACAAAGAAAGGGCTTGGCAAAAAGGGAAAATAATTCTTTTTTTTTTTTTTTGGGTAAATCAGGGAAAAGAATTTATTTGTGGAGGGAGAGATGTTTTGGTATCTTTTTGTTGTGTGTTTCTCTGCAAATTTGAGAAATGGAATTGGGAAGGAAATGATCAGGGTGAGTTTACTTAGGGAAGAGAGAGGACTTGACAAGTCGTTAAGAGGAAAAGGACAACAATTTCTGCGGGGAAAAAATTAGGATTAAGTTAGGGGTGCGACGTGTCGTCGTGTCGTGTTTTAATTATTTTTTTTATTTACAGTTAATTTTAACATAATTTATGATACAAAATTTTTTAAAAATTATAATATGAACACAATATAATTATTTTACGGGTTAGCACAACACGATACGAAAATAATTTATAACACGAAATTGATTTGTGAATTTAAAATTAACATAAAAATTATATATTTTTATTTAGTTTTTACATATTAAAAATAACTTAAAATTCATAACACACTAAAATACAACAACATTTATTGAAATTAAGCAAATAATAATATAAGATTTTGAGTATAACTATCATGATATCACAAGTTCATAATAAAATTAAGAATATGTAATGAAAAATATATGTATTTTTTAATTTTTTTCGAGTTTCGTGTCTTGTTCGAGTTAGGCGGGTCTAACCCGAAATTGACATGTGTTTTTCGTGTCAATTTCATATCGACTAAATTCTAACCCGAACATCTTTTTTATCAACCATACCTCACAAAATTCGTGTCGTTTTCAAGTCATGTTTGAGTTGACGTTTTTGACACGTTTAATAAACTTATCATGTTTTAATTAATATTTTCTTACACGATTAATAAACATGTTGATACAAACACGATCCACTAATACAAATTGTCACCTCTAGCTAATATAATCAAAAGTTTAAGATATGAGATTTGCACATAAAAGACAAAAATAGTCATTTTTCAAATCATGTTACGTGTAAAATCTCATGTCTTGAGCTATCAATAGATAATACTATTAGCCATTAGACTTTAATTGCTACTGATCTTTAAGTTTAAAGTGGATTTTGTTAAAATTAAAAGTTTTGAATTCACTCTATAAAAAAAAAAAAAAAAAAAAAAAAAAAAAAAAAAACAACTAGTTTTAAGATGCATAAGTGCAATTTACTCGTGTATAAAATTTAAATACATTTTGATTTGCAATGAAGTGTTGTAGTTCTTTTTTATTTTTGAAGACTCTGTTTAGTAGAATGGATTGAGAGTAGAAAGGATAGAGAGAGATAGAAGGATAGAGAGTAAGAAGGATGTTGAGAATTATAATAATTCTTTATGTTATTTAGTATGAGTGAGGGAGAGTTGAAAATATAAGTGATAGTTATTTGTTTAATTACTATATTATCTATTTTATTTATTTGGTAATAATTTCTTTTAAGGGTAAAATAGACTTTTAGTGGGTTCGGAGCGAGACTCTCTCTCCATACCTCTTCTCCCTCCTCTCATCCATCTAATCAAATAAAGAAATTGTTCTCTTCCTCACCTCTCTCCCTCCCTCGATCTCTCCCTCTTACTAAACACACTCGATGCAACCTTTGTTTTCATATATGCATACACGAGAGAGATTTATGTGGAGTTCATTTCACCAATTCAAGTTTAAAATTTGAGTTTTACTACAGTAAAAACTATTAAAAATAGCCACATCTAACTTTTTTAGTACAGTAAAAAACTCTCACATAAAGTCACATATCAATTTAAATTAAAAACTTGAGTCAGTGAACTAAACATACCCTTAGAGAACCCTTAGAGAGGCTTATGCAAACTCATTTATATAAAATCTCACTTATGTTTATTAATAAAAAGAAATGACTACATAAAAAAAAAAAAAAAAAAAATTTAAAATCTTGTCATAATATAAGAAAGTGAGAAAGACAAAAATAAACGGCCCTATACAAAAAGGTAAATGCAATCAACAACCTGAATGGAAAAGAAGATATATTCTCTTGATCAAAAACTTAAGTAAGATCTAGTTAAAATTATTTGCCAATAAAACTGAGAAGGGAGAACCTGATAGATGGAAAATTAATGTATGATCCATTATGATTTTATTTATTCAACTTGAAATACTTACTTTCGAATATAAAGAGTATAGTTCGTATTCTTTTGGAGATCGATAGTCAAAACCTTTCGTATATTAATAAGTTCTGAATGAGACTTTTCTCTCCATTTCTTTTTGAGTAGTTGTGAAGTTGTCAATTTTCGTCAAATTATCAGGTTTGTGCAGTTTCTTTTACTCAGTTTTTCATTATTTTTGCACCAACCAATCAACACAAGACTTATTAAAAAACAAGAGATGATTCCTAATGAGAACTTAGGCCCCGTTCATTTTACCGATTCGAGTTTAGAATTTGAGTTTTGTTACAGTAAAAAGCTCTTAAAAATAATCATATTTAACTTTTTTGTTACAATAAATAGCTCTCATATAAAGTCATATCTCAATTCGAATTAAAAATTTAAATTAACGAACTAAACGAGCTCTTAGACTTTCTCATTAAATATCGATGCAAAGAGAGATCGGAGGCAATTTAGCACGTTAACAAATCCTCATTGTTCACTTTCGATGTCGTATTATCAATTAAACCCAGCGTGGAGTTATGATAAGAAGAATCAGAACCTGAATTGGCAATACTTTTGTCACTAATATATATATATATATATATATATATATATATATATGAAGAACTTCTTATCTCCTTTGAGTTATCGGGTTTCATGATTTGCATTAAAAGTAATGACATTGACATTACCTGCTACAAAATTCATTTCATTTCTATTTTTCAACAATGTTCTTGTAAAACATTTTCCTCTGTAACAATATCCATTTTGTCTGCATTATTTTCCTTTTCACCAACGCCTTCTTGAACTTCCAAATGCTTATAAGCATTATTAGAAACTTGATTTCTAAGATGATGCGCATTATATTCATTGTTATTTAAAATCCGAATTTCAACGCTTTTTTCCACATTCAAATTGACAACATTCTTACTATTATTGTCATAATATTGAGCGAAAGTTAAGTACTTATTATTATTATTATTATTGTTATTGTTATTATTTTGCTAAATAGTTACTTATTAGTTATTAGATGTGATGATCTTGGCTTTTGGCTTGTACACTTAACTCATGCAATAGCTTTTTCCACTTTACCAATACTACGAGAACATCATTTCTAAAATGCAAGTCCCTAATTTCTTAAAATCCTCATTGTGATTATCATTCTATTTGGATAAATAACAGTTTATTTAGATAAATAAAAGATGTGTAAACATGGCAAGAAATGGCTTTTTCTTAAAGTCTCATCTTTGTAACTTTATTTTCCTTGGAAGGCCGTCTTTTTAACAAGTGGTTTGAACCAAAAAGTTAAATAAACTATTCAGTTTGTTAATTTGAATTTTTAATTTAAGTTAAGATGTAATTTTATGTGAGAATTTTTACTTTAACAAAAAAAAAAATAGATGTAATTTTTATGAGAGCTTTTAACTGTAGTAAAATTAAAATTGAAAACTCGAATCAGTAAATAAAGGAGGCCTAATATTTGGCAAATATTTTTGAGGTTTGGTTCAAACTAGTTATTTGATGTTTTGAATTGAAAAAAAACTCAAAGAACTATGAGTTTACACCCTATTGTTTCAATTTTACAAACTAAAAGTTCAAATCACATATTTCAAACCACAAAAGTTCAAACCATTCCATTTTAGACCTATTTATTGAACAAATTCTAAATTTTAGAGCGCGTTTACTTCCTATTTAATAATAGAAAGTGAATCAATTATCTCAATTCTATTTTTTGTTAGAGTTTATGCCCTTAAGAATAAATGTAACAATACTCTTTGAGACATTTTGATTATCAATAGGGATTTATTTATTTCATATATCTATGTATTGTCCTCTTTACGTACATATTAGTTGAATATATGATAAGTAAACTAAAAGTCTGAGACTGCCATTCTAAATCTTTAGATCGTGCATGTAATGAGAAGAACATGCGGAATATAGGATCCTAAAGATGATAGTCTAAATAATTTGATCTGCAATCAAGGAAATGAAGTTTGGCGCTTTATTCATGTTAAGATTATTGTGTTGTCTACTTCCTAACGAAGACAGCTTATCTTGGTCGTCAAAGGTGAGACTCCATGGTGATAAGTACACAAATTTGCACTTTTAATGTTCATAATTGTCAAAATTATTTTATCAAATTTGTGATTTTAATTTCAAATATTCCTAAATTTAGAGGATTTCATTTTAATTAGATTTATTTTGTTTTTCAGGTTTTTGAATAAAACAATTAGATTTGGGCTAGTTTACCAAGCATAATCCAAAAGTAGAACTCAAAACAAGCCCAATTCAGCCCATCTGAAGCCCATCAGCCCATCTGAAGCCCATCAGCCGTCCGAGCCACGTCCAAGCCGTCTGAGCCGCGCGAGCCCCGTTTCTGCCACGTGTCACTCTCTGGCACGCCTCTGCCGCGTGGGACCCAGCTGTCCCTGCACCCACACGCGCTTGGCGCGCACGATCTCCTCTCCGGGCGAGTGTCATCCACGCGCGCGTCAGGCGTTCAGAATTCCTCTTCGCGTGGGTCCCGCCGCACAGCCATTCTCCAACCAGTCCCTGACACGTGTTCCGCGTGCGGTCCCGCGTGCAGCCGACCTCCAGCCAAATTCCGCCACGTGTCCATGCAGTCCCGTGTCACAGCAAACTTCCAATCACAATTCGCCACGTGTCCAACTGGTCGGCCATTTCCTTTCTCAGCCACTCAGCCCTTGCCACGTGTCACGTCCGAAACAAATTTTTGTCCGCGTTTTCCAAGCGTCTGCCTTGGACGAATCACGGCGTGCCATGTGGCGTTTTCTTCCCCTGCCAGCCGTTTACTTGGGATTATTCATCCGTTTCTATCTGTTTGTGATGGTTTTCCTTCCCACTATAATCAACTTTTATTCTCAAATTAAGCCTTGTAAATTCTAACTTAATTAGGATCCGTTTTTGTTCTTTTTTATTTTTCTACTGTTGGTTTTTTTTAGCATTTCCAAACTCTATAAATAGGGTCTTTGTTAAGTTTATGGTGGTTAGAATTTTTAGCTTAAGTTTAGACACATTTTTCTTTTATTGGTGAGGTTAGAGAAGAACCTATATGTGAAGTGATCTTGAGTGAATTTTGATTCTCCATTTGTTCTCCAAAGTTTATATATTTGAGTGATTAATTTTCTTCTATTTTCTTCTAATTTCTCATTTTGATATATGTTCTTGTCAACTTTTATATAAATCTAGTCACGCTCTTTTTATGTGATTGTTGCATGATACTATATATTGATAGATATTATTTTATGAGTAGTCTTTTACTGCATTATTGTCAATGGTATATTGTCGCTCTTAGATTTCTCTTAAGATGATTTTTCCTAATACTAAACGTAAGAATTTTATTCACTCGAATACATTTTAATTCACATGTTCTTCAAATATTTATTTTCCGATTGTTAGTTTGGGATGTGAAACTTTCAATTGAGTAATCTCAAGGATCAAAATTCATTTGGGTGAACCAAGCATATAGGGGAATCTCGACGCCTTACCACTTTTAATTATATAATTTTCTCATACATTTTTCTTATGCTTAAACTTCTCAACAAAAATTCCATTCTTTTTATTTTGATTTTGTTATTCATCTCTTAACGCTTTTTATTTGCTAATCATTTCTTGTTCAATTTGTCTCCTCCTTGTGGATACGACCGCCCTAACTGTGCTACCGCGACCGCTTTATTTCAACACGTTTGGGCGTAATCACATGGGTAGAGATATTGATATAGTTCATAGAAGTGGAATCTATATTGGGTCGGACTAAAATTGAATTAATTTTATTAACAATTTCATTTGAATAAAACAATTCACTTCTAACAAATTATATGTGGTTATTTTAATCCTGAGATTGATGATGAACCCGTATGTTTGACTTGTATCTTTTGAAGTACCAAAGGGAGACATCCTGACGTTATGTAAAGGTACTCTTATCGATACATTAGAGGTATGACTCTTGTGTTCGTAGATTCATTATTCGTAGATAGTGGAATCCATAGCTTCTATAAAAGAGTCAATGATATCCTCTTATGCATTATCCGTGGATTAAAAAATACGAGCGCTCAGCCATTAGGCTACTCTGTGTTATCTATAATGGTTTACTATTTGTGTTGGTATAAATAATGGTTTTTCTGATAGAGTGATAATAGAAACATAAGATAAATATAATCGAGAAGGTAAAACATAACTTGACCTTAAGTCGATTATGGATATCCTATGAGGATAATACACTAGTACAATGAGTCATGGACGAGAGCTATAGGAAGCTTTGTAAATTTGCTATATGAATCGAGAGTGCAGCTCTAGGCTTTTAGTAGAGTAGCACTAAAGTTTATAATCATGAGATGTACTTGTTAGATTACAAGTACTGTTGTGATTATAGGCGCTTGGTTTATATATGTCCATTGGATCCCTTTGCTAGCTCACATAATTTCTTGTAACGATACATCGCATTTCTTACATATTGGTAACTTGTGTTACTTTTGCAGAAAGGTTCAAAGTTAATAAGAAATCAGTTATTTAATTCATGAGTAATTTATCGGGTGAATTAATTGATATGTTAATTCTAGATTGGTTAAATTAATGTTTCGGGTTATATAATTCATAAGTGATTTAGCAGGTGAATTAATTGTTAAATTAGTTCTAGATAAATTGATTGAATTATTATTTTGAATGTTGTTCAATATGGGAAGACTATTATATGACTGTTTTAATCAGCTAACTTTTCTATTGGGTTGCTTGAATTAAAACTAAGACTCTGTGCAAGTTTTCTGTATTCAAAAGCTGGGAAAATAAGTTTTCTGTATTAGTATCAGTCGACCAGGTTAGTGTACACTAGTCACCTGAACCGGGCGACCGGTTCATGAAGGAGTGGTCGACTGGTGAGTTATAACTTTTCGTCGTCGATCAACCGGTGCCAACAGGCAGCGAAGGCTGACGTGGCAAAACTGACTCTGTACTCGAGATAAGCTTTGAGAAACCTAATTGTTGCATGTATATGACTTCCTAAATACTATAAATAGCCCAGTAAGTCACATTATTCATTAAATCACTTGAGAGACTTTTTGGAGGCTATTGGTAAAAGATTCATGAGAAAAAAAAAAATATTTAATTCTCTAGAAACGGTTTTTCTTTTGGCTCTCTTGTGGTTGGAAGGAGTTTAAGAATACCAAGGGGAGATTGAACGATGTGTGCCCACTCGCACTCCAATCGTGAAAACGAGACTATCAAAGAAGACCAGTTGGTTGAGGCTCTTCCGGTTGTTGTTTGAAACGCTTTGATCTTTCAAACGTGCGGTTTTCATCAATCTCTGAAGGTATGTTCTATATCTTTTGTATTTATGTTATATAACATCATGAATGCATTCTTGTTTGGCTTTGACATTGATTAAAAAAATTAAAATTTCACTGCGCATTCGATGCCGTATTTTCTAACATTTTTCTCATTACATTCTTTTACGGTTTAATAAAGATTCTCATGCTTACTAATTACACATAAAATCAAGTTATTTACTAAGATTTCAATTGAATAATGTTGTTTATTAAGATTGGAGCACATGTTATAACAATATTTTATCGTAACAAAATTAATGAAATGCTTATGGTAAGATATACATTTTTATTCCATCCTTAAAAATTGTTGCTTTTAATTATTCAATTAGTTTTTTAACAGTTAAATTTGTGTAATTCGAATTAAAAATTTATAACACGTTATATAAAATTGTTCCTATTTTAAATTAAATTGTTAAAAAAACTAACTCAATAGCTAAATACAGTACTTATTAGTGAAACAAAAATGTATGTACGATATATATATAAATTTTACCCAGTTATAAACGCCTTTTTTAATTATTGACAAATTAATCATGAGATAAGACCAATTTAAATCTCGTTCATTTTGCTGATTCGAGTTTAGGATTCGAGTTTTTCTATAGTAAAAAGCTCTCATAAACAGTCATATCTAACTTTTTTACTACAGTAAAAAGCTCTCACATAAAGTCACATCTCAACTCAAATTAAAAACTCGAATCAGAGAACTAAATATACCCTTAATAGTGTTGTATATTTTAAAAAAATTACTGTTAACTATACTAAAAAAATAATTATTATAAAAAGTAACTAAATATTTAATAAATTATAATTATATAAATATTAATTTTAAAAATATTATAAATATTATAAAAATGTCTCGTGAATAGCTAAAGAATTAATTTTAAACTTCAAAAATCACTGTAAATACGGCGTGGGTTCTTCTTTACGCTTGAAATTTTGGACTCGAGAATATTTGGTTCCCACCCAAAAAAAAATCTTCCACCAAAAGTTTTTCTTACCTCACCTGAACGTTAAAGTTAGAACAAACTAACAAAAAGTCAAAGAATAAACAGAAATTAATTGGAGAGAGGATTATAGCTGATAAAAGCAAAGCAAAAGATCGTAAAAGTAGCTCCCCTTGTAAAGCCAATAATTTTATGACACGTTATCACCTATACGACATCTACGCGCCCCTTGCCTGTCACATCTTTCACTAAGCACATCACCATAGGATAACCCAACCAATAAAACGTCGCCACTTCATCAAAAACTAATAAATGGGGCACCGTTCCAAGAGAACTACAACGATTACCGTGGACGCAACCGCAGGAGATTGATTTGTTCCCTTCCGCAGCCTTGTTTGTCCGTTATCTTGTAGCTCCATGCCTTTTGCTTTCAAATCCTGTGCTTAGACGCTTATCTAAACATCAATTATCACTAATCCCAAAATTAGTTCTTTCTAATCAAATGCTTAATTATTGATCAGAAACAATAATATTACATTAAGCAAAGGTTCGGTTAATCTCCCATTTCTCCAAACTCCCTCACCGTTTCCGTCAAATTTCCACCGAATTTGGATTTTCCCGGAAAATCTGAGCCAAATATTAAGAAGATCGGGCGAAAGAGTTCGGAGAATTCGTATCGGAGCTTCGTCTTTTCTGCGGTTCGATTTCGATTGTCGGAGCTTGTTCCGGGTTCGGATTCTAGGGTTCCGATAATGGCGCAGGCGACGGGGAGAGGAGGGAGAGTTGTGGGAGATTACCTTGTGGGGCGGCAAATCGGGTCGGGTTCGTTCTCGGTGGTGTGGCACGCAAGGCACAGAGTCCATGGGACGGAAGTAGCCATCAAGGAAATCGCAACGGGTCGGCTCAACAAGAAGTTGCAGGAGAGTTTAATGTCGGAGATCTTCATCTTGAAGAAGATTAACCATCCCAATATCATTCGCTTGCACGATATTATAGAGGTTCGTCGTTTAGTTTTCGCTTTTAAATTTCTTTGTTATTTTTGCTCGAGAAAATTCGTGGAAGTTGAGGAGAGAATTTGAACTTGGTGGGAAGATTTTTGTTCCGTTAAATTGTTGTTTGAAGTTGCATAGTGAATATTTATTTTGCACTGAAGGAATGGATTTTCTCAAAAGACGTTCTTTTTTTTTTTTGAAGAAATGTAGGAAATAAGGTAAAAAGATGAGAAATGCTACTAACGGCGTGTCAAACTTCACGACTATTTTAATTCTACGCTAATTTCTATATGTAGAAGAATACTAACCTATAGAAAACTCGATTGTGCGAACTTAATGACTTTTTCAACTTTCAACTTTCAACTGCAAACTAGTTTCTTTATGTAGAAGAGTAACTTATAGAAAATTGGATTTTATGGATCTGCATGACGGTTTCAACCCCAAATTACGGAGAATGCTACTTTCGGTGTAGAATAGGAGCCGAAAGGCCTCATCTCTAGAACCCCGGCTTGCGAGGCATTGCTCTTGCAGTAGGATTCCTATCGATATGCTGAATGCTGATGGACAGACCAATAGTTTGATATATTAAATTATGCATGTACAAAACGCATGTTACTTGTTGTCTTAACCTGCTGCAGTGTTGTAGCTGTGTATGTTGTACCAAGTCAAGCTCAGGAATTGTACGCTGAACAGCATTAATGCTCCTTGTTTGTGATTTAAGCCGTTTAGTCCTACTGGTGGCACCTAATATTTGTGAGATTCTGTCAGAATTAGTTATTTTATACTCTTTGAGATATTTTATTTTGGCGGAAAGGCGTGACATAGTGTTATGGTACTTTAGTTTTGATCATTGGAGAAAGTCCTAGTTTAGGTCCTAACTAGGACTAGATAGGGGTTTAGAAGAGTTTTGTCTTACATTTACGTAATATAGGTTCCTGGCAAGATACATCTTGTGCTGGAATATTGCAAAGGTGGTGATCTTTCAATGTATATCCAACGCCATGGAAGAGTACCCGAAGCAACTGCAAAGCACTTTATGCAGCAGCTAGGTTTGTCTTCAACTTTGCTGTTTGCTTCATCACTTCTGTCCCTTTCTATTTCATTTTTGGCGTCATCAATCTGGTAATGTTAACTTATTTCATTGTTTACAGCTGCTGGACTACAAATTCTTCGTGACAATAATCTTATTCACAGGGATCTAAAGCCACAGGTTCGGTCCTCTCCTTTTGTATATGCATTTCTTTTTTATGTATCTTGCTATTGATGATACCTACTGAGTAGAAGTTTCACTGTGAAATGATGATCGTGTTGAGTATATTTTTCAACAAGGTTATTGAAGGCTGAGAATATGTAAAAAGGAGGACTTAACTATTGGTAGCAGCATTGCAGAAGGATGTTCTATATCAACTGTTATAATTATTGCGGAGTGGTTTGTAGCTTTCCATTTGTAACACCTATTATTTTGGGTACAGAATCTCCTGCTTTCTACTAATGGTGATAATGCAGTTCTAAAGATTGCCGATTTTGGATTTGCCAGGTAAGTTCATATTCTTGTTGCCTTCTAATGTTTTTCATAGTAATTCTGTTAAATGTTAATACGTTCAGAAGGCCACAGTAACGACGTATCAGTTTTTAGAGGTATAATGTGAAATATTCTCTTAAATCTTTGAGATCAAATTTTCTTGTATATGTGTCTGGATATTTAACCTCTAAAGTTCATATTAATTAATAATTATTAACATGCTTAATTTATTTCAAGACCTTACACTTGCTAACTTTACTGAAGCCTACATGGGAATGGTTTCCCTTAGTTCCTTAATTTTGGTTTTCATGTCTTAAGCATATAAAAGTTTCCTTTTGTTAGATCTTTGCAACCTCGAGGCCTTGCGGAGACCTTATGTGGTTCGCCACTTTACATGGCTCCAGAGATTATGCAACTTCAGAAATATGATGCAAAGGTGATAATTTCCGTCTTTATGTTTTTCTTTTATTTATTTATTTTTATTTGGTTTTGTTCTTGTTTTCTTGTTTTTGGGGTGCGTGATAGGTACCCATCACAGCCTTTTCTTCTACTAACCTAGAAACTGAATACGCAGGCAGATCTCTGGAGTGTTGGTGCGATTTTATTTCAGCTTGTAACTGGAAAAACCCCATTCACGGGAAACAATCAAATACAGGTTTTGTATATACGTATTACTTTCTTGATTCTTTTTTACGGTTCTTTCTGTATTCTTTTTTTTTTCCCCTTCTTCTTTTTGGTATTTATTCATGGTACTAATGCAAGCTTCTATTGCACTGGTATTTTCAACTTGTATTGGATTGGTATCTTTACATGTTTTACCATTTTATGATTCACTATACGTCATTTTTTTCCTCGTAATGTTGTGCAGTTGCTCCAGAACATCATGAAATCAACTGAATTGAATTTCCCTACAGATAGCAATGATTTAAGTTCCGAATGCAAAGACTTGTGCCAAAAATTGTTGCGTCGTAATCCTGGTAGTTATACAATGTTACTTCAAATTGTTGGCTTATTCAGTCACAGATAGAATTTGTTTGTGCATGAATACATGTGACAATTAACCAACTGGATGTTAGTTAAACTTATATGGTTCTTTTTGGGGGAATACTCATTTCCGCAAGTTGCCGGATGTATATCTAGCCCAGGTTTTTTTGTAAAAACCCAGTCCAAATTTGTCCAAGAAACTTCTTTAGATGTCCTGTCGTGATGTTTGCATGCGTAATTGGGAGGGGCAATCTTCCTTAATGTTTTAAACTCCAAAATTGTACAGATTAGCCAAAAAAAAAAAAAAAAAAAAAAAAATTGTACAGATTAGCCAAAAAAAAAAAAAAAAACTCCAAAATTGTACTGAATAATCTTTCTAGCTGTTAGTTGTCAAAACTGAGAGTATTAAATACTTGATCTTGTTTATGCATACCACATGGGGCATGAGAATATTAATTTTGAGTTTGAAATATGACAGTTTGAATCCTTTTTCAACGTAACAGTGCACAGTTATTTCCCAGTCTACAAGTTCTAAATTCACAGTAATATGTTTTAGCATTTTTTGTTTGAACTAAAGAAAATACGCAGAAAATTTATGAGTTATGTCCTGCCCCCCAGTGGATTTCACTAGGCTTGTATAGAGTCTCCATGTTTAGAACTTTATTATGAAGCTCTGGTTCTTTTGTACTTGCAGTGGAGCGCTTGACATTTGAAGAGTTCTTTAACCACCAGTTTTTATCTCAAAAGCAACCAGATGACTTGTTGAGGTAATCAAGGCTATTATGTCCAGTTTTTATGGTTCCATTGTCTGGCGTGTATAGCTTTTAAGGTGAGAACAATCTTTTATGCATGTTGGAGTAGGAGGCCAACGAGAATAGTGGAAGGATTTGCTTTGTCTGGATGCAGCCCTACAAGGAAAACAGATGACAATTCTCAAGAGGATATTCTGCCGTTCTTTTTAGATGATGAGTCCAGTGGTCCAGAGGGGAGCCCATCTTATTTAAGGAGGTCCTCAATGAAGTCTACATATGGATTTTCTCTTGATGCAAAAGGTGATAGGCATGAAGCAATCCCTACCACGTCTAACAACATCGATCATGCATTGAAATACAGTACAGCGAGTGCGAGATATAAAGAAAGTTTTAGTCTTAGATCAGACAGGCATAAATCATCAGATAGAACTATAAACGATCCTTTAAAGCCCACGGTCCAAAAACCAGTGAATTCTCGCTCAAGAGGTGCCAAGAATTTATTCACCCACTTTTGTCGTCGCATTTGGTTTCTTAGGGCCTGTTTGTTTCATATACTCAAACTCAAATACTTGATTATGCTACAGTGTTTTCATCTCATAAAAAAATTAAATTTTAAATGTCAGAATCAAGAATCATGATTTGAGTATACCTTTCAAACTGGCCCTTAGTTCTTGAAATATCATGATAAAGTGTTTTGTTTCTTTTTTTTTTTTTTTTTTTTTTTTTTTTTTTTTTTTTCTCCACTAATATCTTATTTGCATATGTCAGTTGTGGACTGCCTGGAATTGATTGATCAAGATTATGTACTTGTCTCCGGACCACCTATTGATGTGTCAACTTCCTCAGCTAGTGTTTCCAATCCAAGCCATTTTCCATACAGATCAGAGAGCCCATCCAAAGCATCTCTAGCTACTATTTCAACAGCCCCCTTGCCAATCATTGGTGCAGCAAACAGTAATATTTGTTGCATGGGAAGCCCAGAAAGTCACAGCTCTGGTCCAGGGACTTCACAAGGATCAACGGATGTAGGAGATGCTTTAGAACAGCCATCAACGAACTGCATGACACGGCTCAAGTCTCTGCAGAAGTGTGCGTTTGCTATTACAGAACTAGTGAATGAAAAGGTAAGCCACGGCATCCTAGTTGGTGCAACTGACCGATCTGTGCTTATCTAGTATTTCTCTAGCTTGAATGATGACCTGGATTTCTCAAGCTTGTATTGTCTAACTCTTATGTGTCTGTTGTCTACATAGATTGAGGCTGGTAAGCAACTTGAAGCATTCTCAATTCAACTAGTGATTCTAGCAATTTGGAAGCAAGCATTGCATATATGCCACACGCAGGCTGCTTCAGCTATGGAAGGAAGTCCAAGCCAAGAGACTACGAGATTTAGGAGTGCCAGCAAGAAGCACAGTAGTCCTGAGGTGGGGGAATGCCTTAATGTTGTTAGCGCTCAAGTGCCCGAGGATGTTTCCTCTCAGATTGAGAGAGAATTTCTCAGGGAGGTTGAGCATGCTGAAGAACTTGCAAAGATTGTTGAGCCTGGTATGAATTCAACTTATTGTCATTACCTTCTATTGCTAATTTATTTACTTTTCCGCCTCTTCTTTTTAATACGTTCTGTTCAATAGTAGAAAGAAGTTTCTATATTGATGTAGGGAGATTTGCCTAGAGGTGTTCATCCAATCAACCTGCCTAGAGGTGTTCATCCAATCAACCGGTCAAACTGGCCGGTCCAATCCAATTCAATCCATTTTTTACGGATAACCAACCTCAATTAGATTGGATGTGAATTCTTAAAAACTACCTCAGATTGGATTGGATGTTCATTTTACTTTCAAAACACCCAATCCAACCTCTATATAAACTATATGTATAAAAAAATTATGAATACATGTGTACTTACATTATTGATAAAAAAAATTTAGGCTCCATTCTTTTTACCGATTCGAGTTTTGAGTTCGAGTTTTGTTACAGTAAAAAGCTATCAGAAACAATCACATCTAATTTTTTTGCTACAGTAAAAAGTTCTCACATAAAGTCACATCTCAACTCGAATTAAAAATTCAAATCAGCGAACTAAACGGGCCTTTAAAGTGTATTTTTTCACACACTTTCACACATCAAGTTAACTTCTTGGTAAAAACATAAACTTCTAAAAAATAAAACCCCATAAGGCTGTTAAAGTATAAAACTATTCTTGGCCCACCTTCTAACAGCAAGCTTTTGAGATGGATTGGTAGATTAACATGGTATCGGAGCGGGAGGTCCTAAGTTCAAACCCTCTTAATTGCACTTTTTATCCCCATTTAAAATTGTCATCATGTGTTGGGTCTTTAATATATCTCTAAGCTTATATATTCACATGTTGGACTTTCCAATTAATTTACTTACCCATATGATTGTCTATTATCCAGCCCACACGTGAGGGGGAGTGTTAAAGTATACAAATATTGTTGGCCTACCTCCTAACAGCTGAAGCTTTTAGGATGGATTGGTAAACTAACAAAGCCTCATTTCATTTTAAACTTATATTCTGTCATTTTTTGCCGCCAATGCTCCTCCAATAGATTGAATAGGAAAAGAAAAGAAAAATAAAAGGAATAAATGTACTTATGCTCAAGCCCAAAACTAATTGGTCTAATCCAATCCAAACCGAACTCAATCGGATTGGATGATGCACTAGTAATTCGATTGGCTTGGATGGAATTTCTTGAAACTGAACTTTGATTGGATTGGTTGTTATCTAAAATGGTTTGGATTGGATTGGATGAACACTTGCCTATAAGTAATCATTTTTAATTTTATATTTTATTATTTTCGTTTGTTTCTAGCTTATTAATTTAGTTTTGTATTGTTATTAGTTTGTCGTTTGTCTTAGTGGATATTTTATTATTCTTTTGTAAGTGGGCTATAAATAGCCACATTAGCTATTGTAATAGGAAGAATTGATTATTGAGATTTTGAATACTAGTATTGATTGTTTTCTCTCCATTTTGGGGGATTTCCCCTTGTGTTGTTCCTTTAGGTAGATTTGAGATTTCATGTCCCGTTTCCTGTCCGGGTTAAGCCGGTAAAATCCTATTATATCCATTCTGTTGCTTCATACATTGTTAAGATTCTACCTGTCTTTTGTTATGGTCACAGGAAATATAGAGATGCCAGATGCAATGGAGACAATATTTCAATCTGCACTTGCGTTTGGCAGGAATGCTGGCGTAAGTATTCCCTTTTCTTGCTTATTTATTTTTAAAAGCATTTTCTTTTCCTTTTCAGACATCCTGAACTGCTCACGCATTTCTTGTTATATTGGGTGCATTTGGAATTGGTTTCAAAATGATTTTGTTTTCAATAAAAAGTAAAAATGAGATTGTTTTGAGAGTCATTCTAGGACCGAAATTACGTTTGGTTGGTTTTTTAAAAGATTGTTTTGAGTATAATAAAAAAGTGAAACGTATTTATTAATTTATATATTATAATATTGTTGATAAGTACTAAAAAATGAAAACAAAAAAGTGAAAATAACTTTCAACAGTTTTCTAATTCCATTCTACTTGTTTCGTTTTCATTTTCGTTATCAAAATATTTGCTAAACAAACATCTTTTCATTTTCATTTTCATTTTTTACTTTTCAAAAAACGTGAAAACCATTTTCAAAAACGGTTCCAAACACGCACATTATGTTAGGTTCCTAGAATCTATGGTTCATTAACAATATTAGAAATGCAAAATTACAAGATAGATGGACGGTTCCGAGGACCTCCGACCTCCAAAATAGTGCACAGCACTAGACACTCTCTACAAAATCTGCTTCCCCCTCCCTAACAACTAAACCCCCTATTTATACTCCCTTGAGACTACTAAAAAAAGACTTCTAAATATTAGGTTCCTAACATTACTCCCGCCCTAAAGAAACACCTTGTCCTCAAGGTGTTAAGTAATCGCAGCCGTGTGTCTCCATTTCCTTCCGATTCCTATCACGCCAATTCCTTTCAACCCCCCTTCTGCCACCCCGCTCTTTGTAGATCCGATCCCAATCGGACCGAAATAAGAAGACCCAGTCCAAATGTCACTGGAATTGTCCTTAATCACGTTGGAAGTGTGCAGCCCAGCTTTAACGGCATCGGAACCAACCCAAATCACGCCAGATTTGAGAAACCCAGCCCTTGGCTCGCCGGAATATGCCCTAATCGCACCGTAATCACGAAGCCCAGCCCCAATTGCACGGAAATCAGCCCCAATTGCGCGAAAATCAGCCCCAATCACGCTGGAATTCCAACACCCAATTCTAATTGCTCCAAAATCATCCCTCATGACACTTGATTCCAAGTCCCAGCCCTCCCAACGAGAGACCCAGCCCCCAAATTGCCAGAATTGATCTTAATCGCGTCGGAATTGCAAATCCCAGCCTTCATGGCGTCAGAACGCCCTAAGTACCCCGGAATCAACCCCTTTCACGCCGGAATCGTGAGGCCCTATCCAAACAGCAGCCAAATCGTCGAGCCCAGCCTCCGTCGCGCCGGGATCTGTCTCCGTAGCGCCGGGATCTGCCCCTTTCACGCCGGAATCGCGAGGCCCGGTCCAAATCGGTCCGGAATCAGCCCCAACCGCGACCGAAACAAGGATGGGTTCCCTGTTCCGAGGGTACCCATGCCATCCCAACCCCGGAGCAAGCTTCTCCTCCTCTAACTCCGGCTCCCACTCCGATTCCCGTCGCCAAACAAGCTCCACCGCCCTCTCCCGACGGTCGCGACCACCATCCGCCCTCCTCCCGTCGTCGAACAACCCCTCCCGCTGCAGATCCGGACCACCCAGCCCCAAATCGCGACGGATCTCGCACTCATCCATGAGACCCACGTCTCTCCGGCGTCGGAACTCCCTCTCGCGGCCTTGATCTTCGCGAATCAGCGCTTCCCGGCGAAGATCTGCCCGATTTGGCACCTCCACTCCGCCTGGGTGGTCGCGATTTGGGCTCTCCTCGTCCCGAGGCACGCGATCTCGCCTCTCCCCGTCCCGTCGTTTGCCGTCGCGACCCCACTCGGCCTCCCCGGCCATCGGCCGCGCCGCCAGCAGTGCCTCCATCCTCCACAGCGCCGCCTGCACGTCTTCCAACTGAGTCCGAACCTTCCCCAGTTCACCACGCAGCCCAAGCCACATCTTCACGGATCTGCGGGAGGTTGCCTCCTGGACCACCGCCAGTCCCTTTTCCACCGTAGTCACCCTCTCCGAATCCGCTGGTTTAGGTGCCATGGATCGGTGCTCTGATACCATTGTTAGGTTCCTAGAATCTATGGTTCATTAACAATATTAGAAATGCAAAATTACAAGATAGATGGACGGTTCCGAGGACCTCCGACCTCCAAAATAGTGCACAGCACTAGACACTCTCTACAAAATCTGATTCCCCCTCCCTAACAACTAAACCCCCTATTTATACTCCCTTGAGACTACTAAAAAAAGACTTCTAAATATTAGGTTCCTGACACATTATGTTGTACCTGTCTGGTTTGTGTTTCAATGCATCTTTTAAAGTCCTAAATGCCACTATAGCAAGTCCATCTCTTCATAGGTTCTGATATATCCTGAGTTTCTACTGAAACACATATAGTAGTAATGGTGGGTTTTTCTTTTTCTTGCTTCTTTATTATTATTTTTTTTTTTTCCTGATTCAAATTTGGCCAATTCGCTTGACATTCAATCTTGTGCATATGATTTTGGGTGAAAAAATTAAGAGATTGTAGGGCAACTGCACTTTCAGTGACTATCTGCTAGTTAGCTTGATCACATTCTATAACCGAACTGGCAATTGTAAGTTGTAACTTACAATAAAAGCAATAAGCACCACATAACCGGCGGAAATAACTCGTCAATCTTATGCGAAGTTCTGCGCTCACGAATATCAAATAATAACAGAATTCTGAAATGTCTTTGACTGATATAAACTGACATTTATCGTGGGCTTGTTGTGTAGGTTGATGAGTTAATGGGTGACATGGAGCGTGCAACAACACTTTATTCGAAAGGTGTTCGGTTGTTAGTCTTCCTTCTGGTGGAAGCACCATCCCTTATTCTGAATCCTCCATTCTCTTTGACAAGTTCAGACCGGTATAGGCTCCGAACTTACATCGACATACTTAAGAAGAGGCAAGGTTATTCAAGGTCCCAACGGATGGCTATTTTGAAATGTGAGGACCAACAGTGTCCCCCTTGATAATTGGTAAATTTGTAGGTGTTTCTTGATAAAACTTGCCCCCGTTCCAAATCTAAATAATTTAATTCGTTTGTACAGATTCTTTGTGTGACTGGAGAAGATGTGATTCGTGAGAAGTTAGTGGCAAAACTTTTGTATTTGTTAGGGTGATGTACCACTTACAGTTACTATGATTTAAAGAATGACAAAATGTGCATTCGTTCTTTACTGTTGATCTATGTACGCTTCCAAACTGAGGATTTGAGGCCAAAAAAAAAAAAAGAGCGCTTATACATTGTTTTATTTTATCCGTACCATCTACGAATCCGTTTTTTGGGGAGGGGCGAAACGTTTCGTCCGTTTCCCGTCCCCAAAATAAGCCACGCGGCTTTTTTTTTTTTTTTTTTTTTTTTTTTTTTTTTTTGCTGGTGGTTGGGAAAGAGAGAGAGAGAGAGAGGGGAGAGTGGTGGTCCTGACTCTCCCGCTTGGGAAGAGAGAGAGGGGGGAGCAGAGGGGCCCACGTGCAGGGGGGAGCGCTTGCCTGAGAAAGAGAGAGAGGAGTGCCTGAGAAAGCGAGAAAGAAAAGAGAGGAAAGAGAGGGGGTCCCACGTAAGAAAGAAAAGGGTGTTTTTACAAAAATTTAGAGAGAGGGGAATCGTGTGATTTGTTATTTTTCGATTTACGTGTAAGAGAGCGGAACCACGGGTTTTTTTTTAAAATGTTTGTTTTGTATTATTTTTTTGAATTTTTATTGTGTTTATATATTTATTTATTTATTTTAGAGTTGTTTATAGTCTGATTTTTTATTTGTTTTTTAACACCTTTTTTTATTTGAATTTTCAATACTCCTGTGATAAAATTGCTATAAATAATTTGAAAAGAGAATTAAAATCAATTAAAATCATGCCTTATTAAACAAAAAAAAAATAAATTAAACAATACTAAATAGAATTAATTTAAAATGCAATGATCTAAGTGGGCACATATCAACATTGCATTCACCGAAAGATAAAAAAAATAAATAAATTGTTTCTAAAATGAAAATAAAAAAAATTAAGCACCCGTTAAAAAAATAAATTATTTATAAATTGTTTAATCTTTTTTTGGTTATAAATTGTTTTATAAATAAATCATTTTAAAACTTATTAAATTGTTTATAAAAAAATTTTCCTCTATCTTTTGCTTTAGATCTTTTGATACTTTTGTTTTTATTTTTTTTGTCTTTTTTTTATTTCTTTCTTTTCTTAAAAAAGAAAAACAATGCGTAAAATTGTTATTTTAAATGAATCACGTGCGCAAAAGACTAGTCTACTAGTACATAAAAGAGCCAATGATATTTTTTATAGGGCTGCCACGAAGCAACCCCTCAATTTAGTTCTTTTTTTCCCCTTATTTTCCTTTTTTATCTTTATTTTTTGTGATTTTTTTTAAATTTTAATTTTTTTGTGTGTTTTTTTTTTAATGTCATTCCTCACTTTACTCGAGTAATTTTTTCGCATGTGTTATTATTTTATTTTTAGTTAGTTAAAATCACTTTCTTCAAATGTATCCCTACTTAATTTTTCATTAAGTGTTGTCTTTACACATATCCCTTTTAAAATAAATTTTAAAAAAATCCTAAATGGATGTATAAATGAATTTCTCATTATTTGGTAAACAATAAACTCTTCAGGTGTTTTCAACATAGCAATACGTACAGAGCACGTTATAAAATTAGTTTTACCTTAAAGGAGCATCTCTGTTGGCACCACGTTTCAATGTTATCTCGTCTTGAAATTAGTTGTCTTTTTTTGCTAATTCTTTAGATGTAAACTGACCTCACTACCATTTTATTTAATTAATTAAAAAAATAATAGATTTAGCAAAAAAAAAAAATCATTAACTTTTTTATTTTGTTGTTTTCTTTTAAATATTTAGATATTTTCAAATATCTTCTTTTAAAAAAAAATACTAATTTCTATTTAATTGATAAAAAGGGTTGTTTAGACATTATATATCCTAAAAATTAGCTTCAAGGTACCAAGGAAATTTTTTTTTAAGGTCAAGAAACCGTTTTAATTTATCAAAAACACATGGTATGAAGAGCATGTTTCGCTACAATACAAGTTACCAAAATGATTTTATCCCTTTTTTAAAATCAACATTATGCAATTTAAAATCCTATCATTCTCTTCCCTCTGAATGTGAAAACATAGCAGCATTGCTCCTTTCGCAGCTTAAACAGACAAAAAAAATGATGTTGCACTAGATTAGAAACACTACTGCAAAAACAAAGAGAATAAGAAAATAACAATAAAAGAACCACATTAGTGAAGTATGATGAGAGGAGCAATCAAATGGTTGATGGGGATGTAATTGGAAGGTAGGCAAAACTATTTGTGGCAGCGACATTGGTCGAGGCTTGCTCTGGAGGTGAACCTAGTTACCTTTAGAGAGAAATTTTTGGTTTTTTTGGAAATGATGGGGAAGAGATGACCTTTTTAAGGGTGATTATGACGATAAGGTTTTGAACCTCTTTGACATTTTGAAAATGTGCTCCAGAGACGAACTAAGGTTATCTCGAGGAGGAAGATTCGAACTTCGTCAGAAAAGCTCAAGAACTTGAAGAACTCTCCAATGATGGCTGAGGGAAGACCTAGACAATTTTCCAAAGGACTTTCTAAGATTGCTGCACTTCTTTAAAAGCATCAAGCACACTTCAAATAAAGCTTCTAGTGTGAAGAACACAAACTTAAAGAAAATCACCAAATTAGACGGTATAAGAAAAATGCTCAGAACCTCAACTAATGTAGAAGAAAATTAGGAAAACCACCAATTTTCCCCTGAGGACTTGAATACAAGAACTTGAACTCAAATACCAACTGATGTGAGATTGACAGAATCAATCATTTCAAAAGTTGAAATTATTATGAGGGACACAATCTAATTTTATCAATTACCTAGGAGCATGCTCGAGAGTGTACTCTTCAGACTACCTATTCAGGTCTTTCTTTGGAGGTATATTTTTGGACGAGCTGAGCCTTCTTGGAGGCTTGGGACCATATAGGCCCACCTTTTGTGCTCATGTGATGCTCCTAGCAAGGATGGAAGTATTTTTTTTTTAATTTATTTTTCAAGTATTTTTCAAATCTATTAATTATAAAGATTAGACCCTCAATGGGAAACAAGGAGAGAAAATAAGTAAATTTACGGTTGACAATGACAACGTGACTTGAAATCCGCACAAAATTAGTGAGTTTGAGTTTGTTATAAATAAGTTTGTGTCATAATCGGTTGACACGATTAACATGATTAATAAATATGATGGGTTAGGATTGACCTCCTAATACGAATTGACACGATTAATTATATACGTTATCTATAATATAATGATATGTGATATAACATGAAAGTTTATATGACATATTAAATACAAATAATGTGAATTTTAATATTTGTAGGTAAAATTTATTTATTTTTCTTAAATGAAAAGATAAATTGACCAATAAGCATATTAAATCTATCTTGACCGTGTTACATATGTTATTATTATATTAGTTATTTATTTAATATATTAATTTAAATGGATTATACGGGTTGACACGTTTAACACGATTAATAAATAAGTTGTGTTTGGATTGACATTTTTAATACGTTTAATAAACATGTCGTGTTTAAGTTAATGTTTTATGACATAATTAATAAACGGATTGATACAACACAACCCACTAACATGAATTATCACCCTTAAAATCAATTTCGTGCATTATGAAGAAAAAAAGTGTTTATAAAAATAAGAAAAAAAAAATGTAAACAAGAGAAGACTCCAAATCCTAATACCCGTGACATAAAAAATAAAGATGTAACTTACCCATTTTTATAGTTAGAAACTGTAGTTTCTCTACAAACCGCCAAAAATCTTAGGATCGAGTTAGAACTCATTTTCGTTGAGATTTGACCCGTTGGAATGAAAGGATTTAATATGTTTATAAAAAATAAACTCTAGACAACTTAAATTAAATGATAGAAATGACATTTTACGTCTTAATAAATAGTTTTAAAGTATATTTTTTTTTTAAACATTAAGATACTATTTTTAATTTAAGGGTTGTTCTTTTAAATTGTAATTTAAATATAATTTTTGAATTAAATTTAAATTATAACTTAAATTAAAATTATAATTTAAATAAAATTAAATAAAATTAAAATTTTAAAAAATATAAATTTAAATAAAATTAAAATTTAAATTATTTTTTAAAAATTTTTTAAATAAAAAAACATGTCCGCACGTAATACTTTCAAAAGCATATTCCGATATGACAAAAGTATCAAAATGATATTTTCGTTGATTAGATTAAACGTGGAGGACACGTAGACCCACTTTCAAGCTGCATTGACTAATTTGACTGTTACGTACGTAGAATGGCCTTCCCCAAATAAAACAAACAATTCCGAACAAAAAAAAAAAAGAAAAAGAAAAGAAAAGGGCAAAGTTGTACGTCTGCGCGCGCGCTTAACTTGACCTTTTGACTGTCCAAAAACGAAAAAAAATAATAATAATAATAATATTTTACTAAAATGCGCAGGCAACTCGGTGTTCGTTAGCAGAAGTTAGCAAAAGGGTAAGTCAGTTCCATTTTCCAAGTCCAACTTCCAAATTCTCAAGCACTACACCCCCGCGTAAGTTAGCAAAACCCTAAAGATTCCCGCACGCTTACAATGTCCTTTGCACGTGCGACTCTTACAAATTTCAGACCCGCAGCAGCGCAAGCAGCAGCCAGTGAGGAGTTTTTTTTTAGTAGGAACTCCTTTCTCCATTACCTGGAATTTTTCTCTCCAGCCAAACAGCCAAAGCTGAAAACTTTCTTTCCCTAATTTTTTTTTTTTTTTTTTTTTTTTTTTTTCTGAAAATTCTTGCTCGTTTACATTGCTAAAAATTGTAATTTGTCGACTTGACCGAGTTATGGCGGGTTGTTCTTCGAGTTTAGGGGCCTCTCGTGTGTTGAGCTTCGGAAACGATGTCGTTTCGAGGAAGATATTGGTTCAGAGCTCATCGTTTCACAGATTAGGATTTAGGCATGTTGTAGAGGAAGTTGCTTTGCCTTTGTTTTATAGGGACAGTAGTTTTGGACATGTTTTAGTTAAGAAAAAACATAAATTTGTGATTGTGAACAATATGTCGGAGTCGAATGATGAAACCCAATTCCCTGTTGGTGCAGTTACGGTTCCCAAGGAAAGTAAGGTTTTGGAGAGTGAGAAAGAGCAAAGAATAGTTGGTGGTGATGGCGATTATGATGAAAGTGAATTTGATGGCAATAGTGATAATGGAGGAATTGGGAATGGTGGTGAAGGTGATGGCAATGGTAATGGTGGTGGTGGAGATGACAATGGGGATGACAAGGAAGGAGAGGAGTTCGGGCCGATCATGAAGTTCGAAGAGGTGATGAAAGAGGCCGAGGCTCGAGGGGCGAGTCTTCCCTCCGACATGTTGGAGGCCGCCAAGAGTGTCGGAATTCGGAGATTGCTTCTGCTTAGATACTTGGATTTGCAGGTACCCTTTTGATTTTAGTTTGTGTTTTTTCATGTATTTTGGATCAATGTTCAATGTCGCTATACAATGTGGTTTACAATAGCGTTATTATTTGTCTCGTGTTTTGTAGGGGTCTTCTGAGCTTCTAGGCTTTGTAATGAGGTCGTGCGCTATGCTTCGCAACCGAATGTTGGCTGATCCGTCATTTCTTTTCAAAATTGGAACTGAGGTTCGTTTAAATTTGTTCTTTTTTCTCTAATTAAATTGTAGAAGTAAGATACGATGATACCATGTTCTCTTTTGGTATGAGAGAGATATTGGTTTTCCTTAGTAGCTGTAAGTTCTTGCCTAGGTGAACCAATAACTGAGGCTTTCATGGTTGAGCCGTGGTCGTATCCTATGCAGTCGAGAGTGCTTGTAGTTTGTGTGACGGCTACAAAAGTGTTTTTATAAAAAAATTATCGAGTAAAAGTTATAAGGGTGTATTCAACATCTTTGTCATTGAATTCTTTTAGTCTTTTTTTGTTGTTGTCTAAATTCTGTCATTTTTAACCTAAATTGATGCAGATAGTAATTGATTCTTGTTGTGCTACATTTGCGGAAGTTCAGAAGCGGGGCAAAGATTTCTGGTCAGAATTTGAGTTGTATTTGGCAGATCTTTTGGTTGGAGTGGTGGTTAATGTTGCGTTAGTTGGTATGTTGGCACCATATGTTCGTATCGGGCAACCGTCTTTATCAAAAGGTTTCCTTGGAAATTTGCAACATGCTTATGCAGCGCTTCCTAGCAGGTTATTATTCTTTCTGAGAATAGCTCTCATTTTTTTCTAGCGAAGATAATCTGCATTCTCTTCCGCATCTACTAAGTTTTAGTGAAGAATTTTATGACTCTCTGATCCTATTACGCAGTGTATTTGAAGCAGAAAGGCCGGGATGTAGATTTTCTGTGCAACAGAGAATTGCTACTTATTTCTACAAGGTAAATATTTACGCAGACATGACTTGCGTTTTGGCATCTTATGCAGCATCGATGTTCTCTTTTGCTTTCCAGGGTATCTTGTATGGAGCAGTTGGTTTTGGTTGTGGTATTATTGGTCAAGGCATTGCAAATCTGATTATGACTGCCAAGCGGTAAACCTCTATTTAGACTCATCCTCTGTATTTATAAATATGTTTATTGTAACCACACCAATATTCATAATAGGTTGTGGCATTGTGTTACAAAGATGATTTATTTACTTCGTGGCATCATTTCTTATGCGTTCACATACCTGCATTTTGAACACTCAAACTACATGTAGAAAGGCATGATTTATCGTCCGTTGCTTCTTTACTTGCGCCTCCTCAAACCAACAACCCCCCTGTGTTTGCTGCTCTTAAATGTGACTTTAAATAAGTAACTGTGCAGGTTATCTTATTTTATTGATTTTTTTTATTGTTTTTTGTTTTTTTTGTTTTTTTTGCAAATTGTTTTTCCTAAATGACAGGAACATAAGGAAATCGGAAGAGGACATACCTGTGCCACCTCTATTGAAGAGTGCAGCTCTTTGGGGTATGCCAACTTCATTGCTTTGAACTTACTATGATGTAGCAAGCTTATTACTCGCGTTACAAATTTATGATTTTATAACCAAGTTTATTATCAATAACTGCATAGATAAGTGGCTACTTTCTCATTTTCTACTTCCTTGATCTTAGTTTTATATAATTCTTGATTTTAGGTACATACAACTAATCTTTGTTCTTTTCTTGGTATTCCCAAACTTGCAGGTGTTTTCCTTGCAGTGTCTTCCAACACTCGTTATCAGATTATCAATGGGCTTGAACGCTTGGTAGAAGGGTCACTTTTTGCAAAGCAGGTTCCACAAGTGGCTATGGCTTTCACTGTTGGTGTGCGATTTGCAAACAACATTTACGGCGGAATGCAGTTCGTGGACTGGGCTAGATGGAGTGGGGTGCAATAAGTGTATGTCCTTATCATATTTTTAGTTTTTTACTTTTAGAGGGTCATAGAACTTGGGCTGTGCTTTTCTAGTCATGGCTGATTCATGAATGAAATGTCTGATTTTGGGAAAGAAATTTGTAATTTAATGACAAATGATGGTCGACTTTGACGACCCCAGAGTTCTTTGCGAGAGAGTTTCAGTCATAACGTTCAATCTATTGTTTATTGGTAGAGGAAGAGCATAAAAAGATCATTTTTGAAACCTTAAGGGGATGTTTGTTTTCTGCGGTTGTCTTTAATTCTGAATCATGATTTATGGTTTTTTATAGTGTTTTTTTCTCACAAAAAACACACATAAAACAAGAATGATTTTGAATCTATAAATATAAACTAAACGTCCACTAAGAAGTAATTCGGTAACATAAGCCATCTGGCTACAAAGAAAAGCGGGTTCATTTTCATTAGTTTTCTTGTTTTTTGTTGCAAAATTTGCTATTGACCATGGCAAGTGTATGCTCTAGGCATGATTTGGGCATTGTTTAAAGCACGGGCCCATTAAGAGCATGGTAAAGAAACGTCTTGGGTACGGACACGACACTAGCATTTTAAAGGCACAGCCTGTGAATAAATGGAATGTTGATAGGGTTCGTCGCCACAAAGTTGTTAACAGAGTCGTATATGCGTTTGATATTTGGTGTACCTCCTCGGGTGTCCATTTGTGAAGCTCAGTACACACTATTTTTCTTTGAGTTCTATTTCCTGTGGTAGACTATGTGGGTGTGAATTTCATGTTATGAAATATACTCTCCCTTTTCAAAATTAGTAAATAAATAAATATAACAGAAAACTGGTACTTATTTTAGAAGGACCCGATCATAAAGAGTTTTATTAAAATAAGAATAATTCTAAAGTTATCAATTATAATCCCATCTTTTTGTAGCACTCTAATCATATAAATCGGACAAATTAGAATACGAGATGGACCGACAAACTTAGTCCTATTCCGCAAGTAAATTGTAGGAGAACAAGAGATAAACAAATTTCCATGTATCAGACAAATTAAATTACATGAAAATATAAATTGAGCAGCTTCTTCCTTGAATTGAAACGACTTGTTAAAACTATTAAAAAAAAAAAAAAAAAACCTAATTATTTGTTAGAAAAGGAAAATGTAAAACAACAAATGATTGTTCATAGATTCCAATATTATATTATGCTTGTTCATCAGCTTCTAGTAAAAGCTCCACAACCTTACTCATTGCAGGCCTTGAGTGACGATCTTCATGCACACACAACAAAGCAACATTCAGCAAGCTCTCAACCTTCTTCGGGTCGAAATCATCATTCAGTAATCTAGGATCAATGACTGCCATGTATCCTTCTTGTCCGATCTTTTCAGTCATCCACTGAACCAAATGATTAAACTCATTGTCATGAGCAGTATCATTGAGAAAATCAGACACGCACTTTCCACTCAGAAGCTCCAGCAGCACAATCCCATAGCTATAGACATCAGCCTTTGCATCTATTTTCAGATTCATCATCCACTCTGGAGCCAAGTATCCTCTAGTCCCTCGAACCCGAGAGAATCCGACATCATTATTAATGTCTTTGAAGAGCTTTGACATGCCGAAATCTGCAACTTTTGGCTCTAGCTGATCATCTAGCAGTATGTTTTGAGGCTTTACATCACAGTGAAGCACCCATTCAAGGCACTCCTCATGTAGATATGACAACCCTTTTGCGGTGCCAACTGCGATCTTGTGCCTCTGCTCAAATCCTAGTGCCGGAGATGAGTCTGAGAACAAGAATTTGTCCAATGAACCATTTTCAACATAGTCATAGACCAACAGTTTGTGCTCATTTTCTGCACAGAAACCCCCAAGTTTGACGAGATTTCTGTGGTTGATGTTCCCTATAACGCTTACTTCTGCCCAAAACTCTGAAGTTCCTTGTAAAATGCCTTCCAGTCTCTTGACTGCTACAGCTCTTCCATCATCCAGAATCCCTTTGTAGACTGATCCGAAACCTCCTTTCCCAATCTCTTCTTTGAAGTTCTTAGTTGCCCTTTTCAACTCTTTGTATGTGAACCGTTTGAAACCCATTGCTAATGTCATGTAACCCATGTTGATCACCTCCTCATTTATGCGCTTTCGGTAGATGAACCACCACCAAAAGCCGATACAGATTACTTCAATTACGCCAAAGGAACCAACAAATGCAACGAGATATTTCATATACTCGTTGTTTTCTCTCTTTTTCCCTTCAGCATCATTATTGGTGAGAAAAACTTCTGTTCGTGTACAACTCAACCCATCTACTTTAACATTCACTTTTCCTGTTTGAGAGCTCACTTTCTGCTTTGGTACCTTAATATACATGACACTTTGAGAATCTGGCATTTGATAACCGTTGACTAGTTGACCTTTTGGGAAACACATTGCTCGTCCATCAAATGAATATCCAAACCCCTTGCATCTAGTATCTGTCAAGCATGAATTCCTGCACTTATCAAAGGAAATTCCAAATTTAAGGGTTTCCAAGTCATACCCATAGTAATCCGTGTTGAGAAGCTGCATAAAATCCAATGTATTCGAATCACGCGACAGATTAAATGAAGGCCTGCATCCTTTAGACCAATCCGAAAGATCTTTTTTTTCAAAACCAGAAGGACAAGTGCAAGCTGGTTTTATGGTCTTGTAGCTGCATATTCCATATTCACCACAAATGCCATCAACAAGGCAAGAATCTATAGCACTAGGCAACCATGAGATATCCCAATGCCCAGTTGACTCATCTAGACTGTACAATCTCAGCATCCCGTCATAATCTAATGTTAACCGACGCAGCGGACCAAATCCATAATCAGATGCTCTAAACTCCATTAGATCACTCGATACGAACCTCCCAAATTTATCTAAAATTGCCACTCTAGAGCTATTGTAAGGTGTCCTACCGAGATCAAAGACATCACCCCCTGCTTTTCTAGGCCAATATATACTTGAAATTTGAGGTCCGTCGTAAATGAGGTTCAACACATTGTTATCATCAAATTTGAAGTTATAGATTCCATTCAGGTACGTACCTTTGCTTCTCATAGACACCAAGGTTGTGTTCTTCACAAGGCGTTGTAATGGTAAGAGCGTATCTGTGGGAAAATCAAAACTTTCCCAGATGATCTTTTCCTTCCCTTGGTCGAACAGAACAAGGTTTCCGGTCTCAAGAAGCCGAACTTCAACAGTTGAAGCAGAAAAGGTGTTGGTTGACCATACGCTTGAACCAAAGGCATCAGTCAAGACCATGTTTCCATTCTTGTGGAGAGTCATTCTGGAATTCTTACCGCTAACAGGCGTGTTTCTATTCGCCATCCAGACGATAGTTTTGTCTGCAGATCTGGTGAACCATATCGAGAAGCAGAAGGCGTTAACGCCAACCTCGTGAAATGCAGCAGAGAAAGTTCCATTTGGTGAGACCAAGAATGTTTCTCTCTCTTTTTCATCTACTGTCAAGAAATTTCCTTGTCTCAAACTTGATAAGCCCGGAGATGAACTTGCTTTGATACAAGCTGTTGTTGTTGCCAAAAACAATAGAATAAAAAATCCAGCAAATCCCATACCACTGGTTTCTCTTCTTCTTCTTCTTTTTTTTTGTTTTCTTTTTTTTTTTTTGGAATGTAGAGGTTGGAGAAAGGAGATGTTTTAAAGTAAAAGTGTTGATTGTTCAATGTTTATGAAACTCTTCTATATGACTGCAAAACATGGAGAACTGACCATTACTTTTCTATTCAACTTTCTTCTTTCCACTAATCAACTTGGATTGATCACATGTTTTAGCTGTTTTCGAAATAGTTTGCATTAATATATGCGTATAAGACGTACAGTTGACTGGAAAGTCGCAAATAAGTTTAAAGTTTGGTATTCTTTTTTTTTTTCTTAAAAAAAAGAAAAAAGAATTGGAAGTTGCATGGCACCTCGTTAATTTGTTTGCCGTGTGGAATTTTCATGGTGCTTTTTAGTTTTTATTATTTTTAAGGTACAAATTCTAGAAGTACTAGACATCGAAATATAATATCCTGAGCAAAAATTAGTGGTCAAGAAAAGTATCCTACATAATAGAAGTGTCAAATGTACGAGGACTAGGGAGTAACGGCAACAACATAAGCACGACAGACCTGATTAGGGATGTAAATAGGGTAGAACGGACTACCAACTTTAATGGCGCGGGTTATGCCCACATTATTCGGGCAACAAGGTGGGCAAAACCTCTTTTATTGAATGCTTTAATCTAGGCAAGCCTCCTGTATTTATCGATATTACAGAAATATCAATTCTTGAAGGCGGGTCTTGGCACCGTGGTGGGAGCGCTTGCATTTGCACCCGGGGTCTAAGGTTCGAATCCTGAAAACGGCATCTCTTTCAGGGGGTAAGGCCGCGTACATATGGGATTGAACTTTTTCTCAAGCCTGTCATAGTACGGGTGCCTCTTTGGCACTGGAGTCCATTTTTTTACAGAAATATCAGTTCTTGTAATATGCTTTCTAATCTAGTTTCTATGGATAGCTGATGTATTGACACATTCATTATTAAGTAATAATATGATACTTTCGGGTCCAAAATTCTCTCTAGATTCTTTTTTTGCTTAAACACTTATTTCGCTTTTCTTGCATTTTCTCACCTTACTTCTTCTCAATTCTCTACTGATGAGCATTTAAAATAAAAATAAAAAATTCTACTGATGATAATCTCTCAATGAGTTGGTAGAGACTAAATACTTAATGCCAAGTATTGGAATATAATGCATAATAATCCGAGACAAAATCTTCAGTCTAGGGTCGATACGACCTATGACATTTTTCGTACAGATTTATTTGTTTTTAGTATAACACGGTAACATTAAAGTAAATTTAATATAGTATGGTGATAGATTACATTTTTTAAGTGTTAATACTTAAGGAAAATGAGATATGGAACGGACAAAAAAATTTACATTTATAAAATTGTACGGCCGCCGGCCGCCGGATTGTAGAAATTTTTATATTCCAAATGATGTTTTCCTCTTCAGATTTTATTTGAAACAAAATCCAAGCATATTAACTATTGGGCTATGGACCGTGTGATCTGAAGTCCAACAAAACATATTTGTAATTTTGTAAGGGTAAATTTGTCTAAGTACTTTTACATTGAGGGAACGAGCTAAAGGTCTAGGAACATATACATTTTTTTTTTATTACATTAACAATATAAAATCTGAATAGGACATTCTTCTTATCCCTGAGAGTGCTAGATTTAAGATTTTCTTAGGGAAGGCTTAACTATTATTTCACCCTAACTAAATAGAGGATTTATAGTTTTTTTTTTCAAAAATAAATGTATATATATATATATATATATATATAATGTAATTGTGTCAAATATTAATTTTAAAATTCAGTGTTTAAATACTTTGACATGTTAGAATCTCCTTGCTTCTTTCTAAATACGGTAAAGCTTTGAAAAGAAAACTTTATTTTGTCATAATCATTGTATGGACATTAGGAATTCGAATTCTTTGAGTTCTTGTTTGCTTCTTGTGTGTAGAGCAGTCATCATGATCAGAGCATGGATATTGCGAAATTGAATTTCTTTGAGTTCTTTACTTCTTGTCCTTATTTTGACACACACTTGATTTCGTAAAATACATAATACATGCAATCTTATACGACTTCTACTTGTAAAAATTTATCTAAAGGTAAATTTTCTTTTGATAACACTTTCGTTTTAAGTTTTCTAAAGGTAAAAAAACAAAAAAAAAAAAAAAAACATTTTCTCTTGTTTTTGTCTTTTTTTGTTTGGAAAAAAAAAATTAATGTTCGATAACTACCTTTCATTGTGTTACATATTTTTGTAAAACAAAAAAGTAAATAAACATATAGACCACCGCATGGCAATGCTGGGTCGAAACAACGGATCGTGGTAGGCATCGAAATCGGGCCGATAGGACGGTTAGGGTTGTAGCTCCAATTCACAAGGGAAAAGGCATATGTGATTAATAAAGGCCTTTTTGCAAAGATAATTTTTTAAAGATTATATTCAATCTATAAATTTTTTTAAAAAAATTTAAGGATAAAAATATAATTTTTTAAGACAGCTTATTTTGTTAATTTAAATTTTTAATTTGAATTGATATATGATTTTACGTGAAAATTTTTTATTATAATAAAAAAAATTAAATGTAATTATTTTTAAAAATTTTTTACTGTTATAAAATTTAAATCGGTAAAATAAACGAAACTATTCAAATAACATAAAAATTGCATACCTCACTCGACCAGATACCCGACCGTGACAGTTGATTCCTGGCCGGTTGATTCTATTCATGCGCCGAACTAGCTTGACGTTCTAATCTCAGGCACTAATGTTGACGGTGTTCTCGGCTTGACCATTTACATTACCTATGAAAACAACAACCTTTTTATTCAGAAATTCTAGGAAATAACATTTTTATAGAACAAAATTAAATAAATAACATATTCTAAATTATTTAAAGTAAATAATAATAAAAAGAATTTTTATCATATAAATTTTTATTTATAAGAAGAATTTTTACCACATAAATTTTCTATTAATGACTAATAAAAAAGTTTTTTACCACGTAAAATTTCCATTTAAGACTCATAAAAAGAATTTTTACCATGTAATATCGAGATACCCGTGGTATCGGACGAACAACCACCAGCATTGGCGGCAGTAGTCGTCGGCAGCCACCAACCACCGACGCCAACCATGTCTCTGGTATCTTACAAGATACTGATTGGTATCCGCCAAGATACTAGTTACCGATCGGAAACTACCGAGTCACCGACCGGTAATCACCAAAAATTGTCCGACCCCACCGTTACCGGCTGCCGCCAATCGGAAAACCAACTCACGGAAAAGAAAAATCACAAAAATCACATTCCAGATTAGAAAAAAAATGTAAATGATGAAAAAACAATAACGGATCTTGAACGCGCCGCCATGAGAGAGATCTCCCGCAGGTCTTCGGCCTTGGCTCATGGTGCTGCATTTGTGGTTCGTCGTAGATCTGGAGGTGACCAAGCCAATGCTGGAAATCTCGACGGCGGAGTGGATCGTCTCTTCAGAGTAACGACGGCGCCAATCTTTTTGGCGAAGCATCTACCGACGGAGGAAGAGGCAGAGGTGGGAAGCTTCGCATCGAGCTCCTCAGCGTCGAACTCCGCTGAGAAAACATGGTGCCGAGGATAAATCCGGTTTCCAATGTTCGCATCATCTCCGTCAACAAAGAAGACAGATCTCGAAGATCCACGGCGACCAGTGAGGAGATCGAAGATCCATGGCGAAGCGGTAAGAAGATCGGGAGAACTCCTTGGCTTCGAGCTCCGACGAGCAAAAAAAAAAATCTATCCAGGAACCAAAAAAGCTGTGGCTATTTTGTCTTTTTATTCTAAATTGTATTCTGCTACATGGCAGAAAAGGTGAAGTTTTTGTGGTCTTAATAGTAGTCGATCCACACTAGATTTTTGTGGTAGAAAGAGTAATCATTTCTTTAACGTGCTCGTGCCCATGGTCATGCTCGGTCCTTAACGTGTCGTGTTCATTGAGAAAATTACACATTTTACATTTTTAAGTATCTAATTTATTCAAAAAAAATTAAAAAAATTTTATCTCTTAATTAATTTTAATTTAAAAGATAAAAATTATATAGACTAATGTTAAGGGATAGAAATAAAACTCTATCCCTCCATGAGGCCGGACTTATTTTGACTTCTCTAATTTTGACAGTAAAACTGAATCACACAGATCATTTTATGCTTGTATAAACTCACAACTTCGTCCTTGGATATTTGCAACAGCTAAATAACATTGTCGAGTCTTTGTGCAAGTAAATTGTAGAATATATATATAGTTTCTCCAATACATATATAGTTGCTAATATCTTTAAAACTAGGCTTGTTCATCCGTTTCTAGCAAAAGCTCCACAACCTTACTCATTGCAGGTCTTGAATGGCGATCTTCATGCACACACAACAAAGCAACATTCACCAATCTCTCAACCTTCTTTTGGTCGAACTCGTCATCCGGAATTCTAGGATCAAGAACTTCCTTTAACCCTTCTTGTCCAATCTTCTCAGTGATCCATTGAACCAGGTGATTGAACTCATTGTCATGAGAAATAATTGAGAAGAAATCAGACACACACTTTCCAGTCAGAAGCTCCAACAGCACAATCCCGTAGCTATAAACATCTGCCTTTGCATCGATTTTCAGGTTCATCATCCATTCTGGGGCTAAGTATCCTCTGGTGCCCCGAACACGAGAGAATCCAGCGTCATGGTTAACGTCTTTGAAGAGCTTTGACATGCCGAAATCTGCAACTTTAGGCTCTAGCTGATCATCTAGCAGTATGTTTTGAGGCTTTACATCACAGTGAAGCACCCATTCAAGGCATTCCTCATGTAGATATGACAACCCTTTTGCGGTTCCTACTGCAATCTTGTACCTCTGCTTCAATCCTAGTGTCGGAGACGAATCTGAGAACAAGAATTTATCCAATGAGCCGTTTTCGACGTAGTCGTAGACTAGCAACTTGTGCTCCTTTTCTGCACAGAAGCCCCATAGCTTCACCAAATTTCTATGGTTGATGCTCCCAATGACGCTTACTTCTGCCCAAAACTCTGCATTCCCTTGCAAAATGCCTTCCAATCTCTTGACTGCTACAACTCTTCCATCGTCGAGAATTGCTTTGTAGACAGAACCGAAACCCCCTTTTCCAATCTCTTCTTTGAAGTTCTTAGTTGCCGTTTTCAACTCTGCGTGTGTGAACCGTTTGAAACCCATGGCCAAGACAATGTATCCCATGTTGATCACCTCCTCATTTACGCGCTTTCGGTAGATAAACCACCACCACAAGCCGAGAAAGATTACTTCAATGCCTCCAAAGGAACCTACAAACGCCATGAGGTACTTCACATAGCCATTGTTCTTGCTCTTTTCGCCTTTAGCGTCATTACTGGTAAGAAGAACTTGTGCTCCTGAACAAATCAACTGATCACCGGCGTAAGCATTCACAGTTGGAGAGCTCAGCTTTGTCACCTTAATATACGTGACACTTTGAGAATTTGGCATGTGATAACCATTTAGAAGTTGACTTTTTGGGAAGCACATTGCTCGTCCTTCAAATGTATATCCAAACCCCTTGCATCTAGTATCTGTCAAGCATGAATTCCTGCACTCTTGAAAGGAAATTCCGAATTTAAGAGTTTCCAAGTCATAACCATAGTAATCCGTGTTGAGAAGCTGCATAAAATCCATCGTATCCAAATCACTCGACAGATTAACTTTTGGTCTGCATCCTTTAGACCAATCCGAAAGATCGTTTCTTTCGAAACCATGAGGACAAGTGCAAGCTGGTTTTATGGTCTTGTAGCTGCATATACCATATTCCCCACAAAGGCCTTGAACAAGGCAAGAATCTAAACGACCAGGCAACCATGAGATGTCCCAAAGGCCAGTTGACTCATCTAGACTGTACAATCGCAAAACTCCATCGTAATCTAAAGTTAACCTGCGCTTTGGGCCAATCCCATAATCATAAGCTTTAAACTCCAATATATCACTTGATAGAAACCCTCCAAAGTCATCAAAAACTGCTATTCTAGAGCTATTGTAAGGTGTTCTACCCGCAGCAAATACACCATTAGTCACTATTGGCCAATAAATACTTGAAAGTTGTGGACCATTATAGATGAGATCCAATACATTACTGTCATCAAATTTCAAGTTATATACTCCACTAAGGTAAGTACCTTTACTCCTCATGGACACCAAGGTTATGTTCTTGACAAGAGGCTGCAGAGGAAGAAGCGTGTCGGTGGGGAAATCAAAACTCTCCCAGATGAACAGCTTCGACGCTTGATCGATCAGGACAAAGTTTCCTGTCTCAAGGAGATGAGCTTCCACGCCAGAAGCAGAGAAGGTGTCGGTTGACCAGACGATTACGCCGGAGGCATCGGTCAAGACCATGTTTCCATTCCCATGGAGTGTCATTTTGGATTGCTTCGCGCTTACCGGCCTGTCTCTGTTGGCCATCCAGACGACAGTTTTGTCTGCAGAATTTGTAAACCATATTGAGAAACAAAAGGCATTATTGCCCACCTTGAGAAAGCCAGCAGCGAAGGTGCCATTTGGTGAGATCAAAAATTCACTTTCTTTGTCCACTGTCAAGAAATTTCCTTCTTTTAACTTTGACAACCCCATTGATGGAATTGCCATTATTGGTGCAAGTAACATAAGGATGAAATATCCAGAAAACTCCATAGCTAGCAGATGTTTTCAAGGATTATAGTTTATAGCATGATCCTTGAGTAGGAAAAAATAAATATGGTTTTTACTTTCTAAATATATTCTTGCCATGAAACCTGGCTTTCTTCAAATAATTGCAAATCTATTCTGACTTTTGAAATATGTCATTGTCCTTCTAATGTTGATTAAAGTCAATAAATATGATATTCGGCGGCGGCTGCCAGCCCATTTTGAAGGAAATGTCGATAAGGAGAATTTATATATATATATAATATATATGTTCTGTATCATATAGTTGACTTTATTGTTACTATTTTTACAAAAAAAATTATAGTTGTAAACTGATTTTTGTTCCATTATTATATAGGAGCTTGCATTTCATTATCACTCGGAGTGATAAAATTGGAGTGATTCACTCCAATTTTAATATCTAATAATGGGTTTTATATATAACAAGTCTTGTTGATTCAATTACATATAATTCATTGGAAGATTATTTCTGCAATATTGAATAGAAGAAGGAAAATGACAGTTCCTTTTATTCATTGCATTTCATTTTCTTGCTTGGGTTTCGTAGGAAAGTCGGCTGAGATTTTCTGAAAAGTTTTACTCTAATTGATGTTGTAATCAGAATATTGTTGATTAGTGCAAATCGAATTCCTCTGGGGAGTTCACAGAGATGTAGGTGGATTTATCACCGAACTCCGAGATCTATTGTTTGTGTTCTTGAGTTTTCTTTTCTGTTTTTTGATTCTGTGATTAAAGTTGGTGTTGGATAAATTTTCCAGCAGTGGTATCAGAGCCGGTTATAGGCAATCAATTTCAATACAAAGATGAGTTTTGAGAACACTAGAGGGAGAAGAAAGTCTTGGTACAGGGACAATTCGTTCGGACATCGATGAGTTTGAAGACATTCCTCTGAACGAACAACCATCAGTGGAAAATCCAGTCACAAGTTCGGTAGATCAGACATGGAAAATTCAAGATCCTATTGAATTTGGAATTTTGAGAAAGTGGAAATTGAGAAGTTTGATGGCTCTGGAGACTTCCGCATATGGAGGAGAAATATCAAAGGCCTTCTTGCTCAACATAAAATGTTTCGTGCCCTTAAGGAATCCCCAAAATGGCCAGATGACTGGAGTGAAGATCAGAAACAAGAACTCTTGGAAATGACAACAAGTATAATCATTCTACATCTTTCAGATGTTATCATTAGAATGATTGATAAAGAAGATACACCTGCAAAAATTTAGAATAAATTGGATGAGCTGTTTTAGAAAAAATCCTTCACAAACAAAATCTTCTTGAAAGAGAGATTGTTTGGTTTTAGAATGAACGCTACTAGAACTCTTTATCAGAATCTTGATGATTTCTTAAGAATGAATATAGAACTGGCTAATTCTGGTGAAAATGAGGCATTGAGTGATGAGAACCAAGCTATAATCTTGTTGAATGCACTCCCTGAGTCATTTAAAGAGGTAAAGTCTGCCATCAAGTATGGCAGAACATCAATTACCTTGGAAGAAGTCATCTCAACACTGAAGTCAAGAGATCTTGAAATAAAAATTGAGAAAGGAGGGGCTTTAATCGGGGGAGAATCATTTTGCAAGGGGCAGAAGTCAAGAACATGGAAGTAATCAAAGGGGAAAAAGCAACAATAGAGGGAAAAGCATATCATCCTCAAAAGGCCATGGAGAAGGGAGAAGGTGTTTCTTCTGTAACAAACCAAGTCATCTCAAAACGGATTGTTATGCCTATCAGAGAAAGCTAAAAGAGAAAGGTCACTCATCAAATGGCACAAACAACCATGAAGTTGCAAATTTCTCATATGGATATAAGAGTGGTGAAGTACTTTTGGTGTCAACTGAGGCTAAAGATTAGGAATGGGTTCTTGATTCTGGTTATACATACCACATGACACATAATAAATCATGACTTACAAATTATAGAGAAGTAAATGGTGGAAAAGTGATGATGGGTGATAGTCATACTTACCAAGTTGAAGGTGTAGGCACAGTTGCCATAAAGATGTTTGATGGCATTGTTAGAATCCTCAAAGATGTCAGATATGTTCCTAGCCTAGCAAGAAACCTAGTATCTCTAGGTGTGCTTGATGATTCAGGGTATGTGACATAGATAGAAAGGAATTCTATGAAAATATGTAAAAGGTTCAACTGTGGTTCTGAAAGGAGTCAAAAAGGATGGGCTCTACCACTTGATTGGTGACACACTTACTGGAAATTGTCAGTGGTTGTTGCATTAGAGGAAAAGAAGGTTGTTTTGTAGCACAATAGGCGTGGACACATCAGTGAATGTGGGCTGCAGATCATGAGTGAACAGAGATTGCTAGGAAATGATAAAGTTAGCAAAGTAGATTTTTGTGACTCATGCATTCTAGGAAAACAACATAGGCTCAAGTTCAAGGCTGGAACACATGAGTTGAAGGCACCACTGGAATATGTACACTCAAACTTGTGGGGGTCAGAATACTCTAACACATGGTGGTAACATTTTCTTTCTATCTATTATTGATGATTATTTTAGGAAGGTTTGGCTTTACTTATTAAAGAATAAAAATGACGCTTTAAGTAAGTTCAAACGGTGAAAAAATTTACAAGAAAATCTAACAGATAGAGAGGTCAAAACTCTAGTCCATAACAAACTATTTGATGATTACTGTGCAGATGCAAGTATCCAAATACATAGAACAGTTAGGAAAATCCCACAGCAAAATGGGGTTGCTAAAAGAATGACCAT
Organism: Morus alba; assembly: GCA_012066045.3. Classification (NCBI taxonomy): domain Eukaryota; kingdom Viridiplantae; phylum Streptophyta; class Magnoliopsida; order Rosales; family Moraceae; genus Morus; species Morus alba. Next base: position 1,571,332 of record CP050235.2, read on the forward strand.
AACCATTCTAGATAAGTCTAGGTGTATGTTGTTCCACGTTGGCTTGCTTAAGAGTTTCTAGGGTGAAGCTGATATGACAACTACTTACCTAGTCAATAAATGTCCCTCTAGTGCCATAGAGTTCAAAACCCCTGAGAAGTTATGGAGAAACAAACCACCTGATATGTCCCACTTAAGAATCTTTGGGTGTGCTGCTTATGCTCACCAAAAGGATGGGAAATTAGACCCTCTGTTAAATGTGTTTTCTTATGATATCCTGAAGGGACTAAAGGTTATAGGTTGTGGGTTAGAGATGGCAAAGGTTTTAAAACAATAAATAGCATAGATGTCATATTTAATGAATTTGATTTTCCATGTTTATCTCACACTAATATGTCTGCAGGAAAAGATACTTCTTTAACTAATAATGCAGCTACTATTGAGAGTCAAATTCAAGTAGAGCCTCCAAAAGGAAAAACATACATTGATCAGGTGGAGCATGGGCAAACTCAGTCACAACAAATTAACTATGGAAATACGTCTGATGAACCAGAATCTCAGCCATCAGATGTAATGCAGCTCATTCCAAAACATGATCATGATAGATCACTGGCAGATGACTATGTGCTAGTCAGGGACAAATTAAAGAGAGTTTCCAAGTCAACTCAAAGATATGGATTCTCAGCCTACTCAGACCTCTTAGCCTATGCTTTCACAATAGCAATGAACATAGAAAAACATCAACCAAAAAGCTACAAGGAAGCTGTTAGTTGTAAAGAAGCAAGCATGTGGATTAAAGCCATGAAAGAGGAAATGTCCTCTTTATAAAAGAATGGAACATGGGAGATTGTGAAGAGACCAAAAACTCAGTATGTGGTAGCCTGCAAATGGATTTACAAAATTAAAGAGGGATCATCTGACTCAGAACTTGTGAAATACAAGGCAAGATTGGTTGCTAAGAGATTTACTCAAAAGGAAGGTCTCTTCACAAAAGTATTCTCACCGGTGGTGAAGTACAAAACAATTAGGATCATGTTATCTCTTGTGACTCAATTTGATCTAGAACTAGATCAAATGGATGTCGAGACTGCATTTCACCATGGAGAATTAGAGGAAAGGATATACATGGAGCAGCCTGAAGGATTTAAAGTGCAGAAAGACAATGACATGATATGTCTTCTTAAGAGGTCTTTATATGGCCTCAAGCAATCTCCTAGACAATGGTATAAAAGGTTTGATACCTTTATTACCAACCAGGGATCTGCAAGAAGCTGGTTTGACACTTGCCTATACTACAGAGGATGCAACATATTGAATGTTGAGTACCTATTACTGTACATTGATGACATGTTGTTAATAAGTACGGAGAAGACAAAGATTGTCAAGATGAAAGAAATGTTGAAATCAGAGTTTGAAATGAAGGATTTAGTTCCAGCAGGGAGAATTCTTGGCATGAAAATTAACAAAAACAGGAGCACATAAATTCTATTTCTAAATCAGAAAAAGTACTTAGAGAAGTTGATCGAAAAATTCTCTGTGAAAGGAGCCAAAGCACCGGGACAACCCATAACCTCTCAATTTCAATTGTTATCTCAACAGTGTCCTAATAGTGAAGAAGAAAGAAAGTATATGGAAAGTGTTTCATATGTTAATGCTGTGGGATCAGTGATGTATGTAATGGTATGTACCATACTTGATTTAGCTCATGCCATTAGCACCTTGAGCATATTTATGTCAAATCCTGGCAAGTACCACTGGGAAGCTATGAAATGGCTAATAAAATACATTAGTGGTACTACCAGTTATGGATTAAAATATAAGAAGCATAGATCAGAAGTTACAGTTGAAGGTTTTGTAGATTCTGACTATGCTGGAGACAGAGATAGTAGGAAATCAACTACTACCTACTTCTTTATGGTATGTGGTAATTGCATTAGTTGGAAGTCATAACTCCAACCAGTTGTTGCATTATCCACCACTGAAGAAAAATATATGGCAGCCACTGAGGCTATCAAAGAAGGCATTTGGGTTCAAGGTTTGCTCAAGGAACTGAAGCTACTAGAACGAACATGAATAGTATACTCTGACAGTCAAAGTGCTATACATTTGTGTAAAAATCATGTGTATCATGACATGACAAAATACATAGAACTCAAATACCATTTCATCAGGGAGAAGATAGCAGAAGGAGAGATCAAAATTGAAAAGGTTCCTACTGAAGAGAATCCGGCAACTATTGGGACAAAGGTTGTAACTCTTAGGAAGTTTAAGCATTGACTTAAATTGTTAGGAATTGACAGTGGCTAATGACAGATGAGGTCGACCAAGGACCCAGATGAAGGGAAGATTTGCACTAAGGAATTATATGTAATTGAGGTGGTGATTGTTGATTCAATTACAAATAAGTCATTGGAAGATTATTTATGCAATATTGAAGATAGAAGAAGGAAAACGACAATTCTTTTTATTTAACATCAATAATACGACAACATTATTAAGAGATAAAGAAGATGATGTCGATGTTTTAAATGCAGCTGGAACACTAGTATTGGATCACTTAAAAAAGTCATATTTCTTCAATCTTTCAGCTATATATATATATATTGTACCGTAACATTAAAGGGAGTGGGAACAGAATTCTTCTGATTAGAGAGAGAGAGTAAATTGCTTGTAATAGAAAATGCCTTAGAGAGAGAAACAAGTTCTAGAGTGAGACAAGGGTAGAGAAGAGGTTATCTTGCTCTATAATTTTCTTGCTCGAGTTTCTCAGGAAAGTGGGATGAGATTTTTGGGAAGTTTTACTCTTGTAATTGATGTTGTATCAGAATATTGTTGATTAGTGCAAATTGAATTCCTCTGGGGGGGTTCGCAGAGACGTAGGTGGATTTATCACCAAACTCTGAGATCAATTGCTTGTGTTTTTGAGTTTTCTTTAATATTATTGATTAGTGCAAATCGAATTCCTCTGAGGAGTTCGCGGAGACGTAGGTAGATTTATTACCAAACTCCGACATTAATTGCTTGTGTTCTTGAGTTTTCTATTTTTTAATTCTGTGATTAAAGTTGGTGCTGGATAATTTTTCCAACAAGTCTCATTTCTTCCATGGAAACATATCCGACCACCACAAGACGACAAATCAGACTACGTTATTGATGGCAAATAAACTTGCAAGGGCCATATTCAAAGAATCCCCATATATCCTGTTTTATAGAACAAATGGTCACATTTAGTGTTCTTCTAGAAGGCATGTCGGAATATATGTATGTATACAAAAACACATATAACGATCGATACAAAAGTACGTACAGAGTTATATATGGTATTTTTAGTTTGAGTTCTTTACACAAAATCTGTCTTTTTTTTAGAGGGGTACTGTATTGAAATGTGGCTTGATTATCAAAAATCACTAACATGATTTTATTACCCAAAAAAAAAAAAAAAAAATCACTAAAATGACTGGCTTTTAAATTGCAGTTTTTGAGCTGCCAAAAACACCATTGATATATATGACTATGTTGGTTACTTTTTAAGGGTGGTTTTATTATACATACACTTGACTTTGGGCATACCATTTTAAATCATAATTTTTTGTTACAAAAAGACCCTCATAACATGACAAAAAAAAATGACAATTATAAAAGAGTTCATTACGCAATCACTAGAATTTTTTTTTTCTTCCCACGCACCATATCCTCAAGAAAATAATTTTTATATGAATAATAATTTGTGTCGAGATGAATAATAAATATTCCCCTTTAATATATATAGTTATAGATTATGATGAGTATCTACTTCCTATATGGAAATGGTTTATCTTGACCATTATGGTGTTGGTTCTCCAAGCAAAAGCACCCGCTATACATTAAGGAAATTTATATCAGATTAGACCAATGCTAATTTGATTTTATGTATTAACACTTTCATTTAAATAAATCACAATCACTAGTGATAACCATTCATGTAATTATATTCTTGTGTGGATAAATGATCATTTCATATTTATGGGTCAATATCTATTTTAATATACAAAAAGGTGAGACTCCTTGAAAGGATTATTTAATCAAACAAAAACTTTGTTATTATTGTATATAATATGAATCACTCTTGGGAAATTCGACCGCACTATAGCTATAACTCCCAGGGAAACTAGAAAACTAGAACATTAAAACTAGAACATATTGCATAAAATATTGTAACTAATACGTTCAATTACTATGCTATTAGGACATGATTATCTCTGTAAAGTTTTAAAATTAATTCATAATTAATTTAAGTACAAAGAGTAACACTTAAATTTCTTTAGTTTTGATGTACTACAAGTGAAAGGAAATTGCGTTTTGTATTTTAGAAATTTTTCTGTGAAAGAAAAATTTTCTAGCCAGCCAAAGTTTAGACACCTATAATTTGCAACTCTTTAGTTTGGTTTATTAAAAAAAATAAATAAAATGAAAAGGTCCAAAACAACCCTCTTCTCTGGCTCAACAAAAAGGTTATATATCCATTCCATTAATTAATTATCTACATATACTTACATTCTGTCAAAAAAAACATATTTATTAATTGTTCAATTTTTTTTCTTGGAATAATTATCTGTATAGATAAATGGAAACATATATATATATATATATATATATATATGGTTGCATCCATAACTTGCGTGTTAGTGAACAGGTACGATTATGAGTAATAATCTTAAAACAGAAAAAACCTTAAACAAAAATACACAAGTACTAAAACTAATCTATGCGCTAAAGGAACCATATAAAACAACAATTTACTATAAGTGGCGATACTTTACTCACATAACCGTGAAAGTGTTTCTACACCAGTATTAACTAGGTGTTGAGCTGTTACAAAATGGTATTTAAGAACGATTTCTCTCTGCGAAGATAATTTGAATCTGAGAGAGAGAGAGAGAGAGAGAGAGAGAGAGAGAGAGAGAGAGAGAGAGAGAGAGAGAGAGAGAGAGAGAGAGAGAGAGAGAGAGAGAGAGAGATCCGAGAAGGAAAGAGAAACTAAGGCCAAGAGGGCTCAGCAAAAAGAGATGGATTCAGCAGATCAAGTCTCTCAATCCCAAACTCCCAAAAGAGTGCCTGGTGGATGGAAATCTGTCAAATATATCCTTGGTAAATATTCATGTCGTTTTGTCGTTTCGCTCCATCCATGCATGCCTCTTGTTTATTATGAATTCCTATAAATTATAGGTGCATAAATTGTCATGGAAAACTATACGATTTTTATGTTGGAATGTGCGGATACCCTAATACATATATGATCATGTGTGTGTATATATATATATGTGTGTGTGTGTGTGTATATGTGTATATATATATATATATATATATATATAATCTAGCGCTTGAACAATATTTTATAAATTTCTCATGTCGTTTATTGTAATTTTGAAGGGAACGAGACGTTTGAGAAGATGGCGGCGATGAGCTTGATGGCGAATTTAGTGTTGTATCTGCGCAACATGTACAACTTGGATAACATAACTTCGATTAATATAGCCATTATATGGAGTGGTTTCAGCAATTTTTTACCTTTGGTCGGTGCATTCATTGCCGACGCTTATCTGGGAAAGTTTAATACCGTACTTTTTGGCACCCTTTCTTCCCTTCTGGTAAGTCAATGTTTGCTATCGTTGTTGTATATATCATTTGCTTATGGATGTTTACAAGCATTAACAACAAAATAACACCCATCTCTCTACTAATAATTAGACCTACAATTTTTATTTTATTTTTTTTTTTTTTTTTTTTTTTTCTGTGTCTTTGACGCGCATAATAACAATTTCCTATGTAAATTTGCTACATAGATATTTCACGAACACAATAGTTTTTGCTTCTTTGTATATTTTCCTCCTCAACCTTCTATTAATTAGCCAACATTGGCCCTCCATTAAAATAACAACATTTTCATTCCTTATTTTCAAATAAAAAATGCAGAGTAACTCTAATTAAAGCGAAGATTTGAATTCTTCTTATAACTATATTATTTTCTCTCAAAAATTTAAATTTTTGTTCCTGCCTTATGAATGAATGTATGAATCAATCATACTAGTGATCTATATATATGTCTCAGTGTTTGTTGGATTGGTGTTATTCCCTTATTTTAACTAAAAAATGAGGGCAATCTAGTTCCTGATGACATTGATTTTCACGTTTTAATCGTGTTAAAATCATTTAAAAAAAATAGTTATTATCTATTATTTCTAATATTAGTGCGTCATTTTTCGTTAATTGTCTTTAACTATTTCTATTGCCAAAGTTCCAAACCTGCAGTACTACTGCATGCCAAAAAGCCTAACAATTTTTTTTTTTTTTTTCTTTTTCTTGATTACAGAAGCTAATTATGAACTTCTTTTATTCCTCTAAACAGGGCATGGCAACAATGACTCTCACTGCAGGTCTACCGTCCTTAAGGCCCTCCCACTGCGACGGCCAATCCAACTGCCACAACCCGGCTCATCCGTGGCAGATGGCCATTCTCTACATCTCGCTCGGATTCATCGCAATCGGTGCCGGCGGCATTCGTCCCTGCAACATCTCCTTCGGCGCCGACCAATTCGACACCGCCACGGAGAAAGGGAAACAGCAGCTGGCCAGCTTCTGCAACTGGTACTTCTTCCTCTTCACCGTCGCGATCATCTTCGTCCTCACCGGCGTCACCTACGTTCAGACAAACGTCAGCTGGTTCTTCGGCTTCCTAATCCCAACCTTCTGCTTCATCTTCTCAATAGCAGTTTTCTTGCTCGGACGCCACACTTACATCCTCGTCAAACCTCAAGGAAGCATCTTCCTAGACATGGTGAAAGTAATCGTCGCGGCATTTCGGAAACGAAGTACTATTAACGTCGGAAAACCACCCTTCTACGACCCGATCGTCTCGGACGAGATAAAGCTCGCTAGAACAAGCAGGCTGAGGTTTTTCGACAAGGCAGCCATGATTGTAGACCCCAGTGAAGTGGACAACAACGGAAAATCCAAAAACAGCTGGAGATTATGCACGGTACAAAACGTCGAACAGTTAAAGTCCATGTTAACTATAGTCCCGGTTTTGATAACCGTGGTTGGCTGTTTCATACCCATGAGCCAACCCGGAACTTTCGGGATCCTCCAAGCCATTCAGATGAACAGAACAATCGGGAAAAAGGGTTTCCAAATCCCACCGGCCTGGGTCAAGCTCACCATAATGCTAACCCTCTCGATCTGGGTCTTCTTCTACGAGAAAATCTACATCCCAGTTATGGAGAAACGGAGGAAAAAAAACAACGTTAGATTAACAGTTACACAAAGACTCAACATCGGAATCATACTCTCAATCATCTGCATGGTTGTCGCCGGGATCGTCGAGAAAAAGCGGAGAGAATCGGCTCTGAAACACGGTTCCTTCGAAGCTCCGATGTCGGTTTTTTATCTTATGTTGCCGTTCGCGTTGGCGGGCTTGGTCGAAGCCTTTGCAGCGGTGACATTGATGGAGCACTTGACGACGCGGTGGCCGGAGAGAATGAGGACCGTCGCCGGAGGAATCTTCTTCTTGAGCTTGTCGGTGTCGAGCTATCTGAACTCCATAATCGTCGGGGTAATCAACAAGGTGACGGCGACGAATGGGAGATCGCCGTGGCTGAGTGGAGACAACTTTAACAAGACCAGGCTCGATTACTATTACTACGTGATTGGTGGTGTTGGGGTTTTGAATTTGGTGTATTTTCATGTCTCGGCCAAGCATTACTTGGGTGGTAGTCAATTGGTTGACGACTCCGAATTAGCAGAGTCGAAAGACTCTGAGGAAGGGTTGGCCATGAAAGCAATTGTCTAGCCTAGGAAATTAACTACAATTAATTGTGAATCCTCAGTTCCTCATTCGATTCTTCAAATATCCTATATCCCAAAAGCTTTTTTTTTTTTTTTTTCAATATTTTATAAGCGTTGTCTCGCCATTTTGACTTTTCTTTACTGTATACGGTTATGGTAATTAGCAATTCGGTTCAGTAATAACGGTCGTCTTAATTTATATTCTAGAAGTTAAAAGAAGTTACAAATTTGATACGTCATGGAGACGTCAATATTTATTATTCAATATGTTTAATTACTTATGGGTTCTAATTTATATAAAGGCTTGGTAAGAATAATATAATAAATTTCAGCCTCATTCACTTCGCAGATTTAAATTTTTAATTTGAGCTGAGATGTGACATTTTTTTAGAGTTTTACTATAGTAAAAAAAATTAGATGTGACATTTTTTGATAGCTTTTTACTGTAGAAACCTAAAACTAAAAACTCGAATCGGTGAAATGAACGAGACCGAATCAACAAAATAGACTTTTAAATTTTAAAACATTACGAAAAAATATGGGGTGTGTTTAGAACTCGTTTTAAAATGATTTTATTTTTTGTATGAAAATGAAAATGAAAACGCTTTCAATCTCAAACAGAAATCATTTTTAAAAATGCGCTTAGTAGTTTTATTAAGAGATTGTTTTTAATATAAAAAATATATTAATGTCTCTCTCTCTTTTTCTCTCTGCTCGAGAGAGAAGAAAACAAAAACAAAAAACAAAAAATGACTAAAAGACGTTTTTCATTTCTCTTTCATTTTACACTAAATTAAAAAATCGTTTTTATTTTCATTTTCTGTCTTTATTGCGCCAAACACCAATTTGAAAACGTTTTTATTTTTTCTTTCTCAAAAAACGTAAAAAACAAAAACAGAATCAATTCTAAACACGCTATGAATTCTCTGTTGCTCTAATCCTAGGTAGCGTTTATTTCCTTACTTGCAAATGCATTGTCATCGCTCTCCTATCTATTGATCATGTGATCTCGTGCATGAATAAAGCGTTAAAATTAGCATCTTATTAACATAATTTAAAGTTCTCATATAAAGTTACATCTCAACTCAAATTAAAAATTTAAATCATTGAACTAAACAGACTTTAAAATAATCTCTAATTTTAAAATAAAAGAGGGGGCTAGATAACCTTTAACTTTTAGAAATATATATATATATATTTTTTGGAATACAATGCATAAGAAAATCAACATCCTACTACTTTGTAGCATTTTGAATTATTGTATTGGCATTTTCATGTTTTGATAATCTCAAAATAGTACCAATGATCTAAAGAAAAAATGACCACACTACATTTTTAGTGACAATTTCCGATGACGGTAAAAATATCGTTGCTAAGACAGTTTTTAGTGAAGATCTATTTCTTATCATTGTTAAAGATCGTGTGGCTGAAAAAAAAAAAAACAGAGAGAGAAAAATATAACAAATATCATATAAAAAAGAAGTTTGATCTATTCCCTCTGATGCAATTTGGGGATTTTTGTTTGTTCAATTTTCTCTAAATTTTCGTTTTCTATGATTAGTTATATATTTTGATTCTCATATTTCTGTATGATTTTGGTTAATTATTGAGAAGCTCATCATCTTCCATTTCTATATCCTTTTCAATAAAAGGGGAATGAATAAATGGCTGCATGATGATGCAAAGGAAATTGTTGTTGTGTTTAAATCTCCTGCAATACCCAGATGTTGATTCTTGGGAACGACGGCCGTCGGGGACCACCAGATTCGGCCCCGGCTTGTTAGATTAATCTGTGCTTGAGTATCTTTTTCCTCTTTTACTGAGAAATGTAATCTGGTTCCTACAAATAAAAATAATTAAAAAAAAAAAAAAGATACGTTGTTTGGACACTTTTATTCTGAGAAATGTGTTTTTTTTTACCAAGAATGATACAGAATTATCACTTGTGAGTGACCGGATTTATGAGTAATACGGTATGGCCCTTTTTTGATAAATATAGTATAATTATGAGTAAATATTATAGGTAAATACGATATTTGTTAATAAATATTATATTTATGTGTAAATATGATGTTTGCCTGTAAATATGGTATTTACAGGTAAATATCGTATTTACTGGTCGTCAACGCTAGTCACCAGTTACTGGACTTTTTTGATAAATATGATATTTATTGATAAATGTGGTATTTACTAATAAATACAGTATTTACCAGTCACTGGATGCTCCTCAAATTTTTTAGACAAATATGGTAAATATGGTATTTTATCATTAAGTGTGGTATTTATTGATAAATATGATATTTACTAGTCGTGTAAGTTGGTCCCCAAGTTTTTGGATAAATATAGCATATATAGTATTTATCGGTAAATATGGTGTCTACCTATCATCAAAGCGGGTGCCAAATTTTCATATATATATGATTTTTACTGGTAAATACAATGTTAAACAGTCGCCATAGTCGGTGGCTAGATTTTCAGATAAATATGATATTTACTAGTAAATACAATATTTATCAGTAAATATGGTATTTATGAGTAAATATAGTATTTATTAGTGAATATGGTATTTACGAGTAAATACAGTGTTAAACAACCATCGGAAAACAGTCGCTAGAGCAAGCCACCAATTGTCAGAAAATAGTAGCCTAAACCCGTCACTGGTGCTGGTCATGGTAGATTAAATTATAATCTACTTATTGTAAAAAAAAAAAAAAAAAAAAAAAAAAAAAAAAAAAAAAAAAAAAAAAAAAAAAAAAAACAACAACAACAACAACGTTATAATTTACTATTTTTAAAAAATAGATGTTTAGGGAGAAGGAGTGCGGTGGAAAAAAATTTAGGGGTATTTTTAGATTTTTAATAATGTTTAAAACTTAAACTATCAAATTATGCTATTATCTACTATTTTTAAAGAATATGATATAATTTACTAATCACTATACTAATTATGTTATTTCAATCACTTCAAAAAAAAAAAAAAAAAAAAAACTTTTAGCAATGACTTGCCTATTAAAAACTATAGTGCGTGTTTGGAACTGTTTTTGAAAATAATTTTCACGTATTTCGAAAAGTAAAAATGAAAATAAAACGAAATGACGTTTTTTTAATAAATATTTTGAAAACGAAAACAGTGAGAATGATTTTTGTAAAGAATATAGAAAACAGTTAAAAGTTATATTTACTTTTCTGTTTTCATTTTTTAGTACTTATCAATAATATTATAGCATATTAATTAATAAACACGATTTCAATTTTTTATTATACTCAAAACAATCTTTTAAAAAATCAACCAAACGCAATTTCAGAATCAATTTCAGCATAATTCCTGAAAAAAATCTTCTTTTTTTTTTTACTTTTTACTGAAAATAAAATTATTTGAAAACTAATTTTAAATGCACCCATGTAATTTTACATGTTTTTTCTTTTCTCTTTTTTTTTTTTTTTTTTTCTTTTTTTGCTTTGCGTCCGATTGCCCCTCCTCCTACACCCTTACCCCCCTTTCTCTTATTCTACCTCTCTCCCTAATTTTCTTTATATTTTTATGCAAACCCTATGTCCCTGATCTCTACCGAAGCCAATCGCCTCACGTTTTTCTCCACTCAGTGCATTCACCCCTAAATTAACTTCTTTCTATGTGCTTGTTTTTTTTCACTCATTTTTTTAATTATTCTTTTTCCACGTTTTATTGATGACTAAATTTGGATTAAAAAATAATTAAAACCCAACCGTGAATAAATTTGGGTTAAAATAAATAAAAATAAAAACTCATGCCATTAATTAGCAGATGACATCTCAATTTTCATGATGAAAATTAATTCCATTATCAATTGGATATTTTCCAGTTTATGGGGCTAATTGGTAAAAATTATTTGGTCAAAATGTACATTACCAATAAACTAAAAGTTCGGGGACGAGAATGAAAATAAGTCAAAACGGCTTTATTTCCCGCGCCGTCTTTGTATGTGAAAATCTGATCTATTTTATCTCCATCTTCCGCTACACCTCTCTATTTTCTTCTTAATTAATCCCCAAAACGTCTCTCTCTCTCTCTCTCTCTCTCTCTCTCTCTTAAAATCCATCAGCCATGACCAGCGCCATCCGTCGACTCCTCTTGCCATGCTTTTGCCCCGCCACCGTCTCCGATGGCGGCGCAACGGCCGTCACCACCACCAAGAAACGCCTGAGCACCTCGCTGCGCGACGACAACCCCCAAGACCCAAACGACAACGACCAAGATTCCTCTCCATCTCCTTCCTCATCCCCGACTGCGGACTCCATCTTCTTCTTCTTCCCGCCTTCCTCCGCCGCCCCGGCGCAACCCCGGCCGTCAAAGTCAATGGTGATCGGGACAATCTTCGGCGCCCGCCGCGGCCACGTCTGGTTCTGCATCCAGCACGACCGCCTCTCGTCAAAACCCCTCATTCTGCTCGAGTTCCCGATCGTCACTCACCAGCTCGTCAACGAGATGCGATTCGGCATCGTGCGGATCGCCCTCGAGTGCGATCGGTCGGATCTCGGGGCGTGCCCGCTCCGTTCGGTGCCGGTCTGGACGATGTACTGCAACGGCCGGCAATTAGGTTTCGCGGCGAGGAGGAGGGCGAGGGATTGGGTCAAATTGATGCTGAAGACGATGAGCTCCACGACGGTCGGAGCCGGTGTCATGCCGATTAGGTCCGGGCTCGGATCGGGATCGGTTTCGGAAGAAGTGATGTACATGAGAGCTAATTACGAGCACATGGTGGGGAGTGCTGATTCCGAGTCGTTTTACCTGATTAACCCGGACGAATGTCCGAGTCAAGAACTCAGTGTCTTCTTGCTCAGATCCAGGAATGGGGTTTGTCGTTAAACAGCATCAAGAATTTTGTAGTTGGGGAGATTTTTCTCAGTGAAAACTAGTCGTTTTCTTTGTATTTATAGGGTGGTGTTGGAGTTTCTTTCTTGACGAAACGTTTTCTTTAGTTTAGAAGATAATGTACATAGTTGGTAAGACTATGTAGGTTGATAACTGTTTTAGGACTACTTGAGAAACACTTTCTATTTAAATTGGGCATCATATAAAATGTTAGAAAGATAGTTGATAATCTAGTACCTTTTCTTTTTTCTTTCTTTGAATCTTGAGACATTATTATGATCACTTTTTAATGTTAGAGTACTTTGGTAAAACACAAGTACATGAAGAGTTTGTCTGTTTTCGGAGCTTTTATTATTATTATTATTATTTTGTTAGAACTCTGAACTTGGTTGCTTGAATTGTTATCTTTGCTCTGACTCTGAGTATAATTAATATCCAAAATTTCAACACAAGTACATGACTGCTTTTTAGAAGATTTTTTTGAAAGAGTTTTTTGTCTCCTTTTATTTGCCCTTTTTGGCTGGGTCGCGGTTGGTTGCAATAGGAGATAATAGTTTTTTTTAGGAGATAATAGCTGGTATTATTAGGTGTGTTAATTTCACCGATTTAAGTTTAGAATTTAAGTTTTATTACAGTAAAAATCTTTAAAAAATAGTTATATCTACGTTTTTTATTACAATAAAAAATTTTTACATAAAATTATATCTTAACTCAAATTAAAAATTTAAATTAATAAACTGAACGAGTCCTTAATTAATGAGTTCTTGGACCAACGTCAACAGAACAGTAACAGTCAAAAAGGCAAAAAAAGAAAAAAGAAATGGAAATGGAAAAAAGAACAGTAAACTTTTGAAATTCGTTTGGGAATACGAGACATGATGACCTTTTTCTTTGATGTAATGACGCTGAATACTTTGACCAATACAAGTACGAGAAGGTTTGTTTTTACTGTCTTTCATAATTTCGCATCTTACTCTCCGTTTGTCTAATTACTTATTTAATATTTAAATTTTTAATTTAAATTGAAATATAATTTTATGTAAAATTTTTTTATTATAATAAAATAATTAAATGTGTTTATTTTTAAAATTTTTTTATTATAATAAAATTTAAATTTTAAATTTAAATTAATAAAATAAACATAGTTTAAAAATTTCAACCGTAGTCTTATAGTGAAACAAGTAATTTTATTTCACAAGTGAAGTGTTTTCACTGTTAAATTAATTTTTTAATACTTAAATCTACTGTATAAATAGTTTTATGTAACGTAGTGTAATTTTTAACACAACTATGTACAAATTTAACTGTAAAAAAAAAAAAAAAAAAAAAAAAAAAAAAAAAAAAAAAAAAAAAACACTAATTTAATGATTAAAAACACTTACTCTATAAAGTAAAATAGTTTATTCCGCCTGAAGGATTCCCAAATTCCAACATAAAGTACATGAAAAGTTTTTTTGTCTTAACGCGAACAAGAATTAATTTTAAAAATTTCTCTTAAATTATAATCTTTATAACACTTTATTTTTTAAAATTTAAAAAATAACATTCATTTTCTTTTAATTTTATTTTGTTAATAAATTTTTTTATTATAATAAATAATAAAATTATCACATGTCACTTATTTAATGAGAATAAAAATTACAATTATATTTATACTCTTCTAATCAGATAATTCCTCATAAAAAATTCACTATTTTCATTTTCATTTTGTTTCTTTTTTTCCTCACCTCCTCGCCTATGATGATGGATGGGCTGCTCTCAAGTGGGTAAACTCAAGATCATGGCTTCAAAGTAAAAAGGACTCCAAGGTTTATATACATTTGGCAATGAACCTTGAACACCCACTCTCTCTCTCACACACACTGCGAAACATGTTGTCTCGCAAATCTGTGAAATGGGTTCTACTTTTGATGATGATCTTTATGTCCGTGTTTGAATTATCCAGCTCCAAAATTAATCCTCAGCTATATATATATATACATACATACATACATACATATATATATATATATATATATATATATATAGAGGGAGAAAGAGAAATACTTGGAAAACGACGAAATGAAAGGGGATATGTGCTAAAACCCACGAAGCATTTGAACTTTTGAACTTTAGCAAAAGATAGCTTTTCTTTTGTTCTGCAAATCCACCGGCAAACGATGAGAAAGGGAGAGAGAGATAGTTCAGTTAGTGAGAGAAATAGACGAAAATGGTGAATCATCAGCTCCAAAGCTAACGGTGAAAACCGCACAATTATTTAATTAGAAGAGTATAAATGTAATTATACTTTTAATTCTTATTAAATAAATAATATATTATAATTTTGTCATTCATTATAATAGAAAAAAAAATTTATTAATAAAATAAAGTTAAAAAAAACATATATTATCTTTTAAAATTTAAAAAATAACATATTATAAAGATCATAATTTAAAAAAAATTTTTAAAATTAATCATTTCACCAAAAAAAATGCCCACTATCACTGATATCTTTTTTATTTTTATTTTTTTTTTTGTCTTTAATTTTAGAATCTAATCTCCTATGTACTGATACTGCTATTGTGAAATTGAACTTTCAAAGGCCCTGTTATTCCAACAAAGATTCCACTAGTTTTATTTCCTGTGGCCCTCACAGTCCAAATCTGTCATTATTCATATATGCTCAATCTAATAATTAAAATATCTGTACTGCTTTCAGTACTATTAACATATTAATCGTAATCAATTATCAACTGTTTATGAACTGTGCAGGACCTGTTCTGATTAATATGAATGGTCTGAGTTTTTTAACGTTATCACCTACAAGACAGAAGATTCCTATCTTCGTAAGCCTTACATTTTTTTCTGTTCTCTTTTTTTTTTTTTTTTTGGAGTTTCGAAAGGTTTCTTTTGTTTTGTTTTAATATTTGATCATGTCCATCGAAGTAAGGTGGCAATTGCGGTATTGCATTCGTGTCGTATTAATTTTTTGAGTTGATACAATAAAATTTAACATAAATATAATTAATTTATTATGCATGTCAAAATATAAAATTTAAACACGACTTACATATTAATAAATTGACAAGATACGATACGACACGATTAATTTATTTATTAAACAAATTATAATAGTATCGTGTTAATCTGTTTCTCCCGTTTATAAAATGAGTTATAATAAGATCGTGTCAATCTATTTCTCAACCTGTTTTTCTTTAAAATAATATATATTTGTAAATATAGGTAAATTGTGTTGTATATTTGTGTTATCTAAATATGACACGTTTAATAAAAAAAATTATAGTGAGTCAATTATGGGTTGACATATTAACTTAAAAATGATACTCTATTTAATTTTCTTTTATGAGTTTGACCTGATGTAGACCTAAATTTATTTATAATAAATTTAAACCTATTAATTTCACGTGGATTTCAAATCGTGTTCGCTACCTAAATGATGAGTACTACATCCAAGTATGTGGACCACTTAAAAACCACCAGAGAATAAGGAAAAAAAAAAAAAAGAGGTAACTATCACCTATTAGTGGCAACTCATCTACAAATATGAGCTTACCAATAATGAAACCAGAAAAGGGCATTATAAATTAAAGTTGTTCTAATGCACTAACATCCAAGAGGTTTTAATTAGTCTTGACTGTAGAGAACCATTACCCTCACAGAGATTTTTTTTTCTTCCTTCTACAACTGTTTTGATATTAACAGTTTCTAATGCATACAAAAGTTTTTAGATTTGTTTAAAGGAAATCCAAAAACGCATGGGCTTATAGAGGTAACCATGAAAATATCATAATTCAGAATTAAACCTCCACCACCTAAATATAGTTATCTTGAGAAACAACTTGTTTATAGCTTTGGACTATATATGTTTTGTTTTTACATAAGATCAGAAGGTTCTGAAGTGTCTCAACTTAGTAAGAAGTAAAGCCATCTGCTTGATCTTCTGCTTTTCAAGATGTTGGAGGGAAAAGCAGTGGTGCGCGAGACAGATATGTCACAGATAATGCAGAGCCATGTCATGGAGTTGGCTTACAAGGCCCTTGATCTGCATGAAGTTTCTGATTGTCAGTCCATTGCTCATTACATCAAGCAGGTTCACTTTGTTTCCTTATGTACCCTTTACTAGTATCAATGAATTTTTATTTTCCTATATGCTTACAGTTTAAAAGAATGGAAATGGAAGTATCTTTTTTAATAGTGTATTTTTTGTCATCTGCTTGTTCTAAAAGGCCATAAGTAAAGTTTTTTTTTTTTTTTTTTTTTTTTTTCAAAAAGCATGCATGGAAAGAAAGATACAAATTCTAACTTTGAAACAAGGAACTGTTTGAAGTTATTCCCGAAAAGGGAAAACCATTTCTAAATTACATCAAGCAAATCTTAGCAACCACTTTTGGCCAAATATAGCTTGTTCAAACGTTTCATCAAATTGTTTCATTGGAACAAAGTTAAATATTGGGGTTCAAGAATTAAAATTGCTTGAGATTCTTTTTTGTCGTTTTTCTCTCTACTTGTGTGATGGTTTTAGGGGGAGAGGTAATTAGGTTGAGCTGTAGACTGAATCTTGTGTTGTGTCACTAAGAGGACAGATAAAAGTAGTAATTATAAGTTGAGTATATATTCTTCTTCAACTTTTGTCTACATATATACTGTTATCAAATATTCTTTTGGAATTGGAATGTAGTTGCCTTATTTGCCTCAGTGATTAGTGATAGAGGCTGATCTGAAACTGCTGCAAAAGGCTCTAATCGTAACTGTCACTTTCAATAAGCATTGCACTAATCTATTGTGGGATAAGACATTACAGAATTTAGTGTTGGGTATAAAAATTACCCAGAAAAGTTCTTAATGCATTAAAGGACCCCAGAAATACTTTGCTAACAGACTGTTCAATGTGATACTGTGATAACTCATAGCTTCCGTTTTTCACACTCATTCCAGAAATCAAAAATAGGATAATAGAATTTTTCTTTCAGGGCTAGATTATCCCTAGGACTTCATGAATGAACAAAGTTCCAAGAATTTTGTCATGACACTGCTTGATTGTATAAAAAATTTAGCATCTGCTCATAACTAAATTGTGACAGAGAACTGACATGTTATTCTATCACGCAATCCTCAGCTTCAAGTCTTGTTCGTTAATGCTAAAATGTAATTTCATTTTTATTTTGATTAAGAATACTTATAGGAACACTAACTCTAATCTCAACTTTTGTACCAAGTCAATCAATTATCGTTATTTCATTGGTATATGTTTTCGCCACATCAATTAATAATAAGTGGTTGCACCTACCAATACAAGAATAGTAACTTGGCAGTTGGTACAAAAGTTGGGATTAGAGTTGGTGTTCTTAGCTTTTGGATTAAAGTGTCTGACATTAAGCTCTGCATGAACTCAGCTTATGACATTTCAATTTGCTTCGCAGAAGTTTGATGAAGCTTATGGGCCCGCATGGCACTGTGTGGTCGGCAACGACTTCGGATCTTGCATTACGCATTTGTGTGGAAGTTTCATTTTCTTCCATGTGGAGATGATGGAGTTTCTTATCTTCAAGGATGGCAAAGACTTTAATGAAAGCAAGGATGAGGCTATTGGAGTACTGAAGAGAGCAAATATAAATGTTTCATAAGATCTCACATCACATGTATTACTTTTCATTGCAAGAGAAATTAGATTCTAGAAATGCTAAGCATATACAACTCTAGTTGGAAATAAGCACTTTCTTGACAAATCAGCAACCTGTTATTTGGATTTAGTGACTACATCAATCCTATTTCTTCAACTTAATAATATATATACATACATTTAAGCATATATGACTATACTATGTTTAGAAATTATAGAGTATCTCCATCAAGGAGAAGAGAAGAACCACATGAAATGCTCCAACATTTATAGAATTGTTTCTTTCAAAGTTTTGAGCATAGCGAATGGTCTATTGTAGCTCTTCAAATGTACAAATTTCAAATTCTGCTGATATACCAGGCCAAGAGGCTTTAGAGATATTGGTCTGATCCTCATCACAAAATATCAAGGTTTTAATATCCTGAATTTGAAAACTGCTTGAGGACATGTCTCGGAAGCATAAATCTCAATATGCGGCAATCTTTCATCTGCAGTGCAGTGAGCCATCAAATTTGGTTTGAACTTTCTGTATTTCTTGATTAATTGAGTTTTAGGAGCTGTTTTAGTTTAGCGCTTATGATGCAAGGATCATCACCTGCATGAGCCACAAAGAAAAAACAAGAAAGAAGATTAACAAAAGCCAAAACGATATATTGGTGGGCACATCTAGTAGCTTAACTTGCCTGTTAAGTTAATCACCAACTCTTGCATTGTCAGTAAGGGTGAGGTAATCTGCAACCCGAGGTCTAGGATACAACAAAAACATTGTCATCTAAACCTCAGGATGCAGATTACCCGATCCTAACACAATAATCAACTCCGATGGGAGCAAATAGAAGACGAAAGCAGCATTGTGTCAAGTGGTTTAGCTTCTTGATATCAGTTTAATCAACTACTATTGCATTGCCAGAAAGGAAGAGGTAATCTGCATCCCAAGGACTAGATTCAACCAAATACGGTGATCAACAACTATTGCATTGCTTATTTGCCTCAGTGAATAGTGATAGAGGCTGAACTGAAACTGCTGCAAAAGGCGCTAATCGTAACTGTCACTTTCAATAAGCATTGCACTAATCTATTGTGGGATAAGACATTCCAGAATTTAGTGTTAAAAAGAGTATAAAAATTAACCAGCAAAGTTCTTAATGCATTAAAGGGCCCCAGAAATACATTGATAACAGACTGTTCAATGTGATATTGTGATAACTCATAGCTTCTGCTTTTCACGCTCGTTCTAAAAATCAAAAATAGGATAATAGGATGCAGATTACCCAATCCTGAAGCAATATCAGGTCCGTGAAAACGAATAGGATAGCTTATGCGAGTGTAGACGCATCAACTAGTTTAACTTCTTCACATGCTTATTAGGTTGATCAATAAGTATTGCATTGCCAAAAAGGAAGAGGTAATCTACGTCCCGAGGGCTAGATTCAACCAAAATATAGCGATCTAAACCTCAGGATGCAGATTACCCGATCCTGAAGCAACATCAGCTCCGAGAAAACGAATAGAAGAACAAAGCAGCATTATGCCAGTGTAGGCGTGTCAAGCAATTTAACTTCTTCACATGCTTATTAGGTTGAGATTGCATTTCCAGAAAGGAAGAGGTAATCTACATCCCAAGGGCTAGATTCGACAAAAATATAGCGATCTAAACCTCAGAATGCAGATTACCCCATCCTGACACAACATAAACTGAACTCCATGAAAAAGAAAACAGAGAGAAAAGAGAACTGTTTAATTAGTAGAAGCTTTGTAGTAAGGATGGTTGAGGCCCCTATGCATGATGGCAGGTATTTATAATAGTTTCTAAAGTTAATGGGGTACATATGGCATCAAATATCAATCAGTGATCATGTCCCCTTTTTTGCCAGAATCATTCAATGATTCTGTTATTTCCTAAGGAAAGCCAATGATATGGCAGAACCTGGCTTTCCAAAGAAAGTGATTGTTTCTTCCTTGACCGCTTTCTACGAGGATTGAGGATTGATAGAGATCTTCCCTTTGCTACTTAAAAATTATTCTCGCGAAATCATGGCAATCCAGTCGAAAACGCTGAAGAAAATCCAAAAAACGCGAAGGAGTAATCGCCGTGAATGTTAAGAGCAAAGTTCAATCGTTGTTTAGTGTGCTTCAAGCTAAACCTTTTCGGTCTATGAATCTTGAGCTTTAAGAATGCATCTGCTGATGAAGGATTCTCTAGCTATCTGTTTCATAGCTGATGAACTGAAAAGGAAAGAGGAACCAACTTATTCTATTCCCTGGCTATTGAAAGGCACACCATGCTCCAGCTCACAGCAGCTTGTTCGATCACAGGAACAAGTGAAGTATATCCATAGAAAATAAAAAAGAAAAAACTTCTTCCAAATCTTGGAAAAAAAAAGTGTAGTAATTACCACAAAATGCAGTCTAACCACTTTCGAGTTAAAAAAAACAAATGTTTGATAAATGAAACAGTTATATTTAGAACTATATATATATATATATATATATATATATATCTTAGAAAGCAAATGGAACCAATACTAAATATATTATGCTTCTTCAGATTACTACTGCCCCACATTTCACTTTTGGAACCAATCTCTGTCTAAGGTTGCGATCACTAGAATTCCTTCTCTCGAGCAACAACGATGGAGCGGCTTTTATGGCATCTCTAATGATAATTTGCTTTTAGTAGTGGATGGACCATGCAATGGACCAGAAGAAACAGAATTACAAAAAAGAAAAATGCTAAATATCATCAGTGACTAGTTTCAACCAGTCCAATTTTGTATGGAAATAACCAGTCGCCTCAAAATTGGTACGTGAATCATGGTTGGAACAATGGGTTGTTGTTTAGTATGGAAATAACCAGTCGCCTCAAAATTTTGTATGGAAATAACCAGTCGCTCCACTTGTATGAAATAATTTTGTGCATTTTGCTTTTAACCACTCAAAGTTTTCAATGGATCATTGTTTAGTACATGTACTCAAAACTCGAACTATGATTATGTTATAGTATTTTTTTTTTTATAAAAATTTGAATTAAAAAATTCACACCAACAATTATCTCATAAAAAATTTAAATCAAAACTCAAACTATAGGTTAAATACACTTTTCAAATGAATTCTTAAAAATTATCACATCAAACTATGTGCGTATTTGACTTAAAAAAATTATCACCAATAATTCTCTTTTTTTATTATTATTAGTTTTTTTTACTGGTTAAAAATTATTATGTCAAACTATATAGTTTTTATAAATTTGGCTCGTAATTAGTTTAGCTCGTCATTTTTTTTCAATAATTCTCTCATAAAAAATTTAAATCAAAACCTAAACTATAGTTTAAATACACTTTTCAAATGAATTCTTAAAAATTATCACATCAAACTATATGCACGTATTTAACTTAAAAAAATTATCACCAATAATTCTCTTTTATTATTATTATTAGTTTTTTTTACCGGTTAAAAATTATTATGTCAAACTACATAGTTTTTATAAATTTGACTCATAATTAGTTTAGCTCGTCACTTTTTTCCGACCGGTTAAAAATTGCCATGTCAAACTATAAGGTTTTTATAAGTAATTTCTGTCTTGGTATCTTGGTTATAAATCCTTTGCCAGAACAAAGAAGGCGAAAAAAGCAGAACTGAAACAAAATCATGGGTTAATTTCCTACTCAATCGTGTGCAACAACCTGAAACTCTCCCAAAATGGGAATAGATTCTCATAGATTCTTTTGAAGAAGGTCCCGAAAAAATTGTACGATAAGATCTTCTTTTTGGTGGATTTACGGTTGTTGAAAGATCATTTTGCATATATGCAGATCATTTCTCTGCGAAATTCACAATTTAAATTAATATGTAATTTTATATTATAACTTTTAACTATAACAAAAAAAATTAAATATAATTTTTTATAAAAATTTTAATTATAATAAAATTATAATTAAAAATCTTAAGAAAATGTTTGATATTTAAATTTATTTTTTAATTCAAATCATAATTCATAATTTTTTATAACATTTTTTTTATAAAAAGTATACATAAATTAAAAATAATTTTAATCACATTATTTTAATTCATAAATTAAACACTTTTTAAATTAATAAAATAAATAAGACTTACGTATTCAAACTACGGCCTCTAGTACTCTAGAGACTAGTACACATTTATATGTCATCATATATATCTATATATACGTATCTTTTTCAGATGTTAATTAGTAATGAAATGACTGATGTACCAATCTTGTTTGAACAGCCTAAAAGACACAACAGAAATGATGGGGAATCTTGTGAAGTCATTTATGCATCACAAGCAACGCAACAAATGTATGCTGTAGCCAATTAATTTGCTTACAATATTATTAAAAGTGTTAAAGTGGGTTTTTTTTTATACTTAAATACTTTTTTTTTAAAAAAAAAATACTCAAATACTTTGCAGTTAAAGTAAAGAGAAGATAGAGATCCAAAGGCTAGGCTTAAAGCCGATGCTTATTCTATGTTTCTTGGTTATATCTGATTTTTTTTTTTTTATTATTTTTTATACAAATTGATGATCAGTCATGTTAGGGAAACAGCCTTTTTGCTGGAGTGCAGATTCGGCTACATGTATATTTATTTATTAAGTTGTAATCAATTTAAAAAATAATAATAATAAGCAAAATGAACGGACTTGCACCTTTCAACAGAAATAATCTTTCCGATAATAACTGTTAATTACATCCCTTAATACACTTTATAACATACGATATGTACAAATATTATCCTTTCTAAAGCATACTCTGTTTTTTTTTTTTTTTTTTTTTTTTTTTTTTTTTGCCATGTTCTAATAATGTTATATTTTCTGCGTTAATGTTTTTAAGGATTCTCATGCAGAGCCGTGGATATGATGTAAGCCACGTGTAACTAAGTCGAAATGACATATATTTAGTGTGTGTTTTGTAAATAGATTTAGAATTATAATTATAGATCTTGGTTCATAATCAGTATTTATTTGTAGTGATTTAGAATCAGTGTTTGGTTTGGATGATTCTAAAACTACATCCTCTTTTGATTCAAGGTGATTCAAATTTCTAATTTTGAATCATGGTTTTAAAATCATAATTTGAACCCATAATCATAAATCATGGTTCTGGTTTCAGAATTATTATTAGAATCACCTTGATTTAAATCATCTTACCAAACGAACCCTTAGATATTTATTCTTTGCATGCATTAACGTTAAAGAAAAGGGAAGAAGCAATATTAACAATCTAAACTGTATTGGTGATAAGAAATGAGAACCGCAAACTGAGTTCAATCTGGCATTGTCACATAATTTATGGGCGGTATAAGTTACACGTTTTATACAATAGCTAAGACATCAAAATCTCAAAATCTATGATACATAATCTATGATATCAAAATCTCAAATATTCAAGTGTCTATTACAATAGCTAGTAGTAGGGCATTTATAACTTGCATAGAATGATAAACAAAATAATTAACCACTAAGACCAACGATAATACAAATAAATAAATACTTTAAAAAAAAAAACTACTATTATAACTAAAACCTCTTATATCAGTTCACCTCTCTATAAAAGAACTCATTCTCAAATTCGGTGGAAGCATGCAGAAATAAACTGTAGCAAGCGATACAACTATTGGAAAAGGTCACAAATGCCCACACAATTCGCTGTTGATGTCTTCTTTACCCTTTTGTCTTCAATTCCTCAAATTTAGGCTCCCTTCGTTTCGCTAATTTGTATCACATCTAGTACAGTATTTTCTCTAAAAAATATTTAAATTCAACTTTTCTTATCACAGTATTTTCTCTCACATAAATTCATTTTTAATTCAAGTTCTCAACTCAAACAGACAAAACTAAATGAGAAATTAATGTGTAGCGTAGTAACAAATCAAACGAGGATAATCAATGGCTTCACCACCAAATTCTTCAAAAAATAATGCTCTCAATTACTGGCTTTCCAAGTTGTGCTCCAATTGTTCCAATTTCTTCTTCAACTTCATTTTTTGGTACACTATAAGCTTCAACAACTATTTTAAGACCAATTTGATCATCAGATTCTTCAATTTTGACCCCATCAAAGTGCTCCACAAACTTCCACTTAAACATGTTTCCAACATTAATAATTGTCTCTCATTTCACCAATTGGAGTTTTGCTACAGTAAAAAGCTCTAAAAAACAGTCACATTTAACTTTTTTGCTTCAGTAAAAAGCTCTCATATAAAGTCACATTTTAACTCAAATTAAAAACTCAAATCAACGAACTAAATGGGCCTTGAGAAGTCCTACCACATTTTTAATTTTGAATCCACGTTGGCACCAAACAATAGCCGATGGTATCCCACAAATGCCTACACAATTCGCTATTGATGTCTTCTTTACCCTTTTGTCTTCAATTCCTCAAACTTAGCTCCCTTCGTTTCGGTAGTTTGTATCACAACTCAAGTTTTTACTACAGTATTTTTTCTCACAAAAATTCAAATTTAACTTTTCCTATTACAATATTTTCTCTCACATAAATTCATTTTTTATTCAAGTTCTCAACTCAAACGAACGAAACAAATGAGAAATTAATGTGTAGTGTAGTAACAAATTGACCGACGATAATCAATGGCTTCACCACCGAATTCTTCAAAAATAATGCTCTCAATTACTGGCTTTCCAAGTTGTGCTCCAATTGTTCCAATTTCTTCTTCAACTTCATTTTTGGGTACACCATAAGCTTCAACAACTATTTTAAGACCAATTTGATCATCAGATGCTTCAATTTTGAACCCATCAAAGTGCTCGCAAACTTCCACTTAAACATGTTTCCAACATTAATAATTGTCTCTCATTTTACCGATTCGAGTTTAGAATTTGAGTTTTACTATAATAAAAGGCTCTCAGAAACAGTCACATCTAACTTTTTTGCTACAGTAAAAAACTCTCATATAAAGTCACATTTCAACTCAAATCAACGAACTAAATGAGCCTTGAGAAGTCCTACCACATTTTTAATTTTGAATCCACGTTGGCACCAAACAATAGCCAATGGTATCCTACAAATGCCCACACAATTCGCTATTGATGTCTTCTTTACCCTTTTGTCTTCAATTCCTCAAATTTAGGCTCCCTTCGTTTCGCTAATTTGTATCACAACTAGTACAGTATTTTTTCTCATAAAAATTTAAATTCAACTTTTCATATTACAATGTTTTCTCTTACATAAATTCATTTTTAATTCAAGTTCTCAACTTAAACGGGTGAAACTAAATGAGAAATTAATGTGTAGCGTAGTAACAAATTGACTGAGGATAATCAATGGCTTCACCACCAAATTCTTAAAAAATAATGCTCTCAATTACTGGCTTTCCAAGTTGTGCTCCAATTGTTCTAATTTCTTCTTCAACTTCATTTTTTGGTACACCATAAGCTTCAACAACTATTTTAGGACCAATTTGATCATCCAATTCTTCAATTTTGACCCATCGAAGTGCTCCACAAACTTCCACTTAAACATGTTTCCAACATTAATAATTGTCTCTCAACGTAACACATATGCATTTTAACTTATTTTCCTCAAAATAGAACTATTCGGATACAAACTGTATCATTTTAACTTATTTTATTTTATTTTATTGTAATTTTAAAAATGTATTTAAAAAAAAAAAAAAAAAAAAAATGATATGTGGTTATATCGCATCAAATTTACAAAAGTTAAAAACAAATCTTACACCAAATGTCTTTTGGAAAATATTAGAAAATATTGGGGAATATTGGAATATTTTGAGAAGTTATAAAAGAACACTAGTTAATGTGCTTTGTTTTCTACTTTATCCATATCTTATTAGATGAATAATAGATTCTTGTAACCTAATATCCGATTTTTTGTAAGAGAAAATTGTTTTTCTTTTATCTTATTTAAATGATAACAAAAAAGTATTTGATTATTATGTTAAAGTATGACAAGTTTAGTCTTTCCACTTTTAGAAGGACAAAAATAGCGGGACTCATAGATCCTTTTAGACTTTTATTTTTCTTTTTTCTTTCACTATTCTCTTATTTCAAATAATTAAGGCCTCATTCATTTCGTGAATTCGAGTTTTTAATTTGATTTAAAATGTGATATTTTCTGAAAGTTTTTTACTATAGCAGAAAAATTAAATCTGACATTTTCTGAAAGCTTTTCACTGTAAAAATTTAAAACTAAAAACTCAAATCGGTAAAAAACTCTCACTATCGACACAAGACTAATCGTAATTGGACTAGCCAAACTAGTCCGATCATGCAAACACGTTGATTCTTCTTTAATTTTTTTGTTTTCACTCATTTCATTTAGTTTTTAAACTAATTTAAAAAATATTAAATAATTAATGGATAATGGCTAAAATAATATTTAAATAATAATTGTCAGGAGTATTTTTATTATGTTAAGATCTTTGAAAAAATGAAAGGATTTGTTATCTACCTCTTTTGAAATACTTAAAAAGATGATTTTAGTCTTAAAATAAAAAGAATACTTTTTAATTATGAAAACCACAGGGACAAACATGAAATTTGAGTAAACCTCAAGAAATTCTTTCGATTTTTTCGCTTTTTAACATAGAACAAAATTGTCTTTCTCCGCTCTTAAACAATCTGTTCTCAGCAAGATTAACAAATATATACATACATACATACATACATATATATATATATATATATATATATATGTTCTTAGCAAAAATTTGTTCTCGGGATTTCAGGCACCAACCACATGGTTCCAAAAAATTCTTGCTCAGCATATAGATAGTCTGTAACGCACATATTTCCCGTATATAATTCATCTTTCCAAAAATAAATTGGCCAACACAGCTAGTCAAAAAAAATCAAAAATAAATAAATATATAAATAAAATAAGGTTTCAACACAAAGGTGACGCTCTAACAACTAACAAACAAGCTTGCCGCAACAAAAATGTGATGTTGATAATTATCAACAAATAAATGCCAAGAGGTTACCTCCAAAATATTTTGAGATTGGGTACGTAATGTGGAACATGAAGCCAAATACCTATACACGAAAAAATAATCGACTATTGGCAGCAACTGCAAAATTTACCACCATAGAATATCTGATGAACTACCACAGAAATCTTAACTGCCACAGAAATCTTTTTTCCTATATATCCCCTAATTTCTCTACTTAATTACTTTTAGCTTATGTTTTAAGCATCAAAATACTCGAAACCCGAACTTGCTAACCGGTTTGAGGAGCACAACTGATGTTTGAAATGGGAGACTAAAGCAACTAATAACTTGTTTGGAAGCTCGACAAAAACACCTTCAGCATTTCGTAGGTCATGAACACAATGCCTACACCCGGAACAACCTTGTAGTATTCTGGCAGAATGCCTCTATACAAGCCTCGCAGGCCTTCGGTCTTGAATATATGCCTAAATGCCCCGAATAAGCCGTTATTATAGACTCGTGCTCGACCACAAGCCCCCTCCAGTTGCATCCGTCGTCTCACAAGATCAAGAGGGAATGTTGCTGAAAGACAATAGGAAGAAAAATTAAGAACCACACAGATATTAGAAAAGCCCACAATTTATATGAATCTCTTTATCCCATTTTATTTGGTTTTATTTGATTCACTACCCTCCGTTCTTGTTCCTTTCACTCGATGTCAAAGATCACATTATTAACCCGTTTACATCATCAATCCCTAAATTCAGGCCCACAAGACTATTTGTCCTCCTATAAAGCACACATTTAAGTAGTGGCCCTGCAATCTTTAAACCTCAGTTATCATTTTTCCATCCTTTTCTACCAATTACTTGTATGAACCAATTCTATCGCCGGTAAAAAGCCTAAAATTGTAAATTATTTTAAGCATTGGCCAAATATCATGGCCTTATCTTTGTTTGTACGGGGTATAACCAAAGAAACATTTCTCTCCTTTCTTTGCACAGATATCAAAACAATGAAGAGAAGCCAGATTAAGAACTTTAAGCCAAAACTCTGAACAAAAAATATAATGAAAAGTGAGGGGAACTTACCTGTTGATGATGCGATGCCTGAAAGACTACCGCAAGCAAGACTGACCATGACAGTTGAATCATTAGGCCTGAATCAAAAGGATCAGTGAGAATATTACAACCAAATGCACCAACAGAGTATGACAACCATTGAACAATTATGTCCCTTTTTATCAATTCCTTTCATTTTATTTATTTACTTTTTCCTCAAAATCAAATCTTATCAAGTTACCTATGAAAAGATGCGGTTCTCACCTATGAGATTGCCAATAAGATCTTAATGTCTCATAAACAGAGAAACTTATTGCTATACTTGGTCCTACACCCTGCATCAAGAAAAAAAATAATAATAAAAAAAAGGCAATGCAATTGCAAATCAACACCAATGTAACTATTCAATAAGAGCATCTCCAAAGCAATGCTATAATTGCTATGCCAATTGTAAATTTAACACTTGAGTGCAAAAAATACTCTCCAATGCAATGCTATTTATTGTGGCAAATTTGCCATATAGTAGAGAGAAAATCTCCATCTTTTTAACCATTGATTTAATTAAAGCTTGTTACGATCAGGCTCATTTGGCTGAGATCTTGCCTGGAAAAGGCTTGGGTAGGGTCAGTTCCTTTGGCAGGGCTTGCTAATTCCTCGAATTTGAACATGAGTTGAGTTCATACATTTTGAATGCTTTCCTATTCAAGACATACTACCAATTCCTTTGAAGCTACCACCACTACCGAAGCTAGCTTGCTTGTTTTGGTTACCGGTTGTGGTTTTGAAACCAGAGAAAGAAGATCCGGTTGGACTTGCTAGCGATGGGAGATTAGTCACCGGAAGACTTGCTGGCTTGGCTATACTTTGTGATAAATTTCCCACCAAGTATAGCATATGGCAAATTTGGCACTTGATTCCTATCAATTGATATGGTTGCTTTTTCATTCAATCATTACAACTTTTGCTTTTTAAAATTAAAAATTAACTTTTACAGCTTTCAAAGTTTAATGATTTTAGGAAAAGTAGATTTTAGCATTTGAAATAGCATTACGCATTGAAGCACAAATGAAAATAACAAATGCTATCATACTTTTTTGTGTCAAATATACAATTGGCATATAGCATTTGCATTGGAGATGGTCTAAGGACAGATTGAAGCACATCAGAACACCAAAATAAATATGAATAAATGAATCGAAGGATGATGGAAATATACCAGCAATGTTGGACCAAGTCCTTTATATAAGCCCAAAAAACCTTCTTCTCTGCAAATGGTATCAAACGCATGCCAGATGCCCCTATAGTATATCACGTTTCTCTGCGAAGTTTAAAAACTGATGAAAATCAAACTGAAAAGACATAAGGTATGGGAAGGTTATAGAGTATAGACCACAACAACAACTAAAATAATCATTAACAAGAATCTACAAGAGTGATATAAAGTATTATTCCCTAGTTACCTGTGCTGCAAGCCGCGTCCTCACAAGATCCAATGGATACGTTGCCGAGGCAGCCGTAATTCCTGCCATTCCACCGCCAACAAAGTGTACAAAAAGGTCTGTACTTGCATTACCCTTGTAATTTTCACTGAGAATGGAATGCAGCAACTGAAAAACAGAAGACAAATATGGTTAAATTAGCTTACATGAATAGATATTAAAAAAAATAAAAAATAACTGCACAGTTGTATTAGAAAGACAGCTGCCCTTACATTCTTGTAGCGTTCATAAGCATAGAAGTTCACAGAAGAATAAGGAAGACGATGAGCAATTGTAACCAGATTGCCTCTCCAAAATGCTCTAAAACCTTCTTCATTTAAAATACGAGAAGCTTCATGCCATATGCTTGCCTTACTCAATGCTGCAACATCAGAGTGCATTCCTTGCACCTAAATCATACAATACAAAACGAAATGAGATTCCAAACCGCAAAGTAAGACATATTGTCCAACGAGTTCAAGAATAGAAATGAAAGAAACCAGCACACAGGTGACGTCTTAGAAACTTTAGGAACACCATCATTACTAATGTCCCACAAGGCAAAAGCAAAGATAGATGGTCAACATTTCTCAAAATGATTGTTGAACATACAGTGTTCAAATCTTCAAAACAGGACTAGTAATAATTCTCAAAATGATTCTCATCTCTCCGGCTCTTAATCATTTCTGAGGAAGAAATCACAGAACCAACAGTCCTAAAACAACCCGAAACCTCATTGACTGAATTGACAACCCGTTAAAAACAATGTCTCACTAAGAGTAAGTAGCACTCTGCTCAAACCAATATATTTAAAAATTAAAAATGTTAATGAAAAAAGGTCAAGGTTAGAGATTTCCACAAATGAGAACACTTCCAAGAGACTCATATACATCAGAACTCATGACAATACTACCAACAATCCATTTTGGGCCTTAAGTAATAAGTTCTCACCTTCTACCATCTTTACAACATCTTAGACAACCCATTCTTCTCACTGAGTATTCCAAATTGACAACCTCAACGTTCAAACACACACACAAAATAGGGTTGAAAAAAGAAGGGAAAAAAGAATCCCAATTTCCCCATTTTGAACAATGAAGAGTGCATTTTGATGCCAGAATTTCCAAAAACAAGAGGAGAAGAAAAAACACCAGAACAGCAAAACCCCCCAAATCTCCACCAATTAAGAATATCTGAATAGAACCCACATCGTCAAAAGACGCCAAATTTAAATAAATAAATAAAACGAACAGAATAAACAATCTCGGAAACTACGAAAGTCGAACACAAGGAAGAGGATCCAAAAACCGAACCTGAAAGAGAATAGTGAGGCGAGCGAGAGGAGCCGTGCAGGTCTTGCTGAAAGCGCCGGCGATTCCTCCGGCAAGAAAGTGCACCGTCCCCATGTGCGATTGCTGATTCAACGACTGCTTCACCTGGCTCTGTTGTTGTTGTTGTTGTTGAGGCTGTGGCTCAAACAATTTTCTCGCGCCGCCATCGACGACGCTTCCGTGAGCTGAGTTAAGAGCTCTTTGCCCAACTCGAGCTTCCATTTTCATGCCCGAACTTTCCTTCTCTTCTTCTTCTTCTTCCTCTTCTCTCAGAATCGTCGATTTCTGTGAGAAGTTGGTGGGTTAAGAACTCGTTCTCGCATGGGTTTTGTATGCGGAATCCGTTGAATTTGAATTGGTAAGGAAAATGAATGAGAAAATTTCGAGGGAAACGAGCGAGAAAAATCCCCTCCTTTCCTTTGCTTACGCCTTACAGTGGGGATTGGGGAAGGAAGAAAAACCCTAATGGGAAAATGTGAACTTGACTGTTGTTTCGTTAAAAATAGAGAATGAGAAAATTAAATTGATTATTTGTGAGAGCTTTTTACGTATAAATTAAAAACTTAAATTAGTTTATATAAGTTAAAATTAATAAATTAATAATTAAAAATAATAAATAAGAAATTTTTTTTCGTTCATAAATTATAACTGTAAATTATTATTCATAATTTATTTAATAAATTATAATTTAATAAATTTATTTATAATTTATTTAATTATAAATTTTAACATAATTTATAACTTATTAATTTTAAATTAAAAATAATTTATATTTTTTTTAAAAAAAAAATTTAGTCTATTTTTATTATTTTCCTTTCGTTAATTACCATTTACCATTTTCGTTTGTCATTTGAGTTTCAAAATTAAAATCATTTTAATTACTTTGTTTCGTTATTACCCTCTCTTAGCCTTTGTCATCATCCAAAATATTCGGTTTTTTTTTTCACAAAAAAAAATATTGTATTAATAAAATTTGAGTTGTAAAAAAAAAAAAAAAAATTATTATTCAAATTAAAATAATTAATTTATTAATATAAAAAATTAATGATTAATTATAAAAATTTCTCTTAAATTATGACTCATCTAACACTTTTGTCA
This sequence comes from Morus alba, assembly GCA_012066045.3. NCBI lineage: Eukaryota > Viridiplantae > Streptophyta > Magnoliopsida > Rosales > Moraceae > Morus > Morus alba. Next base: position 1,603,502 of record CP050235.2, read on the forward strand.
TATTTAGAATTGTTCTTATTTTTTTCATGTTTTTTGAGAAAAAAAAAAAAACGATTTTAAAACAGTGTTTAGGCATAATTAAAGATAAAAAACAGAAATGAAAATGATTTTTTGGTTTAGTGTAAAATGAGAGAGAAATGAAAAATGACTTTTAACCGTTTTTTATTTTTTGTTTTTATTTTCTCCTCTCTCGAACAGAGAGATACATTAATAAATTTTTTTATACTGTAAACAATCTCTTGATAACAACTTAAATTCTTAACTTGAGTTGTGATACAAACATAGTAGTGTTTAAGTTTAATTTAGAGAAATGATCCTCTAACAATGATAAAGATTTTGGTGTAAATGTGATTGAGTGCTTGAAAATAAAATCAGTAGAGGTCTTTTTCTTTCTATGGAAAAAAGTAGAGTTTTGTTATGGTAAAAGTTTTTAATTCAAACATATGTTAGTTGCCTAAGTCATGTTTTAATTTCTATTAAAAATAAAAAGTGCAGTCAAAACTTTCTTTATAGTTCTTCATTAGTCATTTATTTACCTTTTTGTTTTAAGGCTTCGAATAAAATGGATGAAAATGATGTTTTTATTAGAATTTATTGACCATCAATGAATTTACCTTAAAATAAACGTGTTTATAATGTTAAAGACTAATATGCTCTTGATTTACTTTTAAGAGTATGCTTACTTATCGGGATTGAAGAATAGGGGAAAGAGAATGTGAGTCAATCTCATATTTATTTATTCTTTTTTATTTTAAAATAGGAGTGAGATTGATGGGTCTCACTCAAATTTAAGATTGAAAATGAAATTAGCACTCCTATGTCCCCTTAATATTGGGACTCTCATTCCTGATATTAACATTAAATTACTATTATACCCCTATTTTACTTATAAATATTTTAAAAAATAATGATTACAACTTATATTTATTATTTTATTTGGCTAATATTATATTATTGTGAACTTAATAATAAATATGTACTTTATTGTGTTTAATAAATTAATAATATATTTTAATTTTATAACATTATTTTTTTTTTTTTTTTATTTTATTTAAATTTTGACAATTTATTTTCATATTTTAAATAAGTGTACAATTTATATTTATTATTATATTAATCTATTATTATACTAAATATTTTAATTATGATTAATTTTAATATAATAAGTACACAATTTATTTTTTAAATTAAAAATATAAAATTGACTTAAAGAGTATATTAGTACTTTTACACTAGTTTATTTTAATTTTGGGTGTAAATAACTATATGAATGAAATTTGAAGTTACTTCAATTTTCGAATCCCTTAAATTCTACTAAATAAATAACTTATTGAGACTTGAAGTTAAATCACCGCTAACTTCGATTCATGTTCATTTTGAATACGTGTATCTAAACATCACATTAGAGAAAAAAAAAAAAAAATTGTGCATGGCCCTTGAACTCAAAAGTTGGCCAGTACAATTATATATCTAGAAAAAAAAAAAAAAAAAAAAAAAAAAAAAGGAGATTGTGCAATGATACTTTTGTGCTTTGCTGGTGTTAAGGACCAAACCAAATGAATTCTCAAATTCTTAGAAAAAAAACTCTAAAAAAAAATATCAACAACTGATTGATTAATTCTTAAAAATAAATAGGTAGATAAATAATATTTAAACAAACGTTTTTTCCCTTTAAAAAAAAAACATAGTGCTTTTTCGTTGTTTAGACTTTAGACTGGTTCTTTATTCTTCCAAACTCAAAAAGGTTACGCGGTTTAAAAAAAAAAAAAAAAATCTGAAATCAAAGGACACGCTACAACAAAACAAAAACAAGGACACCCTCAAAGGACACGCTTTAAATGTGGACACTTTTTTTCTCCCACTTCCTACCAAATTGATTTGGGTTATTTTACCATTTTATATTTACCATTTTATAACATACATTTCGATTTTGTTTAGAAAATATAGATGTGATTTGAAGTCCTGCATTTTTATACCATCATATACACAAAATATCCAAAATAACTTAAAAATACTTGAGATACCCTTCAAATGAAAATAAAAACTATGAATTTTTGAAAGAGATTTTTTTGAAAGAAAGTTTCGATGAAGAGACGTTTAGTTCATGAATTAAAACTATTTTTGATTTACGTGTATTTTTTATGAGAGAAAATATTATAGCGAATCACGAACCATAATTCGAATCGGGGTACAAATTCCTCAACCAAACAAGGCTAATAACTTTTTCTCAAGTTTTAATATATTTTTTGTTTTTTTCTTTTCTCTTTCTAAGGGCATTTTCTGTTTTAGAAATTTTAATATTAAAATTGAGTATTGATTGAGAAAATATTTTAATGCATATTTACGTGTTTTTTTCACAACTTGAATCACAACTTAAATTTTTTCTCTCATAAAAATTTAAATTCAACTCTTTTATTATAATATTTTTTTCTCACATAAAATTTAATTTTAAACCCCAATTTTCAACTCCAATTATGAAAAAAAAAGCTCAAGACTTCAAATGTAAATATCCCAAGGTACTTTTTTTTTTTTTTTTGAGAATAATATCTTCAGCTTTCCACTTGTTCTCTCTCTCTATTTTTCATGGCAATTACTACATTCAATCCTCTTTAGAGTCCGTTTAGTTCATAGATTAGAATCATATGATTAGAATTATTTTTGATTTACGTGTATTTTTTGTGAAAAAAATACTATAACGAACCACGAATCATAATTCGAATCAGAAAACGAATCTCTTTACTAAACATCACCTTACTCATCTACTTTCCACTATGTATTTTCTCCTTAAAAAAAAAAAAAAGAAAAAAAAAGGGCTTTTTCGTTGTTTAGACTTTAGACTGGTTCTTTGTTCTTCCAAACTCAAAAAGGTCACGTGGTTTCCAAAAAAAAAAAAAAACCCAACACTGAGGCCACGCTACAACGAAACAAAAACAAGGACACGCTTTAAATGTGGACACTTTTTCTCCCACTTCCTACCAAATTGATTTGGGTTACTTTACCATTTTATATTTTACTATTTTATAACATGTATTTCGATTTTGTTTAGAAAATTTAGATGTGATTTGAAGTCCTGCATTTTTATACCATCATATGTACATTTAGATACAAAAAATATCCAAAATAACTTAAAAATACTTGAGATACCCTTCAAATGAAAATAAAAACTACTAATTTTTTAAAAAAAGTTTCGATTCAAATTATTTATTTAACTTTTTCTCAAGTTTTTATATTTTTGTATTTTTTTTTTTTTCTCTTTCTAAGGGTATTTACTGTTTTAGACATTTTAATATCGAAATTGAGAAAATATTTCAATGCATTTTGCATGTTTTTTTTTTCACAACTCAAATTTTTTCTCTCACAAAAATTTAAATTTAATTATTTTATTATAGTATTTTTCTCACATAAAATTCACTTTTAAACCTCAATTTTCAACTCAAGTTGTGAAAAATATATATATATATATATATATATATATTAAGACTTCAAATGTAAATATCCCACTTCAAAGGTATTTTTTTCTTCACCATTTTTTACTGGACTATTGACCATCCAAGTAAAAGAATAAATATAAGTACAGAAAACTAGAAGAATTGGTCATGTTTTTGGTGTTTGGTTCGCATTGATATTTTCCATTCTAAAGACTAGAAAGTAAATAGAGAAAGAAATCCACAGAAATTAGTCAAGTTCATATTTGAATGCTCTCAATTTGTGGTCACATGTCAATTGGTGAAAATCTATAATTTTTATATTTACATCTTTATATTTATTTTTATGATTATTATCTCTAATACTCTAACTTGCATAAAAAGACAAGAAAGGTTTTTTCTTCTTGCACTACGTGTTGATTTTTTCTTTTTTAATTTAACTCCTTTTCTTTTCTTTTTTTTTTTTTTTTTTTGCTTTTTATTTTCATATTAGCTTTTTAGTTATTTTGTCAAGTGCTTTGTGTTCCTAAACATCTTATTTATATCTTTTTTCAATATTTTTATTTTTCTTTTCTTTTAATTAAAATAAACCCTTTAAAATACGTCATTACTTAAGCATTTTTAATCAAAAGTGAGTTTCTCTAGTGGGAACAGAAAAATATGAACTATTAGTATGTCTTACTTTCAACGATCAAATCTGTAGCAGAAACTTTTTATTCTGCATATATTTAGTTTATATGATTTTAATTAAATCTAATAGTTAGAAAATGACCCTACCCATAAAGAGATCCTATATAACTTTATTTTATTTATTTTTCCAATTTGATTTTTTAAAAATACATTTTTTCTCTTACTCCAATTATTGAACTTGGCTTTTAAGAACGCTTACATATTTTAACACGGGATCTAATTTACAAAATTATTCTCCATGGCTCAGCTAGTTATATATATAAATTTAAATCTAATCTAAGTTTTTAGTCATGTATCAACCTTTTTTTTTTTTTTTTTTTTTTTTTTTTTTTTTTTTTTTTTTTTTTTTTCTCTGTTTTTTTCATTTGAGACTCCTATACAATTTATTTTTTAGATGTGTATTTTCATACACCTTTTTGTTCGCTTTTATTGTTTTAAAATAAATTTTAACTTAACTTCGCCAAATTCTCATGTAGATTTTAATTCTCTTTCGATGCGTTTTTTGAAATATTTTTTCCCCTTTCTCGATCTTATTAATTTTTTTTTCCTTATTATATCAGGAGTGATCGTTATAAATATTATGATTTAAATATTATGATTTTTTTAATTAGCCCACTAAAGCAATTTTTTCACATAATCCTTGCACTTTTTTTCTTGATAACTACTCTTTTTTCTAAATTCTCACTGTTGAGGTAATTTTTATTAAATATGCCCCTATTAGGCTACTTAATTTTGTTTTTCTCTGTCTTGCCTAATAAATAATCTTCAACATATATACAACAACGGAAGAAAAGCCTCCTGTCGTTTAACCAAAAGACATTGTTCAGCATAAACGACACATCATTTTGACGTTATACCATAAACGACAACGTTGTATCATAAATCACATAGGGGACGTTTAGTACGTAAGAATTAGTAAGAATCATATTCTCAGAAAAGTGATGGAGGGTAATATGATTTTTAAGAATAATATATTACTATATTTGGTTCCATACAAGAATTTTTTTTAAAATTCTTAGAAAATTACATTACTGTGTTTGGTTGTTCGCATGAAAGAAGATCCATAATAATAATAATAATAATAATAAGATTCCTATGATTTTGAGATTCTAAAATTCCCATGATTTTGAGATTCTTGGGAATTTAAATAACACCATGTTGGGTGGTATTTAAATTACCTCAAAATGAGAAAAATTGAATCTCATAATAATCACTTTCTTGATAATCTAAAAATTATAATTCTTATACTAAACATAATAATATTATAAATTTTTATTCTCATACTTAAAATTACTGCATACGAAACGCCTAATTAAACACGTATCATTTTGAAGTAACTATAAAGTACGGTGCTGTTTTGATGTTGGTTAACTTAAAAACGACATATCATTTTAATGACGTGTTTCAGATTTGTATAGTCGCTTCAGATCTTTTTTTCCATTTTTTTCTACCAGAAAACTACGGTTATTTATGTTATGGGAACGATATGCCGGTTTTACTCAAAATTTGTCGTCAATTGACTTAAAAACGACATCCTTTGTGGATTAAATGATGTTGCCGTTTAGTAAAGTACGAACTGTACGATATGTCATTTTATTGGTAGCCATTTTTCCCATCAAGTTAAAGACGTGCCTTTTCATTGCCGTTTGTCCTCTTCTCCCTTTAGCGGTCCAGCCATTTCTTCTCCTTCATCGACCATGATGAACTTCAATGTAATGAATAAAAGAATTTGAGAGGAAAAGATTGTGTTTTTTTTTTTTTTTTTCGTTTAATGGAAGAGAGGCTATTCGAATTTATTGGGAGATGCTTAAGATCATGTCGAGAGTGACACTAACGTTTAGTTAGAAGATTCAAACTATTTTTAATTTATGTGTATTTTTTGTGAGAAAAAATACTGTAACGAATCACGAATTATGATTCGAATCAGGGAACGAATTCCTCTACTAAACACATGTCCCCAAGCAACCGTGATCCTCTCCATCATAATCATTAGCATCATCATGATGATGATCATCATCATCATATACCAAATCATCATAGACACTAAGATCATCTTGAAAATCCTCATGATCAACATCCATGCAACCAAAGACATCGCCATCATTGCAATCTCATAAACATTATGGACAATCTGATCATCTGATCACTAGTAATATCCTCATCCTCATCATCGGAGATATCATAAGCATCTGGGACAATCTCATCATCATCGTCATCAGATATATAGACAATATCTTCATTAATTACATCTTCATCCCTCATAAGAAATAACATCATCAGCATCTGGGACAATCTCTTCGTTAGCTATAATTTCTTCATCTTCATCAGGAAGAAGCTCATTGACACGTGCAGTACGTTTGGTGGACTCATGAAGCCGAATAGATATCCAGCATTACCCGCACTACCGGCTTGCGGTTCGAGAGAGGAAGGCATCCAATAGTTTCTAGCCCAGAGAGATCACTATCATCTACAAGATCAAGACCATCATAATCATTATCCATATGATCATTAGAGACAATATCATCTTGACCCTCAACATTTTATAAAAATAAAAGGATATTAGATTTAACTTAACCTAATAAAATCAGTTTATTAAGAGAGAATTATCCTCACCTTATTAAGTAGATCATGTCAATATCTCCGATCAATATGAGATTCTAATACGTCTCCTCACGTACAACGTAGATTATACCAAACCGCTGCGAATAAGTCAATATTAAGGGACTTAACATTACAAAACTGAGCTTGTTCTGATACTATTTTATAAAAATCAAAAAATATTGGGTCTAACTCAACCTAATAAAACTGACTTATTAAGAGAAGATTACTCTCACCTTATTAAGTAGATTATGTTAATATCTCTAATCAATATAGGATTCTAATATCGTCCTCTGCAAAATCCGTATCTCTGTGGTCAGAAATATCATCACCAATCTGATCATCAGCAAACGGTGGTTCGAAATCAGACTTATCCACAAGATCATCAGCATCTGGTACTGTGAACTTGAAAGGTTGAAATTGACTCCGCAATATCACCCTCATTCTTGGCTTGCGCGGGATGAAAGGAAGACTTTTGGGAGACGGTGAAGCCATGCCTGAATTCATAACCAAAGTTTTAACAAAGTCTTGTAGTCTAAGACGTAAATAATTGCAGGATCAGCTTCTTTTTTTTTGGCTGAGAATTGCAGAATCAGTTAATTGTCATAGTTCTTGCCTAACCTTTTTATCAAAAGAAGTAACAGTTCTAAACCAACATCAAAAAACATCATTTATGTTTACTGTTCGCTAAAGAATTTTACTGGCGAATTTGGATTTTTTTAGTGATCATAACCCTTTTTTTTTTTTTTTCCTCAAGATATCCAAATCACAATATGTCACTTTGTTTTACTAGAGGATCTTATTTTCGTTATGTATCCTAAATATTCTTCTTAGCCTTTTGTGTGTGTACTTTAAAAGAAGCTTTTATTTGGGTTCCAAAATGGGTTTTGTTTTAATATCTATCAAATTTACGGGGGAAAAAAAAGAAACGTAAAAGTAGTTTACCTTGTCGAAGAGGAAAGCAAGATCCCCAAAGAAGAACCCGTTAAGAAGACCAATACTCTACCCAGCTACTGCAACTCGAAAGAAGGGCCAGGAAAAGAAACAATGGGGTGGAATTTGGGTTCGTTTAGTTCATTAATTTAAATTTTTAATTTGAGTTGAGATGTGATTTTATATGAGGATTTTTTATTGTAGTAAAAAAATTAAATGTGACTGTTTTTGAGAGTTTTTTACTGTAACAAAACTCAAATTCTAAACTCGAATCAGTAAAATAAATAAAAACCTTAATTTAAAGGTCTAAATAAGGATATTTGTAGAGTAAAAAATCACAATCCCACTAGGAGAAAAAGTAATTAATGATACAATTTATTGATCTGCTTCAAAAAGAAAAAAAATCGTGATAATTATGTGTATTTTATATATTCAGAATTATGATTCATAATCATTCTCGTTTTACGTGTATTTTTATGAGAAAAAACACTGTAAATAATCATGAATCATGATTCAGAATCAGAGATGAATATAAAAAATAAACGTGCCCACATATACAGAAAGAAAAACAGCAAAAAAAAAAAAAAAAAAAGAAGAAATTCTCCTAATAGGATAGTACTAAATGAGATCTGATTTACGTATATGCACTTTATTTATTTATTTTTCATATTCCATCTAAAATGTTAACATTTTCTTTATATTTTTCTAAATGTTTTCTTTATTACATATTATTAAAGTTATCCCAGACGTACACTTGCAAAAAAACAAGCAAACTAAAATTTTGAATGAATTTTAAATGTATGTATCCAAAAAAAAATATGACATGCAGAATACGCAAGCGTTGACGCATGTATTACAACTAGTTTTAACTTAAGGACTCATCATCTAATCAAACTCAAATTATTAATTAAAAATAAATCAACCTTTAAAATAAAAAATAATTATATTTTTTTTAATAAATATGAGTGATTTTCGAACATGTTAATTATTGTATGCATTTTAGGACAACCAAGTTAACCGACAACAATTAAGTTAACTAACATCCATTTTTGTCAATGTTGTAAACTTATACATAAAAGAGCTAAAGTCCTTATTTACTTCACCGATTCAAGTTTAGAATTTCGACAAAGAAAAGTTCTCGAACAATTTCTAACTTTTTTAAAAAAGCTCTCACATAAAATCACATCTCAACTCAAATTACAAACTCGAATCACGTGAACGGACCCAAAAACTCTTGTTAATTTTTTTTTCTTTTTCTTCTTTTTTCTTTTTTCACTTCTTTACTTTTTTTTCTTTATTCTTTTTGTCTTTTGAATTTTTTTTTCTTTTTATTTGTTTGTTTTGTGAATTTTTTCATAGTTCAATTTTTACGTGAAATTTTAAAAATAATTTTTGTTTGCTTTACTCCTATAAAAGTAATTTTTGTAAGTCAACTAATTATTTAAAAAGTGGTGTATTTTTTAGAAGATTCAACCAATTCTCAATATAAAACATCTCCATCTCAATTCTCATTGAAGATTCAACCAAGAATGTTTTACAAGTTACATAATTAAATTAATAGAAAATAACTATTTTTTTGAAATTAATAACTAATTTATTTTGTTGTATCATGTTTTGTGGCATGTCCTCATGTTTATATAGAAAATATCACGCTCCTGTTAATAAAATGGTTTTAATAGTTATTTACAACTGAAAATTTTGGTTCGGTGTCACAATTTATTTGGTTCCTCAACTTCTATTGTTGATCATTTGAACGAGATTTAAAGAGACATTACAAAAACAAATAAAATATGTAAAATCTGTAGTGAATCATGAATTATAATTCGAATCAAAGAACGAATCCTCCAACCAAATAAGCTCTAAGTATTTTAGTTGATTAGGGCTAACAAAAGGCGGTTACATCCCTATTCCTGCCCCCAAAGCAATTCCTATTTCCATCCCCGTTTAAGAAGAGACGGGATGAGGTCGGGAATTCTTCGTTGGAGAGAAATTTACCATACCTATCTCATTCTCCATGTAATATATAATTATATGGGATTGGTATGTGTCGGATTATGAAGAAATATGGGATTGGTATATAAGGCGTTGAAATGCTTAGAAGAAGTATTTTATTGCTAATGCTAATTACTATGTTCTTAATATAAATTAACTAATAATGTGTATGATAATTGGTATCCTAATTGTTTACTATTTATGTATATCAAGATAATTGATAAGTAGTAAACATAAAATATTTACATATAGCAAATATGTATATATTATATTAATTATTAGTGCATTGATTGGGAAGTTTATTAATAATTAACTGATATATTATTTAAAGTACTATTACATAGTTTTAAAAATATAAAATCAAATAGAGTTTTAATTTTTTCTCTTATACTGAAAATAATTTATGAATAAAATTATTAAACACATTTTTTAAAATAATTCCTACATGAAATTAAAAATATTTTTATTTTATTTTTATACACAAAATAAAATTATTTTAAAATAAATTATAAACGCGTCCTTATAAGTTTAGAGTTAATGGTCAAAAAAATTAAGAACTAAAATTGTCAATTTAAAAAGTTCAGGCACAAAGTAGCCTAATTTCCTATATATATTATTATTTAGGGGATATATTACAACTGAAGGATGAGTTTAGGGACAACAGTGCAAAAGCGTTTCTTTACCAACTTAAAACCCTAATTATCAAAAATCACCCGCCATTTGTCCCTTAGCCCCTTTCAGACAAAGGACTGCCCTCCCAGCGAGCCGCGACCAACCCATCGCCGCCCTCCGCCCTGAACTTCCGTCCTTCAGGCACCGGCGAACCCCCTTTCTCCGGCGACATCATCCACGAGTTCGCGCCGCCGGCGACGCCCCTTCCCCGCGGTATTGCCTTCCTCTGGTCTCTATGGTCGTCTTGTAACTTTTGATTCTGCATTTGATACTATGAAGTAGAAAAACTGTTGTTTCATTTCGCCGTCCATAACTCTACTTTTCAAGAGCCTTTTCAAGAAAAAATGATGTCGAAATAAAAAATGTTTCGAAATCTTCTTTTCAAGAGCCGTCAATTTGGTTTTCTTTAGAACATCCATGGAGTTCAAATTAAATATTTATTTTTTAATCACAGTTTTAAATTTTTTTTTACTGTTAAAGCAGGCTTTAAGATTGTGATAGTGGCTGAAGAAGCCGAAAAAGATTGAGTCTTTCCTATTGTAATTGTAATGTAGTAGACTTTTTTTTTTTTTTTTTATTCTCAGAACATGGCACTGTCTAATAAGTACTGAATTCTGATTCTGAATTTGCAGTATTCAAACCCCCAGAAGCAATTTTACTTTCTCAATGTCATTCATAGTGAAAGTCCCAACAAACTCGGTCAGAATATTCTCTGGAACCAACAGATGGATGAACATGCCAAATAGGAGTCGAACTTCCTCATCAGCCATGATACCGCATTGTTCAATTTCTGCACCAGCTATCCAGACTCTTCGCAAGTCTGTCTCCAACATCCCAATTATGGTATTGCCTCTCAAACCTACCTTTTCTAAAGTTGCTATGGTGTATACATATATATAAGAATAATAATTGAATTTCCCTTGTGTTTTTATTTGAAATGTTGTTTTCCACCCTATGTTTTCAAGAATGATGCATTTGTCCCCTATCAATTTGTTACATTCCTAGAGGGAGGTTTTTAACGTGATTTGTAAATCTTAGGGGACAGTTTTAAGATGACTTGTAAAATATAAGGCTTAGGTGCAATGCTTCTGAAAATATATGTATATCAGTATATGTATGTGTGTGTGTGTGTGTATTTGTATACATATATGTGTGTGTGTGTGTGTGTGTGTGTGTGTATATTTGTCCTTCCTAATGTTGTTTGCTCTATCACTTTGCCTTATTATTATTATTATTATTTTTTTTTTTGGCATTTGGTTATTGCTTTTGTAAGTTGTACTTTGGCAAAGAGTTAATGAAAAGCCCCATGAATCTGTTTGTTGGTATGATGTGAAATCAGGTAAATGGTTGTACTGGAAAAATGGGGAAGGCCGTCATTCAAGCAGCAGATTCTGCTGGACTTAATATTGTGCCTGTGTCATTTGGCTCTGAAGAAGAGTCTGGGACAACCGTGGAAGTGTGTGGAAAACAAATTACAGTGCGGGGCCCTTCTGAAAGAGAGAGGGCTCTTTCGTCTCTTTTCGAAGAAAATCCAAATTTGATTGTGGTGGATTACACTGTGCCTGCTGCAGTCAATGGTATTTTCACACGAAAAAAATATATATTTAAGGAAAAAAAATGATATTGATTTCTGAACTTATTGTGAAATTAATTTGTGGCAAAAGGATTGAGTTAAAATGAAGAAAATTGCTGTCATTTGAAATTCTTTTTTTTTTTTTTTTTTTTTAAATGATGAATTCCTTTCAATTGTATTAACTATTATGTTGTGTGAAATGGAAACAGAATAGAATGTGAGAATTAAAATATTTACATAAGGAAAAAAGGGATATTGATTTCTGAACTTATTGAGAAATTAATTTGTGGCAAAAGGATTGAGTTAAAATGAAGAAAATTGCTGTCATTTGATTTTTTTTTTTTTTTTGATGAATTCCTTTCAATTGAAAATGGAAACAGAGTAGAATTTGTGAATTAATATTCTGAGATCGAGTGTACTTCTGATGTTGAGAATTACTGACTTTTTTCTGAAAGAATTATATTTGAAATTTTTAGATTTTTTCATGGAAACTTATTTTGGCATCCCTTTTAGTGTAATGCTCTTTTTATGCCTGTGAGTTTCTTTTGAGGATCTTTGGTTTTGTTTTCTGGTGGTGTAGATAATGCGGAGCTATATTGTAGAGTTGGGGTACCGTTTGTGATGGGAACCACTGGTGGCGACAGGGACTTGTTGTATAAGACTGTTGAAGACTCCAAGGTCTATGCAGTTATATCTCCACAAATGGGAAAACAGGTATGTCCCCATAAATGGTAAATCAGGTAATCAGAAATGAGTACCTTAATGCGTTCTAGTAGTATCGATTATTGGCTTCTGGCCTCTGGCCTTACGTATCTTGATTGTCTGTTGTTTCTGTTAGGTTGTTGCGTTTCTTGCAGCTATGGAGATTATGGCCGAGCAATTTCCTGGTGCTTTTGCTGGGTACTCGCTTCAGGTCCTCATCTATATTATTTTATTCTGATAATAACAATAGTCTATAATGGTGGTGGGGTCAGACAATTTTATATATTTGGAAACATTACAAGTACCTTGAGTAAGCACTGAATCAGTAATTGAGCAGCTGATGGTAATGAAAGAAAGTATAAAATAAAACATTTGAAAACCTTCTGACCAAAAACAATAGTTGCTTCTTTGCAAAACTTGCAACTCAAGATGCCTTTTACATTAGATATAACAATAAAATAGGAATAGGTAGAAAAGTAAAATAAAATAGGACAATGAAAAAAGAAAAGGCAAATAAATAAATCAGGAAGAGAGAGCCCCTAACAAATAAAAAACAAAGATTGTAGAGTTTGACCGAAGGCTCCGAAAACAACAGCAATCTTAAAAGTACTCAAATTCCACACCCTTCAGAGAGCTCCAAAAATGACATGAACTTGAAGAATTTATGTTCTATTGAATCTTAGAAGTACTCAAATTCCACACCCTTCACAGAGCTCCAAAAATGACATGAACTTGAAGAATTTTATGTTCTATTGGTTGCATTTGATATTAGTAAGTGCGGCTGATTGATTTGTAACTTTAGGTGATGGAGTCCCATCAAGCAAGCAAAGTAGACACATCAGGAACTGCCAAAGCTGTCATTTCATGCTTCCAGAAATTGGGGGTTTCCTTTGACATGGATCAGGTGGGTTAACGGACAATTATGGTTCCTTGTGGTGTTGGATATTTCCATGTTTCTCTTGAATGCTACTGTATCAAATTCTAGTACTAGGGTCATAATCTGCTAATCAACTTTAATTGCCTTTTGGGTTTGAGTTGGGATAATAAACACATTCATTATCGATCACAATTGATGTTTTTCTTAATGCTTACATTCATGTATATGTAATATTTTTTTTTTCCTATGTGGAAGTGTTTGCTTATATCAGTTTGTTCTCAAGATATGTACAGAACTGATTGGAATTAACTTAAATTAGACTGTGAAATAGCGTGAGAAAGTCTATTTCTTACAAAGTGATGTCATGATTTTTAATTTTTTAATAAATAAAATAATTTTCACATGCTTAGTTGTGGTTGAGTTCTTCTCATTTGGGAATCGTATAGAAGGCTGTTGCATTAATGTAGTAAAGGGGAAGAAGACTGAGCTTTTACTAAAAGAATCTAAAGACGTTACTTTTGAGGTTAGTATTTCTAGCCCCAATAAGAAGTATTTCTTATTGCATAAAAGTCCAGTCAGCCCCATTCTCCAATTGCACTTGCTCTATGGTGGAAAAAGAAGTCTGGGCCTGGAAATGCAAAACGTTATGTACTTGATAATGCCATCGTTGGGTAGTTAATCCTCATTGTTTCCTCTTGATATTATCAGAAAGTTGTTTTTCTTATCTTTTTTTCTTTCTTTTTTTTTTTTTTGTTTTGTTTTGTTTTTTTGGGTCATTTTTATCAGATTCAAATGATCCGGGATCCAAAGCAACAAATAGAGATGGTGGGAGTTCCAGAGGAGCATATATCTGGTCATGCATTTCATCTCTACCATCTGACTTCACCTGATGAAACGTAATAAGAGAAATCTTTATTTCTAAACAAAAATTGCCTTTTCCCCCCAGATTTCTTTCAAGATTTCAATTATCAAATACTGTATTCTTTGTCTTCTTGGCAGAGTTTCTTTCGAGTTTCAGCATAACGTTTGTGGTAGATCAATATATGCCGAGGGGACCGTTGATGCTGTGCTTTTTCTTGCCAAGAAGGTACTAGCACATTTTCTCTTTCTCATTGTTTAATTTCTTGATTTGTTCTCATGCTTTGGTTTCAGATTTGTTTCTGTGCTCGACATAACGTTCGGTTGTTTTTCTGTTATCAGTTTGGTATTTGCTTTTTTGCTTTACATGAAAAATGACATTTGTTTTATGACCCATAACTTTTTTTTTTTTTTCCAATAAATAATGGCCTAACTGATTTTTTATAATAGGAAACTTGTGTAGTGGAAAGGATAACAATTGAATTCTGATAATTATTAGAGAGGAAATTTCATATCCATTGGCACTACTCTTTTCTGATGGCAAAAATTTACATTTAAAAAATTGCAGGTTCAATCAAGAGCTGATAAGAGGTTGTACAATATGATTGATGTTTTGCGAGAGGGTAACATGCGATGAAACTCGCTTTATACTCGCAGGTTGACGATGTTGTAGTATCATAATATTCAGTCGTTTATGGATTTTGGTTATGTGAGAATTAAGAGTTGTCTTGGCAAGTTTTGTTCTCCACAATGTCAATCTTCTTCTCATTTTGCCAGGCTCAATGAGAATTAGTGCGAAAAGTAATGCTAAAAAGTCCCAACTTTTTAATCAACTTACTGTAATTTTTAAGTGGTTGTATTATTGTCGTTTGAAATGCTTTCACAAAGTCTGCTTGTGTCTTCGTGTTCTCCGGATTGGGGTCATGTGGAGCGCTTTGCCACTGATCTCGATTTGAAGCTCGATGAGGACACCGGCTTGTTGACAGAAAAGCTTTTTCTTGTGTTAAAGCCTGTTTGCCTTATTGCGCTCTTATCCCATTCATTTGAAATGGTGGGCCGTTTCTACAAAGAAGTTTGTCCAACATATACCATATTACCAATAAGATGTAAACTCACCTGGAATATAAGTAAGGCGCCTTAAACCAATTGTGACTAGGATTTGTACGGTGATTATATACGTGTTGTAACGTCATGTAAATCACTAAATCCTAGTTGTGTTAATGCATCATATGCTCGAGATTTTTTTCGTCTTAATAGAGATTTAGTGACGACTATGTCGTTGAAAGACATGAACAATGTTTGGCGCTAAGATTGTGTAACGGATGGTGCTCCAAAGACAAAGACGAGAATTTTTTTGTGTTGATAGAATTTTAGCGACGACATGTTGAACTATTGGATCAACATTTTATCAATAATGAGGACTCAATTGATATTTATTATTTACTAATTAATTATTAATTACTAATTATTTTGATTAATTACTAGTTCATAGTTACTATATATTAATTAATGAAATATACAAATTAATTTGTAATATATGAATTAATTACTAATATAGTAAGTATATATGATTAATCATTAATCATTTATATTCATTATTTCATGTACTCGACGCAACGTAGTTTTAGAAAAATAACTATATAACTCTATGTAGTTTTAATTTTTTTTCCGTATATTCAAAACAATTTTTGATAAAAACAACCGGCACATTTTTTTAAAAAAAAATAGTCCCAACACTAATTTTAAAGGTAAATTTAATAATTATTTAAAACCATTATAAAAACACTCGTAAACATGATAGAAATGCCTTCTTTCTCTTTTCCTTAGCTGTTTCGCTAAGCATGTCCTTGGACTAGAAGAAGGAATGGTATGTTTGAAGGATATTTCACTACTAATTGCATGCGACTTGTTGAAAAACTCTTCTTATTTAATACAGATACAGTTCTTTCCTTAAAAATAAAAAATAAAAATAAATAAATAAATAAAAACCACACTTAACTACAGTAATCAAATCTGCTAATAATTTTGTATCAGATTGGATTGAGTTGAGTGTACTTTTGGTGAATTGAGATTTTTCTAATTCGATAGTTTTGGATTAGTTTGCAGATTGACCGTTAATACGTGGAATCCAATCTGTGAATACCACGTTTTTGTCATGTGTAGTATTTTAATTTGCCTAAAAGTTTGATTTTATCTAATTTTTTGTGCAGTACGTTGATTACATCTCAACTTGAATCAGCCAAGTATTTTTGCTTTTTGAACTTGATTGATTTAAGGGTATTTTTAACTTTATTATTTTTAATTATTATTATTATTACGTTGTTTGTTTGTAAGAGTTTTTCTTTTTGTTTTCTATATGAGTTACGTGACTATGTGACTCTGATTAATTATGATCTTTCATTTAATTAATTAGCTTGGTATGACTATGTGATACGGTTAATTGCTATTATTAGGCTCAATTTTAGTTAATGTTGATTTTTCTATGTTTTATGGTTAACGTTAATGGAGATATTATGTGAAACAAAATTATTAAGTAATAGTGAATAACGTTTTAAAAGAATGGTTAAAAATTAGTATGAAATGAATGATAAAAGTAAACTTATAAGCAATATGATTCTAACATTAATTAAAAGATAAAAATAATAATAGTAATGATAAACAAACAAATAAATAGAATTATTAATCAACAATAAGTAATTGAATACATCGAATTGTTAATTAATAAGATTTTATCAATAATAAGTATCATAATTAGTGATTATTACCTGCTAATTAAATATTAATTACTAATTGCTTAATTATCAACTAACTTTTAATTACTAGCTATTGATTATTTATTTTTAATACATTACCTAGCTAAATATTACCAATTAATTACTAATATACTAATTATTATTTGTAAACTAATTACAACTATACTGAATATCATTTACAAATTAATTATTTTTTATTATTTATGTAATATATTAGTTAAAGATTATTCCTTATTTCATGGTCTCAACGCATAACAAAATACGGTTAAAAAGTTTATGTATGTATGTATATACAGATCAAAACAATCTCTCAGGAAAAACAAACTGATCATGCATTTTGATAAATAGTCCCGACATGATTTTCTAAAAATAAATAAAATCATTTTGAAAAGACTCTCAATTCGCTTTTCTCTCGTTGTTTTGCATGCAGTAGATGATTTAGCTAAACATGAACTTAAACTAGAAAAGATGTGATATGGTTAAAAGATGTTCCTCCACTAGTAGTGTGTGATTTACTGAAAGACTCTTCTTATTGAATACATATACAATTTTTTTTTTAAAAGAAAAATCTGTATTATTATTCATTATGTTTGTCTATATACCATGTTTATCAATATATAACCACGAATCAGACTCGTTCACTTCGTTAATTTCAGTTTATAATTTGAGTTGAAATGTAATTTTATGTAAGAATTTTTTACTGTAAAAAAAAATTAGATGTGATTATTTTTAAGAACTTTTTACTGTAATAAAACTTAAATTTTAAACTCGAATCGATGTAGTAAATAAGGCCGAAATTTCTTTCGTTCCACGTAGAAGAAACTTTACCGGACTAGTTCTCCTGCTTTCTTACGGAAAAGAAAAAAGAAAACTATAAATATTCTTCTCTCTTTTTTCAGTAAAAGATGGAAGTAAAAGCATTTTAAGTTGTTCATGTTGTGTGATGTATGAACAGAAACCCTTTTTTTTTTTTTTGGGGGCTGAAAAAGACCTTTTCTCATTACTTGCATTAAAGCTCAAAAACCTCAAAGGACCCGCCAGCTTTTCTAGTAGTCCTTTTTTCTATAGAGCATCTACTTTCTCATTGAACAGAAAAAATGTTTTTTTTTTTTTTTTAAGTTTGGTGCATAATTATTTTATTCAAAGTGTGTCTGAGATGGACTACAATCATTGCTTGAAGCTTTTTTTTCTCAGCCGGGAAAAAGCACCACCATGCAAAAATTTCCCACCAACCAATGCTTTTTTTATTGCTAATTTCTGAACTCACTTGAGGAGCCCACTTAAAAAGGAACAAAGAAAAAAAAAAGTCACAAATATGGTCAAGACATACACCTTGATTAAGTGACAAGTGTTGGTTTACAATATGAAAAAAAGAGAGACAAATGAAAATTGACTCCTTGTATATGGAGTTTGGACACTCTTAATAATTGAGGAATAAACCCCACATTTTCTTTTTTCAAAAAAATTTCTTTTTCGGGAATTATATACAGCTACTGATGGTTATCAAGTACTTACCCTTCTCGGATCACTTGATGCCTACTTTTGAAGTTTAAGGGAAAAATAAAAAACCAAACCAAACCAAAACAAAACAAGTTAATAAGTGAAAAAGAGGATATATTCTTCTATAAGAAAGGGTCAAGAGAAAGAATCCAATCAATCCAAGACTAGTTTATCCAAAACAGGTTGCATGGTGATAGCACTTGGCAGGTGATGAAGAATGTTGAAACTGGTATATGATGAATATGTCAAGGTAAAATCAGTACCAATTACTCCCTTTTATTGTATTACATTTGATTTTGTACTCTGATTCCTCAAATTAAAATTTTTCAATAGAATTATAGAATATTATTTCTAGAAAAAGATATTATTTTGGCCTCCAGGTAAAAAGAAATTCGTTTTGGAGTTAAAACAAATTAAGTTTTTTGCTAAGATAATATAAAATAAATCATAATTAAAAACTTTAAATGAACATATTACTATAGTAATTTTACACAAAATTAAATCATAAATTTAAATTTTAAATTTAATTTTTTTGTTATAATATTTTTCTCTCGTATATATAATTTAAATCATAACTCGAGTTGTATAAATAAACACACTCTAAGTGTTGCGTTATTGAGCGTAGTATAAATCATTATATAATGCTTGTACGTGGTGTTTGAGAGATTGCTGCCATTATTTATAAGAAATGTGTATGATAAGGAAATAAATTTGTGTAATGAGTGATTGGACGCTTTTGGAGTGCAAAGACTTATTTTTACTTGTAGTTTTTCAGATTTAATTTGAACCGTTGATCCTATCGCTTACGATCTAACAGCTTGTTAATATATTTGTTGTAACAGTCGCAAGATTTTATGAAAAAACGCTTTTTTTAACTAAAAATTGTTTGTTGTAACAATTCACCTTCTTACAAAAAAAGACAGGACTTTGAGCTACAAATAATTTCTAAATCTAAGGTCAGTTTTAATGTTAGTTTGCCATAAACATCCGTTAGCAAACTTCATAATGGAGGCAAATAATACCCAAAGAAAAAGTATTCATTATGCCTCAAACACAATTTTTCTGTCTTAATTTTCTGCAGTCAACAATTTTTCCACTAAATTTTTAACACGTAGATATTTAATTCATAGATTTAAAATCATAATTTAAAATTATTTTTAATTTATGTGTGTTTTTATAAGAAAAAATACATTTTTAAATTTAATTCAATTGACTAAATAGATAAATATCTCAAAAAGTTTAATTTATAGATTTAAAAGATAATTTAAAATTATTTTTAAAGTTTATATATCATGTTTCATTAAAAAAAAACATTAGTTTAAACTGTTATAAATTATAATTTTTCGTGGATTTTTGATTCGAGTTGATATAAATTTTCATACTAAATATCTTTGATGTGAAAGTTTGAGTTTTTAATGGAAACATAAACAAGAGCAAAGAAAGGGCATAAAAATCCCAAGGTCACCAAAGTTCTTTCCACGATTCAAAATCATGTCAATGGATTTACTCAGAAGAACATTCTAACGTCTTGCCTTAATTACCACCTAAACATTTGTCATTTTTGAAACCGTCCTTTTACCATTTATTCTTAATTATTGAAAAAAATAGGCCAATATTGTTCTTTTAAGAAAGTAAATAGGCTTTTTTGATTCAAAAATTAACTTTATATCAATGGATTTATGAACAAACTTAACAGTAATTCTAACGTCTTATGGACATTAAATACCAACTTGTCTAACTATATTGTCAATAGTAATCTTGATAAATACAAATAATAATTAATCAAAATTTTAAACTATTTATTAATTTTAATTCATTCAAATTTTACTCTTTTTTCTCCTATTCTTAATTTTTTAAAATAATTATACTAATAAAAAATATTTATAAAAATAAAAATAAAAATACTAAACCCATACACTATTAAGAATAAATTATCCATTTTTTTCTGTGGTTGTTGCCAATACACAGCTTTTAAAGTCTAAACATCTTGAAATATTAAAAAGATAAAATTTTAAAACCCCGTTCATTTTATCAATCGAATTTAAAATTTAAATTTTGTTATAATAAAAAATTCTAAAAAATAATTATATTTAACTTTTTTATTGTAATAAAAATTTCACATAAAATTACATCTCAACTCAAATTAATGAACTAAACCGACCTTAAAAGTACCTTCCTATACCTATAGTAATGGAAGACCCAAGTTTGTCAAATATGTACCAAGAGAAAAAAGAGGTTTTGAGATTTAAAAGCCGATAACAGATGAGAGAAGGCCATAAAAGATCAAGACTATAAAAGCCAAGCTGAAAAAGGTATTCCACAATTTTACACTATAAAAGACGGAAGATTTGTGCCATGGTGAGAGTTATACAGCAGAATGGCAATCCCCATTAAATAATTAACGGTATTCATTGGCATTGGAAGCAGATCTAAAAAGCCATGTCAAACACCATATTGCATTCGGTTTGACGTGGTATCAATTTCTCTCATAAAAATTTTTACACAAGAATGTAACACCAATCGTTTCATATATATGCTGTTGTTGGCATGTTTTTCCAGAGATCATATACAATGGCACCATTAACTTACCTTTTTTATATCATAACAAGGAGATCATTTCAACCACTCTCGCTTTCAACTAGTGAGAACTCCGGCAATCTACTGATAAAAGATCCATCCACTCGTGCAACTTTGTTAGTGTAACATTCAATTGAACCATCACCAGATAGCTGCAAAAACTACACCTTCAACCCACAAAATCATGTAAAAGTTGCCCCCCGATGACATCCCTTCCAAAGTGCCGATTTTGGGCTTCGAAAGTACTCATTACATTATACCCCTCGCTGTTTCCCTCGAGACCAAGACCGAAGCGTTGAGCAGCGTTTATAGGAAAGGGATCTGATAAACCGATACCATTGTTTTGGTGGAGCCCAAGAGTTAGAGAAACACCGTTACCACTACCCGCCATGCTCATGCCAGCAGCACCCACTTGCAGATGGCTTGGCAAGGTTTCATATGACAAGTTCATTTCTTCACTCCCCACTGGCATGTTAGGAAGTTCATTTCTGGTACGTTTGGAGGTGTCTTGGACCCTGTGGGTTGAGGTTGATGGATTTTCGGAGGCGAGGGAGTTTGCTGATTGCATATGATCAGTTGATCTGTTGGCATTTCGATCCTCTCTCTGCGCAGATTTTTGCGCTTGGCGTGTTTCCAGCATATGTATTTCCTCTACCATAGGCTTCCAGAGCCTTACTCTTGCATTGATAAACCAATTTGAAACCTGATTCACAAGTGAAGAAAACAAAAGTGTAAGCATTGCCCTCAAAACGAATAATCAAACCATATTTGCATCCTTTAAAAGTATAGCATATAGTTTTCAAAAAAAAAAAAAAAACGGGCGGTTTCACAGAAAGGGGCAAACCTGGCTTCGGGACAGACCCGTTTGTTTAGCCAACATCAATTTGTCGGTATCAGTTGGGTATCTGTAAGATAAAACAACAAAAACACAATAATACTAAGGCTAGTTTAAGCATACAAAAGAACAAACACCAAAAATGAAAGTACCAAACATATAATAACATGTACAAGTGAATGCTTCAAGATTCTTATTCAGTTGACCACTAGTACATAAAGTTAATAAACTGCTTACGGGTGAAGGAAATGCTCGAATAACCAGGCTCTAAGAACGGTAACAGCACGCTCAGGAAGCCCTCTTTGTGGTCGCCAAACTGGTTGGTGCTCGAGGAATCCCGTGCTATGAATTGGTCTTTGGCCATAAAGGCCTCTATTGCTATTCCGAAACATTGGAGCTTCATCTTTTCCATGACTTGCATGTGCACTATCCTTATTAGTAAACTGAAGCTGATCCATAATTGCATTCTTCAAGCACTTAAAATGTCTGGTCATCGCTTTTACTGCTAGGTTAGCATAAGGAGCAGCATTGCCAAGCCCGGCAACATATTCAAAGGATGTTACAACTGCCTGCATCTGCTGATAGTATTGCTTGTACCTCCTGTATACCTAGAAAGTCCCAAAACCTTGTCTAAATAAGATCTCTTTATAACAGCTAAGAAAATAGTCCACCATTAGAAAATCCACCCTCCATAACAAAGATATCTTCCCCTTCTTTTCAAACACGAATCTAAGAAGTCAAAACGCACTAAAAATTTGGAATGTTACGTATTTTTAAGGGAGCCAAGTAATAGTTCTTTGCTTGAGATGCGAATTTAGACAACGAAAATCAAATTCATTGCACTACCAAAAGTTACAATTAGGACATGTGCTTATCAGGCTTCACACATTTTTTTTGGGCTCGTAATGGAGAGATTAAGCTCCTTTTTTTTATTTATACGGTTGCCTATTCAAATATTACGAGGACCGTAAAAAAAAAAAAAATATTCAGGTATAAAGCAGGCTAAATTTCGTTTAAGTGACATAAATCTCTTAGATATGTCTTTATTGACATAATTAAATAAATTCAGCCTAATAAGGTGATGGAAAAATAAACAAGAAACGCAAATTGCTAGTAGATACATGCATATATCCAATAACCACTTCTACTGTTCACCACACTCCAATATATTACACCATGTATAATTGTCAGTTAATCAATAGCGCTGATCCAGAAAGCCTTACGTTAAAACAAACTAGCAAAAAACTGACAAAATAAATAAAGATAGACAAGAATAAACCAATTTTCAGAAGTCCACTCATCTTTTTCTCATTAGCCATTTTCTTTTCTCATGTTCCTAACACCCAAGTTATAAGGCGTGACATATAAGAAAATGCTAGTGTCATAATTTTGCAGTTCTTTTCGCATTTTACATCTTGGAAATCTTATCACGCTTGGAGACTACAATATTATGGAAGCATGCATGAGGAAACACGTGCTTATTCACCCAAAGTGTAACCGTCCATGCGGAGCAAACCAACAAGCCTAAACAAGCCTAACCTCTCATGTTTATAAAGTCATAGTTTGCAACGTTAATACACAAAAATAAGATGAACAAAACCCTCCCAAGTTATCTCATATGTGATTGTCATTCTTTCTTTTTCCTTATATTTCGTCCCCTCTCTAAGGCTTGGAAGAACAACCGCTAACCAGTCGACGAGGTTTAAAATAACCGCGAAAACGTAACACATAATTACGAGTTAATTAATTATCTTTAGAAGCAAAAAATTCAACTTATTATATATTGTCAGTGTTGAGATGAATTATTCTTATACATTTTTACTGCACAAACATTTCACCAAATTATATATCAGATGTCACATTTGATAATCAGCTCATGAGCTTTTTAGACAGCTAGCTAGTAGAAGAAGAAGAAAATCCCATATAAGGAGCCAGACACCTTCTCATCTACTCAAATGGGATTTTAATTTTGTTTTCTTCATTTTATATATTCGGAATGCCATTATTCTTTGCACACTTTTTTTCCGAGTATAAATCTTTTCAAACAGATTCCCCCTCCATCACTTTATGCACATATCTACGCCTGAGAAAATTTTAGTCACCCAAATAGAACTAATTCCATAATTCGTCAGACACTTTATATATATATATATATATATATATATATATATAAACTTCCCTATCTATATATCTTCAGTGCATATATTCCCTCCCCTATGTATCATCTACCTTTTCCAAAAAGACGATTTTCCCAATTCCCTCCCCTATTTTATCATTAAATGCAACAAAGTAAATTCAGCCGAGGAAGCTACAAATAAAATAACCCGATAAGGCATTTCGTATTTAGTACCACCACTGCACCACACCGCTATTTATTCATGCACAGCTTTGAGAATTAAGCCTATAACATATGACTAAGATAACACTAATTACAATATTAAATGATGACTTGATCAACTCATATATATATATATATATATATATATATATATATATACACACACACACACGCATATATTGAGGAGCTACAGTGACAAATTCCTGGGTTTCGTAAAAAAAAAAAACCCATCTCCAAGAAAGATCTAGAACATCGAACAACTAAACCGAGAAAAGATCAGAATAAATAAATAAAAGAAGAAAACATACCTCATCAAGCATTGAAATTAGTCTCGACTTCTTCTTACGAATCTCGACCCCAATATCTGACGACCCACCAAGCTGATGACGATTATGGTCATGGTCATCATGATCAACGATCAAGGATCCGTCGGCGCTCAAGCTCTCCACCTGAGGATCCATGAGGGACGAGTCCGCGGCGGCGATTTTCTCGCAGCAAATGCCGCCGCCGCCGCCGCCGACGTCGCAGAACTCCTCCAGCAGCTGCTGAGCTGGCTTGAGGAACCTGGAGCCCTTGAGAATGGAGGCGTAGCCTGTGAACGGCCCTAGCGGAACCGAGCTCCTCGAAACGCCGTCGTTTGGGGCAACAATACTCCCGTAAATCGCGGGAAGGCTGTTGTGATGGTGGTTACCGTTGCTGTTAGAGTAGGACGAGGAAGAGAGAGAAAGGGAGAGAGGCTCAGGCTTGAAAACGACAACCTGATCGTCGTCGTTTTGGAGAGCGACCTGCGACGAGTAATGGAAGAAAGCTCCTGGGTTGTTGTTAATGTCGTGAAATTGGGGATCCAAGTAAGGGCTCCTGAAATTAGAAGACGACGAAGTCAGACCCATCAGATTACTACTGTTGCTGTTGCTGTTGTTGTTCAGGACTTCTTCCTTCGTCGTCGGAGTGCATGACGTCAGCAAATCCGACGATGAGGAGATGATCAGAGAAGCGGGATCGTACGGCGTCGGAGGAGGTGGAAGCATCAAACCGGGGATGTTAACCGCCGGCGAATGCTCGGCCGCGGCGGCGACGACTCGGAGCTTGTCTCTTCGGCTCTGCTGCGGAACGTGGTACGGCTCGAAACCCTCCGCCATAGCCAGAAGAAAAAGAAAAAAAACACAGCAGTACTGAAGAAGTTGATATATAGTATAGGAGAGAGAGAGAGAATGGAAAAGGATAATTTAGGAGAGAGAAAGTGACATGAAATGAGAGGATATTATCATTATGATGATGATGACGATGATGGTGATGGTGATCTAGTGATGAGATGAAAGTATGGCAGAGACTGGCGAAGAACAGGCTATACGTGAAGGGAAGTGATAGAGCTGAGAATTGGGGTATGGGGGATTTTGGCTGAGGCTGAAGATAACTTCATGCGTCCTCATGGTAAACACTCCCAGCACTCGCTCACACAGAACCACTCCACTGATCTCTCTCTCTCTCTCTCTCACACACGCACAAAAACAAAATCTATCTCACAGAGAAAGGAAAGAAGAGAGAGTTTTATCTTTTTCTCTGTGTAGTAGTCTCTCCGATTGTCAAGTCCTGGAGTGAGAAGATAGAGAGAGAGAGAGAGAGAGAAGCATAGGGTTTCGAGAAACCGGACGACGACCGGCTATTTCCGGTAATAATTGAACTAACTGTTGCTGGCAGATATTTCTCTGACAAGTTTTGGCTTTTGTCGTTTTATTACTCTTTCTCTCTCCCACTCTTTTTTTTTTTTTCCCTCTTTTATCTGATGGAAATTGCATTTATTTTTACTCCAAGAAATATTTTATTTATTTCGGTTAGATTAGACAATTTAAATGTGTGAATTATTATTATTTTTTTTTTTTAACGTGGATTCGCTAATGACGATGGCGCACGTGGGGGGGACGGTAGAGAAAGAGGTGATAAATGAAAGGCTCCAGTTTGGTTATTCTTAGACCGTCCTTTTTTCCCCCTCCTTGACCGTCTTCATAGACACTTCCGTGAAATTACCATTAAATATATAGAATATGTTTATCATTTATTTAGATCTCATTCATTTTATAAATTTAAATTGAGATATAAATCTCATTCACTTTATAAATTTAAATTTTTAATTCAAGTTGAGATGTGACATTTTTTGAGAGTTTTTTACTGTAATAAAAAATTTTAATGTGACATTTTCTGAGAGCTTTTTACTGTAGAAACCTAAAACTAAAAACTCGAATCGGTAAAATGAACGAGGCCATAATATTTTTTGAGAGTTTTTTACTGTAATAAAAAAAGTTAAATGTGATATTTTTAAAAAAAAATTTACTGTAAAAATTTAAAATTAAAAATTCAAATCGGTGAAATGAACGAAGCCTTAAATTTTTAATTTAAATTAAGATATAATTTTATGTACAACTTTTTTATTATAATAAAAAAAATTAAATGTAATTATTTTTTAAAATTTTTTATTGTCATTAAATTCAAAATTTAAATTTAAATAATAAAATAAACAAAATTTATAACATATATTAAATTTAACACTAAAAATAGTATTATATTAAAGAATAATTTTCTATTTAAAACTCAAATTTGACATTGACTAATCGATACTATTTCTTTTTTTGAATGATTGACACAAATTAGTAAAGATACTTTAAGACCATCTCTAAAATATTATTTTATATGTTAATGTTATATTTGACATTAAAAAAATTTGAAAAATAACATATTTCATTTGTTATTTTCATTTATTCTCTATTATATATTGTCATAATTTTAAAGTTTTAAAATTTGTAAAAGTAAACTTTTAATGTAAAAATAATTCAAAAATATTTATTGTGATTATTAAAGGAAAAGGTAAATATACCGATTAATATAAATCAAATGTAAAAATGTAACATATACTATCTTTGCACCATATACACCAAGTATAGAGTATTAATACTAGCACCATTATCGTTCAAACACACTTGCGTGAAGTTTTAACGGGATTTGGTGCATTAATACTATAATATGAACATACCCGTTTTAAGTTTTCAATAAAACTATGTGAGTATCCCCTCAAAAGAAAAAAAAATATGTGTGAGTATTTATCTACATATTCAAAATCAACGTGTTAATTTATTATTATTTCTTTTTTTAAAGGATATATGTTATTTCTTATGGTACTAATTCATAGTATTATTTCTCTTGAAAAGAAAATTGCATTTTATTAAAATATTGATAAACAATCGTCTTGGTACAATGTTAATCCATCAGAGGGATAGAAGCACGCTTGAGGCCCCAAATCAGAGAAACACCTCGGCACACTAACAATGAGCGAACTAAAAGCTCAACTAGAGAAAACTCATCTCTTCAACATAAGCTGTTGAGGACTGGAGGGGGGTAGATCGTCAAAACTCTAAGAAAGGGGACATCTACAAGACATATAAAAAATTCTAACCAAACTAAAACCACTCTATCAGCATTAAGTCGAACACCTAAATCTAATAAAAATAAACAAACAAAATGAGGATCGGGTGGGGAAACCACCAACCTTATTACAAATACAAAAGTGACAAAAAGAAAAAAACCTCCAACCATCGCCGATAGAAACCTTTAGTGAAGGGCGTCCTGCTAAAGGACCATCGAGGACTATAGCAAGATAAGATATCTCAGCCACCAAATGGAAAACTCTATTGAGAAAAGAGACCATCTATTCGGCTTCTAAACTCCAAACTCATTTAGGGTCTGTTTAGTTCGTTGATTCGAGTTTTTAATTCGAGTTGAGATGTGATGTTATATGAGAGCTTTTTACTGTAGCAAGAAAGTTAGATGTGACTGTTTCTGAGAGTTTTTTACTGTAGCAAAACTCGAATCGACGAAATAAACGAGGCCTTAGATATGCTCAAACAGAGCTATCAAACTGTACACCGCCACTATTAATGAGAAGCTCACGATGAAATGAAATAAACCATGTTCTAATAATAAACTAAAATAACTTACGATGAAAAAAAAAAAAAAAAAAAAGGAGCCGCAAATTATAACGATTATATATATACTCTACAGATTGGTTTGCATGGTTCAACACTAAATAGTTCTTAATGATTTCTAACTATAAATGCTGAGGATCTATTGGGTCTTATTATTACCTTAAGGTCTAGGAGTTCTCTAATATGTATTTCAAATTCATGTTTATCTTGAGAAGTGTATTTTATACTTTCCCTCTTTGTTCCGAAAGGAAAATGGACGCTTTTGAACTTATAATAAAGATGTTCTACATATGGGCCCAAAAGTATTATTAAATAAAAATCTGGATCCCGATGCATGGAATTTAAAAAAAAAAAAAAAAAAAAATCATGAAATTGATTGGTGCTAGAGTAACACAACAGAAATGGTATTTCAGTGATGCCATATCAATATGAACAAAATATATTATGAAATCCTGCCACGTACAAATTAAATTTGTGATTGGATTGTCATCAAAACGGAAAAAGATACAGAAAAAAAAAGGACCAAATTAGTGATTTATTACTTTTGTGCACAAAAGCTGGCTTTAGCTTATAAGCCTAATTGAATCATGCATGCAACTTTACCTCTGAATATGATTGCTTTGTATGCAAAAAGTAAATCTTGGATTTAAATTTTAAAGTGGGTTTATTTTTTTGGACTCTAATTTCGAAAGGATCAAGGGACGCTCCTTTTACCGATTTATCACTTTAAGGCTGGCGAATGAGGATGATCAATCAAAAGGGGACAAGATGAAAATTAAACATTTTTTTTAAAAAAAAAGAGAGAAAGCAAAAGGGTTTTTAGTGAGAGCGATTCTAAGGTTCTGTTTGTTACATTAATTTAAGTTTAAAATTTAAGTTTTGTTATAGTAAAAAGTTCTAAAAAACAGTTACATTTCTTTTTTTATTATAATAAAAAAATTCTCATATAAAATTACATCTCAACTCAAATCAGCGAATTAAACAGGCTCTAAAACTAAGATAAAAATTAAGGTCAATTAGGGGATAATAAAAGTTGGAATATTTGTGCATGTCAATGTGATTATTATTACACGTAACAACCTGATTAGGCGGTACTTCTTTTGGGGCAACCATGCTATCCCTTATGCCAACTGATCGGAGACAAGATCAGCGCCAACTTCATCATTCCAATTTTTTTTTTTTTTCCTTTCCTTTTCTGCTTCTTCTTTTTTTTTTTTTTTTGAATGCAATCTGACTTTTACTACTGAATTACAAATTCCCCCTCTTTATAACATGGTGGCGACATTCCGTCACCATATTTTTAGGATTGAATAGCTTGACATTCATATGACATCTTTTTCTTCCTAAAAGAGGAAATTTCCAAATATTAATTAGGTATATACCTTAATTGTATCCAATTGATCCACGTGAAACTTAAAGAAGCAGAAATAAGTATTATTTAATTAGTTAGATAAACTTGAATGAAAATAATTAAAGACTTTTTCCGGTAAGTCCCTTTAATAATAATTTTATATTATGACAGTTGAATCTAATTAAAATCACATTAAATTAAAAAAAATACATAAAACAAACAGTTTCTAATAAAGATTTGACAGTTGAAAATTAGAAAACTACCAGTAATTTATTTTTTATAGTCCTATTAGAGAAACTCACAAATAATTATGATACTACATAGTACTTATTGAATAAAAATTATCTTGCTTTATATCTCTTGTTCTCTTTTTTTGTTCTCAAATAACATTATATAAAGTCAACAAAAATTTTACCTAAGATAAAAAGCATATCATGTCAATTAAGATAGGGTGTATTTATTTATATATGTATAGAAACATCTTTTATGACATTTTAATTAATATATGACATAATGCTATCAAGGGAATATAAATGTAGACTTTAAGGAGAAGACACGAGTTAGATCCAATCAATATACTTCTCTAAACATGTAGTATAAGATGTCATTTTTGAATATCCAAAATTTACTTCTATCATGACGTTGTTGGAAATTAATTTGATTACAGATTATTCTTTGCAACTACCTTAAATTTATTAAATCAATCCATTTATATTTGTATACAAAACACGCAATGGCTCATATATAGGATTACTTTCCTAGCCTCACTGACACACATTTAAATTTATTATCTAATTTTTAATATATTAATTAGTATTTAACCAATTAAATCATACCACATCATTCCATAATAAACACAAAATAATTAATTAAAAAGTAATTTAAATTTTTCATGACGTGACATGATTTAATTAGTTAGACACTAAAATTAGATAACAGATTTGAGTCCTATAGTAGGGTATGAAAAACAATTACAATAAGTGTTCAGATAATAAACTCATGAGAGGTCCATGAACTTTTTTTTTCTTTCTATAATTAGTCCTCGTAATGAAAAGTGTTCTAAATTAAACCCTAAAAGTTTTTAAATGTCTCAAATATAGTACTTAAATTAAAGTTATGTTAAAATTTAGATGAAAATGTTAAAATAATGATAGTTAAGCTATATAATAAAAGGATAAATGCCTTTTCCACCATTTACTATGAAAGAGAGACTAAAATCGAATTTATTTTATAAGAAAAATTATACACTTAGATTTATTAATAATTAATAAAACGAGATGATTAAAAGACTCATAATTATTTCAATTATTAAATTATTAAAAGTGGATTATTAAAAATTCATACATTTAAATTATTCATACATATGAACTGAAACTTTCTTCTTTTTTTTTAGTAACTAAGGCCTCATTCGGTTCGTAAATTCGAATTTTTCATCCGAGTTGAGATGTGATTTTATGTGAGAGTTTTTCACTGTAGCAGAAAAATTAGATGTAACTTTTTGTGAGAACTTTTAACTGTACCAAGACTGTAATTAAAAACTCAAATTAATAAAATAAACGAGGCCTAAAACTCATCTAACATATACGTAGAACATTTGGGCTTTTATCAACTAATTTGAATAAAATTTAAGATATTTTTCTTATAAAAATGTATCAAGAATTTTTCTTTCACCCTTTGGTACTTGAATGTAATTTTAGTAAATGTCATTTTTGTTAATAAATTTTATTGAAATGTGTGTGTGGAGAATATACATGGGGTGGAAATAGAGCTCCCTTAAGAAAAACTTCATAAACAAACAAAAAGCTTCATTGAAACTACCACATTTTGTTGATTATATATTATTAGTTGTCTGTTAAATATCAATTAATTAAGCAACTACCACCTAGTTACTAATAATACACTCGTTAATGATCATGACTAAGTGGTTGCTTGTTGAACATTAGGGTGACATCAAGTCCAATATTACTTCAATGCTGTGACATAATACCATCCATTAAATTGCATCGTATGTCCCACTAGTTTGACAAAAAAGTTTCATGGAAAATAATGCCATACAAAACCTACAAACAAGTTTCATGCATTCTAGCGGCGGTTCTTAATTTTCTTTTTCTGAGCTTTTTTTTTTTTTTTTTTTTTTTTTTTTTTTTTTTTTCTGGATCACTTCTAAGCCACTTCATGATTGATTGACAACGTTAAGACACCAATAGCATCTTTCTCTTCAAATTTTGACACAAGATCCATTCTAAACACAATCATGTAATCATAAAAAATATTCCAACAAACTAATTATTTTTTGGAGGTTTATCCTCCGTTGGTACGGCATGTTGCTTAGATCATAGCAAGATTACTTAAAATAAAATATTATACAAATTTTATAAAATTTGAGTAAATGACATGTTTAGTCTCTGAATTGTTTAAATAGTATCTCTTTGATCCATCGACTTTCAATTTTGACAATTAACTGCTATCTAACTCTTGATTTTGTTACAATTTTGGTCCAATTGCAAACGGCCATTTATTTTCTCATGGATTTTCCCACTTGAGTGTTATGTGTTCTACAGCATACACTAGAACAAATAGGAGATAAGACGATAGTTAAAAAAAGTCGTCACAAGATAGAAGGATGATTTAAAAACCATTGTCGTATTCAGAGTTGTTAAATTTCTAAGAAATACGACGATAGTTTGTAACCGTTGTCTAATATGCACGTGAGACACCACAACAGTTTAAAAAGGTACATTAGACGACGGTGTACGACGGTTTGTTTTGAAAACCGTCGTCTAATATTAACTTTTAACAAAAATCTGCCGTCTATGTGTAACTTTTAATAGTATTAAAAAATTAAAAATGTATATTTTTGTCGAAAACTAATTCTTTACTCAAAAAAATTATTTCTTAGAATGTTATCACAAGTCATTGAACAACATACGTGAAAAAAATTCAAAACAACATGTTACAAATTCACCTTCTCATACATAATCAATATATACGTAACACAAATATTTCAAAACCAAAAGTCTCTACCAAATCTAACAACAAAAATACCTAATTAATTAAAATAAATAAATAAAACTAATCTAAAAGAAATTTTTTTTTTTAAAGATTAACAAAGTACCCATGGTGTAGTGGCGGATATGGAGGTGAGGTCACGATGGCTGATGGCGTGTGAGCATGATTGTTTGGCTCTTGGAGGCGGAGGTCAAGTGAAGGGACTGAGGAAAACGTATAGTAATGGGAGTGGGGGTGTAGAAGAGATGAGAGAGAGAGAGAGAGAGAGAGAGAGAGAGAGAGAGAGAGAGAGAGAGAGAGAGAGAGATAGCAAACTTAGAGTTTGTAAGAAAATATTCGAAGTTATAGATGAGATATCGAAGCTTTAAAAATTTCTAAAAAATGAGCGAAAAAAATCCGTCTTATTTTTTTTGAAATTTTTTGACATTAGACGACAGTTGTTTAAGGTTTTAAAAAAAACCGTCGTCTAATATGCACATACAATTTTTTTGTGTTCATATTGCATTTTTTAACCCATTAGACGACAGTTTCTTAAAAAACATTGTTAAATAGGCGTCGTCTAATCTCCTATTTATTGTAGTGATAATAGGGCTAGTGCCTGCACTTTCTTCTATTGGAAAGAACCCAAGACCGCAAGATGTGTGCAAGATTGGACTAAAATTGTAACAAAATCAAGAGTTAGAGGAGTTAATTGTTGAAATTGAAAGTTGAGTGACTAAAGTAATAGTCTTTAAAGAATTCAGGGAATAAACATGTCAATTACTCAAAACTTAATGCAGTGAAGGATAAAAAAAAAAAAAAAAAAAAAAAAAAAAAAAATTGATAAAGTTTTTTTTTTTTTTTTTTTTAATGGTCACTTTCGATGTAAGAATATTTAGAGGACGTAAAAAATTAGTTAAGTGAGATCATCAAAATACTTATTCCTTCTAATTTTTGCCCAATATATATATATATATATATATATATAATGAGATTATAAGGGAAAGAAGGAATAAGTATTTTGACGATACAAGCCTCAAAATTAAAAATAATAATAATACTAATTAGATTATAAGGGAAATTAAGCAAGAAGAAGGGGGAAATAAAGAAGAAGCAAGAAATGCCAAAAATAATGGGAATGAAACTTGATAAAGACCAGAAAAGCAAGAAAAACAAAAGGACAAAAATAATATACATAAATGTGCAAGAGTACACTTCAAAAAAAAAAAAAAAAAAAAAAAAAAAAAAAAAACAGTGCAAGAGTAATATTTTTTATTTATTTAGTACAGAGTAGTATGCTTAAATGGGTAAAAGATGGCAAATTCCTTATATATATATATATATATATATATATATAAAAGAAGTAAAGGGATTTTTATAAGGGCACATTTTTTTTTGTTGAAAAAAAGTAACATGTAATCAAGTGTCAAAATAATTTACTTAAATGAGTAAAAGATTAAAACTACTCAGAGAGGACTTACAAGAAGTAAAGAGATATTTACAGGGGCATATTTGTAGAAAGAAAATATCGTAAAAGAGCACATCAGATTAATACTTAAGTGGGGATCTATTTGTAACAGAAATTACTTTATTGGAAATAAATCAAGGAAAAAATAAGTTACTGAAGTGAATTTTTAAATATATAAAACATTAAGTGGAGGAAATTAAAAAAAAAAAAGTGAGAAGAAGCAAAAAAAAAAAAAAAGGATCAAAAAGATGTAAATAAAGAATTGGAGGACAAAATTAGAAAACAGGGGCACATTTGTAGGGAATACTTCAGAAAAATCCCCTAGTCTAAGCAAGACAGTTAAATTTTGTATAAAACATCCAATAAGAGTGTAAATAATTTAATTAGTAAGTTCGTAAATAGGAAATTAAACTCCTAATTAATTTCTTCTTTTTAAATAACCATTCTAATTAATTGTGTACGGAATTAAAATAAATTTTAAAAATGTTAAAATCCAATAAAAGACTTACTTGGGCTTTAAAACTCAGCCTAAATATCATGAATAGTATATATGACCCATAAATAAGAACAATGACCACATTTAATCTAAAAGGGCCCAACATGACTAAATTGATTTTTGGGAGAAAGAGAAAAATAGGCTAAAATTTGAGATGAATTAAAATTAATAAGTCAATAGTTTATATAAGTTAATAAATAGACTAAATTATTATTTTCGTCCATAATTTGTCTGGTTATGAACCATAACTTGACAAGTTATTATTCATAATTGTCCATAACTTATCCGGTTATGAACCATAACTTGACAAGTTTTTTCATAACTTATCTGGTTATGAACCATAACTTGACAAGTTATGACCTATTAATTTCTATAACTAAAAATTAGCCTATATACTTTCTTAAGCTTTTCATATTGGCCTATTTTCTACTATTTCCCTTGATTTTTCATAGTCTGCTTTAGGGGTGTAAGAATTCAGTCTGAAACCTGAATAACCCACCCGCCCTGCCTGCGCCGACCCGAATACATAGTTTTTTTTTTTTTTTTTTTTAATTCGGATTCAAATAGTCCCAATCCGCACTCGGGGGTATTCTTGAACCCTCTATACCTCCAGCGTAACCCTAAATCCCTCTAATCACTCGCTCACTCGCCTCCCACCTCAGTCTCTCGCATCACCCTAAATCCTCTAATCACTCCTTCTCATTCTCTGTTCCACTTCACCCTAAATCCCTAATCCTCACGCTCGTGGTTCATCATTCTCCGTTCCTCTTCTTCTTCTCAGTCTCTCACTGTTCCTCGTCGTTCCTCACACTCGCAATAAAGTTGAATGCATGCTTTAAAGTAATATATTCTTAAATCATGCTAAAAATGCTCATTCTATAGCAACTGAAAACGATGTAATTTATACATTTAAGATATGAATATGTAGGTTTGTGTTGTAGGTGAACACTTTACTTACCTGGTGTTCTATTATTAGTAGTTTTCAATTTTTACAACTTGTCTTCTATGATAGTCTGTCCTGAAATGTTGTTATGACACAATTTCTTAATGGAAATTGAATATTTCCCACCTTTTGGTAAAAACCCTTTATCTTATTCCTGATAGAATTTCTGTTTAAAAATCCTTAACTTTCTAATCATAATTCTAGCAGATTTTCTACTTAGAGAAGTTAAATTTTTAATTTTGATGTAGCATTACAACTTCATAAGAAATTCCTTACTTCTTACAATTTAATCCTCAAAATATTATCATCTTATAATAAAACTAAGCATAAGATAATATCTTAAACATAATATGGGTATTATAAATTCTTATTTTAAGTATAATCTAATTAAACTTTACTAAAATTTCTAAGTAAAAATACTATAACAAAAGATTAAGAGAGAAATTTATACCTGAAAATTTAGAGAAATATTTGTTCCTCTTCTTTCTACATCCCTTTCTATTTCTTACTATTTTTCTCTCTTTCTCCCTCTAACTATTATCTCTATAACTTTCTCTCTCTGAGTGCCTTGACATGAACATGTATGAAATGAGCTATGCTCTATCTCCCTATTTATAGTTTTCCATCTCAAATTCTAACCTTCGGGTCAAAACATGTGGTGGATAAATCCTAGCAATTGATTCCAAAACTAATAACCACCCTTGAATCATATGGTGCTTTGGCTTAATCCTGACCATCTATTTCATTCTATTTTCATAATAAATCAATGATAATTTCTAAAAAATTCAAGTGTCATGATAATGAATCCTACAATTCCTGATTGGGACGTAATGGTCACTTTTGAATTATTACGGTATGAGAAAATATTGTAAAAGAGATAGAAAGTACAGATTTTAAACTACACAGAAGAAGAAAAGTCTGTGACAACCATCAATTTTTTAAGACAAAAGCTCAAGAAAAAATAAATTATGTAATTTTACATCATTTTGAGATAGAGATAGATCATGATTTATAAAGAAGGAAATCACCTTTTAAAGGTTTGGGTATTTTGGGGTGAAGTTCAAAAATAAAATTATGTTGGTTTAAATTTAAAGTGAATAATATCATATTAAGTAAAAGTGTGAGTCATTATATATGGTATTAGCCTGTATCCAGCTGGAAGTGTGGCCAAAGAAGACGATGGGCCCCAAAGGTGGGGTGATTGTGACAGTCATCAATATCTTGAGGTACAAGGCCAAGAAAAGGTAAGTTGTGCAGTTCTACATCGCCTAAGGATGGACATAGGTCTTGATTTATAGAGAATGGCACCACCTCCTAACGGATAATATCATATTAAGTGTAGGTGCAGGTCGTTACATTATAGCACCAAGTCTATGTTAGGCATGGAGTTAAACTACCTTCCATGCCCTTATGTTAGATGTGCACGTATGCATCCTCTAGCATCTCGATACGTGTCGCAATACCATGTGTCTCCTTTTGATTGTGCAACCATGTATTTCTTTAATCAATTTTCAACGTTTAGACTGTCACGAACACGAAACAACTACTTTCAAGTTACTACAACAAAATACGAAAATAACCAATGAATCTAAGATTTCTTCAATTATAAACAATTTGAGAGAATTTAAAATTAATAGCCTACTAAAACATGATAACAACTATCATGTAATCACAAATTCATAATAAACCTTTGTATCCAAATTTATCATAACAATTATCATGCGATCACAAGTTCTTAATAAACCTTAAAATATCTTATGCATACTATACTTTTTTAATTATTTACAATTTCATGTCTGTTCAAATTAGATGAGTCAAATTCAAAATTAACTGATGTTTTTTAAGTCAATTTCTTTTCAACCTAAATTTAATCCGAAACACTTTTATCTTAATCCTAACTCATGATATTCATGTTGATTTTGAGTTAAGAGTTTTTAATGAACAATGTCATTAGACACAAAATAACTAACACGACTCACTAAAATTTTGTTCACTTTACCGATTTAAATTTAAAATTTAAATTTTTTTAATAAAATTTTTTTTTTAAAAATCACATATTAACTTAAATTATAAATTTAAATTAAGAAAATAAACATATCTTTTATTAGGAGCTTCACAATGAGGGGCCTACAGATAGAATCCACCTAGTACTAGTGCACCACCTCTAAAGCATTTTTCTGTTTCAATTGATTTACATTAAGACACAGTTGAAAATGTGCCACGTGGCAGTCGTCTGACAAACGTATCTCGAGCTACTGTTTTGCAAATGAAATGACTCACTCTCTCTCTTCTCTCTCTCTCTCTCTCCCTCTCTCTCTCTCTCTCTCCACGTAAAAGTGTGTGTGGGATGTTCAGGTGACATCGTCATGCTAACGTTCTGATCATAAATCCACTCTCAATTCAATGAAAATCTTTTGCTTGAGGATACCCCGAGTTTGCCGTCGTTCAACGGAACGGAGTTTCTCAGTCACCCAAATCAAAAAAGCCCTTCTCTAGACATACATAATAATGCGTTGTACCTATATCAACTCTCATTTACTATTTCTCAGTCCGTACTGTGCTTTTCTCTTCATATTATGACTAACAACACTGTTTTGAATTCTTCGTCTTTCACACTCTCTCTCTCTCTCTCTCTCTCTCTCTCTCATCCTTTCCCTTTCCTACAGAGATTTCACATATTCTTTAATTTAATTTTTATTGGGTAAAGCGCCGAAATTTTTTTGTTTTTTGTTTTGCTTAATCTTTCTTTTTGGAGCAATAAAAGTAGCTGTTAATTATCACTGAACAACCCGATCTTAAGGGGGAAAAAGAAAAAGAAGAAAAGGTCTCTTACATTCTTTTTCTTTCAGATTTTGAGAAAAGCGCTTTATCGTTAATTACTTAATTAATTAATGTTAATTTTCCAGTATTTATTATTCACGGTAAAGGAATATGAATGAATGTGATGATGACCACTTTCAAAAAAAAAAAAAAAAAAAGAATGTGATGATGATGAAAGAAAGAAAGGGAAACTGTGATTGCGTCAGCATTTTGCGTGAAGGGAGGCATCTCATGCATTATAATGTGCAAACTGTGAAGCAAATCAACGTAAGAGAAAGAAACAGAGACGAAGAGTAAAAAAGAAAAGAAAACGAAAGTAAAGGTCGTTTAATTAGTTGATTTTAATTTTTAATTTAAATTAAATATAATTTTATGTGAAATTTTTTTTATTATAATAAAAAATTAGATATTATTATTTATGAGAATTTTTTATTATAATAAAATTTAAATTTAAAATTTAAATCAGCGAAATGAACGAAATTATATAAATCCTTTAACAACATACAGGAAGACTTCTTATCCGTAATGTCTGTTTTTAGTTATTGAATTTGATTAAAATTAAATTATTATAAATCAAACTGAAAAACTATTCAAAATAAATAATTTTTTTTATCAAGATCTCACAGTCAAAATAGCGTACTATCACTACCATAGTAAATTTCTAAAATAAATACCAATAGATAAAATATTATTTATGATTTATTCTCAATTACCGTAATTTTTATTCTAATAGTATGATTCTATATGAGACGATGACGTTTGGTTAGATGATTCAAATCATATGATTCGAACTATTTTTTATTTACTCGTATTTTTTCGTGAGAGAAAATACTATAACAAACCATGAATCATGATTCGAATCAGGAAACGAATCTCTCTAGTCAGAAATTTTTGAGGGATTCTATAATAGTTGTAGGGTATGAAAGATTATCTTACTATAAGGTATAATTTTGAGAGGTCAGATGACATTATAATATTTCATTATAAGCAAAACACCATAATTTGACAAAATTTAATGAGGATATCGACATTGCCATTATAATAAGAAGGGTGAAAGTGGCATTTAATAAAATACAATGGTGTTTTGTGTATTTTTTTTTCCTTTGGAAAACTTAAATCTAGCTACTTATTGATGACTAAAATAAATTTTAAATAATTTTTAGTCCCAATTTTAAAGCTAAATTAAGTGCATTAAATAATTAGTAAAAGAGTGATTTACCCTATCACCTATACATAATAAATAACATAAAAGCAGTAACGAAGACCCATATTTATTGGTAGGGGTCAAATATTTTTTTATCAAGATTATACTAATATATATATATAAGTTTTTGTTTATTAAATTAATTCATGACTAAATAAAATATAAAAAACTATTAATTTAAGAAAATTAAATCTAATTAATACACATACTTACTATATTAAAATTAAAACTAATATATAAAAAAAACAAAAGCTAACACCCTCCCCCACTCTCTGTCATTGCATAAAATAAAACTAACTTTACTTTCTTTCTTTCACATTTTATTTTCTTTATGTCTTTTTTTTTTTCTTTTTCTTTTCTTTCTCTCTTATTAAACGAAGCATAAGAATTCGGGAATCTTAGGTCAAAATTAAAGTTTAAAAATTAATTATCAAGTACTAAACACGCACTATTTGTGTTAAACTTCTTGGCAATATCATTTTTTATGTAGTCTCACAAATTGTTTAGACCACGAAATTGTCATTTAAATTTTTAATTCGAAAAGATTTTATATGAAAATTTTTTATAATAATAAAAAAAATTAAATATAATTTTTTATAAAAATTTTAAGTCAAACAAAATTAAAATTAAAGGCACTTTTAGTTCAACGTTTAAATTTTAATTTAAATTAAAATGTGATTTTATATGAATTTTTATTAAA
Source organism: Morus alba (assembly GCA_012066045.3). NCBI lineage: Eukaryota > Viridiplantae > Streptophyta > Magnoliopsida > Rosales > Moraceae > Morus > Morus alba. The sequence goes on from CP050235.2 coordinate 1,643,769, forward strand.
ATAAAAAATTAAATATAATTATTTTTTAAAAAATTTTTTATTATAATAAATTTTAAAATTTAAATTTTAATTAATAAAATAAATAAGAATTAAAAATTTAAATTAATAAAATAAACGATAATTAATAAAGTGGGCATTCATGCGCGTATTGTTGCAGGAAGGGTAAGTCGGGTTGCCCTTAGGGTATCATATATAACCAACCAGAGATAGTACCTGTTTGAGTGAAAGATCAAGTGGTACTTTTATCTTCTCTGATCCAAATTACGTTAGGACCGTCCGATGTTCCTCGAAGTTGGTGTTCAAAGTTGATAATTGATTATGGATTTTAGCATCAGTGTTGGCGGCCCCAGAGGTCAATCTCTTAAGACAAGTCAGTCAGTACTGTTTTACTCTTGGAGCCTAGTTGGTATAGGCTTATTAAAATAGCTGAGAAAGTGACGTTTGCAAGACCAGCTATATTTATTTTCTTTGCTTGCATGCCTTGCCTTGCCTTGCCTCTTCTACAAAAGTGTCGTTTTAGTAGACTGGGGAAGACTGGAAACTGGACAGGTAGCTAATATTATGATGTAAGACTTGGATGGCTAAAAAAAAGGAGATATCTCAGCCATGTTTGGTGCAAGACCTATAAATTCACAATTCGAATGAGGTCTAGAGGAAACAATTCGAATCTGTTTGGAGTTGAGATCTATATATATAGATCTGTCTTGGGTCGAATGAGATCAAGACCTATATTTATAAAAATATATATATATATTTATAAATATATATATAGAGCTTCCACAATGAGCACAGAACAGAAGGTAGGAACCGTATTGGTTAGTGACACTCAATTAGAACCGTAAATTTGGACGTGGCTAAATAAGTTGGACTGAAGTTTAATATTTTTGGGTCAATTTTGACGCAGCCTGCTTAAGTGTTCAGATTGATTTGAGCTGGGTTGAAGTTTCGATCTCGTGTGCTTATTCAGATCGATTTGGTTCTCGGCCCGATCACCTATTTTTTTTTTTTTTTTTAATAACTTATAAAGTTCTGAACTGGTCTGACCTTAGACACGTCGAACTTTAAGATCTGAACGGACTGATCTACAGCTTTAGGGTCTAGCCTGAACCGCCATCGCTGTTGAGACGGCCTGACATACTGTGACCATGATCGAGGCTGGGATTCAAGTGGATAAAAAAAAAAGATAGAGAAAATTTATAAGCACCTATTATAAGGATTTTAAAATTTTGGGTCAAAATGTAATTTTAAAAACACTCAAGGGCCAAATGTAATTTTAAAAATTTAGAGTTAAAATATAATTTTGAAAAAATTTAGGAGTCAAAATATAATTTTAAAAAAGTTTAAGGGTCTCAAAAAGGGAATTCAAGTGTCAAGAAAATAGGAGTTTCGAAATCTAGTTGTCTCAATTTTCAATTTAAGGACCTAAATTCTAAGAAAATTGAAGTACAGTTAAAATTGGTTTTATTTTTAAAATTTAAATAAAAATGGGTAAAGTTTTTTTAAAAGGGTATTTTTAGTTAGCTTGATGATTTAAGAAGGTAGGACATGTTATTCTCTCTTTTAGTTAAATTTCCTCTACAATCTAAATTATTGGGAGAAAGAGAGAAACAAGTTAAGATTTGAGATGAATTAAAATTAATAGGCTAATAGTTTACATAAGTTAATAAATAGGCTAAATTACTGTTTTAGTCTATAACTTGTCTGATTATGAATCATAACTTGACAAGTTATTGTCCATAATTTATGATTTTTATCCATAACTTATCTGGCTATAAACCATAACTTGATAAGTTTGTTCACAACTTATCTGATTATAAATCATAACTTAACAAGTTATGGTTAAGTTATGACCTATTAATTTTTATAACTAAAAATTAACCTATATACTTCCTTAAACTTTTCATATTTGTCTATTTTCTATTATTTTCCTAAATTATTCAAGCTCCTCATAAACTCCAACCTCCTAAGTGGGTCACGGATCCAATTGGATTGAATAATATGGACCTATTTGGGTTCCTTGGCATTCCAAACCCCAGCCCACTAAGGGATCCTTGAAGAGTGGGTTGAGTCTGCATTTTTCCTTAGGCCATATTGCGGGCTATGAATTAGGCTTAGGCCTTGCAAAAAAACGAGTATCAACATTCACCAAAATCCTTCAAATTTTTGGATCATTCTTATTTTTTCCTTAAATTTGAAAACTTCACATTTTACCCATGACATTTGATTTAGTCCTACTTAACACCTTGTGCTAAGAATAAATGGAAAAAAGAGCGGGTTAAATAAGACCATGTGGTCTTTTTTCAATTTCTTAACCAAAATTTTGACGGATTGAGCTTAGTAGAACTGATTTAGGAATTGTTTTTTTACAACAAAATTCAAAAAAAATTTAAATTTGAGTTACAATTTTATTCAAGTTCATATTATTTTGTAAAATTTGAGTTTTAATTCGAGTTTGGGACTAAATTCGAGTTCAAATTTTCCTTTTAACTCGAGTTCATAAACTCGAACTCAAGTTAATGAATAATATTTTTTATTTTAAAAATGTCATAACTTTTTCGTTTTAATTTTGATGGAAATAATTTTTTTCTATGCATTTATAATGAAAAGATGAATAAAACTTCACTCATATATATCCTATTAAAATTTTTCATCACTATTGAGTTTTTATTAAACTATTATCTAAATACAAATTTAAGTTTTAACCCACCCAAACACAAACTCAAAAAGATTCTCAATTCAAATCATAACTTAAATGTACACATCCAAACACAAATTCAAATTACAACTTTAACTTAAGTTATAACTCAAACTCAATTTAATATTATTACTCAAATCACATCACAGTAACTCAAAAATGCAAAAAACAAAAATTCAGGAGTAAAGTCAAAATGACAAGACCTTAAAATTGATGGGAATGGCCCATGGATTCAATTTATTATTCATATCGTCAGAATCTTGTAGCTATACTAAAATATTTTAAAATTTCATTGGGTCAGACAATTAATTATCTTCCTAACACTTTGTCACCAGATCTATCCATTAACCACCAGTTACTTCATACAATCGCATAGTAAACCAGTTGTTTACTTAATTATTTGTATCGTTTATTTTTTCTTTTCCAATGTTGGTTGATTGATTTTAGAATTTATGATTTGACGCTATGATAATAGATTAACTATTGGTTTATTTAGCCTTTAAGAAAAAAGTAGCAGATTATAAAAAGACCAAACTACAGATTTACTTATTAAAAAACTAGTAAACTACCGGCTTACCCGTTCAAGAATGGAATTACTGATGATAAAAGTAAATCGGTGATTTACTTATTTGAATTGTATAAAGTAAGTGTAATACGGACATTATAGGTATTTTTTCTAATAAAAAAAACAAAGCAATACAAAATGGTAAAAACAATTGGGCACTTTGAAGGAACACCATAAATTTTAAACTTAAATTAATATATATCAAGAGATAAATTATTACAGAAAATATCACATTTAAAAATACTTAAAAATCATAAAATTTATAAAAAATAACAAATATATACGTAAAAAACCACAATATTCTTACAAAATCTAATAATACTAAATGAAATACATAAAAATATAAATATAATTTTACTCAGTACGTACAAATTAAATAATATCATTATGGTATATTTTATAATAGTTTTAATACCTATAACAAAAATCAATCTAACCTAGTTTGGTAAAGATTTTGGGAGGCCAAAATCAATTTGGTGACCACTCAAAAATGATATGTAGTCTGATTCCTATTTTTTACAGCGGCCCTGGAATTAAAAGAGTCCAAGTCTACCCTAAATCTGGCCGGAATGCTATCTTCTTGACGCCTTCTGCTGTGCTTTCGAATTTGTAAAACGTTTGCCCCCTATGTAAGAGTTGTGATTATTTTAAGCAATATTTTCCATTTTATTTTTCTTTTATACTTATGAATTAATTTAATCAAATGCAATCTTAACAAATTCTCTTTAAAATTACACGGATTAAAATTTTTACTTTTTTACTCTTTATTCATAATTTTTTAGTTAAATAATTATATTAATAAAAAAATATTTATTAAAAATAAGAAATAAAAGTTTATATTTATGCACTATTTAAAGGTAAATTCATCATTTTTTTTTTTTTAAATCAACGTAGTATTACAACATCGGCCCGACAAATCAGTTGAAGTATTATTTAATTTATCACTTTAACTTCAAAAAAAAAGTGTTATCACTTTAGGGGACACACACTCAAATCTATGTGTGTTTAGTTTAAATTAGAAGTGAAAAGCTTTGAACGCCTAATTCAGGTCCGGCTTGCACAAGAGGAGAGAGTCAACCCGGCCTTGAATTTTATAAATGTTTTCAAAAAAAAAAAAAAAAATAAAAAGAGGGCGTTTGAGCCACTCAAGCATAAATAAGTGTTTGGGGAAAAAGAGAAAAATAGATTAAGATTTGAGATGAATTAAAATTAATTGGCTAATAATTTACATAAGTTAATAAATAGGCTAAATTACTGTTTTCGTCAATAACTTGTCTGGTTATAAAACATAACTTGACAAGTTATTATTTATAATTATTCACAACTTGTCTGACTATAAACTATAACTTGATAAGTTTGTCCATAATTTATCTAATTATGAATCATAATTTAATAAATTATAACCTATTAAGTTTTATAATTAAAAATTAACCTATATACTTTCTTAAGTTTTTCATATTGGTATATTTTCTATTATTTCTCTATGTTAAGAGTTAAAACCTTAAGTTTGATCCGGCCCTGAAGTTAGGGTCATGCCTGATTGGGCCTGGATCACTAGTGACATTTCTCAGACCAGACAGTTTGACCCAATCCAAACTCTCGCAACTCTAATCTAGACAGTACCAACCGGATATCTAAATTAGCATGGTAGAACATATATATGTATATATATATATATATAAGTTTGTTTATACACATGCAACAATTACAGGATATAACATTATCTTATCTACTAGAAAATATAAATTATTCTTTTATAAAGCTTACTCAAAAAAAAAAAAAAAAGTTATCAAAGCTTTCTTTTCATTCATTTATTTTTGCTTTGATTCTACGATCCGTACAAAAAAATCGAGAAAATATATGATGTTGTCCTTAACTTTATATTTTTTAATTAACCACAGTGAATATTTTAATCATTTATCGTGATCAAAACCAATTATATCAACGTATATAATTTGGGTCCAGTTGGAAAATGAGGTACTCAGCTGTGTTGCTGTCGAGAGAGTTCTCATTCATAGAATCATAGTTGTCGTAGATATTTTTAAATATGTTTTTATGTTGATGGAAATTTTAAACATTAAAAAAAAAAAGAAGAAACAAAGGTCTTCAATTTTTCTTCCAAGGCAGTCTTCATTATTGAATCATCGACACCGACATTATTTCTTTGGTTAACGTTTGTTTTACAATACACAGCCACTAAAAGTCACTAGGAATTTGCTAATAGTGTTAATTGAAATTAGATTTGTCCTTGTCAACAGTGCTCTTTTTGTTTTTTTTTCCTTAATTGTCTCTTTTGGCTCACAAAGGTAGGGCTGCAATTTAAGGACCTTATCCAATGAGGTGATTGACGTCCTCTCTTCATGGATATGATCACGTTATTTAACTTTTTAATTTTTAATTTTTTTAAAAAAATATCAGATATAATTTTTTTTAGTTAAATTTTTTTTTAAAAAAATATTACATTTTAATTTAAATTCACAAATGAGACTTAGATAATTTTGAAGGCGTTTCATGTATATTCATATGGACTTTTATTTCTTTCATCTTTTTGAGCATTTATTTCATATTTATCCGAACGTTTATTTTTTTGAATGATTTATCCTCACGTTTTTAGTTTGTTTATTTGAGGAAGTTAGGTGGGGTACTTTTCTTTTTCTTTTTTTTTTTGCGCTAAATTGTGCTAAATGAGTAGGGTACGATTCTCTTACATTACGTTTAGTTTATGGATTAAAATCATGTGATTAAAACTATTTTTGATTTACGTGTATTTTTTATGAGAGAAAACACAATAACGAATTATGAACCATAATTCAAATTATAGTTTGAATCCTCCAACCAAACTCTCCCTTAATTTCGTGAGAATGGGTCCATTACTCATGCATTTTAATGTGGAGACAACCCTAAGGAAATTTCTTTTCACGTACTCATGACCACGTGCGTATATTCTCTATGTTTAACATAACTCACATTCACCACATTACAACTTTTTTTTAAAATAGAAAATATAAACCAAGACATGAAAGTTTTATGCAAACACCAATCCATACACATGGTTTTTACTACTAGAAACACATTATCGACCAACCATTAATTCCATCAATAAATTCGAATGAAAAAATAATATGTACCGGACTTCATAAACAGAAAACACCTAAAAAATAAACTCTTGAAAAGATCCTCTACAATTGATAAAAAAGAAATTTGATCAACCGATATCAAAAAACCTATAGCACGAAGGACGAAAAGTACAATAAAAATCAAACACCATAAACGGCAAACACTAAAAATTAAACACATTATGGACTCTTTAACATGTCCGTTATAGTTGATAAAAAACTCGATCAACTGAAGTTTAGAAACATGTAGCACGAAGGCCACACAAAAATCGTAAAGAAACATATCTTGCATATGAAAAAGACAATTAAACACTAAGCAACCAAAAAACTAACAAAAACTACTCAGGATAAGGACCATCATTATTACAAACGAAAGATTAAAACAGAAAAGGGGTCCATGAGGTTGAACATTAAAACACAAAATAGTGCAATCCTCTCAAAACATGCACAAACCACAACCACAAAAAGTCGACATGTATACCACAAGAGGGCTCAATTCTCCAAACATACCAAAATCTCTCTAGAATAAATTGAGACTAAAACCGGCATGTCGAAAACCGCCTCACGATTGATGTCGATTCCATCTTTACCTCAAATTATGTCCAATAATCTTCCTTCTCCAGACAGTAACAGAGCCAAGATTTTAATTCGGGAGGCATAGGCTAAAAACATGAAAAGTCTTTGAAACCTTCAAATTATTAATTCTTAATACCATTACATAGTTGGAAAGAAAAAAATATTCAATTTGTTGAATTTTTTTGTACGTGATAGTAGAATTTTCATAAAAGATTAGTTTTAATATAATTTATTATTCTCTTATGCACATAGTTTAGTAAAGAAAATAAAGTAGAACACTTAATTGAAAATCATATTGATGTGACAAATTTAAAAATATATTATTTAAGAGGTAAGTAAGAGGAAATAATATTTGAAAATGATTTATGAGAAAAGACGTTTAAGTAGAGACATTTTAAAAATTATTTCGGTAGGGCAATTTTGAAAAAAGTATATAATATGCCACATTTTTAAAGATATAGTATTAAAGGAAAAATTACTTCAAGATGGGCAAATAAATCATAACGAAAAATTTTTTAGTAAAGATATATTTTAAAAAAGATTAATATGAATAAATTAGAGAAAAATTTTGTTAATGAGGAGGTATGCATAAGATCTTATTAATGAGCAGGCATATATAAATAATTTTTAAAAAACTAAATGCAACAAAACAAATTTTTAAAATGTAGGGGGGCATATATTAAAATTTTTGAAAAAACTCTATGTAAGAAGACAAATTTTTAAAAATTCAGGGAGGCATAACGTCTCTCCGCCACAGCCTTCAACGTTAAAAATTTCAAACCGTCAAAAACATTGATCACCCTTTTCTAAAAGAATGACGTTTCAATTACTTTGTGCCGTTGCAAGGAGTGAAATTGAAACAACTACTATTATGTTGGGTGAAATTTGAAATAAACCCTAGTTTTTTTTGTAATAATTATTAGGAGATTTTTATGGTAAGACATACAAAAAGGTAGTACGGGCTCGTTCATTTTGTTAATTTAAATTTGTAATTCGAGTAGATATGTGATTTTATGTGAAAACTTTTTTACTGTAGCTAAAAAGTTAGATATGACTGTTTCTGAGAATTTTTTACTGTAACAAAACTCAAATTCTAAACTCGAATCGGTGAAGTGAACGAGACCTATAGTACTTTTTGAGCCGTCATAGCTATATAAAAATTATCTATTTTACATATTTTTGTTTAATGTGATTTTAACTATTAATGATGAGAAACATATAATACTGATACAAATATGATAAATTTCTGTAATTCTTTCCTTCACTTACCCTTGAAATTTTTTATTTGAAATAATTACACAATATTTCTTCAAAAAATACAATTATATCTCAAGTTTTAATTTTAAGTACTCATATTTCAAATTTAAAATCTCGCATAAATTAAAAATCAACTAGATTATAAATTCACAATTTTTTGGACTCTAAAAAATTATCAAACTCAAAATTCCAAGCTTAATTTATTTAGAGGAAAAATTGAGATACAAATAAATAAAAGAAAGTAAAAATTATTATATTATAGTTTGAATTGAAAATTTGTGTATTGATTCAATTTATGTTCCTTAAAAAAAGAAAATTTTATAGTATTTTTTATTCTTTTAGACACTGATATTTTTTACTTATTAATTGTATTATTTTTAATTTGATTTAATTTTTTATCAGATTTAATATATATTTAAAGATTGATAAATAAAAAATATTAGTGTTTTAAAAAAAATAAAGAGTAAAATTTTTTTTTTAACACGATCTTATTGCAGAAGAGCCTAATTATTTAGGTGGTGTTTAATTCATAAATTTAAATAATGTGATTAAAATTATTTTTAATTTACGTGTTTATAAAAAATATTATAATAAATTAAATATCAAACGGAATCTTAGAGTTAAACAGGACATGATAAAGTGCGAATATAAAATAAGGACAAGTAGAGGCCGCACTGAGATATTTGGCAGCTGTCGGCGTAAAAATGTCGGTCTCATAGTCTCAACAAGGATCGAAACAGAGCAAAGAGGAACCGAAATAGAACCCAAAATACGTAAACGAAAGCACGTGGTGGTCCCACCGTAGGCCCCACCGAGTGCATCCATAAGAAGAAAAACGCCTCACTTTCTATTGACGTCAGTTATCACGTCACATCCAGTTGGCTCCCAACGTGTCAAAAGGCCAAGACCTCTACTTGCCACCGTGTCACCAAAAAATGAACCCATCACACTTTGCAACCGTTGTTGTTATGTTATTTTAAAAGTTTGTCTTTTCTAATCATGGATTTATAGCATGCTACTCCCACACTAAAATTAAAATTAATTGTTCATTTAGTTCGTTAATTTAAATTTTTAATTTGAGTTAAAGTATAATTTTATATGAAAATTTTTTATTATAATAAAAAAATTAAATGTGATAATTTTTAAAATTTTTTTACTGTTATAAAACTCAAATTGATGAAATAAATGAGACTCGATTCGAATTTAGAATTTGAATTTTGCTACAGTAAAAATCTCTCTGAAATAATCACATTTAATTTTTTTATTACAGTAAAAAAACTCTCACATAAACTCACATCTCAACTCGAATTAAAAACTCAAATCAGGAAACTAAACGGATTCTAACAATTTTTAATTTTTTCTTTCAAGTTTGTTCCATGTGTATTCACTGATTTTTTTTTCTTTTTTTTTTTTTCAAATTTAAGAGATTTAAACTAGTCACTTTATGAACTGTTAAGTTAGGTTTATAATCACTATATTGATAAACATAAGGTTGGCAATTTGGGTAACGACACGAGACATGACTCAAAATCTGTTTAAAAATATGTTTATAAATATGTTCAAAAATATGTTCACATGACCCCTTTATCACCTATTTTATAAACATGTTCAAAAATAGGTTAACACAATCCATTTATCACCAATTTTATAAACGGCTTGACAGGTAATTAACGGGTTGACACGACACGTTTATGACCTATTTAATAAACAAGTTATTTGTGTTGTATCATGTCAACCCTCCAATTTACAAGTCGTGTTTAATTTTGTATTTTGACACGATTAATAAACGAGTCGTGTTTGTGTCAATTGAGGGGTCAACACGACATGAACACAACCCGCCAACTCAAATTGCCACCCCTAGATAAACATGTGTTGAATCAGTTTTTTCTTCTATTTTTTATTGATTAATATATGGAGAAATGGTCAAAAAGATTAAATGAAATAAATTACTTTTTTTTTGAAACTAATGAAATGGATTATTTGCATAACATGTGAAAAGGAAAAATTAATAAGTAAAGAAGGAGGCCTCAAATAAGGTGATTACAGATTAAGTTTAACAACAAATTTACAAGATTTAAAATTTGAATTCTCCAATGTTCACAAAATACAAAAAAGAGAAAAAAGGGGAAAAAAAAAAAAAATTGTGTTCATTAAGTTTGAGACTGATAGATCATAACATATTTTTTTAAAGATAAAGAGATCACAATATTGAACTTACTACTTCAAAAGATAAATATGCTTACACAAATTGTATTTTGAAATTTAATATATAGACTAATTGTATTTTGAAAATTTAATATATATATATATATACATTTACATATATATATATATATATATCAATTATTTTCCTCTACATATATAAATGAATTTATTGTTATCTATAAAAATAAAAATTTAAAGATGTGATGTTATCAGAATATAATTTCATCAATTGTAATAAAATTATTACTTAATAGTGTTGGACCTAATTATTTAATAAAATAAATTATTGCTTGATGGTGCTGGACCTAATTATTTAATAATATTATAGCTTTATGTACGTTACAATACTTTAACAATAGGCATAAATAACAACATTTAATGTTATTCTTAAATAGAGATGATAATTTGTGTTAGTAGGTAATGTTCATGTTAACTCATTTAGTAATCGTGTCAGAAAATATAAACTTAAACATATTAAACATGTCAAAAATATTAACTAAAAACAATCTATTTATTGATCATGTTAATCAGTTAATCCGCATAACCCGTTTAAATAAATATGTTGAATAAATAATTAATATCATAATGACTTATTTAGCATGATCATGACAAGTTTAACATATTTATTGATTAATTTATCTTTTATTTTAAGAATAATAAATGAATTTTATTTATAAATATTAAAATTCTTATTAATTGTATTTAATATGTCGTATAAATTTTCATGTTATATTACATATTATTAAATTACATTACAGAGATTAATTATAATTTAATTTATTTATTAATTATGTTAATTGAATTAACCTGTTTATTTATAAATTTAAATTTATTAATAATAAATTTAAATTTATAACCCAAATTTTCAATTGTAATCGTAAAGGCCTTAAAAAGTTAACAGTGACTAAAAAAGCAACATGTATGCTTTTATTGTTTTTTTTTGTTTTTATTTTTTATTTTTTTATTTTTGCTCTCTCTCATATCAAATTTATATAGTTCCCAAGTTTGTCTTACCATGGACCTAACTCCACCCGATTCCCTTTTCAACTACTTTTTAAAGTTTCTAACGAAGCTGCCTAGCTCACCACACTACACTACTACACTTCACCGTTCCTCTCTCTCTCTCTCTCTCTCTCTCTCTCTCTCACTTTCCTTTTCCCAAATGCCTTCCTTCATTTTCTCCAATGTCTTCCGTTTCTAATCCTCGTAATACTTCACTTCATTTTCCTCGCACGTGCGCAGTTACCCGGCACGTGGGAAATTGTGGTAGAGAACGCCGGCATAGCTTCCATGCACACCGCCGTCACGCGCTTCAACACCGTCGTCCTCCTTGACCGGACTAACATCGGTCCGAGCCGGAAACTTCTCCGCAAAGGCCACTGCCGGTCCGACCGGAACGACGCCGTTTTAAAGCACGATTGCTACGCCCACTCGGTGTTACTAGACCTCGCCACCAACCAAATCCGCCCGTTGATGATCCTCACTGACACGTGGTGCTCATCGGGGCAGTTCCTCCCCGACGGCACGCTTCTCCAGACCGGCGGCGACTTGGACGGCTTTAATAAGATCCGGAAGTTCGACCCCTGCGAGCCCAACGGGTCCTGCGATTGGGTCGAGCTCGATGACGTGGCGTTGATCGACGGTAGGTGGTACGCGACGAATCAAATTCTGCCAGACGGATCGGTCATCATTGTCGGCGGTAGAGCCGCCAACACAGTGGAGTATTTCCCACCGAGAAAAAACGGCGCCGTTTCGATCCCGTTTCTGGCCGAAGCTGAGGATAATCAGATGGACAATCTGTACCCTTACGTTCATCTCCTCCCCAACGGACACCTTTTCATTTTCGCCAACGACAGGGCGGTGATGTACGATTATGACAGTAACAAGGTCATGATGAAATACCCACCGTTGGAAGGGGGTCCGAGGAATTACCCGTCGGCGGGGTCTTCGGCGATGCTTGCGTTGGAAGGGGACTATTCGACGGCTGTAATTGTTGTGTGCGGTGGGGCCAAATATGGCGCGTTTATTGAGAGGAGTACGGATACTCCGGCGCACGGTAGCTGCGGACGGATAGTCGCCACCAGACCCGACCCGGTTTGGGAAATGGAGGACATGGCTTTTGGTCGGATCATGGGCGATATGGTCATGCTTCCTACGGGTGACGTGTTGGTTATAAATGGGGCTCAAGCGGGTACCCAAGGGTTTGAGTTGGCATCCGCCCCGTGTTTGTACCCGCTTCTTTACCGACCTGATCAGCCGGATGGGTTGCGGTTCATGACATTGACCCCGGGTACGGTGCCGAGGATGTACCACTCGACCGCTAACTTGTTGCCGGACGGGCGGGTACTAGTGGCGGGTAGTAACCCGCACGTCTTCTACAAATTTGAGGTGGAATTCCCTACAGAGTTGCGAGTGGAGGCGTTTTCGCCGGAGTACTTGTCCCCGGATCGGGCAAATCTCCGACCCGTTATTGAGGGGATTCCGGAGACGGTGCGTTATGGTGAGGCATTTGATGTAGTGGTTTCGGTTCCCTTGCCTGTTGTAGGGATTGTGGAGGTGAATTTAGGAAGTGCGCCATTTGCCACGCACTCGTTTTCGCAGGGTCAACGCCTGGTCAAACTAGCCGTTACTCCCACCGCTCCAGCCGGGGACGGCCGGTACAAGATTTCTTGTACGGCACCGCCTAGCGGCAGGGTTGCTCCGCCGGGCTATTACATGGCTTTTGCGGTCAATCAGGGCGTGCCAAGTGTCGCCCGCTGGATACATTTGGTGTCTTAATTCTTTTCCATTTCGTTTGCAATAATTTGTTCCAAAACTCCCATCTAGAAATTTGTATGTTTGTGTAGAAGATTAGGTGTCACGGGTGTTATTCAATTCTGTAAAACTGTGGACAGGGAAAAAGAGGTGTTTTGATATTTTATGGTATTGAAATTGGGTAAAGCTTGATAAATGACAAACACCCAAGTATTATTTTTATTGATTAGGCTCTAAATTGACACATTCAAAGTAGCACTCAAGTCTAAGCCTTCCTTGACAAGATTTATTGATGTGAATTCACTTGAGCCATAAGCTACAATAATCAGACGTATAGTGGGGCATACAGTTTATATAGTTTCTTACTTCTTTCATAGTCAGAATTGGATATAATCGGCTGCCTCAGCCTTCATATTCTATCAATCTTCTGGATAAGTTATGATATAGCAATTTGAATAGATTTCAGTGTGTGTAAAAAGCAATGGTAATTGGTCCATTAGCAAATAGTAATCAAAGCAAAAGAAACAGAATATTGTGTTGCTTAGTGGTCTCTCATGTCCTTGTCCCCTAAAAATGCTAATGCAAACAACAAAGGTACTTTTCAATTCGGGGATGGACACTAGACACCAATCAATAACAGAAGAAAAGGCATCAAAAAAAAAATTTTCCCCACTTTTTAATTGAGTCTTAAAAGGTTCTTTTCCAGTCTTTTCACAAATTTATACAAAATTGGTCACTTTTGTAAGACGATAGGAAAATTTGGGATGGTGGAATAAATAGGACCCAGATAATGGAAAGGACCACTTTAACTAGCAAGCCCTTCAGTGCTGCATGAGAATATTCCCAGCAATCAGAACAACTTAACTTAAAGGACTGTATATATATTGAAAAAAAAAAAGTTGTTTCCAGAGAGGAAAGAAGTTACTAAAAGAAAGCATCTGGCTTTGTTTAGTGGGCATCCTAGTTGTTGATTCGACATCATAAATGATGCAGAAAGTGATTCATGCGTTAACAAGTTCACATGCCTTGCAAGTTGCAACTAATAAAAATTGCTGAGGTCCTCTAAGACATCAAATGCGCACATGATTTACAGATTCGAAGACATGTTTCTAATACCTACAACAACACTGTTGGAATTTGATCATTTTAATCTTTCTTCTAGACTCATTTAAAAGCTTTAGAATGATATAATAAACCTATAGCAAATCCAAACATATATAATTTATATAGATTAAGCTCAAACTGTCAAGCCATTGAGCTTTTATCGCCATCACCTTCATAGCAATCAGCCACAGCAACCTTCTGCACATTCTTATAAGAGTATCGCCGCGCCAAGAGCATGTAAAAGAACAAGTTCGCGGTGGACATGGCGGCCAACAGCCAGTAGAACTTGTCCAATCTGCTACTATTCAAATCCTTGCCAAACCAACTCTTCCCGCTCTTCTCCGTAACATGGTCAACGATCGTTATCAAAAGGCTGCTGACGAAATTTGCCGCTCCGATCACGCTCAGATAAAACGCGATCCCTAAGCTTCTCATCGAATCGGGAACTTGGTCATAAAAGTACTCCTGCAATCCCACCAAGGCAAACCCGTCTCCGAAACCAACGATCACAAACTGCGGCGCGAGCCAGAAGACGCTCATTGGCTTCCAACCCTTCGTTCCGGCATTTTCTCGAACATCTTCCAGACGTTTTTTCTCGACCAAAGCCGAGACCACCATTGTGACGACAGAGAAGAACATGCCAATCCCGATCCTCTGGAGGATGTTGATCCCTCGCTCGTTTCCCGTTAACTTTCTCAGCAACGGCACTAGGAGCTTCTCGTAGAGGGTGACGGAGACGATCATTCCGAGGGCGGCGAGAGCGAAGATCGAGGCCGGGGGGATCTCGAAACCATTGGCGATCTTTCTGTCCATGGCGACGCCTTGCTTGATGAAGAATGTGGAGCCTTGAGCCACGCAAATCCCGAAAGGAATGGTGGCTATCCAAATGGGAATCATGTTGAGGATGAGCTTCATCTCCTCCACTTTTGTCACTGTTGCTAGCCTCCATGGGCTTTCTCTGTTTGTTGAGTTTCCGGTGTTGTGTTCTATGATGGCTGCTTTGTCAAGAAACCTGAAAATGACCAAAATACGTAAGACCACCAATTGTTATTCTTCCTATTCAAACAAGGATTTATATGATTGGTGACAAGTGCATTAGAGTTTTATAAGTCCGTCTACTTAACCGATTTGAGTTTATAATTTTAAATTTTATTATAATAAAAAATTTTTAGAAACAGTCATATTTAATTTTTTTTTACAGTAAAAAATTCTCACATAAAATCACATCTCAATTCGAATTACAAACTCGAATAAGAAAGTGAACGTGTTCATGTTTCATTATGAGAATTCTTATATAGTTTTTTGTTAGATTGCTACACTAGATAGTGACATTACATATCATTAAAGATGATAAAAATAATGTTACATCACATTATGGGACTCAACTATGATATCTCATCTTATATTATGTGGGTTCTTACGTATTAATTGTCACTTATGCAGTGACATCTGACCAGAAGTAAATAGTATCAATGCTGCCACACAAAAAAAAAAATTATAATAGACATTTATATTGGTCAGCGTGCATATATATATATATATATATATATATTTAAACGAAATAGATATACTGATTAATGTGTATGTTACTCAAAACTTTCGAATAAAAATAAAATGAAATGATTAAATTCGCAATCCAAATTTTATGGAAAGTGCAGTCTATAAAAATTTGAATATTTTAAAAAAAAAAAATCTTCTGAAATTCATATTTGTTCATAAACAGAAAAAAAAAAAAAAATATATGATGTGCGTGTCTCTACTCATTCATTTTGTCCCTCGTTTTTTTTTTCTTTTTCAATTGAAATGCAAGTTTTAAGTTGAGCTCCACAAGGGAATCTTTATGTGGTCGTTTGACTAGTACCAATAGAACTTTCACCAAAAAAACTATATATATAAAAGCACGTTTAGTTCATTAATTTAAATTTTTAATTAAGTTAAAATGTGATTTTATATAAGAACTTTTTATTATAGTCAAAAAGTTAAATATAATTATTTTTGAAAATTTTTTACTGTAATTAAATTTAAATTTTAAATTTAAATGAGTAAAATAAATTACACCATAGTAAAGACTAGCTCTCGCATTGGAATAGTGTGGATGTGAGATTTTACTTACTCGAGCTTCTTAGTGTGGCACAGAGGCCTGCCATTGACTTTCTCAAACTTGGGCACTTCATACAACTGCTGAGCAGGATTGGAAGGGTATGGCAGGTTCCTCTTCCTAATGGCCGCCACAAGAACTTGCAGCATTGGCGTCAAAGGGCTTCCTGTCGGCCTCCGGTAACGATAAATCGGCCTTCCAATTATGAAAATAGCCATTGAAACGGCCATAACTGCCGTGAGAACAATGTCAGCAACGCCCCAGCTCACATGGTCTTGCAAATACACAATCACAGTGACGCCAAGTAGGAGTCCGCAGCAAAGGCCAGAGTTCCACCAGTTGAAGTATGACATCTTTTGCCTTCTCTCTTTGGGGTCTTCGTCGTCGAATTGGTCGGCGCCGAAGCTCTCTAGAGCCGGTTTGTGGCCGCCGGTTCCAATGGAGACCAAGTATATGGCAAGGAAGAAAATGACTTCATGGATTTTCTTAGGTTGTTGGCATGGTTCAGCGTCACATGGCTTTAGGCTTGGTACAAACCATGACATGGTCAGTAGAATTAAGCCCTGCAAATCAAACAAAATTTCGTTAATTGAGCAAAGAAAAACTAGAAGTTATAAGGGAAATATCTGGTATCTTATAGTTTTCGACTTTGTCTACTTGATACCCACATGTTTCGATTGAGATATTTCGAACACTAAAGGGTACCGATTTGATAAAATGTTAAACTATATGATACTTGAAGTATATTTTTCCAAGAATTATATTAAGATTAAAGACTTTTCTTTGGTGAAGTTTGCAACAAAATAAAGTATCAGTATCAATTATAAAAGCAATTAACATTTCTAGGAGTCTTATGAAGGGGTGTAATTTGCTATCAATTACTGTTAATACGGCGATGTCTCTACGGAAAAAAAAAAATATATATATATATATATATATATATATATATATACATCTGTGATGTTCATGGGCTAAGGTGGCCATTCTAAAGGGGTTGTGGATCGGTCCACTTTCCAACAAACCAAAGCAAAACTCTTGGGCCAGCCCACCAGCCCACTTATTTTTGAGGTCTCATCAGGACCAGAACAGTTCTGGATCGGGTGAGGGCCTGTTCGTTCACCAAAACGGTGGGTTGAGCTGGCTTAACAGTGTCAGTACTGGTTTCTACAAAAAAAAAAAAAAAAAAAAAAAAAAGGCCAAACCACCCGTAAAAATTAGACTAAAAAACTCTCCAAACTGCTCGATAATTTAAGAATAATTGACAATTTGACTCAGTTTGATTTGGATTTAGACGGTTTTAGAGGTTTGACAGATTTTTTGAACACCCTTATTCTAAAATTAGAGCAACCATCGTTTTGGCAGATTTTTTAAACACCCATGATCTAAAATTAGAGCACGATTGTGGAAACTTAGTGATAATTTCAATTTAAAATAGAAACAAGGTAAGTTTAACATGGGATTAATTACCATAATGTAGACTACAGTGGAAGCAAGCACTGTAGAGAAGCGACCCAAGTAAGAATCAGCAATGAATCCTCCAAATAATGGCATCAATGTGGTAACACCAGACCAATAGTTGACACTCCTAGCTGCTGTTTTGAGGTCTTCATGTATAACCTTAGTTAAGTATATGATTAAGCTTGTAGCTATCCCAAAGTAACTCAACCTCTCACTAAACTCAATTGCTGCAAATTAAAAAGGTTCTGATTAGGACCAGAACAGTTCTGGAACTACATATATATATATATATATGTATATATACATGTATATATATAAATGCATTGCATGCATGTATCAATAATTAAACTATTTAATCATGTATGTAGATGACCAAATTAACCAAAGACTAGAGGCGTATATATTGCTGTCAATTTTTAATTTTCAAACAAAATGATTACATGTTCGGCTTTTTTTTTTTTTTTTTTTTTTTTTTTTTTTTCCCTCCGACACCATATTCACTTTTTTACTTTTTCCATTTTTGTTGCCTGCGACCACCGAAGCAATGTTAGCCTCGTTTTTCGGCATATGAATACAATTTGTGATGAGTGGTCGCTTTTAGTTGTCACTGGTACTATATAATCAACTATGCGCACATCAGTAGTGCTTTTCTTTTTTTTTTTTTTTTTTTTTTTTTTTTTTTTTTTTTCTAAAATCAAATAATGGTTGTACAGTTTGACCCAGAATGTTGTGCAGATACGGTGGTCAGTATTTATAACCTCGTATGTGCATGGGTACAAATGGAGAGTGATGTCATTATATAGCCATATTTTAAATATATTAAAAGAGAAAAAAAAATTAAGTGACAAAAAGATTTGAATTGTAATTAAAACCTATAAAAAAATAAAGTCATGGTGAGAATATCGACTAATTAGGGGTACTGAATAGAAAATGTCTTCACATTTAAGTATATATAAATAAGCAAAATCTTTCATACATAAATTATCTAATTACATCTTTCATTTAATTTCATTTGTTTAATTTATCATTGAAGCTATTTTACTTGACTTTTATATGGTCCTCAACCCCCCACTATATATATATATATATATATATATATACACACACACACACACATATATACACGACACACTGATTTCTTAGTGTTTATGAAAAGAGAGTCCACTATGTATATATAGGTCAAAACTAATTTGAGAGAGAAGTATACAATTGTATGGTGTGAATTATGTCATTTTTTTATATATATATATATATATATGTATATCTATTGGACTGTAATAAGATATTAAGATTGCCCTTAGTTGTTTAGAATGATAATAGACTGATCAAGAAGATAAAGCAAAGAGTTTTGTCTAGTAAATCATAAAATCTATTTCGACTCAAGAATATTACTGATAGAGAAACATGATTAGAATTTTATTAGAATTAGAGTTATTTTAAAGTTATTTTATTTAATATTTATCTATCAGAATAAATACTTATATATACACCTATAGATACATAAATACTCAAGTCGTGATCATGTTTTAAGCGTGCACCTTCTTGTTTGCTTGTGTAGGATATAAGACACGTATAGATTCATAAATACTTATATATATACCTATAGATACATATATATATATAACTTAAATAAATATATATATATATACGTATGTTTATATATGTATATGTGGGTGTTGTTTGGCAGTGGCAAGGGGCCAATATTATGTGCCAACATTCTCACATGCAAAGTACTAAAAGAGGTCCCTTCGCCAAGTTGCACCATTACGTTACGTCGCAGCATCTGTTCTTTTCCATCTACACTCTCCTTTACAGCCCATTCATTATATATACAAAGTTCAAACATTCCAAAAAATTGGTACAACATTTTATTGTCCCTTATTTACCCCTATCCAAGGTTTATTAATGAATATAAATAAATCTTTATAAATTAAAAAGAAGATATTGATAAATCTTTTTTTAAAAAATAATAATAATAAATCTTTTTACGACTAGCAAAATCTTCCAAAAAAAAAAAAAAAAATGCTACAAAGACTGCTTTCATATAACGTCAGTCAACAGTCAATCACGCACTTTCTCAAAAAAAAAAAAAAAAAAAAAAAAAAAAAGAAAGGGGGAAAAAAAAAAACATTTGTTAACTAAACTACTTTTAAAATTATTTTAAAATTATTGTAACGTACAACAACGTTATCTATGTTTTGCCTCTGCTAGATAGACTACTATTATTTAGTCAAAACATTTTAAAATAAAGGAAAAAAAAGGATTCTGTACCGATATTTTAAAAGGGATGTTGGGCATTTGGTTTGTATATATCTCTTGCCTACTTATGTTTATCCATAATGTTGCTTTCACCAAAAAATTTTTTTTTTAAAAAAAAAATGTCTTCCTCTTTTTTTTTTTTTTTTTTTTTTTTTTATCTTTTTCATGAGATAACAGAGAACATGGTTATATGCAGTTTTTTTTTTTGAAATGTTTATATATGCAGTTTTGGGAAAGCTTAAAAGCAACGCAAATGAACTAGCAAAAAAGTACACAAACTGAATATAAGCATATATATATATATATATATATATATATATATCTGTGTGTGTGTGTGAGACTCTAAGAAGTTGTTTGTATATGGCATAGAATCTGTGTAAATATTCACAATAGTAGAGCTTAAAAAAGCTGTGGATACTAGCAAATAATTACTTAAATATCAATCAAGTTCCCAAAGGAAAAATATCACACACTACACTACACACACACACACACACACACACATATATATATATATTATAATCAGGGAGAGAGAGAGAGAGAATCTAATTCACAAACTTCCCTTTCTGGGCAACCAAATGGATCATCATACAGAACACATAAGAACATATAGAATATTAAAAATTATATATATATATATATATATATATACATGCATTTTTTTTAATCAAAAAACTTATTATATCTTGGTGACGATGCATATGAACAACCAATTTATTTATCTATTTCTATCTTGTTAATCGGAGATCGAACAACCAAATTACTTACCGATGATGAAGAGAGATGCTTTCCAAGCACCGGTGGAAGCTCGAAGAGGAACTTGTCCTTTGTGATCCAAAGAGGAATCATTAACCCATTTATCTTGATCTTCAATTTCCATTGATTCTACTCAGTGATCAAGAGAGAAAGAAAGAGACTGGGGCTTCAAGGATTTTAATATGTAGACTAAGATTAAGATATGTGGAGGTTGGTTGGTTTAGCTTTGCAAAGACACTCTTATATAGTGGTGAGAATATAGGATTTGGATTTTCTTTTTTTATTATTTTTTCTGTGTTTTTGGGTTTATATGGGAATTCTCCATACTTAGGGAAGAGAGATATCCGCCTATGATATGTGAGAAAAATAATTTTATGGAATATAATTGTAGAAGGAAAAAAAAAAAAAAAAAAAGTAATAATCATTCAAGTTTCCTCTCAATCAAGACGTCATTGCCAACAGATGGGAATCGCACATTGCCTATTTTGAGTTTGTTCCTGTGGGACCAGAACTCTCCAAAGGTCAAAAAAGCTGGGCCTTGCTTATTATATACACACACACCTCACACGTATATGGCATCCACATTCCACTATATGCACATTTATACAGGAGAAGATCACTAAACTTATCGTTAAATTTATGGATCTCAATTTTTGTTCTTTATTTTTACTTAATATTTTTTATTAATATAATTATTTAACTAAAAATGATATTAATCAATAGATTCATTGGCGTCTTAATATAGGAATCTAATGTCCGATAATGGACACAATTTGAAACACTTCTCTTGGTTCGTTTAATTTTTTCTCCACGGTTGACTCTCCTGAAAAGGCCATAGCAAACTTTTTGCAAAGACCGATATATGAAAATCAGTATTCTTCTAGATCACGCTCGCTGAAGTGGGAGATCTAGCTAAATACATATAGAAAATTAAAAAAAAAAAGTACAAAACTCACACAAGTTTATAGGTTGGTAGGGGAACATGAGTAAAAATAACAAAAACAACTAAAACCCACATAGATCTAACGATTTGTGGGGAAAAAATAACATCAACACTGCCATAATAATTGTCTTTATTCCACGAACAAAAAAAAAAAAAAAAAAAAAAAAAATCAATACAGACTCCACTATTATGTAGATCGGTTGTTCATCCTACTCTCTATGTGTTAATTAATTATTACAATTCTAAAAACTCCATAAAAGTGATATTTTTTTTATTTGCCTATTTTTTAAAAAATTGAATATTGGTAATGGTAAAATGAATTCGAGTCCCATAACATGGAAATATTAATTATTATTAAAAATTGTAGTAAATAGCAATTTTAAAATTAAAAAATAAAGAGTATATTTTAAAATATTTAAAGTAAATATTTTATTAAATTTAGCTCTTTCAAATATTTTAAAAATCTATATTTACTTGAAGAGAATTTCAAAAAAAAAAAAAAAAATGTATTTACCCTCTTCTCCCTATATCGGTCTCCCTTCAGGAAAAAAAAAAAAAAAAAAACATCAAAAAAGAAAAAACACTAGGCCATCTTACTAATTAACATGTTTACCTTTTAAAATATATCGCAAGTCTTTAAAACGCCCAAGTTGACTCCAAAAACAGCACCATACTATGAGGTGAGGATGTGTAAATATAAAATAAACTCGAGTCTCATACAAATACACACTAAATTATAAGAATATCAAATCACTTTCTACGGTTAATCTTTTAAGAAGGAAACTCGAGTTCTTAGATAATTAAACTTTTATAAGATTAATCGTTTCAATTGGGCTAAATTGTTGTCATTATTATTATTGTTTTTTTTTTTTTTTTTTTTTTTTTTTTTTTATAACTTTTCTACCTCTCAGGTTCAAAGTAAGTGAAGATTTAAATACAACTTTTGCTAATTTTGGACGATCCTAAATACTTAAGATGAAATCCAACGACAATTACGATGATTTGTATTTGAATACCAAGATCTTATCATCTTGCTAATAAACAAAATTATAAGAAAATTCTTTTGAATTAAAAAAAAATTGAAAGAAAAAAGATCTTTTGAACCAACAAATTCATAATCAAGATTATATAATGTTTCAGAATAGTTCTCTAATTTTAGTAGGATATTATACCCTACGCAAAATAGAATTATGATTTTTGATCTAAACTTTAAGTGAACTTAGCCTTTTTTTTTTTTTTTTTTTTTTTTTTTTCAAACATCTGTTTGTAAGAAAATATATGGAAAAAATATTATTTTTTCCTTTATTTCATTCAAGAAAATAAGTAAATTTAATTTGACAGCGCGCCTGAATTAGATATATGGATAGCTCCGTTCAAAATATTATTTCATCTTTTATTATTTTTATTACCCATATCTATTTATTATATAAATACACAATATGCAATTGAATTGGGTCATATGTACCACGTGCATATTATCTCTAGCCAGTACATAATTGTTTGGAGTAACTATCTAATGGTACTGCAGATTTCTTCATGCATTATTTCAATTCACGTCAAAAACTTGTCCTTTTGAGCGCAATCTCTTTTTGAGGAGTTAAGGTGGATACTAAATAATAATGGTGGTATAGGATTGAAATTAATGGCAGGAGATGACTATTAAAGTAATCTATATACTGATTAGAACGTGTGTTCCTAGCTAGCTAATCAATATTCTCAAGTATATATAGCGTCACTCGTTTTGTCGTTTTCTATATTCACTGATGATATAAACTTTACTAACATAATATATTATTATTTTAATAGAAAATAAAATAGTAGAGTGCATGTGTTAAATAATAAATATAATAAGTGACAAAGAAAATATATATCATTATTTTAACAAAAAATGAGATATTAGAGTGCACGTATTAAATAATAATTATAAAAAATGACAAAAAAAAAAAACTGAAAGAGTGATCACGCTACCATTTCTCCTTATACTTATTAAGCACTTAATAGTTAGGCTACCTCAGAACTCATGGGTCCTCTTGAGACTTTGTATTCACATTGTAGAAATTTTCAGCACAAAAAAAAAAAAAAAAAAAAAAAAAATGTTATATTATTTATGTTTTTCAACAATACGTGTCTTCCTAAATTAATCCTTACCCCACTTTATCCAATGTGGTTTGACGTAATAGTCATTGACCATGTGATATCATTGGTCAAAGTTTTCATCCCAAAAAGGCAATTATTTTCCTTAATTAATTGTAATTATTTTCAGTCTTATTCGCGCCAGTAGTCTCCAACCTTTTCGAGTCTCTATTGTAATGTTATGGGCAAATCTTTTCGTCTAAGTTTTTTTATTGAAGTTGTCACATGCCACTATCTTCAAGGAAATTGTGTCGAATAAAATGAAGGGTAGGACGTATTCACCACATGTTTTACTTTTTTTCACTCCTTCTTATCCACCCATTAAAGGTATGCCAAATTGGAAGAAATGAAATTTTAGTTCATTCAGTTTACGGATTTGAGTTGAGAACTCGAATTAAAAAATAAATTTATGTAAAAAAAATATTATAATAAAAAAATTAAATTTAAATTTGTATAAGAAAAAACACTGTAACAAAAGGTTTGAATTGTGATTCGAATTGTAATTAAATGAGTTTTATGTTTTTGAAACTAATAATATAACAATTGTATAAAAACGATTTGTAAGACATATGTACTAGTTTTCAACGAAATATAGGTGTACGATTTGATAAGTATAAAAACAGTAACAAAGACAAACAAATCGTATTCTATAATCATAAATAATAAGGACTGTCTCCGGTAGGTAGTCTTATTAGTAAAATTAATTTTCTGATTGTTAGATCTAATTAAAATTAAATGAGATTAAAAAAGTATGCAAAACATATAATTTATGATGTAGATATGACGGCTGAAAAAATAAAATTACTGGTAATTCTATTTTTCTAGTCCTATGGGAGAAACTCTCAAATAATAAACACATGGATTCGTGTATACGAAACAATAAAAAATAATAAGAAACAAGAATTTTAAAGAAGACAAAAACAAGGTTTTTTTTTTTTTTTTTTTTTTTTTTTTTTTTTTGAAAAGACTTTCACACTAAAATCCATCCCTATTCCAATATTCATTTTGGCACAATAAATTTTAGGATTAATTTCAAAAATTCCCTATGAACTATGACCATTTTAACACTTTACCCCCTAAACTTTAAAAAGTAACATATGTTCCTCCCGAACTTTGTTATGTTAACAAGTTTTTCCCTTCTGCTACAATAAGTGATGAAATTGCTACGTGTCACTTATTTAGTGAGAATTGAAAGTGTAATTACACTTATACCCTCATAATCAGATAATTCTCCATTTTATTGAAAAAAAATCACAATCTTCATTCCCCATTTTTCTTTTTCTTTTTTCTTCATTTTGTTCCCCATCTTTGTACAATCATAACTCTTGGAAAGAGCAGGTTAATCCCCACTTTCACCCACCCATTGCCACCAAAAACCCAACTTTCTATTCATCCAAACACCCACTTTTAGAGAGAGAAGTAACATAAACTTTTAGAGAGAGAAAGAGGGTAAAAATAGCCCAAGTGAGCAAAATATGCAGCAATAGAGCTCAAAACACCGCCACTTTACCAAACATCTCGAACCCTCACAAACCAAGATCCTTCAGCTCTTCAATCTCGTTGAGATCGAAGTTTTAGGTTTCTTTGAGCTCTTTGAGTTTGAAGCTCGAGAACAATCTCGTGGGTTGTTGTACGGCCGGTGGCAGAGCCATGGCCGGTCCGGTTATGGCTTCGGTTGCGACGACAGAGAAGCCATCAAAGGTTCCAGTGATTATGCTGCAGCCTATCAAATGGGCCATGTTCATTTACTGGGGTTTCTTCGTTTAATGCTTGAAAGGGTTGTTATAGGTTAATTTACAAAGTGCTTGGCATATGGCGAATTCTGTCACTCATTGTAATAGAGGGAAAAACTTGTTAATAGAATAAAGTTCAGGAGTAATAGATGTTACTTTTTAAAATTTGGGAGCAAAGTGTTAAAAGGGTTATAGTTCAGGAAAAATTTTTGAAATTAATCCTAATTTTAAAATAAAATTATCTTTTTTAAGATAGGGTGTGTAATGAGTATTTTTTTTTAAAAAATATTTTTTTTTATTCTTAAAGTAATTTTATTAATGGATAATTTAGTAATAAAAAATTTATTAAATTAGTATATGAAAGGTAGAATAAAGAGTGTAGATAGATGCGGCATATTTTACAAATTAGCTTTTTGAACTAGTATGGTTTTAGCAATATGTCATCTCAATTTGTAAAATTATTGTAATATGTCCCATTTTGACGATAATTGTGTTAAATTAGCGTCTAAAAAGTACGTTTGACAAAAATTCTCAACATTCCGATTCAAATGTAACACAAATCTTTCAATTATTTAACTTCTAATTTCTTAAATCTAATAATAGATTTAAGCAAATTTAATAAAATAAGGCACACTATAGTAATTTTTCAAATTCTGAGGATTAATTGTTAAAATTAAAAATTTAAGGAATAATTTATTAAAATACGATAAATTCAGAAGATAATTATACTAAAAACCCTTAAACGCACCCTATAATAAATCCTACCATTTTTTTTCTTGTAGTCTCACGACTCACCATTTATGTGATAAATCGAAAGTTGCGGTGCTATTAAAAGGGGGGGAAAAAAAGAGAGGAAAAAGAAACAAAACCAGAAAACCTCTATTGTGGCGTCTATTCTAGCCTACGCTCCTTTATAATATCAATGAAATTCGTAAAGACATATTAGTCCTTGTTATTATAATGACGCAGTGAATTAATTTGGGAGAAGTTTTGTTCATAGATTAGAATCATGAAATTATAATTATTTTTTATTTACGTATATTTTTTATGAAAAAAAATAATGTAATGAACTATGAACTATAATTCAAATCAGGATACGAATCCCCAACCAAACAACGCGTTAGTCTATCTTGACGGTCATGACGAGATAAGGTAAAAGTTGATATCTTGTCTTTATTGACCATTATCCCAACTAACGGATGAATTACCCACGTGATCGAACAATGTTTTCAATGCAAGGAACAAAGTGCTTGAATAATCAAGTACATCTATATGTCTAGTGTACTACCATTTCTGCATACAAATTAAATAACAAATAAAATGGGTGGTTTAGTCGGGCATTTACTTATTACTTGCCACTAGCAATAAAATAAAATAAAATAAAAGGTCAATATAAGATATAGGCTACTAAATTTAACCCAAGTTCTTTAATTGTCAATTGCAAATGTTGAAAGCGATGGTTTAGGCATGGATCTCGCCCAATGTGTAATTTTCGGTGTCTCTAGTAGTATTTAACCAATCACGTTTTGTTATATCATTTATTGAATAAATATGCTAAAATTAATTAAAACACATATCAATTTTTAAAAAAATATATATGATATGATTGGTTACATATCATTTTAAACATGTTCGTTTCGTCGATTCGAGTTTAAAATTCAAGTTTTGTTACAGTAAAAAGCTTTCAGAAACAGTCACATCTAACTTTTTTACTACAGTAAAAAGCTCTCACATAACATCACATCTTAATTCGAATTAAAAACTCGAATCAACGAACTAAACGAGCCCTAAAATGAGTAGATGATTTGAGTTTTGTGTGAGAGAAATATATAGCCACTGATGTAAGATTTGTGTTGAGTTTCAAAACCTGTATTACTATCAAGCACTTTTCCCGAAAAGTGTTCTTGAAGTTTCTACATGGCCAACTTCCCTTCAACTCCGCTAAATGGTGCTATCCAGTTTTTATATAGTTTATTATTATTACTCGATCGATTCGTTCAATTTCTTTCTAGTGACTTTTAAGTTGGAAGTCAGAAATCTTGAAGAAGTCATAATCATAATCATAATCATAATAATATAAATAAATGAACTTGTGGTGTAGCTCTAAAGACAAAAGACGACTTTGATGAATCTTAATAAATCACAAATTTAAGCAACTTATGTGGTTCAAATCAACTACATTCTCATAATAGAACTGTAATGGCTATGGTGGAAAAGGTGTACATCTTAATGGTGGGCAAAGCACTCTCCATTGTGATCATAATTAAGATACCAGAACGGGGTAAAATTGCAAGTTCTTTGACTGTCGTTTCTTAAACCTTTTTTTTTTTTTTTTTTTTTTGTGGTGGTTTGAATGAAAATTTTTCTTTTTGCTTTTAGAATGAGTGGGGTGTTACACCGACTGCAATTATGCAGCGAGCAAATTAAGAGATTGTGTAAACCACGACAGTAAAGTCATCCAATTCAATGCACCATGTGTTTTTTATTTGATAAATTGTACAAAATGGATCATAGAGAACCAGAATCTACAAAAAATAATAATAAAAAAAAAGAGCGACATGCAAGAAACTAGGTCCACTTATAAGATTTCTGAAATTCAAGCAAGGACCGGTACAATTAGTAATCTTCAATTAGAACTCTTTTCAGGCCCGTTTAGTTTAATGATTCGAATTTTTAATTCAAGTTGAGATGTGATTTTATGTGAGAGCTTTTTACTATAGCAAAAAAGTTAGATGTAACTGTTTCTGAAAGCTTTTTACTGTAGTAAAACTTGAATTCTAAACGCAAATCGGTGAAATGAACGGACTTTGAAAACTCTTTTACACTCGAAACGTTTCACACTAAGATGTATTAAGTTTTATGCATGGTTTTGCATGTCGATGGAAACTGAAATTGAATAAGAAATATTGGTTTGGTAGTCCCCTCAAAAGGGATATATTCGTTGAGATCTTTTGGCAACAATACGACGAATATTTTGTTAGGGAGTACAGATTCTCTTCTCTGTCTTTTATAGACTTCTAGTTATAGGTATATATCAACATTTTAACTCGGATTATCATTTTCAAGAAGCCTATTCCCATTGTTAGTGGCAAGATAGATTTGCCCTGGTGAAAGAGACAAGAGATTGTGAGACTGAAAGGAACTTTGAGAGACAGAAAATTGTCTTTAAAAAAAAAAAAAAGAGTAAAAGAAAGAAAAAGAAAGAGCAAATGAGAGATGGACATGCAAATTGGAGAGAAATGAGCGTTCATTTCAATCCTTGCATCAAAAGTTGTTCTTTTGTGCCTGAATGGTGTAGTAAAAGTATCAAAAGATTCATCTTTTATTCTTTTTTCAACTTTTTTTTTTTTACATCGACATTGACATGTATTTTACATTTTTAAATTTAAGAAGACATGGTATAATTACTATTTACATATACCTCTTTATGTCAAGGAGGAATATTTATTGGGAAGTTTTTACAGTAAAAAGTGTTATTTTTCTCTATTGGTAGGAAACACTTGCGTGTTGCATGCTACAAACTTCTAACATAAACGCTCGAAGATCAGATGATTCGAAAATAAATCAAATGGCTAAAATAGTAGCAGATTTCGCAGGTATCACTTGCATATTTTTAAACGTTTAAAAGCACATTAAAATAATGACTTTTTATATTTAAACCCCAGTTATGTTAAAATTTTAGACAGTCACTCGACTAAACAAATCATGTCAACTCCTGATTTTTGAGAAAAATCATAGAGACGCCCACTGTTAAATGACCATACCTGTTGATGTTTGACTATTTCTCTCTTTTTTTTTTTTTTTTTTTTTTTTTTTTTTTAATTCCAAAAAGAGCTCTTCATGCGTAATAAAAAATGTTTCCAGCTATATATATTATTAGCTATTTAACGTAAAGCTATAAACTCTAAATTTTTAAAAAGAATTAAAAATTAAAAAACAAGTTGTGTAAATAAAACACTTTTCATTGTTTTTTAAACATAAAATTCTATGACATCAGACTCACGACAAACGCGAATTCGTGAGGATAGTGGTGGGTTTCGACTGCAGTGGAGCTATGATGCGACCTAGTTCGTGACGAGCTCCAAAAATAGCAGGGTGCGACTATGAACTAAGGGCCTAGGTGGAGGGCAAGCTTGGGTGACAATGCTCTGTCGTTTGCGCGGATAGGTGTGGTCATAAACAAGACCAATGGGGTGGTATGATTTTTTTTTTTTTCCTTATGAATAATTAAGATACCGTTCATTTCACTGATTTGAGTTTAAAATTTAAATTTTACTACAGTAAAAAATTTTCAGATAAAAAATAGTCACGTCTAACTTTTTTACTATAGTAAAAAAGTCACATAAAATCACATCTCAATTCGAATTAAAAACTCAAATCAGCGAACTAAATGAGTCTTATAAATGAATGGTCGAGATATCTTAAATCAAGGGATGATATTAAATGGGGCATTTTGGTCATTTAATATCTAAATTTAACACCGTTAAGTGCAGGGATTGTTGGTGTAATTTTTTAAGGCCAAGAGAGTCTCTGTTATTACGACAAAATACATGGTGTAAGTGTAAAGAAAAACCCAAATAATATATATATATATATATATATATGAAAAAAAATGACTTTCTTATGTTTTGAAAAAGAACCCTACCATTAAAATCTTATTTTTCATACTTCATCATAGAGTTCTCCTCATTAGTAACGTGCTTTAATATCAAAATTATTATCATGAGAAATATACTAAAGAAAAGTAGACACATCAAAATCAACCTGATTAGAATCAAAAGGTTCAAAGACATCACAGATTTCATATTTTTCATACCCACTAAAAAAAATTCTTTTAAATTACTAGGCGTCTACAATAGGTTTCTCTCGGTACTACTTGTTTCTAATATTAAATTTGATCAAAACCAAATCAAAACGAATATATATATATATATATATATATATATATATATTACAACATCAACAAAACCCAACGCAAATCTGATGGTTAAAAATATAGCCTTACCATGGTTTAAAATAGAGCCTTATCGTTAGGGCATGAAATATTCATGCTCTAGAGTAGAATTCTCCAGATTATTGAGGAACTTTTGCGGCAAGAATTGTCATTTTCTCCTCCTAATAGGAGCTGTTGTTTTATATGCATTATTTTTTTTCAATGGATTGATCTGTGCACGTTAGAAATTTACAATACGCAACATAGAAATGTTTCCAATCACAAATCAAATTATTAAAAAGTTAATCCAACAACTAAAATAGAATTTCCTACTGGTCAACGAAAAGGCTAATAAAAGTTCCCAAATTATTATGATCGAAAAAAAAAAAAAAAAACTAGTGTCTATAAGTTGTCATGTATTTTCTTTTTGCTGTCTTATAAGACCTTTAATTTTATCCTCCAGCTCATGCTTGGGAATATGCCACGTGATTCTATATAATAGTCACATTCTGAATCTGAAATTACAACACATAAAAAACAAGAGATTGTATCCTGCAAGGCTGCAACTGTATATATCAACAGCTCAAACTAGACAAACACATGGAAATACCGAACTACAGTGGCAGATTTCTGATGGTATAGCACCATAATATTACAGGATAATTAAGAAGGTTAATAGGTAATGGCAACTATCAAATAAAAAACAGCTAATGGCAATTATCAAATCAGTTAAAAAGGAAAACCATAGACATCTGAGTTATGTTTGAACACAAGGCTAACTTAGAATAAACAAGATTATAGTTCTACATGGATAGGATTTTTTACCCTGTTGTTCAATTTAACCTATGGACGTCTTTGTCAGAAGATATGCCTTTTGATAAAGCGTATGTCTTTTCTCTCTTTTTTCTTTTTTTTTTTTTTCATTGTTGGCTGATTCTGTCTTCTTCTTGTTATTATATTCTTCATATCTTAACAAGGTTCATTATTGCCTAGAAAGTAAACAATTGATTGGATTAATATGCTTGTAAAGCAATTGGGGACAGAGTTGATCACCTTTAGTTGGAGACCTGAAATGTCTGTCTACGGGAGCTTGATTTGTATTAATCAGCAGCCTGAGAGCAATTACTCAAACCTCAACCACCACCAATTTTTATTTGCTAAAGACCAAAGTGGAGATCAACATAAAGCACGTTATTGCTTTACAAGTGCTTTCAACATACATGTAATGAACAGAACAGACCACAATTGAAAATGTCTTTTTTTTTTTTTTTTTTTCCTTTTTCCCCAAAATGTTTGAACTTTGAACCTTTATCCCTCATACTGTCCCACTTAAAGCTATGCCACAAAGAACCATATTTCAAATGAAATTTCTGAGTCATTCCAACTAATTCAGCGTGGGCAAGTGGCAGCTATTGCTGCTTTTTTTCTTTTAAAATTTTATGGCCAACTACTGAGAAATCTACTAAACGTTTCTTAAATCGTTGGCTCTAATGTCTTATTAAGTGTTGAGGAATCCTAAACACAAAAGCCTAAAGATGTTAAGAAGTGAATAAAAACATCTCAATTTTCTTTTTCTTTTTTAAGGAATTGAATGAAACATAAGTAAAGAGAACGAGATTTCAAACATGGATACGCCGGAGGCAAGGAGAACACAGGTAATAACCCACTTGCTCAAGTCAAATATCTTATCTACAGACCCAAAGAAAAACGTCAGAATTTATTTGTTTTTTTTTTTTTTTTTTTTTTTGGGTCTAAAGAACCATAATCTTAAGCCACATGACGATCATGATAGCAATTTCACAAGTAAAAGATAATACCCACTAAAATGGATTTGAGTGGGTATGAAAAAGAATTGGAGGGCAACAGCTCACTAAACCACTTGTACGACATAAGTAAAAAGGTGTGGAGGTCAGAGGCTTAGTGAATAGTAAAGTCAAAAACCGTGTTCAAAGGTGGATGCATAATGTTGAGCGGATTATTAGCATCTAATAATGCTTCTAGATAGATTGATTTGGCCCATCTAATAAAACTTGAAATGATTGGAAGAAATTCACATATTATCAACGTTGGTAAGTTGGATAAGAAGATGGAGAACCTTTTGAGTGGAGCAAGCCTAACTTTAACTTTCCTAGAGGATAGGAATCGCCACTATTGCAGGATGTTGAAGATCTAGATGGCAATCTAAGATTAGCACCAGAAAAATACGATTTGAGATTCGGAATTATCTAAAGCTTGACTTGGCAAATTTGGGATTTCGTTAAATACTTGAGATAATCTTATCTTCAATTCATGCTGTTTGAATGCATGCTTACAAGTACGTGTTTATGGGCGCGTTAACGCAAGCGTGCTCAAATATGTAATTGTAATCATTAGGCGTAATATAAAACTAGTCAACACGTATAGTAGAAAGCGTGGTAACAAATAATAAACCCACAAAGCAGCAAAGAGAGTACCTGAGCAATTCACACAGCCCCTTTTCTAACTTCAATGGCATGCACTGCAGGTCAATCTAGCTTGTTTCTGTAGCATAATCAATAACATAATCATTAGATAAACTGTACTTACTCGGAATATCAACCCACTTCAGTAATATAATTTTGAAAATTTAAGGACGCCTTTTTTAATGGATAATAATTCTCTCCTGCTATGGAGTTTGAATTATCTTATTTTCCAAAAACAAAACACAAATAACAAAAGATTTTGCAGACATTCTCCGCATCCCGTAAATAACCCAACAAAAGTCCTTGTGAACCTGTCCCCGTATATTAAAACACAAACACGACTTTAACATAAAAGGAAAATGACTGAGGACACATAGATTTATGCGACTAATGATCCTCGAATGAAATATCTCAGGCCTTTTCCTTTTAATAATATAAGAGAAATGCTAACATTATCTTTTTTGTCACTCTTTAACATGAACTCTACTAATATAATATATTATTATTTAAACAGAAAATGACAGTAAAATACACGTGTTAAATAGTAAATGCAGTGAGTGACAAAAAAAAAATGATAAGAATGAATAATGCTAGCATTTTCTCTATAAGTAAATAGTCAACAGTTCCAATAAAGACCCTCCATTTATACAATAAGAATGATTTAGTCAACATCGCTGTAGGCACAGTAATGCTAAAAAAACCAACCCAACCCTCATTAGTCACTATCCCACTGATATACAAAGTCAGTCTCTCTCAGGCCTGGCAGATACCTCAATTTGGAGATAGATGGCTCTGTAATCGCAATGCAATCATATCAAGCTCCACTATATCCAGTTTCCTGTGCATTGCCCGCGAAAACACCCCAAGAATTGACGAAAACTTGAGATGGCACGAAAAAATGATTATTCAAATTCCTGTCAAGAAGCATTTTGACCTGTCTGAAAAGATGAGCCAAAAATCAGTACTCCATGATCACGGTGCTCCTAGGAATAACTGCCAACAATTGCAAACCTTTCACACAGGTACTGCAATAAGTGGAATATTGATAAGCCTCCCGTGCATTTTACATACACTCAGAGGAAACGCCATCACGTGTCAAGGGGGGCAGCTGAAACTCAAGTTGTTGCTGAGGTGGAGGGAAGCATTCGTGGAGAGAATGAGGAAGAGGCTGAGTCAGCAGGTGGTAGTTAGTTAGTTAGTCTGGGAATTAGTGTGAGGAATAAGAGTTAGGAGTATAAATAGAATAGGAAGTACAATAAGTGGGCATCGATTCATTTGTACAAATTTCCGAGAAAAAGAACCCTAGGAGAGCAAGGGATCTCTCAAAAATCCCCTTATCCTTCTGTAATCAACCTTCCGCCATTAATAAAATCAAGCTTTTGTTAGTTTTTTCTTCTGAATTCTGTCATAATTCTTCTAACTGTGGATTTGGAGATTAACATTTGGTATCAGAGCACTTTCCTGGTATGATGAGACGTACCGACGATCGCGAGAAGGAGAAGACGGAGGGAATGAGAGAGGAGTTCATGAGGGAACTGGAGGAGGTGCGAGAGGAATTGAAGAAAATTCCTCGGCTGGAGCAAGGTATGGACTTCTTGTTGGCGAGAATAGAGGAATTGATGAAATTACAACGCTAGGAACGTCAGGATGCCCAGACAGCAGGAGTGGAAGCACTGACGAGGCAGATGACGCCGGGTGAAGAGACGAGCGAGAGAGTTAGGCCACCGCGAGAATCTAGAGTTCGAATGGATTGTCGGACCATGCGAGTGGAAATGCCAACGTTTGATGGTGAGAATCCCGATGGTTCGCTCTTTAGGGTCGAGAGGTACTTTGTGATGAACGGGTTATCAGAGAATGAGAAATTGGAAGTGGCAGTGGTAAGTCTTGACAGAGAAGCTCTAGTATGGTTTCAGTGGGAAGATGGCCGTCGAGTGATTTGGAGTCGGGCGGAATTGAAAGAGATGATCCTCGAGCATTTCCGACTAACGCAGGAAGGCAGCCTATGTGAGAAATTGTTGTCGCATCGGCAGGAAACATCGGTGAGGGAATACCGGAGATAGTTTGAGGTCTTGGCGACGCCGTTGAGCGACATCTCCGAGCAGGTTCTAGAAAGCTCGTTTGTGAATGGCTTGAAACCGGAAATACGTGCTGAAATTCAGTTGATCAAACCGGTTGGATTGGGCCGGATTATGGAAGTAGCCTAGAGGGTGGAGGAGCGTAACCTCCTAGTGTGCGGCCCAAAGGTGCAAGGCCCACAGTACTCGAATTGGAATAAAAGGAATGCATCAAACGACACTAGAGTGAGCCAGACAACTTCCGGTTTTGGAAGTATATCTCGTTTCAATGGGGCATTGACTGAGAGAGTGAAGTTTCCCAAGGAAAGGAGATCAGGTAACCAGGGCCTAGGAGTTGGAACTAGAGCAGCGCCATTCAAGAGGATGATCTACGCTGAACTTTAGGTGAAGAGAGAGAAGGGACTCTGTTACCGCTGTGATAGAAAATATTTCGTCGGCCACCGCTGTCCGAATCATGAGCTACAAGTTTTGATAATTCGGGAAGAGGAGGATAAGGGAGAAACGGTGGCAAAAAGGGAAGAAGCGGCTGAAGAAGAGGAGATGGTGGAATCATCCATCAATTCGGTGGTTGGTTTGACAGCACCGAAAACAATGAAGATCAAGGCGTTTGTCCCTGGGTGCGAGGTAATTGTTTTAATTGATAGTGGGGCTACCCACAATTTCATTTCTTGTGACTTGGTTCGGAAATTGGACTTATTGGTAGATAAAACGGGGGGTTACGGTGTGGTGATGGGAACCGGATTAGCCGTGAGTTGAGAGAGCATTTGTCAGGGTGTGTTGGTTTCCATGCAAGATATTGAAATTGTTGAAGATTTCTTACCGTTGGAATTAGGGAGTTCAGATTTGATTTTAGGAATCCAATGGTTGAAAACTTTAGGGGTTATGTCGGTGAATTGGAAGACTTTGGTAATGAAGTTTAGTTTGGGGGAAAGGCAGGTGGCACTAAGAGGAGATCCTGGATTAAATAAGTCACCGGTCACATTGAAAGCATTAATGAGAGCATTGAGACATGAGGGACAAGGGGTTTAGGTAGAGTTAGGAACTCTTGGTGTGGACCAATCGGTCAAGGAAGTGAGAATTCCTCTGGAATTGCAAACGGTGTTGAGGAAATATGGAAAGGTGTTCGAAATGCCAGAGGGACTGCTACTGGTTAGGACCAAGGATCATGCAATTGTGTTGAAAGGAGGGACTGCCCCTATAAGTGTGAGACCATACTGGTACCCTCATATACAGAAAACGGAAATTGAGAAATTGGTCAGGGAGATGTTAGCGGCGGGCATAATATAACCCAGTGTCAGTTCGTATTCTAGTCCAGTTTTGTTAGTAAAGAAGAAAGATGGCAGCTGGAGATTTTGTGTGGATTACTGTGCTTTGAATAAAGAGCTGGTTCTCGATCGGTTTCCAATTCCAGTGATTGAAGAGCTTCTAGATGAGTTACATGGGGCCACAATTTTCTCCAAGATCGACTTTAAATCGGGATACCATCATATCAGAATAAAGGCCGAGGACATACTGAAGATGGCATTTTGTACACATGAGGGCCATTACGAGTTTCTCGTTATGCCGTTTAGTCTTACGAATGCTCCAGTGACTTTTCAATCACTTATGAACGACGTTCTACGTGCCTTCCTTCGTAAGTTCGTACTCGTATTTTTTGATGATATACTCATCTACAACCACACCTTGGAGGAGCATGAAGACCACCTTGACCGGGTGTTGGCGGTTTTGCAGCAACATCAACTATATGCCAGTGCTAAGAAGTGTAGTTTTGGGCAGCATTCAATTGAATACCTTGGCCATATTGTGTCTGCAGCAGGAGTTTCGGCTGATCCTACTAAGATAGAGGCCATGGTTAATTGGCCGCCTCCTGCCAACTTGAAGGACTTGCGGGGATTTCTCAGCTTAACGGGATATTACTGGAAGTTTGTGGCGAGCTATAGTCAAATTGTAGGGCCCCTGATCAACTTGCTCCGAAAGGACAATTTTCGATGGGATGCGGGGGCGATGCAGGCTTTTGAAAGGTTGAACCATGCCATGACACGCGTACCGGTGCTAGCCTTACCGGATTTCACTAAGCCATTTGTTCTTGAGTTCGATGCTTCTGGATTTGGAGTGGGGGTTGTGTTGATGCAGGAACAACGTCCTATCGCTTATTTCAGTCAGATCCTAGCGCCTTAAAGGCGAAACAAGTTCATCTACGAACGAAAGTTAATGGCCATTGTTCTGGCCGTTCAAAAGTGGCGGTCGTACCTTCTTGGGCATCATTTTCAGATTCGGACGGATCAGCGTAGCCTTAAGTATTTACTCAAGCAGCGTCTAGTTCCCATGGAACATCAGAAATGGTTGAACAAGCTGCTGGGGTATGACTTCGAGATCTAGTATTGGCCTGGGGTGGAGAATCAAGCCGCGGATGCATTATCACGACTAGTGGTCAGCCCGGTTGTGGCCACCATGACGGCATCTACTTTTGTCAATGCCAACGAAATCCATCGACAAGTGTTGCAAGATGAACGGCTCGTGAAAATTTGGTCCGATTTACCCCACAACCCGCCAGCATACCCGGGGTATTCTATTTGACAGGGCCGCTTGTTGTATAAAGGGCGAATGGTGGTGGCCCGTGGTTCTTCAGTTGTGCAGCGTTTGTTACATTCCTACCATAACGGGGTGTTGGGGGGACTTGAAGACTTACCGCCGACTTGCGGCCGATTGGTTTTGGCTTGGAATGAAACGAGATGTTACCACGTATGTGGCGCGATGTGAGATATGTGAACGTTGTAAGGCGTCTACATTGGCACCCGGTGGGTTATAGCAACCCTTGCCCATTCCTGAGTAGGTGTGGGAAGACGTGTCTATGGATTTTATTGAGGGCTTACCTCATTCGGAGGGGTTTGATATGATCTTGGTGGTTGTGGATCGCTTGAGCAAGTATGGCCACTTCATCGCCTTGAGGCACCCATTTTCGATAGAAAAAGTTGCCAAGCTGTTTATCCAGGAGGTTGTGCGGTTGCATGGGGTCCCTCGGACTATTCTATCGGATCATGACTGTATTTTTCTTAGCCACTTTTGGACTGACCTACACAAACAGATGGGTACTTCTCTCTCGCGCAGTACCGCGTACCATCCGCAATCCGATGGGCAATCAAAAGTGGTGAAAAGGTGTGTGGAGACGTATTTGCGGTGTTTTACTTTCAACAAGCCGGGGCAGTGGCGTAAATGGTTGGCTTGGTCCGAATATTGGCAACTCTTCATTCCACACTACTACCCGTATGACTCCTTTTCAGGTAGTTTATCGCCGACTTCCTCCGCCCTTGCTGCGAGACAGTGTGAGAACTTCACCGGTGGATTCAGTGGAGTGGCAACTGCGGGATTGTGACGCCATGTTGGATTTACTTAAGTTCCACCTCCTTCGGGCTCAACAGAAGATAAAGGCAGTAGCAGACGGGAAACGATAGGATGTGGAATTTGCCGTGGGTGAATTGGTGTAGCTAAAGCTTCGTCGTTACCGTCAAGTCTCTTTGGCTCGTCGTCGTAATGAAAAGTTGAGTCCTCGTTTCTACGGGAGTTTAGGATCACGCATCATGTGGGGCCGGTCGCCTATCGCTTGGCTTTGCCAGAGTCGGCCTCCATTCATCTTGTGTTTCATGTTTCTTAGTTGCGTAAGGCAGTGGGGCAGGAGCAGGCTGTTTCATCTCTACCGCCTCAGTTGACGTGTTACTTGGAGTTGTGCGTGGAGCTGGCTGCTCTGTTGGGGGTACGTCGCGCGCTTCATAGGGGCCGCAATGATCTCGAAGTGTTGATTCGTTGGGCACATTTACCGGCCCACGAGGATACGTGGGAATCGTATGTTGCCATTGATGCACAGTTTCCTCATTTTCACCTTGAGGGCAAGGTGTGTTTTTGGGGTGAGGGTAATAATAAGCCTCCCGTGCGTTTTACATACGCTCGGAGGAAACGCCATCACGTGTCAAGGGGGGCAGCTGAAACTCAAGTGGTTGCTGAGGTGGAGGGAAGCATTTGTGGAGAGAATGAGGAAGAAGCTGAGTCAGCAGGTGGTAGTTAGTTAGTTAGTCTGGGAATTGGTGTGAGGAATAAGAGTCAGGAGTATAAATAAAATATGAAGTAGAATAAATGGGCATCGATTCATTTGTACAAACTTCCGAGAAAAGGAACCCTAGGAGAGCAAGGAATCTCTCGAAAATCCCCTTATCCTTCTGTATCCACCTTCCGCCATTAATACAATCAAGCTTCTGTTATTTTTTCTTCTGAATTCTGTCATAATTCTTCTAACCATGGATTTGGAGCTTAACAAATATTTTTCAAGTGTTCTCTTTAGCTGTGGCATATAGGAAGTCATTTGGCTCCCAAATTCATGTAAAGCTCAGTGAAAGAACTGAGCTACTCTTTTCGATCCTCTCTACATCCGTTCGTAATTTTATCTTTGTTTTTGTCCAAAGCACATGAAAATGGAAGCTCTTGGGAAAATGATGACCAATACTACAGCTTTAACTAATTTGGCAGATAAACAGTTCTCCAGAATTCTCCAGACTTCTTTCAATCAGCCAGGAAGAGCTCCTGTTGTACCTTCACTCTTAAGGAAAACCACTTATTTTGGGGTTAGCTTTTTTCATCATGATGTTAAGTTAATCAGAAAACACAAAATAAACCACAAGAATAAGAAGAGAAAGTGGGAATCTAATATATCTGTATGTAAACGCGCGTGCGTGATGTGTGTATCACTGTGTTATCACAAAACCAAGTTTGCATTTGTACTTGGCATACAAAGTACTGCCAACTTCTCAAGAGATATATCCCACTAACAGCTTCTTTGATGATGACACAGAGACTAATCCAACACTATAACAGAGCCATTAAAGGGTTTTACCACTAATTCTCAAGTCCCGTCAACTGGGCAGATTTTTTTTTTTTTTTTGGTAAGCCAAAACATTTGTAATTGTAACGACATAGAAAGTGTAATCAGGGGAAAAAAAAAAACCCCTTACAGAGTGATTTTTCAAGTACTGAACAATACTATAAATACCCAATATATTATTGAATTGAATGGCATCATGTATATGTCAACTATTACATTGATGAACAGTAAATTATGAATCCAAGAATTTGAGAGCATATTATACAATAATTGCTTCCTATCAAAGTTTTCACAAGTTAGAATACAGTATTAAAGTATACCAGTAAATATCAGAAAATGATGTCCTTTGTTCCAATTCCAATCATAATCCTCTGTCAATCTGGAAAGCAAGTGAGACACATTTAGGATCAAATAACGTGCATGCCAGTTTCCAATTGTGAATCCTATCTTCCATTCTTTGGTTGAAGCTCATAGCGACCATCTTGCTGCAAACTCATATCATAAACATCATTCTCCGAATCATTCATTTTCGATGAACTATAGCCTCCACTCCTGCGAAAATTAGCACTCTTCCCTCTTTGGTTTCTATCAAACCTGGACAGCCCCGGATTAGACAAACCCGAACTTCTAGAATCAGAAGACTGAAACCTTCTCCTGCTCGTCTTCCTCCTCAGACCCAATGAGTTCTTCGAATTCAAACTCTCGGGTTCCGATAATCCGTCATTCTTAATCTCTCCTCCGCTAAATGATCTGGATTGATCGCGAAATTTCCTCCCATAAGACCTCCTATTATTCCGATTTCGTTCTTCTCCCAATTGGCCATGATTTCCAGCTTCCAAATCCAATTCTTCAAGACTAAATTGTTCCGAATCAGACAAAGCCAAACCATTTGAATCCGAAAAACCAGAATCTCTCCCATTCCCCTTTCTCCTCATTCTAGAAGAAATCTTCGAATTTAAACTCTCCACATCCGATAATTCCCCATAATCATCATTCCTATTTCTCTGCTCTCCAAAATCGGCGTAATCTTGAGCTCCCGACTCCAATTCCTCGGTTTCAGAAACTCTTCGATAGGGTTTCACGCTATGAACAACGCCTTTGGGGAAGAATCTCGCGGAAGGAAGTTCGTCCGGAGTCTGAAACAGCTGAGGACCGTCGTTTTCCGTCCAGAGATCGAAACCCCCGGGCTTCTGGAAGCGATCGGCCAAGACCTTGAGCTGCTCGTCGGCGGAGACGGAGAAGAGATTTGGAGCTCTCTCAACGACCTCCCATGGCCGCTCGAGCTCCGACACGGCGGCCTTGAGCTCGGAGCGCTTGCGCATCTCGTAGATCTGGCGTTCACGGCAGAGCCTGGCCTTGAGGAGCTGCTTGGCTTTCTTCGCCTGCATGCGCTTCCACTGCCACTTCGATACGCCTCCAGGGTAGGTCCTCGGACCACCGCCCATTCTGATGACCGAGGGTTTTGGGGCGATCAAATGAGGGAGTTGTTTGGGTTTGGGGAGGAGAGGATTTAGTGGCGCTGTTACGACCATGGAGAAGGAGAAGTAGTGGTTTGGGGTTTGGATTGAAAGATGCATTTTGGGAAATGAAGTTAGGGTTTTGCAGACGAACTTCTCAAAAAGAAGAAGAAGAAGCAGAAGAAGGTGGTGCTCGTTTTTTTTTTTTTTTTTTTTTTTGTGCACTGTGCAGAATCGGGGATTTTTGTGGTGCGAAACCTGTATGAATCCAAAATTGTGGGATTTTATTTTTTATTTTTTATTTTTTTAAAAAGATATCCCGAAATATGGTTCCAAAAAAATAGCACCCAAATCATTTCATGAAAAGAAATTCCAAGCTGTGAGTAAAAATAAGGCGTGTTTAAAATTAATTATGTTTTTATTTTTTAAGAAAAAAAATATATTTTTGAAATAATATTTAACGTAATAAAAATAATAAAAAGTAAAAATAATTATTAAAAAAATAAAAAATTTATTCTTTATTTTTTCTCTTTTCTCGAACAGAGAGAAAAAAAGAGACATTAATAAATTTTTTATACTAAAAATAATCTCTTAATAATCTCTTAATTTTTGTCTGAAATTAAAAACG
The DNA here is from genome assembly GCA_012066045.3 of Morus alba. Lineage (NCBI taxonomy): Eukaryota > Viridiplantae > Streptophyta > Magnoliopsida > Rosales > Moraceae > Morus > Morus alba. Next base: position 1,685,825 of record CP050235.2, read on the forward strand.
TTTTTATTTTTATTTTCATATAAAAAATAAAATTATTTTAAAATGAATTCTAAACGCGTTTATAATTTTTTTTTAAAAAAATTCTCTTATGAAAACTCAGCAAAAAGAATAAAAAAAGAAAATTAGGAACGAGCTCCTTTTTTTTCGAACATATATTTCTAAACAGAAAAAATGATACAAATGGGTCTATACTCGAATGATCGAGCACACAAATAATTTTTAAAGAAAAATGTTAAAAACAGTATATCAAAATTCAAGCACACGTATAATGCCTTGATAAATCAGTCTACAATCAATGAAAGCATCCAACTAATAGGGTTAGAGCCATCATTATTTCAAATGAAAAATAAAAACTCCACAAGTCATAACATTGAAACACTATAAAATGAGCAAGACCCCTCAACATCGACTAAGTTGAGCCTCTGTGCATTCTGAACAGATTGATGAGATCCGTTGAAATCTTCACTAGGGGAGATCTCTCTCGTCGCAGGTCAGGCAGATCTTTTCCTATCACAGTCGCTCTCTATCGAAATGGAGATCTCGAGCACTTCTTTACCATTTCTGAGGAGATTTTGCCTTCTCCTTACAGCATGAGATATTGTTAGTAGGATTTTGAATATGGCTAGATATCTGGAATAGGAAATTTACTTTTTTAAAAAATAAAAAATTATTTCTCTATGTTTGTGATTGTGTTGGTTGTAGATTTTTTGTTGTTCATTTTGTGTTTTCTCAGGTATACCGCCTAGTATCACAGCGGATACTAGTTTGGTGATTTGGTTTTTCAACTCGCAGTCACAAGTAACGGTGGTTTTTTGATGAATTTGGGTGGTTACCAGGCAATGACTCGATGGTTAGCGATCGATAGCTGGTATCTTAACAGATACCAATCAATGTCTTGATCAAATACTAGTGACTCGATTAGCATCGATAGTTGGTAGCTGCTGGCAACTACTATTGTCAATAATGCGGTTGTTCGCCATATACAATCGGCTATTCTCAGTTGGATAATGGTTTTGTGTCCAGATACCGGTGGATCGTAAGACCCACTAGTTTCCTAAGGGTATATGGGATATTCTAAATATAGTGCGATGACATGATAGTGGTATTCTTTTCAATTATTTACGCCCCTGACTTATGTCAATCCAAGTCTAAAACTTGCGATAGTTTTGTAAAATGCCCAATTTTTTTAGGAAAATTAGGCTAGACGGCCCATTTTGTAACTCTTATTTAAGTGAATGACCCATATTTTCTAAAATTATGTCAGTGGCATTTTTTTGAAGTGATCAATTACAGATCGCGGTCAATCAATAATAGATTAAGACTAATCGGTAATTGACTAAGGTTAAAATAGCTCTTTAATCAATCAGTGATATATCACAATCAATCAATACAGTCAATTAGTGATAGAACATAAGAAAAGGTAAAATTGGTGGCCAATCATTGATATTACGGTTAATATGTGATAGATCGTGAAAAAAAAGACCCAAAAATTACGTCCATGCATCAAATTTTAAAAATTTGCGGCACAATTTATGAAAATTGGGTTCCCAAAGGGTCATTGATGTCAATTTTTTTATGAGTTTTATAAGAAATATTTTTAGGGATAATTTTGGAAAAAAAATATAGAGTGGATAAAAAGTAGTAATCAAGTTTTAAATTTAAAATGGTGGGTAGTTTTAACAAAAGTGTAGAGAAAGCATAAAAGATGACAATAAACCTAACTGATAAACCCACCCTATTTGTATTTGTATAAAGACCAGCAACAATTTGAACAAAAATAAAAAATAAAAAAATCCCAATGGCAACCTACGATTCAAAATGATGGTTGGTATAAAATTTAAATTATAATTTATTTACGTATTCAAAGATTAATTTAGAAAATTCTTCAAACTTTCAGTTTGAATTACTACAGTTTAAAATTATTATAATTCAAATTATTTAACAAAACACGACTGTATCCTTCTTAATTTAAGACTATTATCTAGATGAGTTAAGATTAGGAAACCATCCTATTCAAATCCAGTAGTTTGTATATAAATACTCTTCACTTGATAGAAATGGATTTGCCATTATTTCCTAAAATTAGATAAAACACACCCCATAAATCTAGCTGAGCCTTTGAATATAACACAATGGGTAGTGCACCAGACATGCGCACTACCATAGCTTTCACCTTAAAAAAAAAGTTTTTGCATGTTTTTAATAAAATGCTAAGTGTTAAGGAAAAAATAATAATAACAACAACTGGCTATGGTTTTTGAACCAATTATATACTTCCGTATGAGAATGGTCGAACATTATGCAATTAGTACCACAATTAATAGTGATGATTTGGGGATGTTTGTAACACCCTGAAGAATTAATTGAGATTAATTAAGGTAATTAAGATTATTAGTGTGCCTAATCTGATTTAATTAATTGAGTTTAAATGATTCCAAGGTATTTAAATTATTTACAGTAATTTATTTTAATCCAGAAGTGTGTATGGGCGCATTTCTGGACTGTCATATTTTACACGTCATTTTCTTTTATTTTTCCTTTTCTTTTCTTTTCTTTTTCTTCCTTTTCTTTCTTTCCTTTCTTTCCTTCCCCGTGCACTCTCTCTCTCTCTCTCTCCTTCACTCTCCCGCTCACTCACACTCTCTTTCTCTCTCTCATTTTGGTCCCAAATCGAACGGGTTTTGAGCCAAAGAGTGATTTCAAAGAGTTTTCAACATCAAGAGAAGGATTCAAGGTAAGATTACTGAAAGAACCTCTCTTGGATTTCAAGTTTTTTGGATTTAAAACTTATTTTTGGTTCAAAACGGATTTTGATGGATTTGGAGTGAAACTATGGTAGAAATTGGAGATCTTGGGTTCTTTGGACTTGTTTTAGGACCTAGAACCCGGATCTAGTGGTTGTCCCTTGAGATTTTGTGAATTGGGACCGGATTTGTAGGTTTTAGATCGATTTCCGCGAAGTTTTCGCGAATCGAAATGTCCACCGGTCGACCGGACTTTGTTGAGGCCACCGTCGACCGACGGACCGATCGAGCGCACACCACCGGCCGACCGGTGGTGATGCACTCCTCTCCTCCCGGCCGACCGGTGTACACGGGGTTTGACCTTGTTTGGCCTGAAATTGTCGTTTTGACCCCTTTTGGGGAGAACCCAAATTAGCTTCATTTGGGGACTTGGGATGAAAGGATTAGTATCCTTAATCCCCGATTTGATATTTAAAACCCTTGGAATGGAATTTGAACATGAAAATTGATTAGGGCACACTAATTGGAAAATCTTGGAATATGATTGAGATTGGATTACTTTAGGACCGAGGATTGATCCTAAGGTGTTATCTTGTATCGATTGCTCATTGTGGATTCGCATCAAGGGGCTTGAGGAAGCGGAAGCCGGAAAAGGGCAACGCTAGTCCCAGGTTTGATTGTGCGAGGTAGGATTTCTATCCCTTTTCCTTGTGAGCCTGTTTTCAAAGAAGATTTTGGCCTTGAAAATGTTTTAAAGAAAGGGATTGGTTTGCGAAAGAAAAAAAAATGTTTTAAAAACCATGGCTTGTTAGTTTATGGAAATCCTTGGCTTGTCCTGTCCATGGAATCCATAGCTTGTCTAGTCATGGAACCTCATGGCTTGTCCAAATATGGGGCCCGCGGGGTTGAGTAGTTCGTGGGGTCATATGAACGATTTCATAATGTTAAACGGATGATTTCTTAAGATAAGAGATCTTGTGAACTGGTAATAGAGTCTATTGTCAGAAGCCTAGATAGGATGCGGAGAGTGCATCCTCGGGGGCAGAACCCGAAACCGGTCCGGTAGGCGAGGCACTTGGTGAGGTGAGTAATTTGTACTAATTACTCGCTGAAGCCTATAATATGGTTAGTTACTGTTATAATTTCCTTTGAGAAAAAGGATGTGAGGTTCCGGCTGTTCTGTCGGGCTGAATGTCTTATTTATTTTCTTATTGCACTTATTTAATTGTTCGTTTATTTAAATTATTTCAAATTATATCCTACTGGGCCTTTCGCTCATGTTTCAAATGTTTAAACCCCTCCCAGGAGATTCGAGGAGGTGTGCAACGAAATGAGTTGTGCTACGGATCGAGCAAGTGAGGATTGTGTTATCCTCTTGAGCAAATGTAAGGAATTTGAGAAATTCAGAAACTTTACTAATATTTGGATTTACTAGACTGTGGATGATGTCCGATGTAATTGTTTATTTACCCGAACATGTATGTACGATGTCAGATGTCTCAGGGGGGTGGAGCCCAATGTGTCGAGGCTCTGGATTATGTAGATTATTTATATGTTAATGCAAAAAAAGTGTGGGACCCGGTTGGGGATCCGCTTTATTAATCCCTAATCGAGCTCCACGTCACCCACCCCGCTTGGGGGCGTGACAAAAGTGGTATCGAGCCTTAGGTTAAGAACCCCGGGATTGTACATACATGTGTGACATCCGTTATCCACCGAATAGTCTAGTTTGATTTCGATTGAAGGAAATGGCGCCTCATTGCAGACTAGGTAACCAAATGGAACAACCGAATCAAGGATTCTTTGATGCCATGTTTATCGCCTTTCAAGGCATGGCCACTAGAGCTCGGAATGAGCGACCGGCCGAGGATCGGAAACAGAATATTTCCGGGAATTCAAAGCGCCCTATCCCCTCGCTTAATAGTGAGGAGGACCCCAGAAAGTGAGTTCGGATTGACTCCATAGTCAAGCACTTGAATACTATGGGAGTCCCGGATGAATACTGGGTGGAATTTGCGAAAGTATAAGATGGAAGGATTGACAAACACTTGGTGGAAACAGGTCAAGAGGAGGATGGATGTCACAGGGATGACCTGGGGAACAGTTCGAGGTGATGTTCAATGATCAATACTTCCCTCCGAAAGTTACTGGGAAGAAAAGGCACTGAATTCATGTCGTCAGCAGACAAAGGTGACATGTCCGTGAGGGAATATGAGGCTAGGTTTAATGACCTATCCCGGTTTGCGCCATCTCTAGTGGAGTCTCGAACACATGAGATGTCTCAAGTTTGAGGGGGCCTCAAGAACTCGTGAGGAGATCCTTGGTGGCTCTAAGACTTGAGAATTTCCGGATTTGGTAGTCCGCTACAAGGGTGGAACAGATAACCCGCCTATCGCCAAAGTAAAATAGAAGAAAGTGGGTTGGGTCTCTGTCTCTGGTAGACCCTCTGTTTACAGCGCACACTCGGTTTCGGGTGGACCCAAAATGAGTGGTAGAAGAAACCCAATCGACGCGGCAAGTGGTGGCGTAGTTCTTCCGGGAGTGACAGAAATGCTCCTGCAGGGCCCAAGTGTCACCATTGTGAACAGGTGGGCCATATTAGGAGGAATTGTCCTAATCGGCCGCCCGGCTCAACAAGCCCAAAGTGACGCTTCCTATAGCCAAGAAGGGCCGCTGACAAGACATGACGCCATAATGCCCGCAACATATGCCATACCCCTCCCACGCGACCTACCAGTCACCTCAGTATTCACAGTTCCGGCCTCAAAGCATGACCGGTACAACCACCTCCACGCCACAAGATAGACCTCATCGCCGGGTCTAATGTTGGTGACAGAGGAAGGAAAAAGTACAGGACAAGCTTATACCCTGGTAAGGAGGCAGCTACGGAGGTCGCAGAAAGAACGCGGTGGTTGAGGGTATGATTCTAATCTCTCATTCTTTTGCTCACGTATTATTTGATACAGGTGCCACACACTCGTTTATATCAAGTTCTTTTGTTCGGACTTTGAAGCTGAAATCTGAAAACCTAGAAGTCCCGATGACTTTGAACTCCCCACTGGGATGTGTGGAGGTGATGAGTGTGTGTAAGTCGTGTGAAATCACGATCGGTGGTGAGCGATTGAGAGCAGACTTGATTATCCTTCCGATGACCCTGTTTAATGTGGTGCTCGGAATGGATTGGCTGTCAAGGTACGGTGCAATTATTGATTGCTACCGTAGGAAGGTGACATTGGTGACGGATTCTAGAACCGTGATTGTTTATCAGGCAGAGATGAACCCAGTCCTTGGGGAATGACTGTTGAAGTACAGCGTTGGGGGACGGAAGAATCTAGCATGTTTCTCCTCCCTTCTTGTCTTAGAAGGTGAATATGAAGTGAGCGGAGATAGTGCAGGAATCCCTGTGGTGGATGAATTTGCAGATGTATTTCCTAAGGATCTACCTGGTTTGCCACTAGATCAGGAGATTGAATTCTGCATTGATTTGGTTTCAGGAACGGCACCTATTTCCATTCCTCCATACCGGATGGCTCCGGCGGAGATGAAGGAATTGAGAACACAGCTTGGAGAGCTGGCCGAGAAGGGATATATCCAGAATAGTATTTCCCCTTGGGGTGCACCGGTGCTATTTGTGAAGAAGCACGACGGATCTCTTCGGTTGTGCATTGACTACCGACAATTGAACAGGTAATCAGAAGAATAAGTACCCACCGCCGAGGATCGATGAATTGTTCGATCGGTTGGGTGGATCACGCTTCTACTCCAAGATTGATTTGAGATCCGGGTACCATCGCTTGAAAATCGGGGGAGGAAGACGTTCCAAGACCGCTTTAACTCGGCACGGCACTTCAAGTTTCTGGTAATGCCATTTGGGTTGACAAATGCCCCGGCTGCATTCATGGATTTGATGAATCGGGTTTTCCGGCCATACTTGGATCGGTTTGTGATCGTCTTCATTGACGACATACTGGTTTACTCGAAGACTTGGGAAGAACATGTGCAACACCTTAGAATTGTTCTTCAGAACCTTCGAGAACACCAGTTGTATACGAAGAAGGAGAAGTGTGACTTCTAGCTGACGGAAGTGAAGTTCCTTGGCCATGTGATTTCAGGACAAGGAATTTCCGTGGACCCATCCAAGATTGAAACTGTGCTACAGTGGGAAAGGCCGAAGAATGTGGCAGAGATTCGAAGCTTTCTCGGACTCGCGGGGTATTACCGGCGTTTTGTGAAGGACTTCTCAAGTATCGCTGCACCGATGACTCGGTTGACCAAGAAAGAAGTCGATTCGGTGGGATGTCTTTGAATGTGAAAATGCCTTTCGTGGATTGAAGGTAAGATTGACAAGTGCACCGATTACGGCGATTCCTAATACCGAGGAGCCATACGAGGTGTACTCGACGCCTCGGGGTTGGGCTTGGTTGTGTCTTGATGCAAGGCGGACACGTAGTAGCTTACGATCTCGCCAACCGAGACCGCACGAGCGGAACTACCCCACGCATGACTTGGAGTTAGCAATGTAATATTTGCTCTAAAAATATGGAGATGTTATCTCTATGGAGCAAGATTTCGGTCTTTTTCTCGATCATAAGAGTCTGAAGTACTTGTTTACTCGTAAAGATCCGAACCTCGACAGAGGAGATGGGTAGAGTACATGGAAGATTATGACTTCACCCCGCAAAGATCATCCCGAAAAGCTAATGTGGTGGCCGATGCCCTTAGCAGAAAAACGCCGAACTCGGGCCATTAGCTTTGGAGGATTGGAAGAGAACTGAAGTGGTAAGTGAGTATGATCTTCAGTACCATGAGGATTATAACCAGGTTGTGGTGTATAATCTGATTTTCGCACCAGCTCTTGTGCAACAAGTCAAGCAGAATCAGTGGCAAGATCCTCACCTTCAGGGAATCTGGACTCGAATCCAGAATGGAGAACAGTTTGAGGATTGGAGAATCCGAGAAGACGGGACGCTGTGTTTTCACGACCGCCTCGCTGTTCCTAAAGTAGGTGAGATCAAGAGAGCGATTCTGCAAGAAGCTCACAAATCGAGGTACACCATTCATCCGGGTAGTACCAAGATGTACCAGGACTTGAAGAGACAATACTGGTGGAGAGGCATGAAGAGAGATGTCCGCGAGTACGTCTCGGAATGCGTGACTTGCCTCCGAGTTAAAGCTGAGCACCGTGGCCAGCGGAGAGTTGCAACCTCTTCCCGTCCCTCGAATGGAAATGGGAGCACATCACGATGGATTTTCCGATGGGACTACCGAGAACCGAGTTGAGGCACGATGCCATCCGGGTGGTGGTTGACAGTAGGGTGTAAGAAATGTACCAACCCGACAAACCCGTCCGACCCTACCCGAGCCTACCCGAAAATGTAGGGTTTTTTTTTTTTTAAAAAAAAAATCGGATTATAATAAATGACCCGCAATTTTGCGGGTTGGGCCGCAATGAACAAACTGCTCACCCGAGTTGCCCCGACCCGGCCGATTAAGATGAGGTGTGCATATATATATATATACATATATTGAGTGTTGTCGTTTGTGTGTGTGTGTGTCGTTTGTGACTTTGTGTGTGTGTGTGTGTGATGTTAGAAATTAGACTTCTGAGAATGAGTGTTGTCGATGTCGAGTAAAGCAGTAAACCTAATATTTTCTCTTCAGTTTTTTCCTTTCCTTCCTCGGTTCCTCCCACCTCGCCTCGCCGCCGCCCCGACCCGCCCTCGATCGCCCGGCCGCTCGCCGCACCTCGCCTCGCCACCGCCGCCCGCGAGCCTCCGATCGCCGTCCGAGCCTCGATCGCCGCCCCTCGCTTTCGCTCGCCGTCGCCCGATCGCTTCGCCGCCTCAAGTCGCCCCCTACGCTCGCCGCCGCCGCCCGAGCCTCCGATCGCCCGATCCGAGCCTCCGATCGCCCCGCCCCTCGCTAATCTCGCCGTCGCCAGTCGCTCGCCGCCTCAAGTCGCCCCTCGCTCGCCCGCCGCGCCCGGCTCCCGATCGCCGATCCGGGCCTCGATTCGCCCGCCCTCGCTTCGCTTTCTCCGTCGCCAGTCGTCCATGCCTCAAGTCGCCCCTATTTCGCCGCCCCGCCGCCCGAGCTCCCAGTCCGATCCGAGCCTCGATATGCCCGCCCCTCACTCTGTTTGTTTGCTCGCTTTATCCATTATGTAGCCTCAAGTCGCCCCGCTCGCCGCCCATATTTGTCCTTTCTCCACCGTAAGTTTTTCAAGCTTTAATAAATAGGAAAACTTCGGCATTAGGATTGAGTTTTTTGTTTCCTTGTCCCTAGCAGTAGAATCCACAACCCATTTTCTCACTAAAAGCGGCACCGTTTTCTCATCTTGAACAATATCCGCACTTTGGATGTAGCAGGACCAATCTTTTTGGCGGGAAGATTGATCATTGTTAATTGGTTCCATTTTTTTTTTTTTTTCAGTGGGTGTTATTGAAGAGAAAATATTTTGGCCTCTCTAAGATTGTGGCTGGGAAAGGGGAAAAAGGGGTGCGTTTTATAGACCAAGGTTTTGATTTTTATTAACAAATGTGAATGTTTCCTAAAGAGTTATACAAGGAAATTGGCTTCTTTAAGGTAGGCGAGGATGTTTTTTAGGTACATTCCTTTTTGTTGCATTGAATAGTACTGTCTTAATTAGGTTTTGTAAAATTAGGTTTTTTTGATAATTACTGTCATGGCTCAAACTATTCATGTTATTTGTTTTTTAGGTTAAATTGCGTGCTAGATGGAAAAATTTATCATCCATTCGAGAAAAACTTCTGAAAGCACTTGCAAGTCTTCTGCTGAATCTGAAAGTGTCTCTATGCCTAAAGAGCCCATTACATTGCCCACTCCCACACCCAGCCCTACTCCAATACCTAATTTGGGCACTACAATTGAAAACGAAAAAGAGGAGGGAGACAAAGAAAAAGGAAGAAGTCGCAAAAAAAAATCCCTGTTTGGGATCATTTTAAAATCATAGAGAGGGGGATCCAAATGAGCCTAGGTGTAAGTGTATTTATTGTGGGGCAACATATGCATGTGATAGTAGGAGGCACGGTACCAGTAGTATGAAGGTTCACATCGAAAAGCAATGCAAGAAATACCCATATAGGAACCAAGACAAAAGGCAAAAAACTCTGAGTTTCCAAACAAACACTGAAACTGGGAGTAGTCTTGTTGCTATAGGCTTTAACAAGGAGCATTCTAGAAAAGCCTTAGCAAAAATGGTGATTGTAGATGAGCTTTCATTTAGGTTTGTTGAAGGTGAAGGATTTAAGAATTTTTGTCAAGTGATGCAGCCTAGGTTCTCTATCCCCTCCCGTGTTACGATTGCTAAGGACATTTACCAACTTTTTTTGGAAGAGAGGAAGAAACTAAAGGCTGAATTTAGTAAGGGCAGTCAAAGGATTTGCCTAACAACTGATTGTTGGACATCCGTGCAAAATATTAATTATTTGTGTCTAACTGCACACTACGTTGATAGTGAGTGGACTTTGCAAAAAAGGATTATAAACTTTTGTCAAATTTCAAGTCACAAGGGAGAGAGTGTTGGTAAAGTCATTGAGTCATGTTTGCATGCTTGGGGTATTGAGAGAGTGTTCACTATGATTGTTGATAATGCCTCCTCAAATGACTCAATGATTACCTACTTGAGAAGGAAGATTAAGGGGTGGAAAGGGGTTATTTTAGGTGGGGAATTTCTGCATGTTAGGTGTTGTGCCCATATAGTCAACTTGATTGTCAATGAAGGTTTAAAAGACCTACATAATTCCATAGCTGCCGTTAAATAACGCCATGAGGTATGTGAGGTCTTCTCTGGCTAGGTTGCTGAAATTCAAGTCATGTGTGGAGCGAGAGAAAATTGAATACAAAGGTCTTGTATGCTTAGATGTCCCTACTAGATGGAACTCTACCTATATGATGTTAGATGCAGCCATTAAGTTTCAAAAAGCTTTTGAAAGATATGAAGAGGAAGATGACAAGTTTGTGTCTTATTTTCGGAAGATGATGGGGGGAGAAGAAGATTGGGCCGCCATTGATGATGATTGGAACAATGTTAAGGTGTTTGTGAAATTTCAAGACTTTTTATGATATAACTTTGAAGTTTAGTGCCACTTTGAATGTCACTTCAAATTCTTACTTTCATGAGTCATGTGAGATGCAAAATCAACTATCTGAATTAAGCAAACAAGATGATTCAATGCTTTCATCCATGGCTGTGAGTATGAAAAAGAAGTATGACAAGTATTGGGGGAATGTTGAGAATATAAATTGTCTTCTCTTTGTGGCTGTTGTACTTGATCCTAGGTACAAAATGGATTATTTGACATATTGCTTCTCTATAGTGTATGATTCTTCCATTGGTGAAAAATTAGCAAAGAATGTGAAGGATACTATGTACCGGCTGCATGAGGTTTATAGTGGGGACAAAGGTGAATCTGAGGCTAATGCAAGTAGTGGGGAGGCGGCAACAACAAGTACAGCAGAGGCAAAAACGACTCCAGAAGGAAAAGGGTGTTTGTGGAGCTCCTTTCTTAAGAAAATGAAGGAGAAGAATGTGAATGAGTACAAAAATGATGTGGACAAATACTTGACAGACCCTATGGAGGATCCAACTCGGACAAATTTTGATGTTTTAGAATGGTGGAAGAATAATGCAACTAATTACAAGGTTCTCTCACTAGTTGCAAGAGACATTCTTGCCATCCCTGTTTCAACGGTAGCCTCAGAATCTGCTTTTAGTACCGGAGGCCGCATCCTCGATCCTTTTAGGAGTTCATTAAGCCCGAAAATGGTGGAGGCATTGATTTGTACGCAAAACTGGCTGCGTAGTCGTGAGCACATCAACCTTATTGATGTGGAAGAATTTAATGAATATGAAGATATTGAGTCAGGTAATCTTTTTACGTTTTACTCTTTTTCATTTTATTTTATTTCATCTCCTTGTTGTTTATTTTGTTCTAAACTTGATTCTAATGATTTTTTTTGTTATGTTTTCTTCTCAAGATTTGTCAACTTCTGCTGCAACACATGAGGGGCAAGTTGGGAATGAAGATGCTATTATTCTGGATTAAACAGTATGGAGTGGACTAACTTTTATTTCATGTCTTATTTTGCGACTATTTTTATATGGACTGTTTATCTTTATATGGCTTATTTATTCTGGATTAAACTGTTTATTTTATATGGACTATTTTGCTTGTTAGAAGGGTACCATGGATGAATATTTGATGAGTATTTGATGAGGACGATTATGGATATATGTTATTGTATGAATAGATGATTATGGATATAATTTGTGTGATTAATCTGCTTTGTGGTCCTATTGCTATTTTATTTGAATGTTACCAAGAACATGTTTATGCCCCTGTTATTGAATTTTATCTCTTATCTGCTTTCATCAACCCGAGTAACCCGAGTAACCCGAGTAACCCTACCCTACCGAGGTCACCCGAAACGTCATGGGTTTGTAGATTTAAGAGAGTGTCGCGGCTCAAAATTTTCTCAACCCGAACTAGTCGGGTAGGCTCATTTTTTCACCTAAACCCTACCCTACCCGGCCGATTTACACCCCTAGTTGACAGGTTGATCAAGTCCGCGCGACTTCATACCGCCCGCGGCGACGATTCTCGAAAAATTCGCCGAATTGTACCGAGCACATCGTGAGGTTACACGGGGTGCCACCGCTATCACGCCCGATCGTGACACGCCGCTTTCAATGCAAGGTATTGGAGAAGTTTCGTGAAGCCATGGGAACAGATTGAACTTCAAAGACGCGAGATTTCATCCTCAGACGAACGGACAATCTGGAAAGAGTTATTCAGATTCGGAGGATATGCTTCGTGCTTGTGTTCTGGATTTTGGCGGAACTGGAAGAAATACCTTCATTTAGCTGAGTTTGGCGTACAATAATTGACTATCGGCCCGATTTCGGTATGGCACCGCTTGAGGCGTTGTATGGTCGTCCTTGTAGGTCACCTGTTTGTTGGTTGGAACCAGAGGATAGACTTACAACTGGACCGGATGTCATTCAAGAGAACAATGAGAAGATAGCTGTGATTCGAGAACGTTTGTTGACAGCTCAAAGTCGTCAGAAGAGCTATGCTGACAGGAGGCGTAGGCCTCTAGAATTCCAAGAACACGACTTTGTTCTGTTGAAGGTTTCTCCACGCAAGGGAGTTACTCGGTTTGGTGTGAAAGGAAAACTCGCACCGAGGTATGTGGGACCATTTCCGATCGTGCAACGAGTCGGAGTGGTAGCGCATCGCTGGCTTTTACCGCCTGAGCTATCTCACGTGCATGACGTGTTTCATGTCTCCATGCTTCGGAAATGTCACCGAGCCGGAAGCGAGAGTGCAAAGGGTTTGACGTTCCGATACAGTTATGACGCGTCTTACGAGGAGGCACCAGTTCATTCTTGATGGAAGATGAAGAGTCTGTGTCATCGTGAGATTCCGCTAGTGAAAGTCTTTGTGGCGACACCATGGTGTTGAGGAAGCAACATGGGAGCTTGAAACGACGATGCGAGAACGTTATCCGCATCTGTTTGCACTTTGAGACTAGTTTTAATTTCGAGGACGAAATTGCCTAAGGGGGGGTGGAGTCAGAACACCCCTCAAGAATTAATTGAGATTAATTAAGGTAATTAAGATTATTAGTGTGCCTAATCTGATTTAATTAATTGAGTTTAAATGATTCCAAGGTATTTAAATTATTCTATAATTTATTTTAATCCGTAAGTGTGTATGGGCGCATTTTACGGACCTTTGTCATATTTTACACGCCATTTTCTTTTATTTTTCCTTTTCTTTTCTTTTCTTTTTCTTCCTTTTCTTTCTTTCCTTTCTTTCCTTCCCCGTGCACTCTCTCTCTCTCTCTCTCTCTCCTTCACTCTCCCGCTCACTCACACTCTCTTTCTCTCTCTCATTTTAGTCCCAAATCGAACGGGTTTTGAGCCAAAGAGTGATTTCAAAGAGTTTTCAACATCAAGAGAAGGATTCAAGGTAAGATTACTGAAAGAACCTCTCTTGGATTTCAAGTTTTTCGGATTTAAAACTTATTTTTGGTTCAAAACGGATTTTGATGGATTTGGAGTGAAACTATGGTAGAAATTGGAGATCTTGGGTTCTTTGGACTTGTTTTAGGACCTAGAACCCGGATCTAGTGGTTGTCCCTTGAGATTTTGTGAATTGGGACTGGATTTGCAGGTTTTTAGATCGATTTCCATGAAGCCGCGAATCGAAATGTCCACGGTCGACCGCATCGGTCGACCGGACTTTGTTGAGGCCACCGGCCGACGGACCGATCGACGGAGTGCACACCACCAGCCGACCGGGTGGTGATGCACTCCCTGTCTCCGATCGACCGGTGTACACGGGGTTTGACCCTGTTTGGCCTGAAATTGTCGTTTTGACCCCTGCTTTCGGGGAGAACCCAAATTAGCTTCATTTTGGGACTTGGGATGAAAGGATTAGTATCCTTAATCCCTGATTTGATATTTAAAACCCTTGGAATGGAATTTGAACATGAAAATTGATTAGGGCACACTAATTGGAAAATCTTGGAATATGATTGAGATTGGATTACTTTAGGACTGAGGATTGATCCGAAGGTGTTATCTTGTATCGATGCTCACTGTGGATTCAGATCAAGGGGCTTGAGGAAGCGGAAGCCGAAAAGGGCAACGCTAGTCCCGTGTTTGATTGTGCGAGGTAGGATTTCTATCCCTTTTCCTTGTGAGCCTGTTTTCAAAGAAGATTTTGGCCTTGAAAATGTTTTAAAGAAAGGGATTGGTTTGCGAAAAAAAAAAAAAAATGTTTTAAAAACCATGGCTTGTTAGTTTATGGAAATCCTTGGCTTGTCCCGTCCATGGAATCCATAGCTTGTCTAGTCATGGAACCTCATGGCTTGTCCATCATGGGGCTCAAGGCTTGAGTAGTTCGTGGGGTCATATGAACGATTTCATAATGTTAAACGGATGATTTCTTAAGATAAGAGATCTTGTGAACTGGTAATAGAGTCTATTGCTGTAAGCCTAGATAGGATGCGGAGAGTGCATCCTCGGGGGTAGAACCCGAAACCGGTCCGGTAGGCGAGGCACTTGGTGAGGTGAGTAATTTGTACTAATTACTCGCTGAAGCCTGTAATATGGTTAGTTACTGTTATAATTTCCTTTGAGAAAAAGGATGTGAGGTTCCGGCTGTTCTGTCGGGCTGAATGTCTTATTTATTTTCTTATTGCACTTATTTAATTGTTCGTTTATTTAAATTATTTCAAATTATATCCTACTGGGCCTTTCGCTCATGTTTCAAATGTTTAAACCCCTCCCGGAGATTCGAGGAGCGGTGCAACGTGGGCGAAGTTGTGCTACGGATCGAGCAAGTGAGGATTGTGTTATCCTCTTGAGCAAATGTAAGGAATTTGAGAAATTTCAGAAACTTTACTAATATTTGGATTTACTAGACTGTGGATGATGTCTGATGTAATTGTTTATTTACCTGAACATGTATGTACGATGTTGTATGTCCTGTGGGGTGGAGCCCTGTGTGTCAGAGGCTCCTGGATTATGTAGATTATTTATATGTTAATGCAGCTAAGTGTGGGACCCGGTTGGGGATCTGCTTTATTAATCCCTAATCGAGCTCCACGTCACCCACCCCGTTTGGGGGGCGTGACAATGTTTATTTTCTATATCGTCTCTAATTTTGAATAATGATTTATGATTTTTTATAGTGTTTTTTTCTCATAAAAATATATATAAAATAAGAATGATTTTAAATTATAATTCTGAAGTCATGAATTAAATGTCTACTTAGGAGGCGTTTGATATGCAGGAATCAATAGGAATCATATTCCCAAAAAAGTGATAGAGAGTAATATAATTTTTAGGAATAATACATTATTGTGTTTGGTTTCATACATGAATCTTTTTCAAATTCCTAAGAATATTACATTACTGTGTTTGATTGTTACATGAAAGAAGATCCATAATAATAATAATAATAATATTAATAAATAATAATAATAATAATAAGATTCCTATGATTTTGAGATTCTTAAGAATTTAAATAACACCATGTTAGGTGGTATTTAAATTACCTTAAAATAAGAAAGAATGAATCCTATAGTAATCACTTGATTTTGAGATTCTTAAGAATTTAAATAACACTATGTTTGGTAGTATTCAAATTACCTTAAAATAAGAGAAAGTGAATCCCATAATAATCACTTTCTTGAGAATCTAAAAATTATAATTCTTATACTAAACATGATAATATTATAAATTCTTATTTTTATTCTTAAAATTACTACGTACTGAACGCTCCGTTACTATTATTCCCAGGAGATCTAAGCTGGCGTAGTAAATAAATCAATTTGTTTGAAGCAAATTATTATTATTATTTTTTAAAAGGACTTTGCTGCCATATTCATTGGTGAATCTGCCTGGATTGGGCCTTGGGAGTTGGGCTGTGTGGTGTGACGGTCAGAGGCTTCGCTCCACTTTCAATGGCCAACCTTTTTCTTCAAAATCATGCATGGACTATGAGCTGGCCAAGGATCTTCACTAACCAATTGTCTAATTTTGAAAAAAAATAAAAAATAAAAATAAACGCAATAATCAAATTCCCATAATGCAGAGACAATCACTGATCAAATTTTTATTCAATTGTGATTGGTCTCCTCTCTCCAAATTGTCTAGTACACTAGTTCGCCTTTTGTTTCCCATCCTGTAGGCATCTTTTAATATCTCCTTTTATTGTATTCAATTTAACAAATCTCTATTAAGCAAAGACTCAAGACTCAAGAGAAAAACTTGTATAATATATAGGAGCATGTTAGATTCATGATTTTTGACCATGGCCCATGTCTCCGATTCCCAAAACACTGCATTAATTGTAGGTTATTGATTCAAAATTTTCAATAAGTGAATACATGATGACTCACTCAAATTAGACGAATACCCATATGCAAATCAAGCATATATATATGCATTTACAGACATACATATATTCCTAGATCATGATATGCAATTCCTTGTGTTATCAAACCAACAATATTACATTTGTAAATGGAGTATTATTGAATGAAATGCACATTTGCTTGAATTTGTAAATTGTAATTATACTCCGTTTATTTCACCAATTTAAGTTTAAAATTTGAGTTTTATTACAGTAAAAAGCTCTAAAAACAGTCAAATTTAACTTTTTTACTACAGTAAAAGGCTCTCACGTAAAATCACATCTAAATTCGAATTAAAAACTCGAATCAACGAACTAAACGGACCCTTAATCTTTTGATTAGCAAACATCTTAAATTCAGTGCTCTGAGATGTTTAAGTGACATGAGGCAGATTCTGCTATTCTTAAAGCCTACAATGTTTTGTTGTTTTGTCTAAACCAACCATTTGAGTATCGTCGACAAAATTAATTTGTGAAATTTGTCCAATTTTCTAACCAGCCTCTTCTAGCAATTTTCTACTCCTTGTCACAATGGTCAAGAGACATGAATCATGTAAGTCTGGGCCAAGGAAACTGTTTAATAGATCAGTGAGGGATTGTCTCTTGAAGTAGTACTTGATAATTATGGGGCCCCATTTTGAAGTTCATTTCATGAGTTTTGCAGCGCAAAATAACTTCGTTCGCTTCGCTGATTCGAATTGAGATGTGATTTTATGTGAGAGCTTTTTACTGTAGTAAAAAAGTTAAATGTGACTGTTTATAAGAACTTTTTACTGTAGCAAAACTTGAATTCTAAACTCGAATTAGCGAAACGAATGAGACAGTAAACTTGATTCATAACAATTCCAAATGTTAATTATTAAAAAAAAAATTCCAAATGTTTGATGGAAACTTTCTTCACTGCTCACACCCAAATTTGGTTTGTGCTATAACTAGCAGTGTACTTGTAAGAAGAAGAAAAAGAAACAAAAAATCGAATCAAATCTGGACTCTTCTCCAATGAGATTCCACCAAGTACAATTAAGCAGCTTCTGAATATTTTCCTTTCCTATAGGAACTTCGGAAAATCAAACCCTTTATTTAATTATGCAAACACATGAGTTCTAATTAAAATATTAGTTTGATATTACCCAGCTTGACAAATAAACATATTAGAGATAGTGTTCCCTTAATTGAAATCTTAGTTGCACACCTAATATTCTAATGCTTACACGTGTATCTCCTTGAATTTCCCCTGTTTCGCAGACAACCCTCATTATATCAAATCATAGAAAATAAAAATGAATAAACTATTTCTGGAATCTAACAAACGAAATTTCCATCAAACCACACGGCTATATGATCCACTTATATATAATACCTGAGCCAAAATCTAATCTCCATTGCTCACAACACAAACACAACAATTAGTGCTTAAAAATGGCTCAGCTCCTCCTTCTTTGCTTGATCCTAGCAAATGCCCATGTGGGTCTAGCCCTGGCTAATGAAAAGGCTCATCATCATCAGACCATGGCTCACTCTGGCTCCGAACCATTCTCCAACCCACCAGCACCAAGCCCATCCAAAGCTGAACCACCCATGATTAGGAAACTAGCGAAGCACCAGAATGAAGTGGCCAAATCTTCTGACTCACCGTCTCCAAGCACAACCAAAGAAAATGCCTCAAAAGCTGAAGAAAATGGTTTGGCAATGATTGAGCACAATGTGGGTGTCCAAATCCAAAATGTTCACTTGAGTAATAAGCACCGCCGTTCAATGGACAGGTCAGTGGCTGGTGGTGGTGTGATCCTTGGAGGGCTTGCAACTACCTTCTTGGTGGCTGTTTTTTGTTACATAAGAGCCACGGGAAGACACAAAAATGAAACTTCTTCCACCGCTTCCTCAGCCCCTGGATCTCCGGCAAATGCGTAAATGAGATGCGGGGATTTTGAGCAGTTCATATCAGTAGTTAAAAAGGACAGATTCTACCGTATAAGTTTCTTTTTTTGTTATTTTTATTTTTATTGTTATTATAGAATATTGTAAATAAATGAATGCAAATGAAAAAAAAAAACAAAACTATTAACATTCACGTTTTATTGTCGTTGATTGTCTGGGTTTTTTTCTCCCCTCCTTATACTTGTCAAATGCAAAGCTAATGGTGCATTTAATATACGTTCTAAAATAATTTTATTTTTTTTATATAAAAATAAAAATAAAAACGTTTTCAATCTTAAATAAAAATTATTTTTAAAAATTTATTTGGTAATTTTATTAAGATATTATTTTTAGTATAAAAAAATCTATTAATATTATCCTCTCTCTTTCTCTACTCGGAGATGAGAAAATGCAAATAAAAAATAAAAAATGACTAAAAGTCATTTTCATTTTTCTTTTCTTTTACATTAAATTAAAAAATTATTTTTATTTTCATTTTTTGTCTTTAATTGTACTAAATGCCGTTTCTCTCTTGTTTTCATTTTTTCTTTCTTAAAAAACATAAAAAAATAAAAATAAAAACAATTTCAAACATTGATCAACAATTTTAACTAGATCAATACCAATTGGAGTGAAACTTTGCTTGAAGACATTTTTGGCTTTTGCAAGTGCCAAGTGGTTTGAATTTAGTGATCACCGTCAATTGGAGATAAAATGGGAGAAAAAAGGGAAGATGAGAAAAGGGAGAAGAGAACATGGAAGATTGGAAATCCCAAATATCAAGAATAATATCATATGTGTAGCAGTTTAGATGAAAATCCCAAATTCTGATGATGAACTAAATTTTATATTTTATTTTGAACGTCAGGGAAATTTGAATTCTAAACTGCAAACTAAGTGTAAAATTACCATTATATTATGTCTACAATCAACAATATATTGTTAACCTTTTTAAGTTTAAGTAATTGTTCTTTTTTCTTGAGTTACCATACAAAATTATTGCTTTTTAGTATGTCTTTTTTTGGTTAAGTTTTTGTATTTTTCTTTTTTTTTTGCAAAATATCCGTTTGGTTCATTGGTTTGAATTTTATGATTTTGAACTTTTTTGTTTGAATAGAAAAATTCAAACCGTGTAGTTTAAAATGTAGTTCGAATTGACATTTGATGTGCAATTAATTTAATTTGAATAAGGAATAAAATTTGAATTAGAGAGTTTGATAGGTATGAACAGCATAGAGAGTGGACACATTTTTCATGTTCAAAAATGATTTGAAAAGTTGAATTTAAGGGGAGAACTAAATTCTAAATTTGATAGTTTAATTCAGCTCAAATGCGAAATATAATTCAAACTGCGTATTTACTAAATACGAGTTTAAACTGTACTCATTATTTAAACTAAGTTGAACTAAATAAAATCAGTAAAATAAACGAGAGCTTAACACGTTGTGGTTTTAAAGTTTTTTGCCGTTTCTTAGAGAGCGTTTTATTTCATTCAAAAGTCGAGTCAATTTTATGTTATTGTCGTTTCAAATAGACGTCTTTCTAAGGTTATTGTCAATTCAATTTCTGATGTTCTTTCTTTTTTTTTTTTTTTTTTTAATAAACTAGTTTCTTGCTCTGGAAAGATGAGAATTTATTAAAGATCGAGGAATATATATATATATATATATATATATATATATATTCAGAAATCAGAATTTACGTAAACTTTCCAAAAAAATTAAATTAAAAAAAAAAAAGGAATTTACGTAAATGGAATGCATACAATTAGGAAACACCAAGACCCGCTTTTATCGGCAGTGCATTTATATCTCGTTTGAAACCGTCCTGGCTCCAACCAAAAATCACAAGACAGACAAATATTTTCTTCTCGTATTACCCTTCCTTCTACATGGAGCAGAGGCAAGGAGATGTCAGGGTCTACATCGTCTCCGGTTTCTTCTTCTCCTGCATAGTCTCCGGCGGTGTCTTCCTCGGCCTTTACATGTTTCTCCCCGAAACTCAATCCTCAGCTTGGTATCCCATTGCAGGAATGATACTTGTCTCCGTTCCCTGGGCCTTTTGGTTCTTCACCTTCCTGTACCGTTGCTTCAAACCCGACCATCCTCCCCCGCAATTCGACGGCAGCACGCGAGATCCATCGACAGCAAATGGCAGCCCCACGACCAACCCCATGGCCTCCGAGTCTCCAAATGGGGAATCCCCTGATGGCGGCGGTGAGCGACGGGTTCAATTTGGGCCGGTTGTCGTTTTGGGAGACCAGGGTGAAGGCCATGCAGGTGCGGCAACAACAACGGATCATCACGAAAAAGAAGCAAATGAGGCTTCAAATTGCTCTAGAGAAAGCGAAACGCCTTTAAGATCATCGATTTAGTTTAGTATTTGTTGGAGATCATGCTATTGGGCTATGCAAATGGATGATGGTGATTTTCTTTCCATGATGGAGAAATCGATGGCTTGAGTTTGAATATGAATTGCAAAGACAAGTATTGAATGATCAAACAAGTCATATATATTGAATGATCGGCATTTGCTTGTGTTGGTGTAGCTTTCGGTTTGACTATTCGCATCCAATGAAATGAGATGATCAATTTTTTTGAAGAAAAGTGATGTGTGAGAGTTGTTAAGAGGTAATCAATTCCTTTTAGATCTCCGTTTATGGATGTAAAGAGTCTTTTGCAGTACTAACATGAGAAGTTGGAAGAAAATGACGAAACCTTCTTTTCTATTTGTGCTGTTTTGATTTCCACAAAATGATTTTCCAAATATATTTACCATGATGTAAATATTCTGAAGAAAATTTTCATTTCCGAAATAGCAGAAAATAAGCCAATATGAAAAGCTTAAGAAAGTATAAGGCCATTTTTAGTTATAAAAATTAATAAGTCATAACTTGTCAACTTATGGTTCATAACCAGATAAGTTATAGACAAACTTGTCAAGTTATGGTTCATAGCTAGACAAGTTATGAACAAAAACCGTGAATATGGACAATAACTTATCAAGGTATGGTTCATAACCAGACAAGTTATAGATAAAAACAACAATTTGGCCTATTTATTAACTTAAGTAAACTATTGGCCTATTAATTTTAATTCATCTCAAGTCTTGACCTATTTAAGTAACTGATATGATCCCCTGTTTATGCGGTTGTTAATCTAATTGTCGTCTTTCAAAGAGATCTACAAAATAGATGACTTCTTTCTTTGCTTTTCATGCCATATATTCTGCAGTAAAATTAGCTCACCAATTGCTACAAAATTATGTCAACACCAAGAAATTCTTTACACAAAAGAAAAATTAGGATTTTTTATTGGAAATTATTAATGGAGCTTGCCAATGAAAACCAAATATTTGATAAATGATGGAAAAACAAAACATGCACAAAACAAGGAATTTATATGTGATGAAACCACCTCCTATGGATAAACCTTCTTTTTCTTCTTTCCTGGGTAATTGCAATTTGTCACACTAATATTGATGCAGCCAAACTTCCTCTTCATTTCTTTCCACAAGCTCACCTTTTCCTTCTTCACTATTCTGAAGCCACGATCTTTCTCAATCTCCCTCTTCATCACACAGCACTCTCTTTCAAGTTCCATCATTTTTTTGCTAATCTTCTCCATGTCTGACCTCATGCTCTCCTCACCACTCCCTAACAATGTTGCTTCTTCCTCTTCCTCCTCTCCGAGCCCGCGACCATCTTGAGACCCCGCAGTCTCCTTCATTATGGCGTTCCGCAGCTGCACCTTTGTAACAAACAAGACCTGCAGGACCACCCTTGTTGGCATCCTCTCATTTTTCGCAGCATGCTCACAGGCTTCAGGGGACATCTTGTCGATATCCAACACCTGACACACTTTCTCGCGCTCAGACTCCGACAGATCCCTGTGCGTGTCTAAGTAGATGTCAATCCCCTTGTACATTCCATCAGAGCTTCCCAGGCATCCATTTGACACCTGCTTTGACATCTCTGCTAGTGCAGTGAATGTCTCTATCTTCAAATCTATGTCACTTGCAATTTCTGCCAATAATTCTTCAACAAGCTCAGCCACTGCAATCAGGTCTGACACCTTCGAGCTCTTGTAGTTTCGATAGAAGTGCATTAAAATCCTCCTCACACGTTCGACATCATACTGCACTTTCCCGGCATAGCCTTGGGAGAGTGTTAAAAGGTCTTTGACTGTTGCTTGATTCAGATTTTTCCCAATTCTGAGCTCTAGTCTGTCCATACACTCCGAGCTTGCTTCCAAAAGGTCTGTACATCTCAGCATTTCAAAAAACAAATTGCAAGGGACAAGTCCCATTTCATTAGGCAAAAGCCTCTCCACTGCTTCAACAATTTCTCTTTGCGAGTTTCTCGTGCGTATGTCAACTTTTTCATCGGCTCCTGAGGGAGTTTGAAGGACCCATTTCCTCACATAGTTGCATAGTGATGCAGTGACATACTCTAATGGAACTCCTCTCTTAACCATTTCACAAATGAGTGGCTCATACAGCCTGAGAGACAGTGTCGTCAGATCCTCAGATGGCCAGTCAATGGCAAACAGCCTTCGCTTGACGTTTGGTTGAAAATCGTCACCTTCATCCTCACTGCCATTGAAACGCTCTCTCTTGATTGGATCTCCAAGAAGTTGAGGATCAGATATTGCCTTTGTAAGGATGGAGTTGGCACAAACAGCAACAAGGCCGAGCTCTATGGCTTTGTCAAAGGTGTTTTCGGTGGCTCGAAAGGCCTTTACAGTTTCATTCCAAATAGGGAGGACATTATGTTCAAGGAACAAAAGAGCCTTCTTTAAGAGATTGTTTTTGCTGTGAGCTTCTGTCATTCCTAGGTAGTGAGCAAGACAACTTAGAGGTACA
This sequence comes from Morus alba, assembly GCA_012066045.3. Lineage (NCBI taxonomy): Eukaryota > Viridiplantae > Streptophyta > Magnoliopsida > Rosales > Moraceae > Morus > Morus alba. The sequence goes on from CP050235.2 coordinate 1,709,301, forward strand.
ACAGTCTCTGCGGAAAATGTCACATCATAGCCAGCACAGAATCTTGCTACAAGCTCGAAAGTCTCGGGGTTAGCTGGGATGTCCGCGAGAAAATGCAAAAGGTCTTGCAGGGATCTTTCTTTGAGTAAGAAAGCAATTTTAGCACATCTAACAGCCATAAGCTCCTAAACAAGAATGAAAAAATTGCAAGTCAACTTATTACTATAAAAATGGATAGCAATATGAGCTTATTCATTTCATTTCAAGATGACGAATCTAAGAACATATAAAAACAAAAAGATACATAGTAGTTTATCCAAAACAAAGAAGCAAACCACTTACAAATAGCTCCGTTTCTGATGGAGATGTAGGCTTAGTAATCCTGAAAACAAGAGAAGGAAAACCTGAATGTGAAATTCTTCAGTTATGAAAATTAATCCGGAACAAAATAAATTAGAAATTTGCTTACCATGTTGATATTTCTGTGCTTTTCCTGTTCGCCATTTCGCGGTAAATCTCTGACCATGCAGCCTGCAGGAAGTACAGTTTCAGTTGAATTGTTAGGCTCCTTTTTGAAATGGGGTTGCAAAACCAAGTTCAACTTGTTTTCCTCTTTATGATCAAATTGGGGAAAAAAAAAAAAAAAACTTAGACGTCCTAGAAAACAACAGAACAAGGTAAGGAAACTAAAAAAAATTATGAAGTAAAATGGGCATAAATTAGAATTCTCGCTGATAACTCTATAAAATAGAGTTATTTTAACACATTTTGTGCATTTAAATCAGCTATGTTCTTAAGAATTTTTATTTAGTTTATATTATTTTGAATCAAGTTAATTTAATTTAGTGTTGTGTCCTTTTAATTAATTTTTATTTGAATTTATCCTCTTAGGGGCGTTTGATACGCAGTAATCAATAGGAATCATATTCATGAAAAAAGTGATGGGGTAATATGATTCCCAAGAATAATACATTACTGTGTTTAGTTCCATCCAGAAATCTTGTCTCAAATTCCCAGAAATAACACATTATTGTATTTGGTTGTGCATGAGAATGTTGTGTATTAAAAAAAAACATATTTTTTTAAATGAATTACAATTAGCACTAATATTTTTTAAATATTTAGCCCATAACATTGGCACTAATATTTTAAGAAGTATAAAATACAACACAACAAGTAGTCCATAAAATTATCAAATAATAGGGGTCTCAAAATATTAGCTAAAATCCTCTATACTCAAAAGTTCTTACAAAAGTTTTAAACATGAGACCATATACTCCAATAAGGTTCCAAACCTATCATCAAAAGTTGTAAATCTAGGACCACATATAAAAGTTCTAAAGATGCCATCAAAAGATCTAAATATTTGACTATATACTCAAGTTTATAAATATAGCACCAAACGCTTCAACCTAATTCATTCCAAAAGAGATAAAAGAAAATCTAACTCAAATTCATCATCCAACAACGTGAAGAAATAGTTGGTGTAGTCATGGTTTTGGACAAGATCCATATTTTTTTTTGTTTCCCTTAAATTGCCAATGGTTCTAAGATAGTTACATAGGATAGCAAATGTTCTCCTATCTATAAGAGTACTTTTAAGACATGCTAAGTCACTCTTATGTATTAATTTAGTTGGAGTATATAACATTACCCACGAGCTTTAAGACTTTCCCATTTTTATACACATACACGCATAAGTTAGACCACTTGAATCAACATGCTAACGACTATCAACAAACTCAAAACCTCGTAACAAAGCCAAATATTTCAAACAAAAGGCAAAACAAAAGAGAATCATGTTGGCGGTAGAAAAATCCATATGGCCATTTAGCTTTGTTGGCCATTCAAATTAAATTTAAATCAGTAAGGCAGAGTTTCGAAATGGGTCAATCCCACCTCAAAAGCAAGCTTCGTTGGTATTATATTTACACCGATCATTCCTTTCTGAAAGAATTTTTCAAAAAACAAAAAAACAAAAAAAAAAAGAAGAATCATACTCTGGGGGTGGCGGCGAGATTTCCGGCGACGGCGTGGTCGACGGAAGAGCGGTGCAGTTGCTGGAGGCGGCTGGGCCGGGAAGAGAATTAGTTATCTTTTATTCTGTTTGTGTAGGATAGATAGAAGAGATGGCTTTTGAATTTCAAAATGAGTTAAAAAGATAATACAAAATCATCAGTAAGCAAGATTTCGTGCGTCCCAAGCTCTTCCACCCGCGTTTTCCAGTAACAAACTGTGCTACGTGTCAATAGCTGAAGAGTTCTCGGCAGAAGAAAATCAAGAAGCCCAACGGCTGGGCTTGATCTCAAGCAAATATCGGGAGCAAATAAGCCTAATTAATAAGATACAGATAGCAGAGGCAAAAAAAAAAAAAGTTCCAGATTCTTCTCCAATGTTTTGATGTTCAAATTTCTCGTTTAGTTTGCTGATTCGAGTTTTTAATTCGATTTGAGATGTAATTTTATAGGAGAATTTTTTACTGTAATAAAAAATTAAATGTGACTGTTTTTAAAAAAAATTTACTATAATAAAACTTGAATTTTAAACTCAAATCGATAAAATGAACGAGACTTTTAGTTCGCTAATTCGAATTTTTAATTCGAGTTGAGATTTGATTTTATGTGAGAGCTTTTTACTGTAGTAAAAAAGTTAGATGTGATTGTTTATGAGAGCTTTTTACTGTAGCAAAATTCAAATTTTAAATTCGAATCAGCGAAATAAACGGGGCCTTTATATTTTAAGCCTATTAATAAGAGGTGTCAACGAAGATTAGGGGGGAATGAATTTGAGTTTGAAAGAAATAAAGAAAGCTTACGGAAGGACAAGAAGAATTGGCCAAGAAGAAAAAGAGAGTTTGCGCAGATTTTTAACGAGGCATAGAAGAATTGGAGAGCATCATCAGTATTTTTAGAATCAATCTCTTGTTTTGTCTTTTTAAATTTATGCAGATGAATTTTTCTATTTTTTTTTTTATGATTTTTAGTAATTTGGTCATGGACTAATTTCTTTTGTCTAGAATTGCAATGGAAGTCAACATACAGTTTAGTTATTTTCACCTTTTTTTTATTTAGATTAATGAAATTAGTGTTTATTCTATGTTATCTTTATTGCTTCTAATTATGGCCAATGATTAGATTGATTTTGGAAAACCTTAATTTGTTTAGAAAAGTTGATTTTGTGTTTAGCCATAGATAGAATAGCATATGATCTTTATTAGTTTATCAAAATTGACTAGATTTGTATGTGATATAGGAATATACTTGCATGCCATATGCAATCAGTTTAGAATTTGTGTTTAATGAATCTATTTTCAATATAATTCTCACAGAAATACAGCGAGTGAATTGGAATAGGTATATTTACGGGATTTTGAAAGAGTCGCATAAGTAATTTGAGATTCTTGATTAGCAACTTGATTTAATTAATTAGCATTAGGAGAGTGAGGTGAGATTGCTTACTGTAAATTGCAATTCTAGGGTTTCTCGCTTGATAAAGTGGTTAGTCTTTTTGCTCATTATTTTATTTTCTTTAGTTTAAACTTACTCCAATTGTTTCATTCATTGAACAAGATTAAGTTGTTTAATTTTAGTACTTAACAGATTTAATTTTAATTCCTCATGGGATCGATACTCGATTCACTCTATACTACATGTTTGCAATACGTATACTTGCGTTCTTAAAAAAAAAAAAAAAAAGCTTAACACTCCCTAAAATAAGATTAAAAAAAAAAAGGAAGCTCAGAGTAGGCAATAACTATAGATATAAACGTAAAGGGCAAACATAGAAAGAAATTGCATGAGCATCTGATAAATATGAATTTTGAATACACAAAGCGTTTAGTTCGTTGATTCGAGTTTTTAATTCGAGTTAAGATGTGATGTTATGTGAGAGCTTTTTACTGTAGCAAAAAAGTTAGATGTGACTGTTTCTAAGAGCTTTTCACTATAGCAAAACTCGAATTCTAAACTCGAATCGGTGAAGTGAACGGGACCAAAATAAACTAAAACTGACTTTCTGAACTTGAGGATTCTCAGGCTCCAATATCGGAGATAGGTTAGCTATAATTCACAATTGCTGATTTTGTGGAAGTATTTTCTGCAACTGTTTAATCCTTATGTAACTTATCCAGAATTTAAGTCTCAAAAATATTAAAGTTAATTCTATTAATTAATTTTTTTTCTGAGAGTGACTGTTTCTGAGAGTTTTTTATTGTAGTAAAACTCAAATTCTAAACTCGAATCAGTAAAATAAACATGACCTTAGTTGCTTGTGATGGTTTCATTCTCATGGTTACCAGTTGCCACAAAACGATATATGCCCCTTCGTTTTTGGTTTGATTTATCTGAAGTTTTTTTTAATGGATTTGTGTTAAGGATTTTCACAAAAATAATTTAATCTAATTTCAAATCCTTATGAGAACAATTATCCCCACCAAATTATATGTGTTGTAGCTGAAAGTGAGATGAGGATAGAAGAGAGAGACTAACAAGATGATGCAATGACCAAGAGTGCCGCCAAGAAACCCTAATGATGAAAATATCGATATTTATAAAAATATCGGTACTTAAATTTTATAGGAATATCGACAAAAATTATTGATATTGACAGAAATTAACATAAAAAAGAAAAATTATACCAAAACACTTAATGTTTAAATGAGATTTTAAAAACCTTAAAATAGATAATAATACATTAATTAGATAAAATACTCAATTAAAGTATCAATTATTTAATAAATATGTAACGTAAAATGTGTTCATAGTACCATAAATACTAAGCATGCGTTTACAAATTTAGTAAAATAGCTGAAAGTCAACATAATACATATACCATACATATATGGTTTCATACATGATAATAAATTATTAATACCAAAAGGAGCTTCTAAGAGACTGGAAGGTATTTTAAAGTTTGAACACAATTTTAGTTTAAAAAATATTGATACCAAGACATGGAATTTGAACTTTGAATAGTTCCTTATACTTTTGGACATGTCATATTTTTTTTGGATTTTTTAAAAAGTAAAATAATATATATATATATAATTGTGAAAATTTCTGTGAAAATTTATTGATATTTATGCAAAATTTTTGTAAAATTTTTACGATATTCAATTATTTAACACTGCGTTTTATTCGAAATGAAAATCTATTATTAATATTTATGAAAATATTTGTGAAAATTTTAAGACATTCTGTGAAAAAAATATTTCACCTTATTTTCATATGGATATTTTGAAAATACAAAAATTTTCATAAAAATATTGATATTTTCATCCTTGAGAAAGCCAACTTAAGCGAAGGTAAGCTTAAGTTTAAGATTATACATATGCAAATTCGGTACAATTATGATACATTCGAATTTTGCATTGAATTCCGTATCCAGAGTAATCTAATATACATTTATTTTTATTAAATCTCGCATTAATTGTAGAACGTAATCTTATATACGTCTATTTTTATTAAATGGAACGTAATGAAAAAAAAATATTATAATTTGTAAGCTCCGTTCAGTTGCATCAAATCCGTTGTAGTCTAGTTGGTTAGGATATTCGGCTCTCACCCGAAAGACCCGGGTTCAAGTCCCGGCAACGGAAATTATTTTTATTTAATTTGTCCAGTATTTTTTCTTTAGTTATTACTTACTATTTCATTTTACTTTTCTGGAAATAAGTAACTGTGGAGAAGTTTTTAATAAAAAGTTTTGTAACCTAATTTTCAGAAATTAGACGCAATTGACAACAGCCAACAACAAAATGCAACATTGTTCGACTAATTGATAACTTTTTATGAAAAAACTTTTGCCGTACACGGATATATCAACTGAGCACTGAGATCAATGACATTTCCTGCATCATCCCGGACCACCAATGCAATTGCCGACCTTTCTCGTCTAATTACTGCATTCATGTTTACTTTAACTCGCCCTACGGTAGGTAAGCGCCAGCCCGTAGGTTCATTCCTTTGATCCGCATTCGCCACAGGTTCCTGCAAGTTACCCTTCTTCGCCCTCTTCTCTGTGCTAGCAATGTGTTCTTTTACCCGCTCCGTCACCTGAATATAATCATCGTCGGGATAAAAATGTGTTCGCACGTTTAGAAGTCGTTTTAAAATAATTTTATTTTTTGTATGAAAATAAAAATAAAAATATTTTCAATTTCAGATAGAAATTATTTTTAAAAATGTGTTTAGTAGTTTTATCAAGATATTATTTTTAATGTAAAAAAATCTATGAATGTTTTTCTTTCTCTCTCTACTCGAGAGAAGAGAAAATGAAAACAAGAAATGAAAAACGACTAAAAATTATTTTTCATTTATCTCTCTTACACTATATTAAAAAATTATTTTCGTTTTCGTTTTTTATTTTTATTGCGCCAAACACCGTTTTAAAAAATATATATATATTTTTTTAAAAACAGAATCAATTTTAAACATGACCTTCATGTCTCGCTTTGTTTCGTGCAAACCACAACCGTTCTTACAGATGGGAAGTAAAGAGTTAAAATTCCCACTAATCCCCTCTATGGAATTCCAAGTAACTGAACCGGGTCCAGCATCCAGTTAACTAAGGCTCTCATGGAGGAAAAAGTGATAGAATCGATTCGAATAGCCCACTTGCTAGAGAACCACAAAGCCCTTGCCATCTCACATTAGTAAATAAGTGTAGTAAGGATTTCCTATTGCCACAGACTGGGGGCAGATTGAATCTGCAGCAATCCCTAGCCTGTCATATCTGTCCTTTGAAGGAAGCGCATTGTTTGCTATGCTCCATAGGAAAAGCTTAGTCCTCTCATGTATCTAGACTTGCAGAAGAGTTTCCACAAAGGGTGGTCTCATTTGATGTATAGTTTTTGATTAAGCCAGAAAACACTCTTAACTAAGAAGGAACCTCTTATCGAACCTTTCCACACCATCATGTCGGGAAGAAGAGCATGGAGGATCTTGAGCTGTATAATTCTGTCAACAATATAATCATCAAAGGCCATTCTTAGCTTCTTTTGATCCCATTCCCACACATTTAGGGCCAACAACTCCTGAACGGACGAGGACGAGACATGGCTGTCACCATTCGGATTGAAGGTTGCTTTAAGAGCCTTCAAGCATAAAGGATATGGGTGATGCGTCGTATGTCATTGGCATCAAAATACATAGAGATAGATTTCAAGGTATTTTGGGTCTGTCTCAAGAGACCTATATCAATAAAGTTTTAGAGAGATTTCGGATGAAAGATTGTTCGCCCAGTATAGCTCCCATTGTGAAGGGTGACAAGTTCAATTTGAACCAGTGCCCGAGGAATGATCTTGAACGGGAACAAATGAAAAATATTCCTTATGCTTCAGCTGTTGGAAGCCTGATGTATGCTTAGGTCTGCACAAGACTTGACATTGCATTTGCTGTTGGGATGTTAGGAAGATATCAGAGTAATCCAGGTGTGGACCACTGGAAAGCTGCAAAGAAGGTGCTCAGATACCTTCAAGGGACTAAAGACTACATGCTTACATACGATTTCGATTTGAAAACTTGGAGGTGATTGGCTACTCCGATTCGAGACTACTACCGGCGCATTGATTCGCTTAAATCAACTTCGGATATGTTTTTATGGTAGCCATGGAGTCATCTCTTGAGAAGCACAAAGCAAACATTGATTGCTACTTCCACTATGGAGGCTGAGTTCATATCTTGTTTTGAGGCTACCTCGCATGTGTATGGATGAAAAGTTTCATTTCTGGACTTAGAATTGTGGATTCGATTTCTAGGCCATTGAGGATGTATTGTGACAATTCAATTTCTTTTTTTTATGGCTAAGAACAACAAAAGTGGTAGTCGAAGCAAACACATCGACATCAAGTATCTAGCCATAAGGGAACGTGTTAAAAGATAAAACAAAGGGTTATTGAACACATTAGCACCGAATTGATGATTCTTGATCCTTTGACTAAAGGCATGCCACCATTGAAATTTAAGGATCATGTAGATGCAAATGGGACTTGGTTCCTTTATGTAAATTTCATTGTAGGAACGAATGTTATTTTTAATGAAACTTTATTTGTGATGTTTTCTCATATTTGTTTTCCTTGTGTACACATTCATTTATTTGTTGAGAAATATCATTAATGTTTGGACCTAGAATAAACATAGGGTTTATTCATTAAGTTATATGGGCTATAGTTAAGAAATATTATGCATTATAATACATGGAAGATAATACTCGTTTTAGAGGACCTATCGCCATGATTCATGTATTTTATTTCTTATTGTGGTGAACGATGAAATATATGGACCAAGTGGGAGAATGTTGGATTTTTTCACGTAAGCACGTAAGTTTCGGTAACTAACCGAAACTTACCTCAAAACGTGGTCCATAGTATTTCCCACTTAAGGAACGTGATTGCTCACGTTCATTCCACGTTCCTTCTCAGTTGTGCACAACGCCCACGATCGGTGCACGTCCGATTGTCCGGGGAAGACTCCGTGATGGGCAGAGTCTATAAAACCGGACGAGGACATTGGTTTTGGGTCCCTAAGCCTGCTATCTCGATTCAGTCATTATACACACCATCAAACGAGAGATTGAAGAGGTTTAGAAGAGCCAAAATCCATTTTCAGTTTTTCACCGTGAGCTTCAATGGCCGGAGGTGCAATTTTTCTCGATCAGTCTATTTCAGTTCCGCATCGATCTAATTGCTATTTAGAATCCTCATGAGCATGTTTAGATCATTTAGAAATTCTAACACTCTGATCTAATCATCATGCAACATCCTTTCTTTAGCACCTCCCTAGTCGCCAAAATGCATCTCTAAACAATAGAAGCTTCCGCACTCCAAAAATCTTTCTTTCCACAGAATCTGGCTTTCAAGCAATCTGCCCAAAAAGCATGTTTACTAGAAGCATAAATCCACCCAAACTTTGCTTAAAAGAGCCATGTTTATATCCTTAAACCTTCAAAGTCTGACGCCTCCATTATTCTTGGGCCTGCAGATTTTATCCCAACTAATTAAAGCCATGAACTGGGAATTATCCACAAACCCAGTCCACCGAAATTTTCTGACGTCTCTTTCTAGATCCTCACAGATTTCCTTTGGAATCTTGAAGGTTGTCATTGCATAAGCAGGCATTTCTTGAATCACATATTTGATCAGTGTAGTCCTCCCTGCCTTAGAATTTGTGCTCGTTTGTTTTCTGTATTCATTCTTGATTCTGAATCATGATTCATGATTCTCTACAGTATTTTCTCTCATAAAAAATACATGTAAAACGAAAATAGTTCTAATCATGATTCTGAATACACAAACCAAACGAACACATAATGTTGCACCTTCTCTTTAATGAATTTGAAGTCATGGATCCTATTCCGGGGGGACAAAGGACGCCTCATTAAAGTCTTCTTCTTAACAACTCCATATGCCCCACCTGAACTTTGCCTCCTCGGCCATGGGAAAAAGCTATTGAACATTACTATAATAGTCATAAGAATGACCCGGTTCTGAACCATCCTTCGAAATTACTATTGGTCGATCCTCCTGCTGCCCTTAGACCGTCCTCTTTGACTTGATATGCCTTTACTTGAAGCTATTGGTTCTTGAAGTCGAGGGATGGAGCAGACATCAACGCAACCAATTTCAAAAGGGATGGGTGCCGGAAGAGCCACCGAGAGTGGCAAAGGGTTTAGTGTAGGGGCTTCATTCAGAGTTCATTTGCTAAGAAGATGTAAATTAAGGTGATTCTAATCATAATTTTAAAATTAGAATCATAATTTATGAATTTAGATTCAAATCATGATTCTGAAACTATGATTTAGAATTAAGGGTTTAAATCACCTTAAATTAAGAATGATGTAGTTTTAGAATCATGAGTGATTCTAATTTAAAATATCACATTAAATTTTAAATTATGATTTAGAATCATCTAAATTAAACACTAATTTTAAATTATAATTTAAAATCATATTCAGAATCACTATTAAAAATATTAATTCTCAATCAGAATCTAAAATTATCATTTTGATCCATCTACCAAATGAGTTTTTCTTCCAGAGGAAGGTTTGGTAAAACTGGGTACCACAAAGGCTGGGCCTTCCTTTTTCGTGAGCCCATCAGGAAGTCTATTTTTTTCTCCTAATGTTTAGTCCATCTCAAAAAGTGTGGGTTGTGCTTGGTATTTTGGAACTAAATTCGGGATGCGGGCCTCACATAGGGCCTGATTACCAACCATATCCCAGGTCCAAGGGATTGGGGTTACTTCTGGGAAAGCATGTGGAACACGTGATTTGCAGAGTCATTCGTGAGTAATAAACTAGTGGCATGTTTACTTGTCAGAATTGAAGAATAGAAGTAGAGAATAAGAGTCAATTTCATATTTATTTGTTCTTTTTTTATCTTGAAATGAGAGTGAAATTTGTGGGTCCCACTCAAATTTAGAATTAAGGAATGGGATTAACACTCTCATGCCCCTTTTAGAATTGAGACTCTCATTCATAATATTAATATTAATTTATTATCATACCCTTATTTTATTTATAAATACACAATTCAAAATACAATTTAAAAAATAATAAATGCAACATATATTTATTATTTTATTTGCCTAATATTATAATATTAGTATAATTATTGTTAACTTTAATATAATAAATATGTGATTTATTTTTTTAATAAATTAATAATATATTTTATTTTTTAACACTATTTTTTTTATTTATATTTATTTTATTTAACTTTTTTAAAATTTATTTTTATATTTTAAATAGTTGTACAATTTGTATTTATTATTTTAGTACCCAATTATGATTAATTTTTTATATTTTTTATTTTAGTACCCAAATATGTGCTTTATTTTTTATATTTTAATTATGATTAATTTTAATATAATAAGTACACAATATATTTTTTAAATTAAAAATATCAAATTGAATATAGGGTATTAGTACTTTTAGACTTTTTCATTCCGATTCTGGGTATAAGTAAATGTATGAATGAGATTTGGAATGATCCCGATTCTAGATTCTATCACTAAGTAATAGCTTATTTTGACTCCAATTCTTTATTCCAAATTCTACCCACTCTGAATCTTGCCCACTCCGATTCATGCTCATTCTGATTACGCGTAAGTAAACATGTCATAATTGTCCTTTGTTGTTTTAAAGTTTAAACAAACGGTAGAGAAAGAAACAATGCTAAAGACCGAAGGCTTCCTTTCCCTTTGCAATGTTTTGCAGGCAGTTCAAAGGCACAAACAACACATGCCAACTACCAATACTGGAACATTGGTCTCAATCGACAATTACAAACTTCTCAAATTTCTTAGCGTTGTATTTTTAGACCCCGTTTATTTTATCGATTCGAGTTTAGATTTTGAGTTTTATTACAGTAAAAAGCTCTCAGAAACAATCACATTTAACTTTTTTATTACAGTAAAAAGCTCTCACATAAAGTCACATTTCAACTCGAATTAAAATTTTGAATTAACGAGCTAAACGGGTCAATTCTCAAATGAATGAACATTACTATTTCAAATTTTTAGCGTTGCAATTTTACTTTTGAGAATCTTCTTGTATTTTTCACTTTGAAGTAAATAAATGTTTAAATAGTGCTAACTCAACCATAAGATCTTGTCTAAAGTCTCGGAATGAGCCAAGACCCCCCATAATTTTAAATTTGTTATCACTTTATGAATCAATTAATTTTTTCTTAATTATTACTCAATTAACTAAGGCTTCATAAATAAATGCTAAGCAACAAAAAGTTTTTGAGAGTCCAAAACCTCGTTTATTTTACCGATTAATTTTCAGTTTTATGTTTCTACTGTAAAAGGCCTTCAAAAAATGTCACATCTAATTTTTTTTCTACTACAGTAAAAAGCTATCAGAAAATGTCACATCTCAACTCGAATTAAAAACTTGAATCCGCGAAATGAACGAGACCAATGACTCTTGGAATTTGGAGTTATGATATCCTAATTTTTAGACATAACCATACTTTAAAGTAAATAAAAATATTCAAATAATCAATTTTTTTTTTTCAATCTTTTCTTAATCGAATGCCTTGTTCACGGCTGCTCTTATAGTTTTAATTGATTTTTATATTTTTTAAAACTTTTCGTTTAAGGTCCCTGCTTAAAATGACATTGCCTTTTAAGATGTAGATTCAATAAGTTAATATAATTTTTTACTTTCGAAATAATGAAAATATTATATGATTATATCGCTTTAAATGAAAAAAAAAAGAAGAAAATTTGAGACAGAGAAAAAAAAAATAACACTGGACTTAATAATAGAAGAATATTCCTTTAAAAAAAATAGAAGGATAAAAATGCAACAATTTTATTGTTTGGGTACTCAATGATAAAAACTTCAAAACTGAGAACCTAAGCCCAATGCAAAGACTTGAGTCGTGTTTGGAACTCGTTATAAAATAATTTTATTTTTGTGTGAAAATAAAAATAAAAACGTTTTTAATTTTAGACAGAAATTATTTTTAAAAATGCGTTTAATAATTTTATTAAGAGATTATTTTCAATATAAAAAAATTATTAATGTCTCATTCTCTTTCTCTCTATTGAGAGAAAATAAATTAAAAATAAAAAAAAAAAAATTATTAAATGTTATTTTTTATTTATCTCTTATTTTATATTAAATTAAAAAATTATTTTTATTGTAAAAATATCATTTTTAAAATATATATATATATTTTCAAAAAACATGAAAAATAAAGAAAATATCAATTCCACCGCCTCAAAACTGAGTCGACAAAAATACGAACTAGAACCGCGTACTCGCGAAGCACTCTCCTCAGTCCCGACTCTTCTCCCGTCTTGTCTTCTCTTTTCTTCCTAGTTTTCCTAGAAACCTTTTTTTCTTTTTCTTTTTCTTTTTTTGGTTTCAAATCCGTACAACAAGAAATGGCCACCGAGAAATCGGTTATGGCGGTGATCAGAGCAGCGAGACCATCCTTCTGCAACAAATCTGACAAGGTCGCTTTCGTCGTTCACGCCTCTTTCCTAGCTTCCGGTTACGTCCTCACCGCCGCCGGACGCCAAGCCTTTTCCGACTCCGCACTCTCGTCATCGTCCACCGGTAATCACCTTCTTCCTTAGAATTATCGACAATTTTACTTCTCGAATTTCTGAATTAATTTCCGCCTTGTGTTGGGCTTGCAGATGAGGTCGGAATCGATGGCTGGAATGAGGTAGATGGCGAGTACGCATTCGTCTACGCAAACCCTGAGAAAAATTTCAAGAAAGTGCTGGTCAAGTGTCTGGTAATGAACGATAAGCTTCTCGTTGATGCTTTAGCCGATGGGGGCTCTGAGCCCCTCCATTACGAAATTAAGTATGGGTTTTTTTTTTTTTTTTCCTTCTTAATTCTCTGGTTTTTCCTCGTTTTGGGACATTTGAATTCGTGTTTGATTTGGTTCTAATTGGAACAATCGATTTGGGGGGTTTTGTAATTTCAGCGTTGGCGATTGTGTTGGAGAGGATGGTGACGGTAATTACTCCACACAGTTCAAGAATTTGGATAAACAGGTGAAGCGTCTAGAGTCGGAGATTTTGTCTAAATTAGACGGTTCTTCGAAACATAGCTCCACTACAAATCTTAGAAGGTATATATTTGTTTTCAACTAGAAATTTTATCGCTTGCTACTTCAGTTGCACGTTTCTTGTTTATTGCAATTTTGTGAATTAAAACTAGGAATTAACTAACCCCAGTAATTAGTGCGAGCTTTAGCGTTGTGGAAGATTTTTTACTTTTGATCGCATGAGTTGATATTATGTATTCCTTTCTAATTATGCCGTTTTGGTGTTTGAAGTAGTTGTATTTAGTTCGATTGGGGTCGTCATTACGGCAAGGAAATTTCCCATTTTAGTATAATCTGCAGTTAGTTATTTAGTTAAGAACATTCTCATCCCATGTTTGAGGTAGTTAGTTTTTCCAAATATACTAGTTAGTGCGTTCTTTTTCTCTTTACATGACCTATACGGTATACCATGTTGCCTGCAGGGTGTGATGTGAAATATTTTATCTATTGACCGTTTTGGCCTTTTAACAATGAGCAATGATTTTACCGAAGCTCTATATTCGGTGTGTGGTTGTAAATGTAGACAATGAGGTTTGAAGTTTGAACACCAATAATTCTTGGTGATATGTGGTTGGATGTTCATAATTTGCACAAATACCATTGGTTGTGGGAGCTATCTGATTGAACGTTGAGAAGAAGCGAAAATGTGTATTGGTGATCCATTCGTATAGATATTTTCATCTACATTTAGAAAGCCAAGTGCTTTGGAAGAGCCGTGTATGATTTGGAAGGAGTTTTGATTGATCAAAAAGATACATTTGGTTTGCTTGCATCATGTTCGAGTCAATGAGGGAAAATTATCATATTTGTTTCTTTCAGGGCGTAGATCTAGAATAATTCATCTTTTTTATAGCAGAAAATCCGGACTCGAACGATCCTCTGTTAAGAGCTAAATTTGCAAAAGGGATTTTATTGGACTTACACAAAATTTTTATATACTCCACGAGTATAGTATCGTAATGGAAAAAAGGTCTAAGAATCAACTGTTGGTTCTATTGCATTTCAGTGTAGGGTGGCTATAGATTAAAATGTTAATGACTAGTTAGGTTTGATCTGAAAATTTGATGTGATGCAATGGAATGCTGCATTTTAAGCATACACTCATCAATTTGCTTGTGATAGATTCCCTTCTTACTTGGTGCAATTTGCAGTTCCGAAACTAGTGAAGGAACAAGAACATATGAAACCGAGCTTGGTGCTAGAGTTCCTGAATCTTTAGGAGTTCCAATACATCCTTCAGGGTATGAGCCTTCCCTCTGTCTCTCATGAGCAAATAACTTTTTCCGCTGACCTCCTCCTTTAATCAGGAGGTGTGATACTCACTTATCTCTTATCAAACGTACATAGCTAAAACTAATTTATATAGCTTCTAGCTAAAACTACTTTTTATGGGTGACTCTGCCCTGCTTTAGTCCAGTTATGAAGATTGAATATGAGTGAAATGCTTTACATGGAGGTAGAAGTTGATGTTGGTCTGAGAAACTTAGTAGCCCATTCTTACAAAAGCAAAAATAAATTTAAAAAATTTTTAGAAAGTTGTAGCTCATTTATGTGAAATTGCACATTTTGTATCCTCTTCTGTCCAGCTATGCATTGTACAATTAGTAATTAGTTATTTGAGTTATTAATTATCAGATTTTTGTTTTATGAATTACTTAATTTCTGCTTGCTTGCAGAGTTTTATATCCTCCTGTTAATCCTGTTGGTGGTAGTGATCTTTTTCCTGGGCCTGGTGCTGGAATGTATGGACCCAGGTATTTCTCATTACAAGGCAT
This sequence comes from Morus alba, assembly GCA_012066045.3. Lineage (NCBI taxonomy): Eukaryota > Viridiplantae > Streptophyta > Magnoliopsida > Rosales > Moraceae > Morus > Morus alba. The sequence continues at coordinate 1,724,628 of CP050235.2, forward strand.
TATGATTGCTGCTTATTAAGTTTAATGTCTTTGTTGGGATTCCACTTGTAAACATGTCTATTTGTTTTATATCTTTTTAGGGGTGATTTTGGCAGTGGGAGCATGCTTCTAGGTGAGTAGGAACAGTCTTCTTATGTATGCCTGAAAGCGAACATGCTGTGATTGTTCTAGATTAACAGTTCATTGTTTGGAAGCAGGACCTAACGACCCTCGTTGGTACGGTGGAGTTGGAGAGCCTGGCTTCCCTGGGGCACAACCGTGAGTTGTTCTTGTTTTAGCTCTCTGTCTCTTCGTCTTACATATTATTTACTAACAGGGGGCTCTAAACAATCCATTGAAACAGGGGTGTACCTCCAGGTGCTCGTTTTGATCCCTATGGCCCGCCTGGTGTTCCTGGCTTTGAGCCTGGTCGATTCGCAAGGTACGTATAAGAAAAAGTTTTCTTTGATAAAGTCCACCACATATTTTCTTACTATATACAAAAGCGTCAAAGGGATGCTCTCCCGTGGTTTGGGACGAAACTTTTCATCCTGGCTTTTTTTTTTTTTTTTTTTTCTCACTTCCTTTCTTTTGGGCCCTCTTTTCTTTTCTATTTGCTTTTGGGTCCTCTTGTTTTCTTATTTGCTCTTTTAATCTCTAATTTTTGTTTTTCCTTCCACCCTTGTTTAATCTTATTATCATTTTAGTCCCCTATTTTTGTTTTCTTGTTTTTTCAAAAGAGTCCATCCTTACTTTTTACCCTTAGTGCAATCCTTATTATTTTAAAAGTTATTCTTAACAAACAATTAACTAAGATCTCTATTATTAAAAAAAACTTAATACAAGGATAGAACCTACAGAATTACCCCACGTGAATCGCACGTGGCCTCAACCAAATTCTTTGAACTTGTCATTTTTCAACGGAGTTCTAAGGCTTCAATGGTTCCATTAATAGAAATGCTTAAACTAGACAGGTTAAGATTAATTGAGACTTTGCTTGGGTTCAATAGTTTTAGCTAAATAGCATGCTTAGTGAAACATGGCATGTTGGATTTGGCACGGAATCAAAAGAATTATTTCGCAAGCGATCTTCTTCATTGATGTCGACAAGGAAAAACATGATTATTTTACGTTTCTCTTTCTGTTCTCTTCCAATTTTTCTGCAGGGGTCCGAGGAGGCCAGGGAGTGGAACTCATCCGGACCTAGAACATTTTGGTAGCGGCTCAGATTTCATTTAAAGATGACTTACCGGTCAGCACTCTGCAGTGTTCTTTTCGGAGGAAATGTGAAACATACAACCATAAGAAGTAGCAGCACGAGTCCCCTTCTTTTTTGTACTTGCTCATGGTGTTACACTATGATGTTACACTTCCAGTTAACCATAATTTTTTTTTTTGGTTATTATTATGATTTTTTTTCTTGCTTTTCTGGAAAACAGAGTTCTTGTTTAATATACCTTATTTTGGCTTGTTTGTATCTATATCTATGTATATACACACTGTAACGTCAATTTAATCCTCAGTGAAGCTCCCTGCGTGCATTCTAAATAGCCAATTTAGTCCATAGGATCAAGTAATTTCAGGATACGAATGTGTATTTATAAGGGTTTTTTTTTTTTTTTTTTTTTTTTTTTGATACTTTTAAAATGCACGGTATACAAATGATAAATAGAAAAACTTAACAAAGTATTTTTGTACACACATCAGTAGTTAAAATTTTTATTTCTCATATTTTTTATGAAACTTTTAATTATTATATTAAGGGTAACATTTATATTTTTTTGACGAAAATTTTAAAAATATAATTAACGTTTACCATCTCAATTTATTCGAAAGGGTAAATTATACATCTACATAAAACGTTAAATAATATAAAAAGCAAGATTTTTTAAAAAAAATTTCTTGTAGTGTATTTATTGAGGTATTTGTTAGAAAAACTTTAAATTCTTATGCAAACATTTACGAATATTTATTTTATTTTATGATATATAGATAAATAAAATAGGTACCTCAAAAAAAAAAAAAAAAAGAAGGCTAATTGAAAATTATGTTTGATTTAAGAAATATTTTAGTAAATCATGACAACGAAAAGCATATACGCAAGGCCTCTAACATGCTTATCAAATTTTGTTGTAAAAAACCTCAAAAAAAGTAAACGAGCCTTTCATATTTCTCATCCCTTAATCCCAATTTCCACTCCATCTTTTTTCCAATGATTATTACCATCTAGGCAAATTGCTGAATGGAACACAACATGTATCAAAACATTAATTTAATAAAATTAAAAAAAAAATCACTAAAGATCACTTAAACTCGTGAGAATTACTTCATAGGAAATGGTACTCGCGTGGCTTCTTGGAGATTCATCATAAAATTTCTAGAAAATGTCATGCAAAAGAAAAACAATAAAATTTAAATGGCTGAGCAACTAAACAACAACAGGGGATGTAGCTCAGATGGTAGAGCGCTCGCTTAGCATGCGAGAGGCACGGGGATCGATACCCCGCATCTCCATTTTAATTTGTTACGAGGATTTTCTTTATGTTTAACTACTTATTAAAATATACAAAAGAGTAAACAAACACGTGGGCGTGCCGGAGTGGTTATCGGGCATGACTAGAAATCATGTGGGCTCTGCCCGCGCAGGTTCGAATCCTGCCGCTCACGTTTTATTACTATTAATATTATTATCGGTTCTTTTTATAAGCTTTCTTTTTTGATAAATGGTTTTTTATTAGCTTAATTATATAATTTTCAGTACAAAATATTTATTTATTTTTTTCTTCAAAATCAGTGTAATATAGGTTTTAATGACTAAATCTAATAGTCATCCCCGGTCGTTGTTTAATTGCAGGCATTAAAAAGACTATGTTTTTTTCTGGTTATAAAATTAGTCGTCGAAACATTAATATTATATCGAAAAAATGGTGCATATAAACTTAGTCGTTAATAACATACCTTTCAAACCTCTAGAAAAGAGATACAAAGAATTTTTCCACACAAAATAATAATAATAATAAAAGAAAAGAGATACAGAGAAAAATAATATAATGCAGACATAATATAGGAGTTTTTAGTACAATTATCCCTATACTTGTCCCACTTTTACAACTTACCCTCTAAACATGTAATTTTAAAAATTTACCTCTCAAATTTGCTCAAATATTGTAATTAGGGCCTCGTTCACTTCACAAATTTGAGTTTTCAATTCGAGTTGAGATGTGACATTTTTTAAGAGTCTTTTACTGTAATAGAAAAAAATTAGATATAACATTTTTTAAGAACTTTTTACTGTAAAAATTTAAAACTAAAAACTCAAATCAGTAAAATGAACAAGGGCAGTTACATTTGAAAATTTTCCATTAGATTTATGACGGAATACACCACGTATTCTGGTTTTTTCACCGCCTCATAAAGCTACATCTAAAAGCCCAAATTTAAAATGCCTCGACACACTTGAAATTTATGCTTTTCGCTCTGTGTGGCTGAGTTTCCTTGACATAGGAAGATGGTGGACCTCTCTGGGTTGAAGAAAAATTGTCAAAGTTTAGAAGAAGGTGGTTGTTTTATGGGTCGACAATAATGGGTTTCTATTGGGAGATGAATATAGGATGATACTTTGACGCTTTGTTGTAGCCAAATTTCAAATGATATGTACCGTTTTTCTAACGCCTCATTCAGTTTGTCGAATTAAATTTTTAATTTAAATTAAAATGTAATTTTATGTGAGAATTTTTAACTATAATCATAAAATTAGATGTGATTTTTTATGAGAATTTTTAACTGTAACAAAACTAAAATTAAAAACTTAAATCGGTGAAATAAATCAGACCTAAATATTCTATTTTTCTTATGGTCAAATAATAAAAAGAAAAAGATGTTTGAAAAACAATTTGTAATGACATTTTTACTCTTTATTAATTACCCTTAATTTTAAAACCAATTATATAGATTTATAATCAACCACATAAAAAAAGTACATGCGAATGATGGTTATTTCAACAACGATATAATGGGCACAACGAAATATTATTAAATAAATAAAAAACAAACATATTTGAAGCCGGAAGTTTTAAAAATATGACCGTGTATTTATTTCTTTTACATTATTAAGAAGGCACAACTATGATTATATTTTTCAGAGTAAAATATCAGTTATAACTTTCTTAATTAGGTAGGGATACAATTAAAATTTATTAAAAATTTACGTATTTAAAAATATTTTATGAAAAATATAAAATATCACTAATTATTTTTGTTAATTAAATATTTTGTTACTTACTTCGCATTGCGGTTGATTTACAATTTCTCTAAAAAAATTTATTAGAAGTTGGGTTAACTTAGAACCCGTTTAGTTTTCTGTATTCATCTCTGATTTTGAATCATGATTCATAATTTTTTACAGTATTTTTTTCTCATAAAAAATACACGTAAAACGAGAATAATTTTGAATCATAATTCTAAATATACAAATTAAACATCCACTTAACACCACTGACGCATGAGTTGGACAATGACACAAAGTATAAATCATGTAGCCCAATGTTTGCTTTAATATTATAAAAATTGTTGTATCAATATTTAAAAGGAAAATAAAAGCCTACATTGTACATTTCAATATTTTAAGACTAATGGATCGTGTCAAACGCGACACAATAATATGATTGTGCTTAATTAATATGGACCACGATGCGTTAATTAACAACTCTAACATATAATTGTTATGGTCAATTTGTCCTTATGTGTCGAATAATTTTTTACATGTAGAAAATTCAAATGAATAGTATAAATTAACTTATACATTGTTGTAGATTTCTACCTTATTGATATTTTACTTTAAGAGGTTAGTAAAAATATGATAACATATACATATACTAGAAAAACAATTACAAAATATGAATTTGAAATTTCTGAAATCCCTAATCAAATCAATAAACAGAAAAAGTTCATCACTTTCGTGTGGTTTGATTTAGTTTGGTAGATAATTACTTTTCACACTTTATTGGTTGTTCTTCTGTTCTCTCTCTCTCTTTTTTTTTTTTTTTTTTTTAAATTTTTTAAAGGCCTTTAGTTAGGACAATGAACAAACAAAAGAAAATTAACGTTTAATTCATAGATTCAGAATCATAATTTAAAATCATTCTCATTTTAAATGTAATATTATATGTGTCAATAGTAAATTTGACTCTTGAGTATAAAAATACTCTCTAATATAATGCCATTAATTGTACCAAAGTTGATATTTGTTATACTTTTAATAAATTGACATTTGATTGATATTGGGTTGATATGTTTATTTTTTTTTATTTAATCATTGTAACATTTGCATTATCACATTATTTTAAAATTAAAAATTTTATTTTATAACTTTTAAAATTGAATGATTATGATAAAAAGAAGATTTAACATTTAGGCCCGTTCACTTCACAGATTTAAATTTTCAATTCGAACTGAGATGTGACATTTTCTTAGAGTTTTTACTGTAGCAAAAAAAAAAAGTTAAATGTGATATTTTTAAAACTTTTACTATAAAAATCTAAAATTGAAAACTCAAATCAGTAAAATAAATGAGACCTTAAAAGGACACTATATATTGGAGTATAAATAAAAAAATATCAAATATATTATTATCATACTTTGTAATGAAATATACAATTGATATTAATTGATATTTATCTTAGCGATGGTCTAAGATACACAAAATATGAACTTTTGTGAAGATACTTGGTGGTGGATGTGCTTGTTTCGTTGTTTTTCTTCATCTAACCCTCAAGTATTTTAATAAATTATAATTTAGACCAAAAAAAAAAATTGTACGATTTGATGGTTACTGTATGTTGGTAAAGTGAGTGGTAGGTAGCAATGGCCGAGTGTATTGGGTGGTGTACAACAACTTTTATATATTTTCAGATTTATGCCACGACTTATTTGTGGTTTCCATTTATGTTATGTTTTTATTGAGCATTGAGTTGTCTATTCTTGTAATATAAATTGTAAGCTTTAATATTCGTGGCATAAACCCCAACGTTTTTCTTTTCTTGTCTTTTTTTTTTTTTTTTTTTTTTACATTAATTTCCCAATTATAATTTTTACATTATTAAGTGGGTATAACTATAATTGTTTTTCATCGAGTAAAATATCAATTATAATTTTTACCCTTCATTATATATGTCCCCTTCATTAATAAAATTCTAAGTATATCTCCACTAAATTCAAACTCAATATTTTTTTTTTTTTTTTTTTACTTTTTTTTTTTTTTTTGGGAATGTTCTTTTGGTTTTTTGTTGTTAAATCTTATTCTTTTAAATTTACCTAATTGAATGATTTTTTTTTCTCCAATTTACTCTTATTAAAACATTTTTCTTTAATTTGTGACTTCTAAAGTTTTTTTAATATATATAATTTTTGTTATATTAAAAGTGAGCCTCATAAAAAAAGTTAAATGACCAATTAAAAATAATTTTTCTCAAACATCTCTTCAAAATTTTAATTCACATATTAAAATTTGAATAAACGGATCAATATGCATGCTTCAAACAAGTTAATTAATACTTGATGGCATTAGGAGAGTTGATATTATTATTTTCAACATTTTTTCTATTTTAAGTATATATCCCCTAAAACAAAATCATAGTTTTGTTATATGTGTTAAAATATAAAACTATTATTGGCTCATCTCCTAACAGCTTAAGTTTTTGAGATGGATTGATAAACTAACATGGTATCAAAGTGGAAGGTCCTGGATTCAAATTTCCGTAATTATATTCTTTATCCCCATTTAAAATTATCATTATGTGTTAGGTCTTTAATATATTTTAGGTTTAAATATTAACGTGTTAGGCTTTTTAATTAATTTACCTACACGATTACCCATTGTCCAACACACACTGAGAGTATTAAAGTATAAAATTATTATTGGTTCACATCCTAACAACTTAAGCTTTTAGAATGGACTGATAAACTAACAACTTGAGAAAACCACACCTAATTCTAAAAGTGTAGAGTTTAAATCCTCAACAATTACTTACCAAATTAATAGTAATAACTTAAAAATTTGAACTCCCCATTTATCCTTAAAAAAACTTAAGCTATCAAGATCATCCGACATTTATATTAAAATTTTAAAAATTCTTGCGTCAATACTTTAAAAGGAAAAGAAAAACCTACAGTGCAATTTTTTCAACCTCTATTTTATTTTATGAGTACAGGTAACGAAGTTACCAACTAATTATTCAAGTTTCCTAGTAAATAACTCTTATTTTCAGCAAAGTACTCTTTTAGAAATGACCTGGGAATATAATCCTTCTTTGACATGTTTTTCTTGACATTGTATTTGTTTTAGTCAAAATCAAATTAAATTAAAAAGATTATATTCATATATAAATAGTTTTTAATATAAATTTAACAATTAAAATGTAGAGAATTACTGATAATTTATTTTTCTGATCGATTTGAAAAAACTTCCTATGTTTTAAGGCCACACACGCTTGACAAATTTGTTACCTGGCTTGTGGTTAATTTCTACACCCCTTTTGTCTGGCGAGTAAATGGATTGAAAAATGAGAGAATGATGATCCCAACATTCCCAGAAAAGTTGCGAAACATAAGAGCAGCAAATAAAAGAATTTATGAAAGATGATTAAGTATTCTAATTTATAATGTAGACAAGAGACCTCAACTTTCGTCCTAGTTAAAAAAAAAAAAAAAGTTTGATAGGTGAGGAAAAAATAAATTATTAAAAATATTTAATTATTAAGTAGACGTTTAGTTCATAAATTTAAAATTATAATTCAGAATTATTTTTTATTTACGTGTATTTTTTATAAGAAAAAAATACTATAACGAATTAAGAATCATAATTTAAATTATTACACGAACTCACTGACTAAACACACATTTTATATAAAAAAATTATATATTTCATATATTTTTTAATTTAATATAATTTTAATTAAATTTAACAATTAAAAATTAATCTTTGAGTTAAAAACTTCACTGAAAAAGACAAAAAAAAAAAAAAAAAAAAACAAGAAAAAGAAGCCAAATTTTCCACGGACGTACGTTTTGTTTGTTTTGTGAACAGAGTAGGGTCCCATCCACTTAACCCACTGAAACCCACCAAGAAGCTTCCCTGCAATTGCAAACCCCACAAGAGAGAAGAGACGTAAACAAGTGGAAAACGTGTATTTTTATTATTATTATTATTTTTTTTTTTTTTTTGGTTTCTAGAATTATTCCCAACTTGAATCTCGTATATGTCTTATTCAAGAAGCAAAAACCCAAATGTGAAATGTGAAAAATAATAAAAAGCCACCCTTTCTTCTAGATAAACAAGCTAGGCAATCATATTATATAGCTCCTCCAATAAACTAATTATGGTCCAACCAAAAACAGCCCATTTATATGTTGGGAATTACTTATCAGAAACCTCAGTTGAGTTGGAGACCATAACGGTTGACCTGTGTTTTGTTAGAAGCAGTATCTCTTCAGAACTAAAGCCTTTTTGTCCACAAAATCTCTCCTTTTTTCATTAACAAAGAAGACAGAAAATGGGTTTCTCAAAGCCTAACTCCATGCTCGTTTTCGTCCTTCTTGTGCTTGTTTTGGCGTCCCAGAAATCAGCCGCTGTTCAAGCCAGGACTCTTTCCTCTGCACAACAAAGTAAGAACCACCCAAAACAAAACAAAAAATCGATCTTTTTTCTCTTTCTATTTGTGTTTTTTTTAACAAGAAACGAATTTTTGATGAATTTAATGATTGGTTTTGTAGGATACGCGAATGTTTTTGCGACGCTGGGACTCGTTTGCAAGTGTGGCGACGGAGGAGAGATCACGAGTGCTTGGAGCAAGTCCTGTTCTAAAGTTCAATGCCTTCCTTGGAAACAACATTTTCAGTGATTTTTTTTTTTTTTTTTTTTTTTTTTTTTTTTTTTTTATGATATTGTATATGCATGCAATATCATGCCTTCCTTGGAAGCAACATTTGAAGTGAATTTTTCTTCTCTTTTTTTATGTTGTATGTACATGTAATATTACTAGAATTGAATTAGCTCCCTTCTTCTGAAGAAAAAAAAAATATTCTCCTTGTCCTCCTCATTGTACATGTGAATAATAAGTGATGGCCAAGTGGGTTTTAAGCATCTGATTCGTAAGATTCATATCATCATTTAAATCATGATTTATAGTTTATTATAATATTTTTTTTATAAAAAATATACGTAAATTGAAAATAATTTTTATTTTTGATTCTAATTTATAAACTAATCATTCATTTCGCTGATTTAAGTTTGTAATTCAAATTGAGATGTAATTTTATGTGAGAATTTTTTATTATAGTAAAAAAATTAAATGTGACTGTTTTTAAAATTTTTTTACTGTAGTAAAACTCAAATTTTAAATTCAAATCAATAAAGTGAACGGAGCCTAATATCTTCTAAGTTTTGAAATGATATCTTCTAAGTTTTGAAATGATTATCTTGTTTAATTTAGTGATTTGAGTTTTTTATTTAACTTAAAACGTAATTTTATGTGAAAGTAAAAAAATTAAATATAATTATTTTAAAGAGTTTTTTATTATAATAAAAATTAAATTTTAAATTTAAATCGGTAAAATAAACCATTTATTTTTCTTATAAATATTTAACTTACTGAGCAAAGTTGTGATAAGGGCCATAAGGCATAAATGAGCTGAATAAAGTGGGGTTTTTTTTTTTTTTTTTTTTTTTTTTTTTTTTTTTCCATACGGCACTATAAATTAGTCTTCATTGTGGCTCATCTTAATTACCATTGTTAGAAAGCTACAGGCAAACAACTATTTAGAGAATCCAAGTATTTGCTCGAAATTAATCTTCACGATGTGGTGTGTTACGTAATGAAAGACCGGGAATATATGATCATATATAATTATGGAATTATTCAGTCTACTGAGTGTGTATTACGTCATTACGTTTACATAGTACACTCATTTAATAAAATCATGACATTTGAATATTTTTTAATACTAAATTTACCTATTTATTTTTTCTCTTTATGTCATTACGTTTACGTGGTACACTCATTTAATAAAATCATGACATTTGAATATTTTTAATGTTAAATTTACCTATTCATCTTTTCTCTCTCATAATGTATTCTTCTTTAATTGTTTAATTACAATCTCATAAATGCCACATCTAAATCTTATCTATTAATTAATATTTAAATCCGGAACTTGGAGGACAAAATATTGCTACAAATATTAATGACTTATTATATAAAGCAATTAAAAAAATTGTTATGTGAAATACGTACTGATCGTGAGATGTAGAGCAAGAAAAGAAATCAAACATAGCTTAAAGTTTTATATCCTGCATTCCAACGGAAGTTTTATATATAATGTATACATTAAAAAGAAATATAATGTATACAATGAAACGAAAATGTGATATTTTATGCTATAATATATATATCTTTCCAAAGGGCATGATTAGTTTTTCCATGATGTTATTAATATTATTAATAAATGAAGATGTTAATTAGATTTTCTATACATATGTGCATATATGTACGTATTCATTTCATTGGAATACCGATATACAAAAATATAAATTTATATATATATATATATATTGATACATTTTCTTTCAAGTTTTAATATGCTCACGTTGGTTAACCTTTTAACTTGTATCTTTTTAATTTTTGTTAATTCTTGTCGAATAAAATAGTTTAGTTTTTTAAAGTGTAGAAAGTAGCATTTTTTAGCATTAAAAAATAATATTTTCAGCAAAAAAAAAAAAAAAAAAGTTTGCAATTAATTAATGCGGTAGATTTTAGGTGGTGTTTTTAGTTATTATGGCTAAACAATTAATGGAGTAAATTAAAAAAGAGAAAGATAAGCAAGGAAAATTAAAATTGAAAAATGATTAAAAAATGTCAAAGTTTTATTAGGGTGTACAACGTAGACATGATGACGTGGTATACCCGATATATTGAATAACCCCTTTTTTTTAAGTTAAGAGAGATACTAAATATATATATATATATATATTATATATATATATATATATATATATGATTAATGGAATGTTGACTATCTACTCTTTTAACTATTTTGTGTCTATTAATTTTAGGAACATTTACATAAGAGCCACAATAATGAAAGATTGTGGTAAGATATTGATATTCTTCTCGATGCTCAGGCTAATTAAATACACAAACAGTAGTAAGTTTGTATCATTTTAGGAGTGTCATGGTAGATTAAGATCTTATTTATTTTATCGATTCGAGTTTACTACAGTAATAGTTATAGTAAAAAACTCTAAAAAATAATCACATCTAATTTTTTTACTACAGTAAAAAAGTCTCACATAAAATCACATCTCAATTCAAATTAAAAACTTGAATTAACGGACTAAACAAATCCTAAATATTAGTCAGATTGCCCCTCTAGTTTTTGAGTCTGCAAAAGCTCCCGATAAGAACTTAAAAGGAAAAACCTCAGTAATTTCACACCCTTTGAATTGATTTCCATCATGCGAATATATATATATATATATATATATATATATATATATTTGCAATAAACGAAAAATCTGTTGTGTTAAAAAACACTCCCATCAGGTACTATACCAGGTTTTTGGAAGTAACCTTCCGCCTAACTCTGAGCAGGTGGTAGTTTAGTGGGTTACTAATGATAACTTGGCGTGTTACTGAAAGTAGTCCGCCACGGGGTGCAATACCTCCCCCAGAGAGAGAAACCACTTAGCAGTCTCGTGAGACGCTCTATCACATTTTCTACACCCAGAACAAGGAAGAAACAATTTTTAGGAATATGAACAATTATATGTTCATTTGGATTGGTCCCATCGATAGCTTCATAGACTTTTTTGGGACGAATTAATGGAATTTTGTTGAATAAATTCTTTCAAGATGGATAAAAATCACCCAGTCTGTGCCTAGCTGTATGTGACACAGATATATGGACGTAAGTTTCCTTGTAACATTTTATGTAAGTGTGATACGTATATCTTGTATGACACAATGAAATATCAATTGTGCAAAAAGTGGACAAACACCTCCTGCAAAGCAAAACCTGGAATAATTACGTCTTTTTGATATAGAAGGTATCTTAGTTATTTTACCTTCTAAATAAGATTAACAAACAATAAATGATTAGACTCTTAAGATCATTTATTTTGCTAATTTAAATTTTTAATTTGAGTTGAGATGTGACTTTATGTGAGAGTTTTTTATTGTAGTAAAAAAGTTAGATGTAACTGTTTTTTCAAGTTTTTTACTGTAATAAAACTCGAATCGGTAAAATGAACGGACCTTAATTCCCAAAGAATTCTGTACTCAACCAAGTCTTTTTATCCTGTTTACTTCCCAGATTAAGTTCATTCTTGAGGTTCAAGGTCAACACTTTTTATCCTGCTAAGTGTTGTAATTTGTTTTTTTATTTCTAGAAGCTGTAACGCAGTTTGCCCATGCCCTTGTTATTGACTAACGAGATTATGCAATCCCTTGTTGTATTGCTTCTTAAGTTTTGAGTGATTTTTCCCAAGCTGCTCTGCTTTTGCATTAAATCTCCATCTAAAAAAATTAAAAATTAAAAACTAAAAATTAAAACCTCTAATAAGTCACAGTTGAATAATCTAGGATAAGATGGTAGCACGCTCTGACTACACGCAATCTCACTGGATTGTTTGCAAAAGGAAAAAAAAAAAAAAAAAAAAAGTAAATAATTGCATGTCCTTCATTCAAAAAGAAAAAAGTGGGATAAAGCCAATCTAAAATAGATAAAAATCTTCATATAATTGTTCCCAACCGGCCACTTCTTGTTGATTCAACAAATAAGATACATACTAAAATCACTTTTGTTATCACTCTTTTTATTCTTTTCCGTTGTTATTATTAGACACGTGGATTTTTTTAATATAATATATTATTCATGTTTAAAATAGATTTTAGTTTTATTTTTTTACATTTTTTGTGAAAGAAATATTAAAAACGTTATCAAAATGACGTTTGGTGTAATAAAAATAAAAAAAAAAAAAACTATTTTTTAGTTTAGTGTAAAATGAGAGGAAAATGAAAAACGACTTTTAATTATTTTTTATTTTTTATTTTGATTTTCTCATCTCTCGAGCAAAGAGAAAAAGAGAGACATTAATGAATTTTTTTACACTGAAAATAATTTTTTGATAAAATTATCAAACACTTTTTTAAAAATAATTTTTGTCTGAGATTGAAAACGTTTTCATTTTCCTTTTCATAAAAAAAAAAAATCATTTTAAAACGAGTTCTAAACGCGCTCATTATAATTTAAACAAAAAATGAGATAATAAAATTTACGTAAAATAATAAATACAAAAAATAATAAAAAAAGTGATTGAAAAAATAATACTTGTATTTATCTCATAAACAAAAGTTATTTATCAAAATTTTGGACCCATGAGTTGTTATACTTTGGTCCAACAATGCTGCAAAATCCACAAAATTTGCCCCATTACCAGTCTCCAGGCAGGCCGACATATAAAAAGCTAAAGATGATATTGCTTCAACTTCAAGGAATCAAACACCAGTGGAGGGATTTTCTGTCCAGGATTCCCATTTCAATGTTCCTTGTGCCTCCCAAATTCTAATGATATTCATAAAAGGAAAATATCGTAATATGGTTTTCCTTATAGTTTAAAAATTTTTGGAATACTCATATCATAAAAAAGAATATTCTATTTTCACACCTTAAATTTTTTTTTTTTTTTTTTTTTTTCCTACTTCCACCCTTTTTCTTTTAAGTGACGCCTTTATCTTATACCTTTGGAAGATTTTAAAGATAACATGTAACTCAGAAAAGTCAAACTTTTTTATTTGCAAATAATATAGTGTTGTTGTGTATTTAAAACTACATGAAAAATATCCAGTTAATTAAAAAGAATAGAAACCAAGGGCAGGTAATGAAGAATGAGGAAAAAAAAAAGACTGGGAGAAAATCAGAAAAGAGGATTGAAAAACAAATCATTTGCAAAAAAAAAAAAAAAAAAAAAAAAAAAAAAAAAAAGAACATAGATATCCAAAAACCATATAAAATATTATCAAATTAAGAAGAACCTTGATATGATTCAGCAGAAAAAAAATATATATATATATATATATATATATATATAAAACCTTGACGTCAACTACTTCATACGCCATCTATAAACATAAATAAAAAAAATTAATGCATAGGCCCGTTTCAAGATCCTGACTAAAGGACAAGTTAACCTCTTTCTGGTTTTGGTTTTCCTTTTTTTTTTTTTTTTTTTTTTTCCTTCTAAATTTTGAATTTCTCTTATTTAAGCCTTTTTATAAAATTTTTGTTAAAATGAAACGAGAAAAAAAAAAGAAAGTTAAGTATGACGACATGATTTTTATTTATTTAATTTAAATAGAAAAATTACGTAATTATATTTTTTTTTTATATATATATATATATATTTTTTTAAAAAAAAATTATTATAGAAATAGTTAAATGAGAATAATTTAAAATTTAAAAAATAAAATGAAAATTTTTAAACTTAAGAGATAAATTAAAAATGACTCTCAAACTAAGTTTAATGGGCACCGAATAATCATTTATTTTATGTCATGCTTCTTTTATTGTGTATGTGTTTGGCGGTGTGCCCCTATCCATTGAATTTCAATGCCGTTTAGCGTTTGTGCTCTAGAGTCGTAGCACAAAATATAATTGGTGTTATGTGGGACAATTTGATCCACAAAGTTGTATAAAGTTTCTCATGTAAGCACTTGGATTTTTATTGAAAATTATTCACATAAGAAACGGACGAAAATTAGTGAATTAATTTAAGAAACTTAAATGGTAAAAGCTAACATTAAAGGTAGTAGTCACAATAATAGTCGTCATTATGCATCTTGATTCTTGAATAATTTGTCATATTGTATTAACTTAATTATATCAACCGTGAGATCTACATTTATAAGGGACATGTTAGAACAAAGTTAAAGGGATTGTAATACTAAAATCTAGTTTATCGTCAAAAACTCGAATTGGATTATGTATAGTAATAAATTGTATTTTATTAAACTAGTTTATATTATTTTATTTTCTTATTTTTAATTAATTTATGAGAGCGGTGCAAAAATAAGCTTGTAATAATCTTAAAATAGAAGCTTAAAGTATAGGTTTAATCCTTGAATCCATGAAATCTGATCCGTAAAATATGATGTTTTTTAGTGGACATTTGGATTGGTGATAAATTGGATTTTTTCAATTTAAAAAATTACAAATTGGGTTGCAGGTTAATTCTTATATGTAAAATCCAATGTTATGGTAATTTGTGATTTTTATTAGAGAAATACTAATATTATTCTTTTTATCACTCATTCTATTACTTTCTATATTTACTATTTGTCACGTGAATTTCATTCAGGTGATATGTTATTATTTATATTAAATGAGATAATTGAGTTTACGCGTCAAATAATGAATATAAAGAATGACAAAAATAATAAATTACATGGCCTTCCCAAAAAAAAAAAAAAAAAATTACATGGAAGGAGTGGTGTGCTTGATATATTTTTAAAAGTATATTAAATTTAATAGCGCCAAATGGCGCTTCCGTTATGGGATTGTCGATCGGTGTTTTCATTGCGTCTCTCATCCTATTTTTTTCTTTTATCATTTTAATTCTCCTTTCTTTTTTTTATTTGCTTTTTTAGTCTGTCATTTTTTTTCCCCTTTTTTAAAAGCTTATTATTTTCCTAACTATACTTTTTTTTTTTCTCTCTTATCTTCAAATAATTTCTTCTCCTATATGTCCTTACCTAACTTTTTTTTTTTCCTTTTTTGGATCACCCTCCTTTTCTTTTTGCATTTTTTTTTTTGGCCTTTTGCTTTAATTTTTGGGAGTTGCTCCCGTGCACCATTGTTTTTTGTACCGGTAGAATACAAAATTTGTATCCGTTCGATTAAAATCGTTTGGTTGGAATTGAAGGAGCTACACGTAATGTCAATTGAAGGAGATACACGTAATGTCAATTGAAGTGTATGCGGAGCAATACCATCTTAAGTGTCAGCTTGTAAAGCCCACTAAATTAAAAAATAAAATTATTTTTACAGTATGTTTAGTTTATAAATTTAAAATTATTTTTATTTTATATGTATTTTTATGAAAAAAAAAATATTATAAAAAAATATAAATCATAATGTAAAATTAATATAAAAAATAAACATCTTTTTACTCTTTTTCTCTCTTTCTCCTTCTCTCACCTTCTCCCTCCTTCTAACTCCATGTTTCTCTTTCTCATGCTTTTCTATTTTTCTCATTTTCTGCTCGTCAACCTTGACTGTACCTTGAATTTGCTTCCAAACAACAATGTTTATATATATATATATATATATGTGTGTGTGTGTGTGATTCTTAATAAATTTTTCGTTTGAGTTTGTGTTTGAATATATCATTAAATTGGTACAAATCATTTAGGATTGTTTTGTTTTGTAAATCTTTATCTGCACAAGGAGTGGAGCTCAGAAAAAAAAAAAAACAAACAAGTAGGTAGAAAATAGTAACAATATTATAAAAAATTAAGAGTTCGTTTGGTTCTTAGATTTAAATTTTTAATTCGAATTATGATTCATGATCGTTATATTATTTTTTTTATAAAAAATATACATAAATTAAAAATAATTTAAATTATATAATTTAAATTTATAAACTAAACATACTCTAATTAGAAGAAAAAAAAAAAGCATGTACTTTATCATTATTGCCTCAAGAACAAGAGCATGATAGGCAAAATTTGCTCCATCACAACTTTAGATTTAAAACGGAAAAAGTTTAAAAGAAAGGAAAATGAAATCTTTCTCAAATTTGGCAACTTTGGGGAATTTATAATAATTCTTTTACCGAATGGAACCCATCACAAGAGCACGTGGCGTCAATACCATTTTCTCTTTTTGATATGTGTCCGCTCAGTTGAATGACCCCACAAATTACGTCAATAACTTGTCCTACAGTTCATATGGGCCTACTAAAAAAGTTGCGCCTTTCTCTCTCATTCCTTCTCTCTCTCTCTCTCTCTCTCTCTCTCTCTCTCTGTTTCTTCTCATGCCCTCCCAACTTTACTGCCGAACCAAAACCGACTGAGGATATTTTTATTTTACAGATTTAAATTTAAAATTTAAAATTTAAAAAAAAATTTTAAAAATAATTATTTTTAAAAATTTTTTATTATAATAAAAAATTTAAATAAAATTATATCTCAATTTAAATTAACAAATTAAATAAATCTGCACATATACACGTTTACAAGATATAACCGCGGAATATAGCCCAATAGCGCCAAGTCAAATAAAACATTACAAGACCCACTAGTAGTACCAAAAAGAGAACTTAAAAGGGAGAAACTGTCGGACCCGTTCACTTTATTAATTTAAGTTTATAATTTAAGTTGAGATGTAATTTTATGTAAGAGTTTTTTATTGTAGTAAAAAAATTAAATGTAATTATTTTTAAGAATTTTTTATTGTAATAAAACTCAAATTTTAAACTTAAATTGATAAAAAGAATGAGACTTTAATTTTTAATCCTTTACATCTTTTGGTTAATTTATTTTCCTCCTCACTTTTTTTTTTCCTAATCTACTGTTGTTAAATAAAATATCTCAAATGTGCAATTATGGAAACATTTTTTCTTGTAGATATTTTTCTTTCAAAAGTAGATCTAATAATTATTTCCTCCTAATTTCTCTGCTGAAATATTTTTTTTCTCAGTCCTGCCTAAACATTTTTATCTTACAACCTTCTCAAACACTTTTTTTATATGTACTCCCTGAGAAATTTACTATCTGATTTTTTTTTACTTTTTTTTTTTTAATGTGCTCTACTAATTTTTTTTTTCTCTATAGTAAACTAAACTATTAGGAGAGTAATGAATGAGCATGGCTTTGACTACTTTTCTTATTATTTTAAGAATCATTTTTATAACAATGTTTGTGTTAATTGTGTATTAACTAACAACTAATCAAGATCTCTATTATTAAAAAAATAAAATAATAACACAATAATTAAAAATTATATTATTATTATTATATATATATATATATATATATGGCCTTATTTAGTTACTATGGAAAGCGAGTGGACGAAATTATTCTTTGTTTGAAAGAGTACTTCCACTTTTGTAGCAAAGAGAAAACGAGGGAAAAGAGGAGGAAGAAACAGACAAAAAGACGGTCGTTTTCTAATGAAATTGTCTCTCTAAGGATTACCAAAGGTGACAAATAAACTTTTTGACCAGAGAAATTTGGAGTAATATATTCTTCGAAATCAGGATACTTAGAAACCAACTATAACAGAAATAACTGATCAGCAAGAGTTTGAACTTAAATGATTGTCACTATTCACTAAGATATCTATCTGTCTACACTGAGTTGGTATTTTTTAGAACTTAGAAATTTATCTTAATAAGAGGGATTTTTTCAATTTGAGCTTTAAAAGTACTCGTTCATAATGTGCTGAGATGTTCTTTTATTTTCGAGCCTTAAATGTTCCTCTCTCATTCTAATGAGTTATTAATATTACGTTGTATTGTTTATTTCTTTGCTTAAATGAAAATTTCCCTTAAAAAAGATTTTAAAAGCAAAGAAATTTTGGGAAATAAAACTCAAAAAATTTACACACATAATTTCCCAAAGAGAATGTGAGATAAACATAGTTTTATAATACAAAAACATAGAGTAGAAAAGGGTTTTAAGGAGAAAACTTATTCTTATTCACAACTTTGGACTTTTTGAGGTTTTAAAATAAAGATTTTTTTTGGTAGGCATTTTTATTAGTAAAATCAGTTTTTACTCTTGAATTTGTAAAAAATTATATGAAATTAAATATATATATATATATATCAAACAGATAATTTTTAATACATATATAAAAATAAAAAAATAAAAAATAAAAAATTATATTTCTTTTTATTTTACCAAAATAATTCCCCTTAAAAATGTATTCAGAAAATAAATAAATTAAATTCCATAAGACGTGTCTGTAAGAGAAAGAGAAAACAAATCTTTCCTTTGCTTCTCTTGGCAGCTGTTCCCACAGAATACAAGAAATAGGTGTCACATTTATTTTATTGTTATTATTAATATATCACTTTTTGCATTTCCTGATTTGCCTAAATTTCTATGGCTAACAAAAAAGAGATTGTCTCTACTCCAACTACTAAACCTAGTTATTTATTTATTTATTTATTTTTCTTTTAAAAGTCATTTCAATCAAATATAAATTCAGAAGTTATGAATTTTAGATTACCTTCCACATGTAATTAGGATTACCTGACCATATTTAGGACTATCTTCCATTTAACTCAAGAAGCTATCATGCAAATAAAGTTGTTGAGATTCAATGTATATCGAATCACTATTATATGTTTGGTAAAAGAGAACAAAAATATAAGGCAATAAACGACAGGGGTTAAGACTTAAGAGGATAAGGAGGAGCAAATAATTATTTTCTATTTTTTTAATTTTTTTTTTTTGTCTCTCTTTTTTTTTTTTTTTTTTTTTTTTTTTTTTTTTAAGTTTTTCTTATCTTATTCTATAGATAATATCACTATCCCTACACGAACAAGAAAAAGAATAAGCCTCCGGAGAGAACAACAGAGGAAGAAAAAGATAATAATGCTTTTTTTTTTTTAATAATTTTTTTCCCCTCAATCATATTCAAGGTCTCGTTCATTTTACTGATTTGAGTTTTCAGTTTTAAATTTTTACAATAAAAAACTCTTAGAAAATATCACATCTAACTTTTTCTACTACAGTGAAAAGCTCTAAAAAATATTACATATCAGGTTGAATTAAAAACTTGAATCCGTAAAGTGAACGATGACTAAATTTCTACTTGTAAAGCAATGCGTCATTTTCTAATTTTAATGCTATTGTGTACTAATTTAGTCCATCAAAATTCTTATTCTAATTCCTTAAAGTTGAAAAACATGACAATACAATTTACTATCGTTTTTAATTTGGCATAATTCGTATTTTATTACTAAACTCTAGAGTATGTTGTGAATTGAAAAATAAATAGACGTTACATGTCAATTAAAATAAAATTTCATATACGTATCATTATTTATGGATAAGAGATATTTCCATCAATGAAAATGTTTAAACATTATTAAATTCAACATAATCTACTGAAAAGACGGCCATGTGCATTGCTACTGTAGTTGCCTTTACTATAAAAAAACAAAAAATCTAACTGTTTTCTTATCTCTTCAGCAGGTGGTTGATACTGCAGAGAAAGAAGATTGACTTTTCTTTCATGGGCTATAAAATAAACAGTCCCTGCTACTTTAACTTTTGTCTTATTCTCACAGTTCATTCTCTACATTTTGTTTTAAATGCCTTTTCACGCGGCAGGATATTTTTATCCATAATTTAAGTAGACATTTAATTACAAATTATAATTTAAATTATAATACGAATATATTAAGTAAACACATAATAAGTTTTTAATGATTAAATTTAATTAAATTAAAATTACATAAAAATAAAAAAATAATTTACATATTTTTGACTGAAAATAAAAACTTCAGTAGGTTTATCTTGGAGGTCCTATATAAAGTCTCCAAAAAATATTATACCATTGATAACGTATATTTAACTCGTAATTTTACTAATTAAAATTTTTTAATTATAAATTTTTATAATTTAAAATTTTAAAAAAAATTATATTTAATTTTTTTATTATAATTAAAATTAAAAAATATCACATCTTAATTTAAATTTTTAATTTAAATTAAGAAAAACCAATAAATCATTATATATATATATATATATATGTCTTGTCTCTCACATTCTTTCGGTTACTTCAGTTTCCAATCAGCCAAACAGAAGTCTATAGACGTGTGGAGGGAAAAAGACAAATAAATCCAATGAGAGACTCAAAGGTGGAATTTCTGGGACGGCGACACTCCATGTGGCCAAAGCACATACCACGAGAACACCACGCGGCGACCCTCAGTGGTGCACTCAACGGCTTCCACCTGCCTTTCCCTTTGTGGACCTCAATCTTTCTTGCCGTTTTCTTCCCTACTTTATGTCCACGTCACCCTTCCTCTTTCGTCAAATTCCACTTTGGGATTTATCTTTTTTTTAATAATTATTTGGCAAATTATACTGTAGAAGCCTCAAAATGCTCCTTAAAATAAGCGTTACTTTTAACTTTTAACTGATAGATTAAGGTCCGTTTGGTTCATATATTTAAATTATGTAATTTAAATTATTTTTAATTTATGTGTATTTTTATGAGAAAAAATATTGTAGTGATTATGAATCATGATTCGAATCAAGAATTCGAATTTAGAAACCAAATGAATCCTAAATTTTTAATAATCAGGTATACATAAGTTTATATAAAAAATTTATAACGCGTCGTATAAAATTATTCTTTTTACAAATCTGATCGTTAAAAATTTAATTTAATGATTAAAAATAAAGCTTCTACTTATAGAAATATTGAGTTTGTTTATTTCATCGATTTGAGTTTTTAATTCTAAGTTTCTACAGTAAAAAGCTCTCAGAAAATGTCACATCTATTTTTTTTTCTACAATAAAAAGCTTTAACAAAATATCACATTTAAATTTAAATTAAAAATTTAAATCCGTAAAATAAACGAGACCTTCCACCATAAAGGAAGCCTAGTCGTTTAATACTTCCCAAATGAATGAATTTTGTAATATAGGATAAGATTTTGTTGATTGTTCATGATTTTGCAATGTTAAAATTGTTAATTTTGCACGCTTTTTGTTTGGTTAGATTTTAGTGTGACGTGGGAATTTACAAGTGCATAGTATTGATGAGTATTTTTTTTCTAATATTTAATATTTCTATTTGATAATTTCCACTAAACAATTGACTTTTGGGGGTAACATTATGTTTTCTTTGACTCAATATTATTAATTAATAAGCCTACTCATAATTGTGCCAGCGTTTTCTAATCCTCTTATCCACAACAATGGATCAGCCCGCACCCCCTCGTGGTGTTCCAATCACACAACCGGAGTGCTCAACTATTTGGATCAGATTTGTGCAACTAAATTCTTTTATTTCTTTAAAAATAGGAGGGTTTTTTTTTTTTTTTTTTGTCTTAGTATTGCATAGACTTTCTATATTCAAGATTTTTTTGGTCTCGTTCGTTTTGCGGATTCGAGTTTTCAATTCGAGTTGAGTTGTGATATTTTATGAGAGTTTTTTTACTGTAACAGAAAAAGTTAAATGTTATATTTTTTGAGAATTTTTTACTGTAAAAACCTAGAACTAAAAACTCAAATCGGTAAAATAAATGACACATTTGTTTATCTATATTTCTATAATCAAGATTAATGGTATCATCATATCTCTCTCTCTCCCTGGGACATTTTATGATTCCCATCCGTATGCTTAAATCTATTAGACAAAAATCGTCACTCACATAGAAAGAAAGTTACATTATTAGATGGACCAATTCAAAAGGAAATATATATATATATATATATATATATATATTGTTTAGGTGAAAGGGACATCTTTATGATTATCTTGAGTGTACTGTGTGGATAAAACTATGAGACAAAAAACTTTATTACTCAACTAAAAACAAACTTTTTTCATAAGGGTAGTTAGATAGATAAACTTGAAAGAGAGAAGGAAAAAAAAAAAAAAAAAAAAAAAAAAAGCATCGGTTAGATGAGCTTAGAAATTTGATGTTATACTGATGATTTATTATTAGTACCATCTTTTATTATTTTGTATGTTCTTGATATTTGCACATGTATTTTATGATGTTTTTGTCTCAATTTTGTGGATTATAATAAAAATGGAATGTCTTAAGAGAAAGAAAAAGTGCAAAAACACGCTGTTTCAATCGCCACAATGCGTCTTGAGCTCGCTACAGCGACAAAACTAGAGGCAAGGAAAGTTACAGGCTGCAGCGCTATTGTCTCTATCAAAGTTATAAATAAAATATCCTAAATCAATGAGGTTTTTATACTTTTTACATGTTGAACTACATTATCAAACTATCAAAATTATAATTACCATTACACTTTGATACTTGTCATTTTGAGAATTAACATGGGAAGTATATAACACCCTATATATATACACACACACACACACACACACACACACACACACATATATATATAACTTTGTAAAAATCAAATAGAGACATAAAAGTCAACTCAGGGAGGTAGGAAATAGGTGAAGAAGACCCTCCTTGGTTTTGGTCCGACAAGATAAAGAGATAAGTAGCCAAGGCCTCAGAGCCTCTTCCTTTGCCTAGCAACTGACGTTTAGATTAAAACTTTTCAAACTTGCACTCAATTTAATTAATCTAATAGTTGGATAACACCACTCATATATTCCAACATTAAGCGGACTAAATTTTTCTAACCCTTCTATCATGTAAATTTGGGACGATATATGTAATTATATTTTGCTCAATAACAGTTTTTTTTTTTTTTTTTAGATAAGATACCTATAATTGAGTCTATATATAAGATACCTATAACTAGAGTTTTTTTTTTTTTAGTTGAAAAAAGGAATAAGATCAAAATAATGGAGAAGGTATAACAGAACAGCAACCTCAACCTTGATATCCTATGGGGATGCCATGTGTGCATTGATGTTTTGTGGATGAAGCGGGTCCGTTCAGTTCGCTGATTCGAGTTTTTAATTTGAGTTGAGATGTGATTTTATGTGAGAGCTTTTTACTGTAGCAAAAAAGTTAGATGTGATTGTTTGTGAGAGCTTTTTACTGTAGCAAAACTCGAATCAGCGACATGAACGGGTTACATCTTGTAATGTGATACATAATGTAAGAGTTTAGTTTCGAGGTTTTTAGTGGAGTATGAATAAAGTTTGATAAATAAATAAATATATTGTGGATTATGTTATTTGCTCTTAGGGTAATTGACATTGAACTTTGAGCATAGTGTTTTTTTTTTTTTTTTTTTTCTTAAACTTTTAATATATATTTAGTCTTTGAACTTTTATTTATTTATTTGACAATTTTGATTCTTGACATTCTGAAATTTAATAGAGTATAGTGTTCCGTATGGAAAACCTAATCAGATAGTCCAAAAAAACTTCCAAAAATAATGATGCGTTCACCACGATAACTTAAGATTTTATAAAAGTAGTTTCAGAATACGTAAAATTTTCTCTTTGTTACTATCAAAACTTATAAACTAAATGTTTCACTTACTCTAACTATTTATATAAAATATTCAGTTATTAGAAATAAAGATATGATTATCGATGTTAAATTTTATAAACCGTTTCCCAATTTTCATCTTAAGAACTAAAATTGTCAAAAATAAAAACTTTTAAGGACTAATATGCTAAAGTTAAAAGTTCAAGAACTTAAATATATCACTGTGCTTAAAGTGCAGATACTATTAGCGCCAATGATCCTTGTTATTAGTTTAGCTTGAGTTATATACATACAGGAAAATGATGCGAAATAATTTTTTGTCTACCAGTGTAACAATGTTTCTGACAACCCAGCCAGAAAGCACTTTAGGCGCAGACCACCTCCCAAGAGATGGTGGCACACGCAAACAATCTCTCACCGGATTGTTGGGCACGGCACGCAATGTTGAGTAAAAGAATTAGGGCTTGTTTTTTTACAGAATTTGAGTTAGAATGATTTGAGTATAGATTTTGAGTTGAGTTTAAGTTATAATTTTAAGTTATAATTTGAGTTGAAATTATAATTTAAATTTGTGTTTAATTATGTACATTTAAGTTATAGTCTGAAATGAGAATCTATTAAAAGTTGTGTTTATTTATACTAAGACTTGAGTTGTGAATAATAGACATAATTTTTTTCTTTTTTGAATTTATTTCATTTTATGCATTTGAATATGAATACTTAGAATCAGATATAAATAATTCTGAAAAATGGGCAATCAAGTAATTTAAAAAACATATAAATAAAAGTGAATCATCCATAATCAGCAACAAGTTGAAAAATAAAAGTAACTCTTTTTTCTTCATTAAAAAAAATTAAAATACCATAAAAATAAATATATACTAGAAGATCAATTTCCATTATAATGGAGAGTAAAAGGACAACAATAAATACATTCTCCCCTACTGGTAGGATGATAAATCATCGCCCTTCGATCTTGATCCAATGGCTGTGGTGAGTGAGCTAAAAAATAAGCTTGCACACATAGTAGCATAGACTAAACGATGGAGGAAAAAAAACCAATCTTGATCTCTGTCTTTGGTTTTGTCTTCTCCTCCTCCAGCACCGTTGCTTAGACAATACTTTGGCTTCTAGCACGACAATGACAATAGGGCGGCATGAGCAGGATTTGGAAGAGACATCGACGGCGACGGCGACGACAACCGCAGGCATGAGTTCCATTGGGCAGAATCGGAGATTTGGGTGACGATATGGTGGAGAGGGAGTTGATTGATGGGAGGAGTCCGTTGGATTGTTGTGCACTAGACGAGAAGAGAAGATTAGGACAAATCCTCACTGGAGAGAGAGAGAGTTCGCGACGAGAGAGAGGAGAAGCACGTGAAGGGTCAGGAATCAAAACACTGTAGAAGTGCATAGGAGTTACTCGAGTTGGTGGGAGAGGACGAACTCGAAAATGGGTAAGTAACTCGAGTTCATTTTTGAGTTTGGTTTCGAGTAAGCCGACGCTGAACGCGTACTTAGGCCGAATTCATCACTCAAGTGGGCCTTTCTCGAGTAAACGTAAGCAACCGAACAGGGCGTGAGTTTTTAGGTATGTTATTTTCGCAACTCAAATTACAACTCAAGTTTTTTGAATATGTGAGAAAACACTATAATAAAAAAGTTGAGATTGATTTTTTATAAGAGAAAACACTGTAGTAAAAGAATTTAAGTTATGAAAAGAACAAAAATGAACAATTAATTGAATAATTATTAATTCGAGATAAATCGTAGTGATAATTAGTTATTATTAATTATTGCATAGGATTATGTTTTGAATTAACATCACATTGGGTAGTTATCTATGTTGGAGATAATTACTAATTCAAATTGAATTAGGATTTGAATTAATTAATTATTTGTTATATGTCCAGTTATGAAATATAACTCTAACAGTAATATTTAATTCAAAACCGGGTAGGGCAAGTGTAATGATAAAGGCTAATTACTATAATTAAGATCATTTAATTAAGTGACCTCAAAACTTGTTTTTTTTAAAGGACATATACCATTAGCCCAACTACCACTTGACAATTTACTTAGATCATAGATGAGGAAAGAAGACAAATATCTTTTAGAGTGTATGAATTTAGATTTTTATTCCTTACTCTTGATTAATATTATTTTTAGTTAAATAATTATATTAATCAAAAGAGTATTAATTAAGAATAAGTGGTAAAAATCTAGACTCATGCATTTTAAAAGTAAGTTCAACAAATTTCTCAGCATAGACAGAAAAATTAGAAACATGTCCGTATTTTCATCAACTCGCATTTAAGTAGTCTAAAGTCATGTGAGCCAAATCCTATTCGATAGGCCAATAAAATGACATAAATTCAATCTCACTGTGACTATGAGAATCTATACCTAGATGTTAAGGCATGAGATTGATAAGACGTAATTAAAACTAAATTAGTTAACTCAAAATAATTAGTTATTTCCTTAATCAAGCTTAACAATACCAACGGTTCAACAATATCTTAATCATTCGATCTCATAAATCTAATGTGAGTTTAAACAATGTTCTATTCGTTTAACAGTTGAACAACAATACTAATTAATTGACTTGGCTAGGGATTGAAACTTTTAATAACGGATGATTATATTCGTATTCTTTTTTTTTACTCTCCACACCTCTTTATAACTACACACTATTCATAATTTTTAAATTATTAAAATTTCTTTTTACACACCCTATTATTTTAAAATCACCCATAACTATTTCCATAAAATTATTAAGAATAGTTTTATATATTCACTACCCTCATATTTTCTCTATATATGCACCTACTTTTTTATTATCCGCACCTCCTTCTACCTACACACTTTACATAATAAATTAATTTACTTTAATATTATCATTTATTTATCTCTCTTAATTTTTTTGTTGAAGCTTTGAGAAAAACGACAATTGAGTTGCATTATATTGATTGAATACTGAGCAGACATGTACAATGGCAAATGAAAGTGCAATAAGATAGATGAGCACAAGCAGCATTTAAAAAAAGAACCAAGAGAAGAAACCACGATCATTCCACATTATAAAAAAAAAAAAAATGAAAGAAAAGGTTAAATGATTATCTTAAAAAATTAATTAGCAAACAATGCAAAACGAAAAACAAAAAAAATAAAAGAACAATCTTCATCCGACAAATAGTAAAGAAAATTTAACATACATTTATGTAGGGGTATTCACGGATTGTAATCCGCGAAATCTATCGAATTTTGTAGATTGAATTCGCAAACTTCATAGATTAAGACCTTTAAAATTATTAAACATATTAAACATTCATATAAAATAAAACACAAAATAAAGTCTTCATCATCAATATTACTTTAAACTTCAAAATTTGCAACATCCAACACTCAACACCAAAATAAACATAGCATACATAAAAGAGTTGAACAAATTCTAAATTGTTATAACCCAATTAACAATGACAAACTAAATTCAATAAAACTCAAAATGAAATTATAACTTAATTTAATACACACACTTAATGGATTCATGAATTTTACATATTGAGAAATGCTCAATCTGTAAACCAATTCAAAATCTTCAGATTAAGATTTTCTCAATATGTGACAAATCAAAAACCCTTTTCAGTCCAATATCATCCACTGGATTGGATTAGATCAGCGGATCCATCGGATTCACGGTTCGTGAACACTCTTTTTTTTTTTAGAATAATCATTGAAAGGTAAAAATTAGGATTTTGTTATGAATTTTGAAATAGCAATAATTTATAATATGAGAATATGACATGTGGGGTATAGAGAGAAAGAAAAAACCTCTATCATTAGTTTTTCTTTTGTAATAAAATTTAATTATATAATTATGTTTATTATCTTTTTCTGTCATTTATTTAAGGGTCATCCTATAATAATTTTTTTTTTTTTAATTTAAGGTAAGTGTGAGGAGTAAAAAAGAGTACGTGTATAAAACTACCCTTTAATAATTTAATTAGTTGGACCGAATATGAATATGAGCTTAATAACATCTTAATCTGACAATTAAATAACATTAGTTATTTTCTTAGATGAGCTTAATAATAAATTAGTTAACAGTTTAACAATGTTAGTTATTCCAATTTATGCTGGATTGAAATATGTAAATTATTCGATATGATAAATCTAATGTGAGTTTAAATAACAATCAATTCATTTAGTGGTTGAATTATAACAGCAGTAATTTGTCAATGTACCTAGGGATTAGTGCTTCGTTGAATCTAGTATGAGCTGGACAACTCTTTAATCCAATAATTGGATAACATTGGTTTTTTTTTTTTTTTTTTTTTTTTTTTTTTTTTTACTTCAGCTTAATATACTAAATTAGTTAACGGTTTAGCAATGTCTGCATCTTTAGTCTATACAATATTCAAACTAAGACCTTATTTATTTCACTGATTCGAGTTTAGAATTTAAATTTTATTATAGTACAAAGCTCTCACATAAAATCATATCTCAATTCGAATTAAAAACTCAAATTAGCGAACTAAACGAACCTTAAATTATTTAATTTGATAAAATTTAGTATAAGCTTGAATAATGATCAATTCATTTATCGGTTGAATAACGATACTAAGTCGTTTTCTTACCTAGGTTTTGGAACTTTAAATAATTCAATCAACAGAATCTAATATGAGCTTATTAACACTTTAATGTAACAATCGAAGAACATTTGTTAGTTATTTCCTTAAGTATTAATATTAAAATAGTTAGCAATTTAACAATGTGAGTTATTTCTATTTAAATTTTTAAATCACATCTGATACATGTGATATGTGAGTTTAATCTCGTTCACTTCACGGATTTGAGTTTTCAATTCGAGCTAAGATGTGATATTTTCTGAGAGCTTTTCACTATAGGAGAAAAAGTTAGATACGTCATTTTTTGAGAACTTTTTATTGTAAAAGCCTAAAACTGAAAAATCGAATCGATAAAATGAACGAAACCTAAATAGCAACTAATTCAATTAACAATTGAATATGACACTAGTTGGTTAACTTATCTAGAGATTAGATCTTTTAATAATTCAATCACTTGAATCTAGCATTAGGGTAAACAACACTTCAATCCAACAATTAATATTCATTAGGACCCATCCAATGAATCTATATTACCTTCAATACAATCATCAAGATTTGCAATTTTGTTGCAAACAAATACAATATGAGCTCAAACAGGAATTAATTTGAAAGTTTTATCTGCCATTGTGAATAACGTCAGTTAAAGAACCTCAAAAAAAAAAACAGTCTCATTCATTTCGCGGATTTAAATTTTCAATTCGAGCTAAGATGTGACATTTTGTGAGAACTTTTCACTGTAGTAGAAAAAAATTAGATGTGACATTTTTTGAGAGCTTTTTACTGTCTCATTCACTTCACGGATTTAAAATTTCAATTCCAATTAAGATGTGATATTTTATGAGAATTTTTTACTGTAATAAAAAAAATTAAATATGATATTTTTTAAAAATTTTTACTATAAAAATTTAAAATTAAAAATTTAAATTAATAAAATGATGAACGCAATGGTTCTAATTTTGACGTTACAAGACTGACGCATATGCTGAAATTTATGTAACACGTTGAGGTCAAAGGAGTCAAGCTGTAACGATGGCTTTAGGGAGATAAACGCCTTTCTGGTAGGGTTGTTATTATCCACTAGACGTATGCTCGTGGCGCTATATGGTTGGGTGAAACTTGGATGGGACCCACCTCCAAGACTGTCTCTGCCACGTGTCTTCCCTCTGTTAACTCTTCGACAGGTTGAAATTGAATTGAAGGACTTTGAAACAGAAAACAGGTTTTTTTTTTCTTTTTTATTTTCGTCAAAAATAGAAAATGAAAAGAATCACACAGATAAGGGAAAGAAAATATATTTTGATTTTTTCTTTTTTAAAAAAATTTGTTTTATGAAGTTTTAGGGGGTTTGAGGAGTTTCGGTTTTGTGTGCTATCATTCACGTGTCCGTCTCTCTCTCTCTCTCTCTCTCTTCTCTGTGTTTTTCTTCTCTCTCTCTCTCTTCCTTTTTTTTTTTTCTTTTATATGTTTTTCCTTTTTCTCCCATTCTGTTTGGTGCGTGTATTTTCCTTTCCCGTGCTTTCTGTTTGTTTCTCAGTAAAATAAAATCTTATCGCCGTTTATTTTCCGTGACGGTGGCTTTCGAGTTTAGCAAACGCTCGCTCCCTCCTCGTATACGTGTATATATATATATGTGTGTGTGTGCATATCTTTCTTGTTCTACAAGAGCTGAGTTAGCGAGAGAAAGAGAGAGAGAGAGAGAGAGAGAGAGAGAGAGAGAGTGACACAAGTCTTTGAAATTTGATTAGCTGTTTGGAGAGAGAGAGAGAATGGAGGGAAAGAAGCAGGTCGGTTCGTCTTCTTCTTCCTTCACGACTGAGCTGTTTGGTTCGAAGGATTCATCGTCTTCATCTGGAATTTTCGGCTCAATTTTCCCTCCTCCATCGAACTCGAAGGTTTATATACATACATACATAGATACATATATATTCCATTATTTGTTGTATTGAATTACGTTTTGAGCTTTTTATTTTTTTGGTGCGTTTGATTTTGATTTTGATTTTGATCGTATCAAGTATTATTGTGTTATATCCATTGATTGTTATTTTCTCGCGCTTGTTTGATATTTTCTTGTTCCCTGCATTTTGCGGCTCTGCTTTGAGTTTTCGTTTTGTATTTTCTGTCGTTTGCTAATCGGCACATTAAGATTTCATTTCTACGTCCTGAAATATATGCTGTTTTTTAAGTTTATTTTTTGGTCTGAAATGTTATTGCGTAGGCATTTAGTACAATATTTTTGAGCATTAGATTATATAACATCAAGATTTAAATAAAATTGCATGCGAACCTGACAAAATTGCATGCAATTTTGTGGAATCTGATGAAAACCCGACGGCTCAGAAATATATATATAAATTTCTTTTTCCTTCTGTTGTAGCATAGATTTTTTTTTTTTTCTCTCTTTAGAACAGATTCCTCTTTATGTGTCCATTGGGATTTTTGTTTCTTTTTTCCTTTTTCTCAGTGGAGGAATTTCAGCCAATGAGGCTGTGATGATTAGATTAGGGAGAGCTATGCATCTGGTGGAGTTAGTGTTTTTCTCTCTTTTTCTTAATCTGTTCATTGCTTGAATAAAATTGTTTTCTTTGGATTTTGGACTTTTTCCCCTCATTTTGTTTTAGAACTTTGTGAAGATTTTTCCCCTTTATTTTCATGTTTAACAAGCCATGAGACTGATGTTGCTGATGGATTCAGGTCCTAGGGAGAGAGTCTCTGCACGCTGGAACGCCTGGGAAAAACGAAAACTTTGTGAATGAATCATGCAACACCAAATCTGGAACTGCAGGTTTAGTGTTATTTTCTAAAAGTTTTGTTCTCCAATATATGCTTCTTTCATTGAACTGTGCTGTTTTTCTTTGTTCTTTAGATCTTGTTGCTGTTTCTTACGTATCTGCATTACTCATTCTGTTTGGACTTTCCTTAGGTTTTTAAATCTTTTTATTTACAATTTAGCTGCTTTTGCAATAATTATCAAATCTTTCTAATTGGTAAAAAAATGATAATAATAACGGAAATCTCTCGGTTGCGATTTCTGTTGATATTCAAGGGATAAAGTGTCCAGTAATGATAATTTTTTGGAAAGTAGTTAAAGTTTTACAAACTACAGCGAAATCAGTTGGCCGTTAAGACAGCATTCGTTACCCTGTGCTTAATTCATAATTTATAGTTCTGAGAATCTGATTAGGTAAAATGGCCAAATTACTGTGAAAACGTTACAAGACGAAAACACCAAAGGGGTAAAAGTGTAATTTTTCTTCTAAATATGTGAGCTAGCTAAGTTGGTAAAGTCTCCAAGCGTCGAATCTAAGGAATCCCATCCTTTCCCACCATACTCGTGAATAAAAAAAATAAAAAATAAAAAATAAAAAACAGAAAAAAGGAAGAAAAATTGCATGTCTAAATCAGTTATTCTGGCCCCACATTTTTAAATCTCACTACAATGTGGATTTCTCCTATTTTTCAGAACATGGAGGGAGATATTATAAATGAGTTGTAAATTGCATGCCCTTATTTGTGCTAAAAATTGTCTCCTTTACTGTATACTCTGCTGCCATTGCAGATGACGCTTTCAGCAAGGAAAGTGAGAGCCAGAGCCAGCAAAATAGGGACACCAGTTCCATTTACTATGAGCAAAGAGTACAGCAACCATGTCATCTCAGTTCTTCAATCTATTATGGTGGTCAGGACATCTACTCTCGTCCCCCGGGTGCAGAAAACTCTACTGTGAGCGTCTTTTCCTTAGTTCTTGTTAGTTACATATCACGGTTAATTATTTAAGCATAAAAAAGACATCAATTAAGAAGTAGCTGTCAGATTGCGGATTCATTTTGAAGCATGTGTGAGAGTACTTGGACTAAGGTGCAAGTTAGTTTCATATTGGCTATTTTATGGTCATGGGATAGGAATCTTGTACAGCTAAAGAACATAATTAAGTGTTTGATATTGGTTGATATCAGGGCGTGTGACAATCATGTCGCGTAGACAAATAAGCAATCAAACCAAATTCCTCTCTTTCAGAAGAAGGATGAGGAGGATGTTTTGTAGGAAAAAAAAAAAAAATCTCTCTAATCAATATTAGGAAATATTACACCCTATGATGTTTTTTTATACAATATGAATCCGAAATGTTGTCATGTTTTCTGCAGTACAAGAAAGATGGGACTGAAGATGATTCAGGAAGTGCTTCAAGAGGAAACTGGTGGCAAGGTATGCTACTTTTATTCTGATACTGTTACTTGATCAGGCATTAAAAAAAAAAAAAAAAATAATCTTCCAATGCACTCAGATTTATGTTTCTCTAATTTTTCTGTCCACAGGCTCTCTTTATTATTAGGAGTGGCCTTGTTCAAACCATACACTCAGCAAGGTATTTTGCTGTTTCTGAAACATTTATTTCTGGCATTTGGTAAAATCAGAAGAGTTATTTCTTTCTGTCCTAATAAATGTATTTCAAATTGCTGCTGCATACAGTTTTATTCCATCTTTAATCATTTTTCATTTGGTTGTGTTTAGTTGCATTAGAATAGGCTTGATGCTTGGGCAATATACATAGAAAATATATTAAACAGTCTTGAGTTTTCTTTCATCTGATAAAGCTCTTTATCTATATATATGTTTATGCAGGTAAAATAAAATAGGAAAATAGCATAGCACCAGTTTGTATAAGGATAGATGATAGCCGTCCGATCGTTGTTGGAGCTGGTTCTTTTCGCCCGGCCAAATGACAGAACCTTATATGAATCAATAGTTATATGCATCTGTTTTTAATTTAAGCTGTAAAGGAATATTGAACTTGGCATTTTCCTGTAAAGTTTGTATGGTTTTGTGAGCTAATTTATCATGCGTTCTGTGGTTGAGACTTTGCATCCTAAAGGGAGAAAAAAAAGGGCCACGTTATTTATCTTTTAATGGGTGACTGAATTTATTCTTCAGAATTCATATTTGATGTTTTCCATTGTGAATTTTAATTCATCCAAGCCTTCTCAAAACTGACTTGAGAGTTTGTTTTGACATCCTCTCTTTCTGGATAGATCTACCCTTTTCATGTCAGTACATAGAATGTTCTATGATCCTTATATTTGACATTTTTTTTTCCCTTTAAATTTTCTTCTTTTCCCACCCTGATTCCCTAGTTTTTCTGGATCTGAACCTATTGGATGTTGATGTCTGAAAGCAGACAATCAGATATTCCTCAAAGCAAATGGTCAAAAACCTTTTTATTCTCGACACTCTGATTGCAAATTTGCATTAGGCCTTGTTCTCTTTTCTTGACCTCAAACAATTTAGATTCTGTGTGCTTCGCCACGCAATACAAACTGTTGAAATGCCCATTCAAAAGGGGTGTGGCCCACTTGACACATATTATCTTGTGATCTGTCTTACTCTGTCTCCAAACTGTCCTTTCCATTGCTTATCCAACCTTTAAAGATTTTCAGTTGAGGTCATTCTCTATCCATTACGTGACTGACCCACCACTTGAAAGAGAAAAGAAAAGAAGAAAAAAAAAAAAAAAAAAGAAGCAGCCGTCCTAATCTCATGTGTGGTCGGTCAGTGCTTTCTCATGGTTGTTCAAAGAAGATTTTAGATGCAGACAAAGACTCTGCAACCACATTTTCTGAAATATTAAGTCTCATTCTAATGTCACAATGAATGACTGCCTCCAATAGCACAACTGTCAGCCGTTTCGACCTCGATTTCTCATCTAGTAAACTGGGTTTTGAAAGTTCGCTTCTTTTTAGTCAGGAGTGATGCTCTAGGGCACCGGTGGTAGTGCTAAACACTCCTATATAATAAAAAGTGAATTCCACAGCGTGATCTACGGATGGTGATGGCCCCCCTAGACCTCCACTATGTTTCACTTACGCTAGGAGGAGGCCCAAAGGCAGTCGAGGTGATGTGGCAGAAAAAGGTGTTGAGGAAAATGGTGAGGTGGAGGCTGACATGGAAGGAGCAAGCAGAGTTGGAGAAGGAGTTGCTGCAGGGAATGCGTAATAGCCCAGATCTCGAGAGAGACCTGGGGAGAGGGGAGAGAAGTGGGAAACAGTTAGTGAGGAAGGGAGGAATAAAACCAAAGGGAAAAAGGCTGGAGGGGCCATCGAGATTGTAATTGAGTTGTCTTAGACGAGCTACTACTCTAGGGAGTGCAAAGGGTTGCTCGAACACCCCCATATCTCTTGTATTTTCTCTTTCAGTAAAGCAGCTTATAATTCAGTCTAAATCGATTTTCCATTCCTTGACTTACATTGCTGTGTGAATTTGCTACTCAATAGATCGTGTCTTATCAAAGAGGTATCAAAGCAAGATTTCTGGGATGGCACCGGCTAAGAAAGTGGACGAGCTAGCGGAGGAGGTCTAGCGCGATCTGGAGGCAATAAAGGGTGAGCTGCAGGAGACGTTTCGTGAGGATCTTAAGAAGATCCCGAAGTTGGAGAAGAGCATGGAGATGGTGATTGAGAAGTTAGAAGAACTCCTGTGACAGCGGGAAGCTTCCAGACCAAGACCACCAACAATGACACTGGGTGGACCGAACGGATGGGGTGGAGGACCGTTTGATGTTGGAGGAGAATGGCGGACACGGTGGGTGGAAATGTCGGTGTTCGATGGGTAGGATCCCGATGGGTGGATTTTCCGAGCGAAGAGGTACTTCGCTCTCAACTGCAGTTCTGAGGGGGAGAAGCTGGAAGTGGCGGTGGTCAGCATGGAAGGAGAGGCGCTGGTGTGGTTCCAGTGGGAGGATGGCCGACGAGTAATCCGTGATTGGGGGGACCTTAAACGAATGATCCTGGATCGGTTTAGACCAACATCGGAGGGAAGTTCGCACGAGAAGTTCCTCGCTCTCTGGCAAGAAACCACTGTGCGGGAGTATCGTCGGCAGTTCGAAGTCCTGGCAGCATCGCTAGCGGGAATTCTAGAGCAGGTTTTGGAAGGGAATTTCATTAAAAGACTGAAACCAGATATACGGGCTGAAATCGATGCTCAAACCGACTAGGTTGGGGTGGATTATGGAGTTGGCCCAAAGGGTGGAAGACAGGAATTTACAACTTAAGTCCACTAAGGGACCCATGGGCTCGCAAGGACTTGGTCCAAAAATTCTTTTGCCCCTCCAGCTGTAGCAACACGTAATGGGCCTTCCTTTCAGCCACGTTCCACACAACTGACTGAGAAGCATGTGGGTGCTCTGTCACTTCCTTTCCGCCACCTCACAGATGCCGAGCTACAAGCAAAGAGGGATAAAGGGTTGTGCTATCGCTGTGATGGCAAGTATTCAATGGGTCATCGCTGTCCCAACAAGGAGCAAGTCCTAGTGATCAGTGGAGAGGAGTCAGACAGCAAGAAGACCAGTACGCACAGAGCGGAAGCGTGGGAGGATGCTTTTGCCGAAGAGCTCGTGGAGTTGTCATTGAATTCAGTGGTGGGATTGACTAAACCACGGACAATGAAACTCAAGGGGCGGATTAAGGGAATTGAGGTGGTAATCTTAATCGATAGTGGAGCTAGCCACAACTTCATCTCCACAGAACTAGTGAAAAGATTGGATTTAAGACTTGATACCACCGGTGGTTATGGGGTGGTGATGGGAACTGGTCTCACGGCTAAGGGAGAAGGCGTGTGCCGAGGAGTGGCCATATCGGTGCAAGATGTCAAAATCGTGGAAGACTTCCTTCCATTGGAATTGGGCAGCGCAGATGTGATCCTCGGAATGCAATGGTTGGAGACGCTTGGGGCGGTGATAGTTAATTAGAGGGCCCTCTCGATGAAGTTTAAAATTGGTGAGACTCAGGTTTTTGCAGATAGATCCAGGCCTTTGTAAGTCCCATGTTTCCCTGAAAAGTATGTTGCGAGCACTGAAGCATGAGGGGCAGGGTTTCTGGGTAGAATTGGGAATGATTTCAGCCAAGAGTGAATGTCGGGTGGAGGAGGAAGACTAAGTTTCACCCGACCTGCAAGCTGTGTTGCAGAAACATGCCGACGTTTTTGAGATGCCGTCTAGTCTCCCTCTGCCACGGTCACGGGATCACTACATCCCATTGAAGGCCGGAACCTCACCAATTAATGTCCGGCCGTATAGGTACCCGTAAGCACAAAAGGACGAGATCGAGACACTAGTAGGGGAGATGCTTGCCGCGGGCATCATACAGCCTAACGTCAGCCCGATTTCCAGCCCGGTCCTCCTCGTTAAAAAAGACGGGAGTTGGCGGTTCTGTGTCAATTATCGAGCCTTGAATCGCGAGACCGTTCCGGATCGTTTTCCTATACTAGTGATAGATGAGCTCCTCAACGAATTGCATGGTGCCTATATTTTAGGGGTGGCAATTCAAGTTAGCGGGTCGTGTTGACCCACTTAGTTGACACGAATAGGCCTGACATGAATACGACTCATTTATTAATTGTGTCGAAAAATAAAACCTGAACACGACCTGTATATTGGCGGGTTGACATGACATGACACAACATGAATAACCCGTTTATTAAACATGTCATAAACTTGTCGTGTCAACTCGTTGATTACTTGTCAACCCGTTTATAAAATAGGTGATAAATGGGTCGTGTTAACCTATTTTTGAATCTGTTTATAAAATGGATAATAAACGGGTTGTGTATTTGTGTTATCCAAATATGACACGTTTAATAAACGAATTATGGTGGGTCAATTGTGGGTTGGCAGGTCAACATGAAAATGACACGTTATTTAATCGTGTTTTACGGGTTCAACCGGATTTTGAACCGGACCTATTTATGATAAACCCAAACCCGCTAATTTCATGCGGGTTTCGAGTCGTATCGTCATGTCGTTACTCGGATTGTCAGCCCTACTCCATTTTCTCGAAAATTAACTTGAAATCGGGCTACCACCAAATCCGGGTGCGCAACGAGGATGTGCCAAAAAGCTTTTCGCACCCACGAGGGACACTACGAGTTCTTCATCATGCCCTTTGGGCTTACCAATGCTCCGGCGACTTTCCAGTCTTTCATGAACGAGGTATTTTGCCCTTTTCATTTGAAAATGTTTCGATAATATTTTGGTGTATAGCCGAACCCTAGAAGAGCATGCCCTGCACCTTGATATTATATTGACAGAACTCTCCAAGCATCGCCTATATGTAAATACCAAGAAGTGCTGCTTTGGGCAGTCGACTTTGGAGTACTTGGGCCATATCATCTACGAAAAAGAGGTGGCTGTAGATAAAGCTAAGATCGCTGCCATGCTGAGTTGGTCGGTGCCTACTAACCTTCGAGAGCTCAGGGGGTTCCTTGGCTTAATCGACTACTATTGAAAATTTGTCAGGGGATATGGAACAATGGTTTGGCCGCTAACAAATCTCCTAAAAAAAGACAACTTCCTTTGCTCAGAAGAAGCCACAAATGCTTTCCATAAGCTCAAGACTGCCATGACCACCGTACCAGTATTAGCACTACCAGACTTCATTCGTGAGTTTGTGATTGAGACGGATGCATCAAGCGTAGGGATTGGAGCGATTTTGATGCAGGATCAACGTCCCATCGCCTTTTTTAGCCAAGTAGTCTCTAGCACTTCTCGCCTAAAGTTAGTATATGAACGAGAGCTTATGGCTATCGTGCTGGCGGTCCAGAAGTGGCATCCGTATCTCCTGCATAGGCATTTCATTATTCGCACGGACCAAAAGAGCTTGAAATTCTTGCTGGATCAACGAGTGGTCAGTGAGAACCACCAGCGTTGGCTGTCCAAGTTGCTGGGTTTTGACTTTGAGATTCACTACCGCCTTGGTCTGGAGAATAAGGCAGCAGACGCACTCTCGCGCCTGCCCCCAACCGCAAAACTCCAGCTCCTTTCGGCCCCCATTGAGCTTGTTAGAGGAGCTCACACGCCAAAACGCTTTGGATGACAAGCTTTCACGGATAGTTGAAGACCTCATGGCTGCTCAATGTCACACCCGAGGTTCTCCTTGCAACAAGGTCGCCTCATGAAAGAGGGTCGGATAGTACTCTCGCATGATTCAAGTTTGGTGGCTGGACTGTTAGGCACGTACCATGATGGGGTGGTAGGGGGCCACTCGGGTGTGCTTAAAACGTACCGACTCTTGGCGGCGGATTGGTATTGGTTTGGCATGAAGAAGGACGTAGAGACTTACGTCGCAAAGTGTAGCGTGTGCCAATAGCACAAGTACGACACCTTAGCACGCCGGGGATTGTTATAGCCCCTTCCCTTACTCGACAAATTGTGGATGACCTCTCGATAAACTTCATCGAAGGGCTGCCCAAATCAAGGGGTATGATACCATTCTTGTCATGGTTGATCGCCTGAGCAAGTATGCTCACTTTATCTCGCTTAAACACCCTTTCACCGCAACAACAATGGCGGTTGAGTTCCTACGCGGGGTGGTCCGGTTGCATGGAATTCCCTGTTCTATTGTGTCTGATTGTGATAGGATTTTTCTTAGCAAATTTTGGACAGAATTGTTCAAACAACAAGGTTTAATGTTAGCCCGGAGAACGGCCTATCATCCTAAAATAGATGGTCAGACCAAAGTGGTGAATAGGTGCCTTGAGACCTATTTGCGGTGTTTCTCATCCGACACCCTCGTCAATGGTCAAAGTGGCTTCCTTGGGTTGAGTATTGGTACAATACCTCATTCCACACCGCCACCCACATGACTCCTCTCCGTGCACTCTATGGTCATGAGCCGCCCCCTTTGGTGCGTTATGATCTCCGTTTCTCCCTTGTGGCCACTGTCGACCAGCAACTTGCGGATCATGACGCCACCTTAGACCTCTTAAAGCAACAGCCACTGCACGCTCAACAGAAGATGAAGCTTCAGGCAGATGGCTCTCGCCGCGAGGTTTCCTTTGAAGTGGGCGACTTGGTGTACCTCAAACTACGGCCCTATCGGCCGAAATTGCTGGTGTAACGTCGTAATGGGAAGCTTGCGCCTCGCTTCTACGGACCGTATGCAGTCCTGGCCAAGATAGGCCGCGTTGCTTACCAGCTACGGCTACCCATTTCCGTAGCCATACACCCCGTTTTCCATGTTTCCCAGTTACGCCGTGTAGTGGGAGCTACCATTTCGGATGCGACTCTTCCGCCCCAGCTCACCCCTAATATGGTACTCCAAGTTTAGTCGGCTGCACTGCGGGGCGTTAGCCAAGCCTCTCGTGGGTCTACAACGGAGTTAGAAGTCCTTATTCACTGGGAGCACCTACCGGATCATGAGGACAGTTGGGAGAATTTCGACCACATCAACGCAACATTTCTAGATTTCCACCATGCGGACAAGGTGCATCTTTGGGCCAGGGGTATTGATGGCCCCCTAGACCTCCACTACGTTTCACTTAAGCTAGGAGGAGGCCCAAAGGCAGTCGAGGTGATGTGGTAGAAAAAGGTGTTGAGGAAAATGGTGAGGTGGAGGCTGACATGGAAGGAGCAAGCAGAGTTGGAGGAGTTGCTGTAGGGAATGCGTAATAGCCTAGATCTCGAGAGAGACCTGGGGAGAGGGGAGAGAAGTGGGAAACGGTTAGTGAGGGAGAGAAGTGGGAAACGGTTAGTGAGGAAGAGAGGAATAAAACCAGAGGGAAAAAGGCTGGAGGGGCCATCGAGATTATAAGTGAGTTGTCTTAGACGAGCTACTGCTCTAGGGAGTGCAAGGGGTCACTCGAACACCCCCATATCTCATGTATTTCCTCTTTCAGTAAAGCAGCTTATAATTCAGTCTAAATCGATTTTTCATTCTTTTGACTTACATTACTGTGTGAATTTACTACTCAATAGATCTGGTCTTATCAGATGGCGCCCACCTTTTAATATAGATGAGTAGTACTTAGTACTGGTGGTGTCCTTAACCATTTTTCTTTAGCCAATTCCCTTAATATATGTTCTTTTGTTTTTTGTTTTTTGTTTTTATTTTCTCACTGTTTTATACGAGAATCAGATAAATTTGCTGATACAGAATGCAAAAGACTAGAGAACTGCGTAATTATCTGAATGGATAATATGCATAGTTTTTATTTAAGAATTAAGAAGCATACAAGCTGACACAAGCTGCTAGCTTTTATTTACCCGAATAGTTTTCGTAGTCTCTACTTACACTAGTATTAGCTAATAACAGCCTTAGTCCGCCCCACTCCGCGGATTGAGCTCTACATCACACCCCATCATCTTCATGGCAATGTGTACGCTGCAAATATTAACAATTCCATTGTTAGAAAAATGAAAAATAAAACGAGGGAAAAAAAAAGTTAGTGAGAGAGAGAGAGAGAGAGGGACTCTGTTCCAGTTGATCCTGATACATTAGAAATTGTCATTT
This sequence comes from Morus alba, assembly GCA_012066045.3. Classification (NCBI taxonomy): domain Eukaryota; kingdom Viridiplantae; phylum Streptophyta; class Magnoliopsida; order Rosales; family Moraceae; genus Morus; species Morus alba. The sequence goes on from CP050235.2 coordinate 1,765,685, forward strand.
TTGAACTTCAGATTATAGTATTACAATAAAAAACATGTAAAGATAATATAGAATGGGATAAAACTGACGGTTCATAAAATTCTACAGGCAATTTTTTTTTTTTTTTTTTTCTTTTAATACTCGATGACAAAATTTCTCAATAAGAAAAACTTTATAAGAGGAAACAAGAAGAGAAAAATGGAGATGCCATAAGCACAAGGTATTACTCACGTCCGCACTTGTATCCCACCGGACGGTTGGCGATGTTGCAGCGCTTGGGGATAGTAATGGCAACCTCAGGGTTAATCCCAGAGCTCTTGGCAGTATCAGAAAGCAAAACAGCACAGAGACAGCTGGGATTCTGGCCTATTTTCTTCACTTGAAGACAGCAACTCTCCGACACCGCGGCTTTCTCGTCTTGTGCAGCCACAGCACACGGAGCCAGCTTCATCGCCTCATTGTCCGGGGAGGACTTTCCACAAGCACTTGTTGCCCCATAAGCACTCTCAAGGCCAACACTGCTGATGATCACTACAAACAATACCAGAATGCAAGTGAACTTCATTGTCATTGTTTGTTCTTCTGAAATCCTAATTGTTACTTTAGACAATGTTACGAAAATTGTTACCTTGAACACTGGTTTTATACTGCAATAACGAGGCTAAAACAAGTGCGTTTGTGTAGCCACCACTTAGTGGTAGTGAAGTGGAGCTAGCACTAGAACAAACCAACAAGGGACAATTTTACTAATTGAGCACTTTCATTTGCAGAAAAAACCTGATATGACGATTTTGTCAGTTTTGTCCAATTGGGGTTGGTGTGTCCGCTATGATTGCCATTGTTTTCCAGATGTAGCCATTACTGATTGGGGTTGGTGTGCCCGCTATGATTTGGTTCTTTGTATTGTCATTGTTTCCAGATGTAGCCATTACAGACAGTGTAAGAACCGGAAAGAGCTTGAGATCTAGCCACCTCACTCACTTTCTTTAGAACTCCATTACCGACCAAACAATGGAGCCAACAATCTGAGCCCATAAAGCTGGCAAAAACCACTGCTTTCCAACACGTCACTAACTTGAAACTTCCTTTGGGTTTTATTTTATGATCACTCTCCACTACTAAAAGCTAAGAACCCTTTAGCGAGAAGAAAAGACCCGGAACATAATGATGTCGCCCAAAAAATTAAAAAAAAAAAAAAAATAAAGAAAGAAAAAAACCGCCGTTGCCGGGGATCGAACCCGGGTCACCCGCGTGACAGGCGGGAATACTCACCACTATACTACAACGACTTGAGATGCTAGATTTCAATTTGTAAATTATTAATGTTATAGGTTGCGCTAAACATCTTTTTTGCTTTCATCTTGTTATTATTTTTGAGTTAACTAAAAAAATTTCCTCTTCAGCTATAATCCTCATAACAATAATATACGCTCCAATCTTCAAAAAATAACACTCATCCCTCGGATTTATAAAATATCAACAAAACAACTACTTATGATAAATTATTTTTTAAGAAATAATCACTTCGCAGATTCAAGGTTTTAATTTTAATTGAGATGTGACATTTTCTGAGAACTTTTTACTGTTGAAACCTAAAACTGAAAACTCGAATCAGTGAAATTAACGAGGCCATAGTTTCTCCTCTTACTACCGTGTAACTAGATGAGGAGGTTGTTCACAAAATTGTTCAACGGCTCTCTTAAAAAAATCATAAAGGAGTTTTTGATTTTGTTAATAATTCACAGATCAAGGGCGAATAAATATTAGATTTTAAAGATCGGGAAGCATATTGATATAAGAGTTATATTTGAGAGGGAATTTTTATAATTATTTCTTTTTTTCCCCCTAGGCTGAGTCATAGATCGTGGTGATTTTGCATTTCCGATCAATGTGACTAGGATTTTATAGGTTTCCAATTGTGTTGGGAGTTTGGAGAAGTCCGGAGTGTATAAGAAGAACAAGAGAACGAGAGAATCACCAAAGGCACTCCCGGGAATGTAAATGAATGAGGATTCAACTAGTTATGAACAAAGAAACGAAATATTGGGTTCTTTCCTTTTTTACAATCCCAGTTCGACTTGAGTCAGTCAGGAACAAACTCAAAACTAAAAAACTGAGGATGCCCATGAACAGCATCAACTCATCACTATTACAAGCATAAATCCGAAGACCAGCATTTTGAAAAAACTATGGTACCTTGGGACCTTTTCCATTCTGAAATATACGTACTATGCATGCCATTTAAAGAAGACATTACAGAGCTGGTTCTAGAAAGAGAATACTACATATTTTGGAAAATGCCATCATCAGAATTCATTCTCAGATATCATCCCTCTCAAATCGGTCCCGTATTGATGGGCTTGTTGTTTTTCTGGAGTCGGAAGGTTCTGTTCCTGCTTGAGATCCAGGTATGATCCCATGCGTAGTCTTTGATATTGAGTCTGCTTTTCCATTGGAACTTCCAAAAATGTTTCCTTTTGTCTCGATGCTGAGATAATCTGTCAAAACCTTTTTCACACCTAGTCCACGCTGGGGAATCTTTCCGCTCGCGATAAACGGAGATCTATCCCCTCTAGCAGGGCTAACTAGATGCGCAGGAGAAAAGCTTGGTGTAGTGAAAGCTGTTTTGTATGGAGTACATGGAACAGGCACTGAATATGACATTGGAGGACCATTCTGAGCGAGCAAACCAACTTTCGAGATCGAAGAGAACTGATCAGAATGTTTGGTCAAGTCGTCAACATAAAGAAGATCGTCAATACGTGCCACAATATTAAATGCAAGGCTCTCCAAAACTCTTGAATAACTCTCCAAAATGGATTTCCCAACATCCTGAAACATAATTTGATTTTATGAAACTACGTATAGGGTAATATAAAAAGGCATCAACTATAACAAAACACATAAAACTGCAGGGAAGTACAAACCTTATTGTACTGGATTTTGCTCATATCTAAGGCCGTCTGTGGAAGACCAGGGAAGCGTTGTTTCAAGCAAAGAAGGAGACTTTCTGCTCTTTCTGCAAGTAACTCCCTTTTCTCTGCATCCATCATCAGCTCTTTGACCATTTCCCATGACGATCTTGAGCTGGATCGTGATGTATTGCTGGCAGGTTTAGAGTTGACTTTTCTGCGCCACATGTACATTGAGGCCTCTACTCGGTTAGCGATCTCTATGGCTTGATGTTCAGATGACAAGTCAAGGCAATCCAGTAGACATTCAGGATAAAATTGCTCTGACGAAATATATCGATATATAAGATCTCCCAGGCAGGCTTTTCCATTCTGAAATCAAACAAGCGAAACAAATTCAAGTTTAGCTCACATAACCAATTTAAGGGCAAAACAAATTATCAATTTCATACCTTTGGAAGAGATTCCAGATATGATTCAGGGATTCCCATATCAGCCAAAGTAATACTGTTGATAGCCATTGCAGCTTTCAATATTTGGTTTGTGCAATCGCGCTTGTGTTGCAATTGTTTTCTTGTATCTTCGTGGAGGCCACCTGGAGGAACTCGGGGCACAGGTAGCCACCACTTTTCCTCCTGGCGCTGAAGCGTTCTCCGGAATGAGGATGATCCATCAGCATCGGGGGCCAAAATCCCTTGGTCCACATACCAGAACTCCGTATTCTCAAAAACGTCTAGTATCTCCTGCAACAATTGGGGTCAAAATTTTGTAAGTGATCTCTCAGACCAAGTCTCGTTCAATTTTGAAATTGACAAAACGTTGGAGTATCTTACAAGTAGCATGTTATCCAATTTACGAAGTGCGGGAAGATTTACATAGAGATCTGCACGAGGTCTGCACGTCATGACCTGAAGTACAAAGTGAAAAATCAGTATGTAGAGAAGTTAAATGTTAAAAGTACCAAGACAAGTAAACTGAGTTAAAATCTTAAATCCAAGAAAGTAGGATTTCTAGATATTCCTCTCTCGTTCATCGCTGAATCCATGGTCATTGTTTCCAAGTTCATTTGTTCACAGTAACATGCATATATCATTTGGTTTTAACCCCCAAGCTGATGGTTTCTTAAATTTTCATATACTGGCCTAACTTTCATTGTTCCTGATTGCAGGAGTATTTGAGCACAAGATTGCCTCCAAATTAAGAGGAAATTTACTGTTTTGCAGAAAAAGAAAATATAGATGAAATTTACATGTCCGAACACACATAACTGTCATTTTAATAAGCATAGCATCTGAACCTAACAATTATATAATTCATACTGCAGCCACACAAAAGGAAATCCAAGCTCTTTTACTACATTGAATTAAATTTTTTTTTAGAACTTCCGTTGATTAAATATCATATAATTCCTTGAGACATTTGCTGGTATGTCATCTGAATTTAAAACAAAATTAAGGCCCAAGCCTGAGCTCTTGCTGCAGCCATCTTACGCCCTATCTCTAGATAAGAGCTGCGTATGTGGGCAAGCATCTTTAGAGAGAGGGAATTCACGAGTGTACTTCCAACAGATGTCACTAGTGGAAAAAAGTATAAGTATAAATAGAATAAATCGAGGAGTAATTTACTAATATAGTGTAAATCTGAGGCTTTATCAAAAGAGAAAGGAAAGTTGTACAAATCTACACTAATTTTGGGAATTAGCCATGCTTGACTTCTAGCAAACCACATTTTCATAATAGCTGCACATATCTTATCAAAAATAAAACAAACAAATTGTTGTTGCACATGAATTATAGATTGAAGGCTAACAAACTCTATAACTCCAAAAACTTATCCTGAAATCGTATTATACCTCGAGTTTGCTTCCATCTGGAAATGTCTGCCAGGAAGGTATCAACTCAACGATGTGATCGCTCACGCAAAGAAGCCATTCCATCTCTCGTCGCCACATGAGCTTCTTCTCTTGAGGTAAAGGTTCAAGCCTCCAAAGTTGCCCAAATAAGGTAGCTACAAAAAAAAAAAAAAAAAAAAAAAAAAAAAAAGAAAATGCAATGCAGTAATTTAGTAACCATACACATAACACTAAACTTTCTTCAAAACAACAAAGCAGTCCAGAAAAAAAAAAAAAAAAAAAAGAATACCACAAAGATTAGTAATGGCATTTGATATAGCCAATGCCGTAGAAACCCCATTTCCAGAACCGGACATATCTTCTCCAAGCAGCAACTTGGAGAACCTTTCCTTCATCAACTCAATCTCTACAAATCCACAACCATATCAAATCATCAAACACATTGTAATCCATACAAACATAACATTACAAAAATCGACAAGAAAAAAGGGAAAAAAAAAGTTACACACACAAACACACCTGAAATTTCTGATCCTTTTTTCTCTCCGGATTCATCACCACATTGACTGGCGCAATCTTGTGCCTCGGCTTTCTCAACAGGCCAACCCAATGTCGTCGGAGAAGAAGACGATTCCTCGGAGCTACTATGGCTCTGTTCCTCTTCATGTCCTGTCGTTTCCGACGTCAGAAAATCAGAACTGGAACTACTCTCACGACCCTCTTCCGCAATCAAATCCCCAAATGTCTCAACTTCATTAGCATTCTCACCAAACCCTTCATTATTCCCTTTTTCCTTCTCGCCCAAACACTCCATTACGGCCCTCCTTTCTTCTTCTTCTTCTTCAAGAAAACAATAATCGGAAACAAAGAAAACGGAGTTGTTCACCACATTGCCATCGAACTCAACCCTTCTCGAGGAACAAAAAAACCCATTGTTCGATAACCGAGCTTTGAGGTACAAGTTCCGTAGATTCTTCGACACCCAAAACCCGAAACCGGAAAATGGGTTCCAACAAAGCTTCAGACGCTGATTTCCCAACTGGGTTTCTTCTCTTTCTTCTCCTTCTTCTCTTTTTCCTGCTCTGTCCATAATAATAACGCCTTAACCATGTTTGACATTGTAAGTGTTTATCAGAGAGGAATATTTAGCCAGAGAGAGAGAACGTCGGTTTGTTCTTGTGAAGGAGCGTCTGATTATAAATGTGGAAAATACAAGATTTGAGAAGCTTGCTTGTGTGTAGTAATGATTACTAAAGCTTGCACCACAACCTCATGAATGTAGAGCCTCTCTTCTTGGCGTCCTTGCAATATTTAAGAGCTCTTTACTTATTTATTATTTATTTTGTTTATTTTTTCCTTTGCAAAAGATATTTACATTTTTATACCTTATGACCTTGTTCATTTTACCGATTTGAATTTTTAGTTTTAAATTTTTACAGTAAAAAACATTTAGAAAATGTCACATTAAAATTTTCTGCTACAGTAAAAAGCTCTAAAAAAATATCAGATCTCAACTCGAATCGAAAACTCGAATCTTTAAAGTGAACGAGGCCTGTATTTTTTATTTATTTAAAAACTATATCTTTAAATTTTAATTTAATTAAATATATATTCAAATGAAATTTAATATTAAAATTTATATATATTTTCAAAGTCAATTCTCGATTTTAAAATTAAGAATACCTAAAATATCATTAAATAAAAACATAAAAAAACATAAAAAAATTAAAACTCACAATTTTAACCTCTAAAATATGTAAACTATCATTTAAATGGGTTTTGTGTGTGTGTGTGTGTGTGTGTGTGTGTGTGTTATTAATGTGTTTTTTTTTTCTTTTTTTAAGGATAGTTAAGTCAATTTAAATGTTAAAATCAATTATTGATCAAGAGGCATAGTTTTATGTATTAAATTTAATTTGAAGGTATACATTTGATGATATTAAAATATGAATGTATATATTTTAAATAAATATAAAACAAAAGGCATAAAAATATAAATATCCCAAAGAAAAATGATACATCATAGTTGGTCCCACTTACTTAACCAAATTTATTTTATGTGATTAGTATAATTTTAACTTTATCAAAATAAATAGAGTTTTTTTGATAGTTTATTTTATCGGTAGTCACATACCATTAAATTAATTAGAACCACATCAAATTGAAAATATATGTAAATACAGACATATTTTAATATAAATTTAACGATTGAAAAGTAAAAAAATATCGATAGTTTTTTGCATGATTACGAGAGGAAATCTTGAATAAATAAGGGTGCTCTTTGCAAGAATACAACAATAACTTGCTCACTCTATATATGTCATTTTCTTACTATAGCATTGCTTAAAATATGGTCCTAAAATCATAAGTGTATTAATTAATCTAACTTTGTTTCAAAAATATAATAAATAAAGATCATGGGAGTCGTGTAAGCCACGGATCCCTCAATGATGTCTACACCAATTTTTTACTTCAATATTACATTTTCTTTAAACAAACAAGCATCTTTCTCAAGCCAAGAAAAGGTCAGTGCGAATTGACTGTATTACCCTTTATATTATATTTACAAAGATACCCTTCATTGCATTATGTTTGTATTTCAATAAATAATATGTTTCCGCTCCACTTTGTCTCTGACACTAGTTTATTCGTTTAATACGAGTTATCTTTAATCTAAAGTGAAATAGAAGAACATTGTTGCCCCACAAGAAGATGTCAAAATGATTTGGGATTTTGGCTAATCTGCTTTTCCATTTCCGACATCAAAGTGAAAAGTTGAAGACAACTTGACTCCCAATATCAATTTTTGAAGGTGAAGGACTTCGCAACTTTTGTCACAAACTTATCCCAAAAAAAAAAAAAAAGTTTTCATGGGGGTATTTCTGTAACTTCAGAAGTTACTTCCTTCATTGCATTTTTGTCTTTTCTGGATCGGGTTAGCTTGCATATGACACCCAAAAGATAATATTAATAATAAAAATAAAAAATATCAAAAATAAAAAAGAAATAACGTGACAAAGTGGGATAAAAGGAGAAGCTACCTTAGGCGTATTGGTTGGTTCCAATTCCAAATATCCTCATATTGATAATGTTTTAAGATAACAGAAAAGGATGTTTTTGTCTTTGGGGAAGACTGAGGAAAACCTAAGAGCTTGCAAGCCAAATTTGGTCCTTAGAAAGCTAACCCTAGGGATTTACTGGGCCTTTCAATAAATCCCTCTTGCATGTCAAGCACACGTGGAAAGAATATGAGCATAGCGAAACCCGGTTAAAAAAACCGGCAAAATATTTTATTTATACATTGCAAATGATGAAAGTCTCGTTCATTTTATCGATTTGAGTTTTCAGTTCTAGGTTTTTATGAATAAAAGCTCAAGTTATGGTTCATAACCGAAAAAAAATATCACATTTAACTTTTTCATTTATAATTGAAAAGTTCTTAAAAATGTCAATATTTTATTCAACATTACAAATGAAAAGGCCGCTCATTTTATTGAACGTTTTCGAGGTTTTTAAAATCATTTTAACTTTTTACAAGTGGCAAAAATTGTTACAATCCAGTGAAACCCTTATACAAGTTTTTTTGAAACACGATTTTTTTTTGTGTACCTTTTTTTTTAAAAAATTTGTTATTAACATTTATGATGACCGATCATCATGTTTGTTTTACAACCACAACTCAAGTTTCATCTAAGAGAAAAATACCATAACAAAAAAATTAAATTTAAATTTTTAAAAGAAAAAATACTGTAATAATAAAATTTGAGTTGTGAAAAAAATAAGATCTTAATTTTTTCATTAATTAAATATTAGACAAAATTTATAACGGGGCTTATATTTTTAATCTATCAGTAAAAACTTTATTTTAATCGTATGATTAGTTTTTTAATAATTTGATGTAGAGTATAAATAATTTTTGTTGGACGCTATAAATTTTTAATGTGGATATTTAACAATTGAAAACAATAATTTCTACCGATAAAACAAAAATGCACGTCTCACTAAACAGATTCTTGAAAATTGACATACAAAATTGTAGTGTAGCCAATGCGTGATAATATTTCCATGTGAAATTGTAAGTAGCTGAAAAAATGTGCTTAATGAGAATTATATGTAGTATTACTCTTCACAACCTGCGCATCTCTGAGAAATAGATAATCCTTTCGTTTCAAAAAGTTTAGGATATATATAGTACTAATAGAGTGTTGCTCACAAAATATGACTTAGATTGGTGTTTTAAGAGTAAGTTAAATGTTCTATTTTTGACATGCACGTGAGATTTTTTACTTATAAGCTTATGGCCTGGTGTAGATAACTACTAATTCGTTCTCAAGAAACTACAGCTTTATTCATTTCACCGATTCGAATTTTTAATTTCAGTTTTACTACAATTAAAAGTTTTCATATAAAGTCACATCTAATTTTTTTTTTTTACAATTAAAAGCTTCTCACATAAAGTTACATCTCAGCTTGAATTGAAAACTCAAATCGACGAACTGAATGACACCTCTATGTGTACATGACACGACCATATGTACTACACAATATCTTTAATAAACTATTTGTCTTCATTTTCAACTCTTAACCTTTTTTGGTACCGAAATATTATTACTTTTAAAGAGTACTTATCATAGAGGAAGAAAGAGAGAAAAAAAAAATATTAATGTGCCGCTCTCATCCCCATAACCGTAAGGCTATGTTGAACATATAATTTACATATGATTTTATGTGCTGAAAGGCATTGTGTGCCAAAGTAAAAGGGTTTACATACGATTCTAGTCTCTATCTTTGAAATCTTCTATCATGTTTAATGTTGTGTGAGAAAATGTGGGTGACATGTAGAATAGCGACAACATGACACGTGGCCTTACTTTTCCTCAGAATATGATAACCCTCGATGACCTAAAGTGCGCTTCACCTCTACATTGCAAAAAAGCCCAAACTTAGGACGTCGACCCTACGAACCGTCAACCAGTCATGCCATCGATCCTATGGCAACAACTTCCTATGTCTAGAAAGGGTCGACGCCAAGAAGGACATGCGGTCTACACAACGCAGACGGTAAGAGGAATTCTCTTCAGTAAGAAGCCTGACATCATAAGCTGCGTCTAGGGAGGGGGATGTCTGCAGTATAGGCATTAAATGCAAAACCCCTAAACCACCCTACAGTGGACAACAAAGGGTTACAGGAATCTACAGAGCCGTAATAGAAGACTAATTGGCTGAGTAAACAATGTAAAAGGTGATTAGTGGGCTACGGTCTGGACCTAAAAGGTAGGCCATTCGAGTACTTCTATCTACAAGGGAGAACCGCCCACGAAGAAACCTTGTGCTATAAAAGGGGTTTTTTCTTCTTTGAAGAAGAAAAGGGAGGAATAAGAGAACCAACGATCCATTGTAAGAGTCCAGAAAAAGAAATACCAAATTACAATGGATGTAGCTCTTGGTTAATAGAGTGAACCATTATAAACCTTGTGTGTTTTTACGTTTAAAGCGCTTAAACATCTCTCCTTTCTTTACTACCAATATACTATAAACACCCTGTAGCATAATTCTAAATACACAATCAATACTAAACCGGTAACCCGATGGGATATCAAGAGGTAATCCGGCATATTTCTGTTGACGAGATTTCACCATCAATACTTAATATTTCAAGATGAATTGAAATGTGGCTTTTTTTGGGGTCTTCTTTCTTTTTGTTTCAAGTCAAACACATACTTAAATTTCAATAACTACAGCATTTTTTGACCCACAAAATTGAGTATTCACACGCAAAATTGATCAGTTAGTTAGGATCGTGACCAAAGAAACCTTGAGGACATTTAAGTATCAAACAACTTTTGAGAGCTTGCTTATTCCAAATTTGAAAATGACACGAGTTGCAGTTGGTGTCCTCATAATTACGAAATGAGTCTACAACAACTAGACAACTAGTACACTACTTCTACAATTATGGCCAACTTTCTTTTCGTGACTTTCCTTGCAAGGTTTTATGTATTCCAAATCTCTCCAACAATATTCCATATCTCATAGAATGGTCCCGGTTGTTCCAACTGAAAAAAAAAAAAAAAAAAAAAAAAAAAAAAAGAACTCAAGAAAGCCTCCTCCCAACGGCTAGCAGTTTGTTTTCTGATGTTGATTGCCTATTTGAAAAGCCCTTGGAGGGAGAAGAAATAACTTCATTTTCAAGTTTTTTAAAATCTTTATTTTCAAGTTTGTGAACCGTGATACTAATTAAGATTTGTGCGCTCCACTTTTGTTTTCAATTTGTAGAACTTACTTTTTGTAAAGGCTCATATATCATGTACATACACCAACTCCTTCCTTACCCAATTGGCCTATTTATTTTCGTTCGAAAATTTTGAAATTATTTTAATTATTTTAATAAAAAATATCAGCGTATTTTCTTTTCAGGATAGGTTTGCTCTTTCCCAAATGAAGGATGCATTCAAGGAAAAATTTCATTTAAATATCATATATTATATCAAAATATGCGTTTAATATCATGTGTTTTTAATAATATTAAGAAAATACCCTTACATTTTTAAAACATTTTATCTCGAGCCCTATTTTGAAACGTAAATGTGAAATTTGTCATTCTCATTAATTAATTAAAAATTAATAAATTTTAAAAAAATAATGGAAATATATAAAACATTTAAAAATTAAAAAAACAGTAAAAAAAACAAAAACAAAAACAAAAACAATGACAAAATGAAAGAAAAGCTAAGAATAAAATCAAAGAATAAGAACAAGATCTGCAAACAGATTTGCAAACAACACTTGACACCAAATACCAAACCAAATCTACAAAGAACAAATCTGCTTGTTCATCATTTAACAAATACCAAATAACAAAAAAGAACAATAACAAGATCTGCCAAAATGCTTCCCCCACCACAGCCTTCCGCCTCCACAGCTCCTTCCACGACGAGAACACCGGTTGGATAATCAAAATCCAAGACCCACCTAAACCTCCTTCCCCTGTGGCTCAAACCCACCCCCGTGGCCGTTGCCCAGATCTGAGGACCTTCAAATAAATGGAGGAGTTGGGAACTCTAAGGTCGGCCGAAGGGTAATGAGCAAGTGTCGAGAAAGATTAGAAGTGCAAAACATCCTGAACAAGTAATATAGCGATGAATAAAGTCTCGATTCTACAAGAATTATGTTAATCTTAATTAAGTACCGAAATTACTAAACCAAAAGGATTATTCAAATGATCGAAATTAAACTTATGATAATAACAAAACTAAAATAACAAAAATAAAACAAATAATCTAAATTTTCAGGGTTTAAGACTTACTAAAATTAATTATATGTGAAAATTCCTCCTTGAAATAATTAATGTCTATTTCCTATGCTTATTCCCACAAACAGACTTCCTACCTCTCTGTGAAAATTCTAAACCTGTCAAAACTCATTAAGAACAAGAAATTCATAAACACAACACAAGTATCACAGATATCTCTATTCTAAAAAAAATCTCATGATATTTCAATCATAGGCATATTCAATTATCAACTCTCAGTCTCAAATTAAATACTACATAATACAATTGTTGATTAGGCAATCACAAGCATTAAACATAAATTAAAGTCCTCAACATCTTTGGAAATAAAACATCAATGTGAGATACTGATTTCATAAGCCGGAATTAGATCAAGGTTCCAAACATGATTGTACGAACTTGAGATTTATTTACGATCAATCGAGTATATTTTCTTGATTGACCCAACTATTATGGGCAATTTTATTTTTCATTTACACGAATTAATACTCGTGACATGTTCCCATTCAAGTCACATGGACTTAACATTATTTAGTGATATTAATTTTAGTTCAACGGATGAATAAAAGATTAATGATTATGTTTTGCCCTTGCTTTTGGTTTTAATAAAATTAGAATATATGTCTAAATGGTTGATAAGTCAATTTTTTTTTTTTTTTTATGTAGTTGATAAGTCAATTTTTTTATATGTTCAAATATATATATATATATATATATAAATTAAAATGACAAAGTGTGTTAAGATTTAGTTAAAAAGAGAGAGCAATGGGCCCAAGTCCAAGTTATTAAAAAAGTCCAATATGGTTGAGTGGCAAACTTATAATTAATGGGATGTTTGGTTTGAGGATTTAAATCATGATTTGAATTATAATTCATGGTTTGTTATAGTATTTTCTCTCATAAAAATACACGTAAATCAAAAATAGTTCTAATCACATGATTCTAATTCATGAACTAAACGTCTCCTAAATGTGATGACAGAAGGAACAAAAAAAAAAAAAAAAGGAGAAAAAATGAGGCTATGTTGTAAATCAATTATATTGGATGTCACATTTTGGCATTCTATAACCTACATAGATATTAAGTCACTCATTTAGACCCTATTATTTCCCCTCTTAATATTATGTATTATTCTCCATAACTCATCTTTTAATTTTGCATGTAACGTATGTAACTTATGTATTCTCCTATAACCTCTAGTTATGATCCTTAGGCTATAAATAGAGGAGGTATTTACTTGTATTAATACTTCTTACTTGAAAAGAATAAAAAGCTTCTTTGTCTGTCATATTTCTCTTATGCTCTCGCTTGTACTTTTAGTTTCATACAATTATAGTTTTTATTATTATTTTATAACAAGTTATCAGCAAGAGTTCTAACCGTGATTTCTTTAAACCTTGCTTACCTTTGGTTCAAGGAGTTCTCTATTTTTAAAGGTATTGTGTCCATATATTATCTTTGTATACATGATATGATCAGTATGATTTTTGTTATACATACTAGCACTTTATTCTTATTTTATTTACTGTAATTCATTTTGTGTCCGATTTTATAGATACATGACTCATATTACATCTGTATAATATTAGTTTTTGATATTTCTTTTATACTGCACAGCTTTTAAACGAACATATATAGCATCTTATCAATGATAATATATGGTCCAAATTTCTTTTAATATGAATTACAGTGCTTTATATTTTAGTATGTCATTATTGAGAATGAATTGATGTATTCGTAATTTAGATTTAAGTATCTATTTGTGTAATCGTGATTGTTCATCTATTGAGCATATATTTTATTCTCATAGTTGATATTTTAATTCTTGTTATATGTTTATTCTGACAAATCTTTTTAGTTCGTTTTGCTCATAATTTTTCTGGTCATTAGTTTATCATTTTGTTTCTTTACTCGTTATATGAGTTATATAATATTTTCTACTCATTCAGTAATGGTTATGAATCATTGATGGATTGTTCTTCTTTAGTAGGGATTATAGCATGATTGTAACATATTACTGTTAAAACTGATGTTTTGATATTATTGTTAAAACTGAATATAAAACCGTTTTAAATACATCATATCCTCTATTCCTCTACCGGTTTATTGTATTATTCTATTTATTAGAAATATACCAGCTATTAATTTTATCGATTTTATCATTCATACTTCGGCCCTTTACGTTTCTTAATGTTTGATATTTTGTAAATCTTATTTTGTTAATTGATTTTGAACTATTATTGTCATTCTTATTGACTTTATTATGTATATATTTGTTAAATAATAGTTTTTTTTTGGGAATGTTGAATCTTACGAAGCTCGAGTTTGTTGCCCTTGATATTTCTGGCAACAATAATTATTTGGCATGGACTATTGACGTTGAGGTCCACCTTGATGCTATGAATCTTGGAGAAACAATTAAAGAAGGAAATGAAGCATCCTTACAGGATCGCGCAAAGGCAATGATATTCCTTCATCGTCATCTCCATGAAGGATTGAAAATTGAATATTTGACAGTAAAAGATCCATATGTCCTATGGAGCAATTTAAAATAAAGGTATGACCACCAAAAGACCGTAATACTTCCAAATGCTTGCTATGATTGGATGTAACTACGTTTACAAGACTTTAAAAGTGAAAGCGAGTATAATTCCGTAATGTTTAAAATTACTAATCAATTAAAGTTATGCGGAGAAAGTGTTACTGATGATGACATGTTGGAAAAAAAACATATTCTACTTTTCATGCCTCTAATATGCTCCTGCAACATCAGTATCGAGAGCGAGACTTTAAAAAATATTCCGAGTTAATTTCATGTATGCTTGTTGCCGAGCAAAATAATAAACTATTGATGAAAAATCATCAATCCCGTCTAACTGGATCAACACCATTTTCTGAAGCGAATGTTGCATCTCTTGATGATTCTGGGTGTGGTCAACGTCATGGTTGAGGTTATGGATGCGGACACGGATGTGGACGTGGTCGTGGTTATAATAAACAAAACTCTTCAAATTTCAAGAAGACCACATCTCACCACCGGAAGTGGGAGAATAAAGAGGAAAAACAAGAAGAAAGAGGTTCTCAAAATAAAGCCTTCAAGATAATGATGATGTTTGTCATAGGTGTGGCATGAGAGGACATTGGCGACACACATGTTTCACGGCTAAACATTTTATTGATCTTTATCAAGCATCATTGAAAGAAAAAGGAAAAGGTGTAGAAACAAACCTTGCTGAACACCATGATCCCATGGACTTTACGCACTTAGACGTTGCGGATTTCTTTGAGAATAATGATGGGAATTTTGAGAATTTAATTGGCAATGGAAACATCAATATAGCTTGAAAGTGACGTTCTCGCAGCATATTACCCTAAGTGTGTTATATTAAGGGGTGCTTTTATTTTTAGTGTGCTTTATTTTGGGCTTGTTTTGTAATTTTTGGTGTGTTTTTATTTCTAGTGTGTTTTATTATATAAAAAAAAATGATTGTGGTTTGTATGTTATTTTTTCATAATTCTTTATTTTATTTTTATGAAGAAATATGGATTTCAATGATGACAAAGATGGTGCTAAAGTTAATGGTGAAGCTCTTTGCTTGGCAGACAGCAGAATAACACACACCATTCTTAAAGATAAAAGATATTTTTCCCATCTTATATTAGCTGAAGTTAATATTAACACAATATCTTGTGTTGCAAACCTTATTGAAGGTTCTGGAAGAGCTAATATATTGTTACCCGGTGGCACAAAACTTATAATTAATGACGCAATGTATTCAAGTAGATTGAAAAGAAATCTACTAAGTTTTAAAGATATCTGTCGTAATGGTTACCATATTGAGACAACAAATGAGAAAAACATTGAATATCTATATATTACATCTATTGTCTCTGGAAAGAAAAATATATTAGAAAAACCGCCATCATACTCTTCTAGATTAGATTATACATTTATACATCCAATTGAATCCTATGTGGTGATGGATCAAAGTCAAATAATCCAAGAAATGTTATTCTTTGGCATGACCGTTTGGGTCATCCGGATTGGATAATAATGAGAAGAATTATAGAAAATTCACATGGACATTCTTTAAAGAACCAAAAGATTCTTTTGTTCAAAGATTTCTCTTATGCTGCTTGTTTTCAAGGAAAACTTATTATAAGGCCGTCCCCAATGAAAGTTGCAATTGAATCTCCTACACTTTTAGAACGAATTCAAAGAGACATATGTGGGCCTATAATTCCATCATGTGGACCATTTCAGTATTTTATGGTAGTAATAGATGCATCGATGCGTTGGTCACATGTTTGTTTATTATCTGCTTGCAATATTGCTTTTGCAAGACTCTTTGCTCAAATAATCTAATTACGGGCAAAATTTCTAGATTATACAATCAAGAAAATTTGTCTTGATAATGTAGGAGAATTTACATCCCAAGCTTTTAATGATTATTGCACGTAAATTAGGATTATTGTAGAACATTGTTTACATGCATACGCAGAATGGGTTAGCATAATCTTTTATTAAAAGAATGAAATTAATTGCGAGGCCTTTACTTATGAAAACAAAGAAATTAATTGCTAAAACAAAATTACCAAGTTATGCTTGGGGACATGTCATATTACATGCAGTAGCACTTATTCACATAAGGCCAACTGCATATCATAAATACTCCCCATTACAACTTGTTTTAGGTCAAGAACCAGATATTTCTCATCTAAGATTTTTTGGTTGCGTGGTATATGTTTCAATTGCTCCACCACAACGCACTAAGATGGGTCCTCAAAGAAGGCTGGGAATTTATGTTGGATTTGAATCTCCGTCAATTATTAAATATCTTGAACCCTTGACAGGTGATCCTTTTACTGCATGATTTGTAGACTGTCAATTATATGAGACAATTTTCCTAGCATTGGGGGAAGAGAAACAACAGCTAGAAAAACAAAAAATTTTATGGAATGCGTCGTCTTTATTGCATTATGATCCTTGTACGAATCAATGTGAATTAGAAGTTTAGAAAATCACATTTGCAAAAAATTTCAAACTAGTTAGCTAATGCATTTACTAATGTTAAGAAAGTGACAAAATCACATATACCAGTTGAAAATGCTCATATTCGAATTGATGTCCCTACGGGGCAAACTACTAATGTATTAGCAAACAAGTCTAAGGCACGCCAAAAGTGTGGTAGACCTATCGGTTCTAAGGATAAAAATCCAAGAAAGAAAAAAGAGCAAAATAAGCAGGTTGGCACTTCTAAAGTTACTAATATTCATGAAGAGCCTGTGAGCGAAATAGTTGACATAACTGTACAAGAAACCCTAGAAGAGGTTCAGGTACCTGAAAATGATGTTAATGAAGAGATCTCAATAAGTTATGTAACTTCAAGAAAATGATGGATCTGAAATGAAATTATTGTCAATAATGTATTTGCATATGCAGTAGCTCTTGAAATTACAAAAAAACGAGGATCTTAAACCGAAGTTCGTTGAAGAATGTCGATGTAGAAATGATTGGGCAAAATGGAAAGACGCAATCCAGGCATAACTAAATTCACTTGAAAAACGCCAAGTCTTTGGACCTATTGTCCAAACACCTAAATGTGTAAAATCTGTAGGCTACAAATGGGTATTTATGCAAAAACGTAATGAGAAAAATGAAGTTGTGAGATACAAAGCACGACTTGTAGCCTAAGGTTTTTCACAGAGACTTGGTATTGATTATGAGAAAACATATTCTCTAGTGGTGGATGCAATTACATTCAGATTTTTTATTAGCCTGGCAATTAAAAAAGGACTTCATATGCGTCTAATGGATGCTGTAGCAGCTTATCTGTATGGATCACTTGATAGTGATATTTACTTGAAAGTCCTTGAAGGACTAAAAATGCCTGAAGCATGTAATTCAAAACCCTAGAAAAATATTTTCGATTAAATTACAAAGATCTTTGTATAGATTAAAGCAATCTGGACGCATGTGGTATAATCGTCTCAATGAATATCTTTTGAAAGAATGATATATCAACAATTCAATTTGTCCATGTGTTTTATCAAGAAATCAAACTCTAGATTTGCTATTATTGCAGTTTATGTTGATGATTTGAATATTATTGGGACTCCTGAAGAACTTAATGAGACGATAGCATATTTAAAAAATGAATTTGAAATTAAAGATTTGGGTAAAACAAAATTTTGTCTCGGCTTGCAGATCGAACATTTATGTGGAGGGATTTTTGTTCATCAATCAACTTATATTGATAAGGTATTAAAACGTTTTAATATGGATAAATCCCATCCATGGAGTTCCCCCATGGTTGTTCGACCCCTTGATGTGAAAAGGACCCATTTTGTCCTCGAGAGGAAAATGAAGAGATTCTTGGTCCAGAAGTACCATATCTTAGTGTTGTTGGAGTACTAATGTATCTTGCTAATTGCACGAGACCTAACATAGCATTTTCTATTAGTTTACTAGCAAGATATAGTTCTTCACCAGCTCGAAGACACTGGAATGGTGTTAAACAAATACTTCGTTATCTTCGCGGTACATTAGATATGAGATTGTTTTACTTGTAGGGCTTGAAGTCATAGTTGATTGGATATGCATATGCTGGATATTTGTCAGATCCACATAAAGCGCGATCACAAACTGGGTACATGTTCACATATGGTAGTATTGCTATATCTTGGTGCTCCACAAAGCAAACTCTTACGGCTACATCTTCAAATCACGCTACAATATTAACAATTCATGAGGCAAGTCCAGAATGTGTGTGGTTATCCCTAGTGCATCATATAAGAGATACATGTGATCTCTCATTTGTCAAAGGAAGTCCAACACTATTGTATGAAGATAATGCAGCTTGTATCGCTCAACTCAAAGGAGGTTACATTAAAGAAGAAAGAACTGAGCATATTTCACCAAAATTCTTTCTCACGCACGAGCTTCAAAAGAAAGGAGAAATAGATGTCCATCAAATTCGCTCCAGTGATAATTTAGCAGATTTATTTACAAAGGCACTTCCTATGACCATATTTGAGAAATTAGTGCCTCAGACTAGCATGCGTTGGCTCATAGATCGCTGAAGAAGACATGTCAACATGAGGGGGACCTTTGCGTACTGTACTCTTTTTGCCTTAACCTAGATTTCATCCCATTGGGTTTTCCTTGCAATGTTTTTAATGAGGCAGTTATAAAGCGCAAATCCTACTAGAATAATGTACTATTTTTCCCTTCACTAAGATTTTTCCCACAGGGTTTTTTCTTAGTAAGGTTTTTAACGAGGCATATTCTTAGTAGGTAGCATCCAAGGGAGAGTGTTGTAAATCAATTATATTGGATGCCACATCTTAGGATTCCATAACCTACATGGATATTAAGTCACTCATTTAGACCCCATTATTTTCCCTCGTAATATTGTGTATTATTCTCCATAACTCCTATCTTAATTTTGCATGTAACCTATGTAACTTATGTCTTCTCCTATAAACTCTAGTTATGATCCTTAGACTATAAATAGAGGAAGTATTTGCTTGTATGAATACTTCTTACTAGAAAAGAATACAAAACTTCTTTTGTCTCTCATATTTCTCTCATGCTCTCTCTTATTCTTTTAGTTTCATACAATTGTAGTTTTTATTATTATTTTATAACCGGCTATATTTTATCTGTTCAAGAAGTCGGAATCAAGTCTGGCTTCTCCACCTTTGCACGATTTCTTCATGCAGCCCCTCACGCTGTCTCTCTTCCTCTCTCACACTAACAACCCTAGCTTTCTCTTTCTTTCTAATCCTTTAAAAGTTCTAAACTCTTAACCTAGATTAGGTCCCAAGAAAAATCCCTCATAACTCCATTAAAACTCAAGATTTTGAAGAAATTGAGTCTAAGGTCTATATAAACTAAGATATGCTTTTAAATTATATTTTGACTCTTAAATTTCAGATTTTAGAGGTCTTTTATGCGGTTCTTTGTGGTAATCTAAGTTTGGTGTATGATTGAGTTTTTCTTTTAACTGTTAAAACTTGCCCTCTTGTCTAATGAGAAATTGTTAGTTTTGGGTTTCATATTTCACCATGTTTAACATTAGCAATCAGATTTGCATGAAGGATGTTTCATAAAAAGCTTAATTTAAGTCTCAAAATTTTTGTTTTAGTTGTTGTAACACTGTATTCATGATAATATTTCATGATAATATTAATGTAGGTTCTTGCATGTTGATCAGTTTGGGTTTGTGATATATTTTAATACTTGCAATAAGTTTTCCATAGAGACTACAATGACTTCAATTGGATAAGTAGATGATTTTATCTAAATTTTTAAGTCACATTTTACTAGAATGTGTTATAAGATTTTCTTTTCTCTCTAACATGTCTATATGCATTTAATTTTTTTTTTTTAAATTAGTAAATTTAAATTTAAGGAAACTGATTTATGAGCATGAAATAAACTCATTAAGGATCACATAGAATTTTGAATAACTTAAAAGCTTATTTCTAAAAGGAATTATGAATTTTTACATTCGACTATGTTTTTGGAATCAATGATAAGTTTTCTCTCGACCTGTGTATGCCATTTTTTTTTTTTTTTTTTTTTTTTTTTGTATTGTTAGCTTTCAATAGGAGTAAACTGATTAATGGGCAAGATATAGAATCGTTAAGGGTGATGCAGAATTTTCAATCAGTCAAAAAACTTATATATACATATATATATATATATATATATATATATGGAGTTATGAATTTTTAAGTTGACAATGTTGCTGAAATATGTTTTAGCTTTTTATGCGACCTGTCTGTACATTTTTATATTTTAAAATTTTAGTAGATTTAAATTTGAAAAACTGATTTGTGGTCAAACTATTGCTTATGATTTAAATTTTAGTGCATGATTTAAATGGGTGTTTAGGAAAAGAAAATTAAAGGACAATTTAAACTATTAATAATAGTTTAATGACAACTCAAATTGTTGAATGTTAGAATTCACCTCACCTTAAATTTTAACAATTTGAATTGTTGTCAACAGTCTAATAGTTTCAGATTATACTTTTTTTCTCTTTTTCATTTTAATCTTAAAAATGTCATAACTTTCTTCGTTTTAATTCCGATTAAAATGATTTTTTTAATGTATTCATAATGAAGAGAGGAACAAATCTCTACCCATATTGCATATTTTTTAAAGACATTTATAATAAATGTTTAGCACTTTATCCAAACACAGTTTAGATTTTATTGTTAATTTAAATTATAATTTATTTACATATCCAAAGACCAATTCGAATCATAATTTGAATTACCACAATTCAAATTCTACAGTTGTAACAAAAAATGTTCAAATCTCCACAGATTGAATTATTGAACTAAACAAGCCATTAATTTTTAATATTTGAAAACAAAGAGTTTGAGTTGTAATCGGGTCAAGGTAAAAAAGAAGTCGAGGCCGAAGCCAACCTAAGGAATGAGGCCAATGCTGGTCTGTGCCGACTCTCTGGTGGGAAACAAGGTCGAGGCCAGGGTGGGGTCAACACCAAGTCGGAATTGAACTAAGGTCCATTCCAACCTGGGGTTGCACCAATTTATCAAATTGACGTCCACTATGTTGGTCGTAATATAGCAGAAATGCAACAGAATTGCATTTTAAAATTTTTGCAACCAATTCAGGATCTCACAAACTAATTGCATAAAATAATTAATCTTAAGCATAGATTAATTACCTCTTTAGCAAAACAAATCTACTGAGTCTTTCATTTTTTCACAGCCTCGTCTCGTGGTAGTAATCGCTGAGGTTTCTCAACCTTCAATCTTCTACACTATTCTCCACTCTTTAAATCAATTGGTGCGTGGATACTGTTTATTGACATCGATCAGTTTTCTCCTTCCATTCTTTTTTAATTAGTAGGCCTACACAGTGACAGATTTATTTCAGGGTAACACTTAAAATATAAAACTAAAATAGTAATTATAAAACATTAGTTAATAAATCCGTATATAAATTATACAGCTAATCAGCAAACATATTTAACGTTTTTGAAGCATTGCATAATAAAATTTTTATTGGTATTCCTAAAGATCGTATTTGCTTACGTAAATGCTTGAATTATCTTATTTATATATATTTATTTATTCGCACATTATTTGGTTCTGGAACGTTCTAACAAATAAAAAAATAAGTAAAACGTTGATTTGGCAAGCTCTCATCACGTCTTTGCACAATTGATGGAAACTATTAGATAACATATTACTTTACGGGTCTAATCAAACTCCTCAATACCATTAGACCAAAAAGTTTTAGCCACCTCTCCTAAACCCTACTCATATTCACCTTTAAACAATCACCATTTAGGAGAAAAAAAAACTTCTAATTATTTGATTTATTATTATTTGTTTTCAGGTATTGGAAAGATGTCTTCATATTTTGATGCTTCCTTCATAGTTCAAACAGATCCTTTCTTCGGTTATCCATAAATTTTGTGTTGTAGATATTCATAAATATTTGAGTGTGGTTTTATCATTTATGTAACTGGTAGTGATTACCTCTCCCAAAGAGATAAGGGAAGAAATTTTAATAGGGCCTAGTAGCCACAAATTGTCAAAGACTAATACGACCTTGTTCGCTTTGTAGATTCGAGTTTTCAATTCGAGTTAAGATGTGTCATTTTTTAAGAATTTTTAACTATAGTAGAAAAGTTAGATATAATATTTTCTAAGAGTTTTTAACTCTAAAAAATCTAAAACTGAATACTTGAATCGTGAAATAAATGAGTCCTAGATGTCTCCTTTCACGAACCCAAACAGCAAAGAAAATCAATATGGCAATTTGTTGGCCACTTCAACTATTCTATTCAACTATATTATATATATTATAATAGGAACAAAAACATAGAGGCTTGCTGGTTAAGAAATTCGTGTCAACGAACATGTATAAAAGGGCATAAATCCCTACTAGAAATCTTAAAAGAGACTTTGATAAGTTGTTTCTTCATAATATAAACTGCGCTTATATGGCTGAAGAAGTGAAGCTTTTTGGTTTCTGGGTAAGCCCATTTAACCGCAGAGTAGATATCGCTCTGAAACTGAAAGACATTGATTACGAATACCATGAAGAGGACCTGTCCAACAAGAGTTCTTTGCTCATCAAATACAACCCAATTCACAAGAAGGTTCCGGTGCTCGTCCACCAGGACAAGCCATTAGCAGAGTCCCAAGTTATTCTCGAATACATAGACGAGACCTGGGAAAACTATCCCATATTGCCAAAAGACCCCTATGAAAGAGCCAAGGCGCGTTTCTGGGCGCGCTTCATTGACGACAAGGTAAAAGAATCTTCTTTTAGAGTTTAAGGAGGAAGAAGAATTTGACTTTATAAAGGATTGAACATCTATCTTAAAATGTAAACTTATTAATTGGGGCGGTTCAATATTTTTATATGCATGTTATTATGTATATATTTAGACAATATACGTCTCAGGTATTTTACCTTTAACATCTTCCTCCTTCAATTTTTTCAACTAGAACTTTAATTTTGGCCAACATTAAGTTTGTTGTATATTTTGAACTGATGAAAATTTTGAATTGGTTGCTATGAACAATTCAGTGTTGGCCTGCGATATGGAAGGCTTACAGCAACAAAGATGAGCGAGAGAAGGCCGTGGAAGAATCGATTGAGCATCTCAAGTTTCTGGAGAACGAGCTCGACGACAACTTCTTTGGAGGAGGAACTGTTGGGCTTGTGGACATTGTGGGCAATATTATAGCACATTGGCTTCCAGTACTTCAAGAAGTTGCGGGTGTAGAGATTCTGACAGAACAGAAATTTCCTAAGCTTTGTCGATGGAGCCATGAGTTTGTGAATCACAGTGTTGTTAAGGAAGTTCTGCCTTCCAAGGAAAAACTGATTGCTTGGTTGAGGGCTCATCTGGAAAGCATATCTTCCTAATAAGTTGGTCTATAATATATGGTAATGGTACGAGAGATGTACCTTTAAGAGTTCTTTTTATCCTTCCTTGAAGATGTTTGTTTGTGATGTCAAAATAAAGCATAAGCCTTGTGTAAGGTCACAAAAATAAATGGGTTTATGATAATGTATTGTATCTTTTGTTATAATGCCACTTAGATGGAATATATAGTATGGATGTTGGGAACTCGAAGACCTTTGAGTGGGAATTATGAGTTTGACTCTACTTGTAATTTTTAATTATTATAAATACGAAGGCACATAGTATGACATGTTTTTTCTTTTAAAATAAATAAATAAATAAGTTACGTTTCGTCTTTCTAGCCCATTCTTATTGCGCGACGCAATCTAACCAAGTGACTTTTCGTAGAGAATTGGTGGAGGATGGCTAGGTTGGGGCATGACAGTGTAAGAGGGTGTTTAGTATAAGTATTCGTGTCATGGTTCGATTCATAGTTCGTGGTTAATTAAAGTATTTTTCTCATAAAAAACAAACATAAATTAAGAATAATTTTGAATTATAATTCTGAATCTGTGAACCAAATGTTCATTAAGTTTCACAATGGCAATGAGAAGTGCAAAAATCTCCCATAGTATTTTACCCTTGTCGTCTAAAAATCGCTTTACCAATAAGTACCTGCCAATCGAGAGGGGTATTCTGATTCGCAGCTTCTCCTCTTGATTGGTAGGCTTCTTGTACACAACAGGCACAGGAGGATGGCAAGCGGGCAAATGGAGAGTTTATTTTTTAGTTTTTTTCTTTAGTTTTTGGCCTTTTTCACCTTTAGTCCATGACTTACTCCGAACACTAACGATCTCCCTTTAGTCTTGCAAACCTACTTCAAACCAGAATCCACAAGTGCAAAATATAACAGAAAATTAAGCCAAGAACACTCATAATCATATTTTTGTCTCACAATAGTAGCCCTAAAATGTGAATCATGATATTTGATCAATTAAATAAACAACGCCTAACCATAGAAACTCGTCCAGGTATATCATTCTAAGTTTAATGTGGAAACTTCTATGAGATTAACATCAAAATCAATTCCAATTGCCACAATATTCAATTCGAATTCAAAACAAATATCATCGCAAATATCATATTATTTGGGACGCCTTTTCGTTGCAAAAAATGGATTACCTTAGCAGTAAAAATCCGCGCCATTGAAATTTGCGCTCTAAAATTATTTGCTACGACATTTAACTTATTAGCGACGACATAATTATTTTATTTAACGGGATGTAATTGCAACAACATGTCGTTGCAAATATTGTATTATTTGTGACCACAAATATCATCGCAAAAAATGTCGTCGCAAATGGCCTTTATTGTTGTAGTGTTCTTCATTTTAATTCTGATTGAGATGATTTTTTTCAATGTATGCATTATGAAGAGAGAAATAAATCTCCATCCATATTGCATATTTTCTAATGTCATTTATATTTTTATAAGATTTGTTACAAAACTCTAATGACAGTTTTTGACACTTTATTAAAATATAGTTCAAATTTTATTCCCAATCAAATTACAATTTATTTGCATCTCCATACAACAGTTCAGATCATAATTTGAATTACCACAATTCAGATTTTCTAGTTCTAAGTAAAAAGAATCACATCTCTACAGTTTGAGTTGTTGAACCAAATAAGCTCCCAGTTTTTAATTTTTGAAAACAAAGGGTACGTTTGGAATTATTTTTGAAAACGTTTGCGCACGTCTTTTGAGGCATGAAAATGAAAACGGTCTACAAATCGCAATTGTCTAATAAAAGTTTTGAAAACGGAAATGAAAACAAAACCTAATGAGAATGATTTTTGTGAAGAAAGTAGAAAACGATTGAAAATTGTTTTCCCTTTTCCGTTTTCATTTTCTTGTACTATCAACAAAGTTATATTAAATAATTAATTATTAATTACTAATTATATTATATATTAATTAATAATTAATAAATAGATATACTTAATAACTAATAAATAGATAGTAATTACATAATTATTAATTAAATATTAATTTATTACTATTAATTTTTTAATTTTATTAATTAAATAATAAATAACATAGTAATTAATTATTTAGTTAAAGATTAATTGCCAAAAAATAATTATATAAGATATTAACAATAAAATAAGTAATAATAAGTTATTAAATAAATAATTAATAATTAATATATCAATCATATATTATGTTAATTATAATCTATTAATTAGTAAATAGTTGATAAATAAAAAATAAATAGTAATTACTCAATTAATAATTAATATTAAATTATAATTATCAATATGTAATATACTAATCAATAATAATTAATAATTAATGATGAGTAATTGATCATTATAAAAAGAACAATAAGCAAAAATTGATCTTGTGATATATCAAATGATATAATATTAAATAAACATTAGTAATTAATTAACTAACTATTAAATTATGTAACTAAAAGTTAATAATTTAAGCAGTAATTGGAATATTAATAAATTATGTATATATCATAATAAATTAAATAGTTACTAATAATATAATAAATATGAGTGCATTGCTAACATAATAATTACTTATCATTAATTGCTAATTATTATTTTTTAATTATTTAGCATATTAATTTATTATATATATAGTTTAATTATTAGTATACTCATTAATGATAATTTATCTATTATTATTATATTATTAATATATTAATTTTTATTTGGTAAAAAATTATCAATTATTAATTACTTAATATATTAATTTAAGATTATTATTTACATGTACTCGATACAAATATAATGTAACCAAATATGATTTCAGTTTTTTATCATACTTAAAATTAATTTCTTAAAAGACTACCAAACTAATTTCAAAATCAGTTCTAAAATAATTTTCAAAAAAATCTTATATTTATTTTTGTATCAAAAATAAAACTATTTGAAAAACATTTTCAAACGGGCCAAAAGAGTTTAGGTTGTAGTCGAATCAAGGTAAAAAAGAGGTCGAGACCGAACTAAGGAATGAGGCCATAAATTACACAGCTATTCAGCTAACATATTTAACGTTTTTGAAGCTTTGCATAATAAAAGTTTTATTGGTATTCCTAGCAATCGTATTTGCTTACGTAAATGCTCGAATTATCTTATTTATATATATATATATATATATATTCGCACATTCTTTGGTTCTGGAACGTTCTAACAAATAATATAATATAATAGGGCCTGGTAGGCACAAATTGTCAAAGACTACTCTTTTCACCGATCCAAACAGCAAAGAAAATCAACATGGCGATTTATTGACCACTTCAACTATTCAACTTATTATATATATTATAATAGCAACAAAAACATAGAGGCTTGCTGGTTAAGAAAGCTGTTCGTTTATAATAGCAACAAAAACATAGAGGCTTGCTGGTTAAGAAAGCCGTGTCAACAAACTTGTCTAAAAGGGCATAAATCCCTGCTAGAAAGCTTAAAACACACTTTTATAAGTTGTTTTTTCACAATATAAACTTTGCTTATATGGCTGAAGCAGTGAAGCTTTTTGGTTCCTTTGGAAGCGCTTTTAGCCTCAGAGTAGATATCGCTCTGAAACTGAAAGGCATTGATTACGAATACCATGAAGAAGACTTGTCCAACAAGAGTTCGTTGCTCATCAAATACAACCCAATTCACAAGAAGATTCCGGTGCTCGTCCACCATGACAAGCCCTTAGCAGAGTCCCAAGTTATTCTCGAATACATAGACGAGACCTGGGAAAACTATCCCATATTGCCAAAAGACCCCTATGAAAGAGCCAAAGCGCGTTTCTGGGCACGCTTCATTGACGATAAGGTAAAAGAATTTTCTTTTAGAGTTTAAGGAGGGAGAAGAATTTGACTTTAAATGTAAACTTGTTGTTAAGTGGGGTGGTTTAATATTTTTATATGTCTGTGATGACTCGGGTATTTTATCTTTTAACATCTTCCTCCTTCTATTTTTTCAACTAGAACTTTAATTTTGGCCAAGATTAAGTTTGTTGTGTATTTTGAACTGATGAAAATTTTGAATTGGTTGCTATGAACAATTCAGTGTTTTCCTGAGATATGGAAGGCTTACTGGAGCAAAGATGAGCGAAAGAAGGCCGTGGAAGAATTGATTCAGCTTCTCAAGTTTCTGGAGAACGAGCTCAACGACAACTTCTTTGGAGGAGAGACTGTTGGGCTTGTGGACATTGTGGGCAATCTTATAGCACATTGGCTTCCAGTACTTCATGAAGTTGAGGGTGTAGAGATACTGACAGAAGAGAAATTTCCTAAGCTTTGTCGATGGAGCCATGAGTTTGTGAATCACAGTGTTGTTAAGGAAGTTCTGCCTTCCAGGGAAAAACTTATTGCTTTCTTCAGGGCTCGTTTTGAAAGCACATCTTCCTAATAAGTTGGTCTATAATATATGGTAATGGTACGAGAGATGTACCTTTAAGAGTTCTTTTTATCCTTCGTTGAAGATGTTTGTATGTGATGTCAAAATAAAGCATAGGCCTTGTGTAATGTCACAAAAATGAATGGGTTTATGATAATGTATTGCATCTTTTGTTGTAATGCCTCTTAGATGGAATATATAGTATGGATGTTGGGAACTCGAAGACCTTTGAGTGGGGATTATGAGTTCAACTTTACTTGTAATTTTTAATTATTATAAATAAGACGGCACATATTATGACGTATTTTTTCTTTTTTTTAATTAAATAAATAAGTTACGTTTCATCTTTTTAGGTCATTCTTGTTGCGCCACGCAATCTGATCAAGCGACTTTTCATAGAGAATTGGCGGAGGATGGCTAAGTTCGGGCATGACAGTCTAAGAGGGTGTTTTGTATGAGTATTCATGTCATGGTTTGAATCATAGTTCATGATTTATTATAATATTTTTTCTTATAAAAAATTCACGTAAATTAAGAATAATTCTGAATCCGTGAATCAAACGCCCACTAAGTTTTATAATGGCAATGAGAAGAGCAAAAATCTCCGGTAGTATTTTACCTTTTTCGTCTAAGAATCGCTTTACCAGCAAGTACCCACCAATCGAGAGGGGTATTCTAATTCGCAGCTTCTCCTCTTGATTGGTACGCTTCTTGTACACAACATGCACAGGAGGATGGCGAGCGGGCAAATGGAGAGTTTTTTTTTATAGTTTTTTTCTTTATTTTTTGGCCTTTTTCACCTTTAGTCCATGACTTACTCCAAACACTAACGATCTCCCTTTTGTCTTACGAACCTACTTCAGACCAGAATCCACAAGTGCAATATATAACAAAAAATTAAGCCCAGAACATACATAATTATATTTTTGTCTCATAATAGTAGCCCTAAAGAGGCTTTAAATTTGTATAATCATTCAACTATATTATATATGTTATAATAGCAACAAAAACGTAGAGGCTTTCTATGCCGTGTCAACAAACATATATAAAAGGGCACAAATCCCTGCTAGAAAGCTTAAAAGTGACTTTTATAAGTTGTTTTTTCACAATATAAACTGTGCTTATATGGCTGAAGAAGTGATGGTTTTTGGTGTCTGGGGAAGCCCTTTTAGCCGCAGAGTAGATATCGCTCTGAAACTGGAAGGCATTGATTACGAATACCATGAAGAAGAGCTGTCCAACAAGAGTTCGTTGCTCATCAAATACAACCCAATTCACAAGAAGGTTCCGGTGCTCGTCCACCACGACAAGCCCTTAGTAGAGTCCCAAGTTATTGTCGAATACATAGACGAGACATGAGAAATCTATCCCATATTGCCAAAAGACCCCTATGAAAGAGCCAAGGCGCGTTTTTGGGCACGCTTCATTGACGACAAGATAAAAGAATTTTCTTTTAGAGTTTAAGGAGGGAGAAGAATTTGGCTTAAAATGTAAACTTGTTGTTAAGAGGGGTGGTTCAATATTTTTATATGTCTGTGATGACTCGGGTATTTTATCTTTTAACATCTTCCTCCTTCCATTTTTTCAACTAGAACTTTAATTTTGGCCAAGATTAAGTTTGTTGTGTATTTTGAACTGATGAAAATTTTGAATTGGTTGCTATGAACAATTCAGTGTTTTCCTGAGATATGGAAGGCTTACTGGAGCAAAGATGGGCGAGAGAAGGCCGTGGAAGAATTGATTGAGCTTCTCAAGTTTCTGGAGAACGAGCTCAACGACAACTTCTTTGGAGGAGAAACTGTTGGGCTTGTGGACATTGTGGGCAATCTTATAGCACATTGGCTTCAAGTACTTCATGAAGTTGAGGGTGTAGAGATACTGACAGAAGAGAAATTTCCTAAGCTTTGTTGATGGAGCCATGAGTTTGTGAATCACAGTGTTGTTAAGGAAGTTCTGCCTTCCAGGGAAAAACTGATTGCTTACTTCAGGGCTGGTTTCGAAAGCACGTCTTCCTAATAAGTGGTCTATTATATATGGTAATGGTACGAGAGATGTACCTTTAAGAGTTCTTTTTATCCTTCCTTGAAGATGTTTGTTTGTGATGTCATAATAAAGCATAGGCGTTGTGTAATGTCACAAAAATAAATGGGTTTATTATAATGTATAGTATCTTTTGTTATAATATGGATGTTGGGAACTCAAAGACCTTTAGGTGGGGATTATGAGTTCGACTCTAGTTGTAATTTTTAAGAAGGGATGTTTTTGCCTTTTTTTTAAATAAATAAATAAGTGGCGTTTTTATCTGTTCAAGAGGTCAGAATCAAGTCTGGCTTCTCCACAATTGCACGATTTCTTCATGCAGCCCCTCATGCTCTCTCTCTCTTCGTCTCTCATACTAAAAACCCTAGCTTTCTCTTTCTTTCTAATCCTTGAAAAAATCTTAACTCTTAACCAAGATTAGGTCTCAAGAAAAATCCCTCAAAAGTTCATTAAAACTCAAGATTTTGAAAAAAATTTAGGGTCCAAGGTCTATATAAACTAAGATATGCTTTTAAACTATATTTTGACTCTTCAATTTCAGATTTTAGAGGTCTTTTATGCGGTTCTTTTTGGTAATCTAAGTTTGGTGTATGATTGAGTTTTTCTTTTGTCTGTTACAACTTGTTCTCTTGTCTGATGAGAAATTGGTAGTTTTGGATTTCATATTTTACCATGTTTAACATTAGCAATCAGATTTGCATGAAGGATGTTTCATAAAAAGCTTAATTTACGTTTCAAAATTATTGTTTTAGTTGTTGTAACACTGTATTCATGATAATATTTCATGATAATATTAATGTAGGTTCTTGCATGTTGATCAATTTGGGTTTGTGATATATTTTAATACTTGCAATAAGTTTTCCATAGAGACTACAATGACTTGAATTGGATAAGTAGATGATTTTATCCAAATTTTTAACAGTCACATTTTACTAGAATGTGTTATAAGATTTTCTTTTCTCTCTAACATGTCTATATACATTTAAATTTTTTTTTTTTAAATTAGTAGCTTTAAATTTAAGGAAACTGATTTATGAACATGAAATAAACTCATTAAGGATCACATAGAATTTTGAATAACTTAAAAGCTTATTTCTGAAAGGAATTATGTATTTTTACATTCGACTACGTTTTTGGAATCAATGATAAGTTTTCTCTCGACCTGTGTATGCCTTTTTTTTTTTTTTTTTTTTTTTTTTTTTTTTTTTTGTTAGCTTTAAATAGGAGTAAACTGATTAATGGGCAACATATAGAATCGTTAAGGGTGATGCAGAATTTTCAATCAGTCAAAAAACTTATATATATACATATATATATATATATATATATATATGGAGTTATGAATTTTTAAGTTGACAATGTTGCTGAAATATGTTTTAGCTTTTTATGCGATCTGTCTGTACATTTTTATATTTTAAAAATTTAGTAGATTTAAATTTGGAAAAACTGATTTGTGGTCAAACTATTGCTTATGATTTAAATTTTAGTGCATGATTTAAATGGGTGTTTAGGAAAAGAAAATTAAAGGACAATTTAAACCATTAATAATAGTTTAATGACAACACAAATTGTTGATTTTAGAATTCACCTCACCTTAAATTTTAACAATCTGAATTGTTGTCAACAGTCCAATAGTTTTAGATTATACTTTTTTTCTCTTTTTAATTTTAATCTTAAAAATGTCATAACTTTCTTCGTTTTAATTCCGATTGAAATTATTTTTTTAATGTGTTCATAATGAAGAGAGGAACAAATCTCTACCCATATTGCATATTTTTTAAAGACATTTATAATAAAGGTTTATAATGATTTTTAAAAAACTCAAATGACATTTTTTAGCACTTTATCGAAACACATTTTAAATTTTATTGTTAATTTAAATTATAATTTATTTACATATCCAAAGACCAATTCGAATCATAATTTGAATTACCACATTTCAAATTTTACAGTTCTAACAAAATATGTTGAAATCTCCATAGGTTGAATTATTGAACTAAACAAGCCATTAATTTTTAATATTTGAAAACAAAGAGTTTGAGTTGTAGTCGGGTCAAGGTAAAAAAGAAGTCGAGGCCGAAGCCGAACTAAGGAATGAGGCCAATGCTGGTCTGTGCCGACTCTCTGGTGGGAAACAAGGTCGAGGCCATGGTGAGGTCAACACCAAGTCGGGATTGAACTAAGGTCCATTCCAACCCGGGGTTGCACCAATTTATCAAATTGACGTCCACTATGTTGGTCGTAATATAGCAGAGATGCAACAGAATTGCATTTTAAAATTTTTGCAACCAATTCAGGATCTCACAAACTAATTGCATAAAATAATTAATCTTAAGCATAGATTAATTACCTCTTTAGCAAAACAAATCTACTGAGTCTTTCATTTTTTCACAGCCTCGTCTCGTGGTAGTAATCGCTGAGGTTTCTCAACCTTCAATCTTCTACACTATTCTCCACTCTTTAAATCAATTGGTGTGTGGATACTATTTATTGACATCGATCAGTTTTCTCCTTCCATTCTTTGTTAATTAGTAGGCCTACACAGTGACAGATTTATTTCAGGGTAACACTTAAAATATAAAACTAAAATAGTAATTATAAAATATTAGTTAATAAATCCGTTTATAAATTATACAGCTAATCAGCCAACATATTTAACGTTTTTGAAGCATTGCATAATAAAATTTTTATTGGTATTCCTAAAGATCGTATTTGCTTACGTAAATGCTTGAATTATCTTATTTATATATATTTATTTATTCGCACATTATTTGGTTCTGGAACGTTCTAACAAATAAAAAAGTAAGTAAAACGTTGATTTGGCAAGCTCTCATCACGTCTATGCACAATTGATGGAAACTATAAGATAATATATTACTTTACGGGTCTAATCAAACTCCTCAATACCTTTAGACCAAAAAGTTTTAGGCACCTCTCCTAAACCCTACTCATATTCACCTTGAAACAATCACCATTTAGGAGAAAAAAAACTTCTAATTATTTGATTTATTATTATTTGTTTTCAGGTATTGGAAAGATGTCTTCATATTTTGATGCTTCCTTCATAGTTCAAACAGATCCTTTCTTCGGTTATCCATAAATTTTGTGTTGTAGATATTCATAAATATTTGAGTGTGGTTTTATCATTTATGTAACTGGTAGTGATTACCTCTCCCAAAGAGATAAGGGAAGAAATTTTAATAGGGCCTAGTAGCCACAAATTGTCAAAGACTAATACGACCTTGTTCGCTTTGTAGATTCGAGTTTTCAATTCGAGTTAAGATGTGTCATTTTTTAAGAATTTTTAACTATAGTAGAAAAGTTAGATGTAATATTTTCTAAGAGTTTTTTACTCTAAAAAATCTAAAACTGAATACTTGAATCGGTGAAATAAATGACTCCTGGATGTCTCCTTTCACCGACCCAAACAACAAAGAAAATTAATATGGCAATTTATTGGCCACTTCAACTATTCAACTATTCAACAATATTATATATGTTATAATAGCAACAAAAACATAGAGGCTTGCTGGTTAAGAAATCCGTGTCAACGAACATGTATAAAAGGGCATAAATCCCTACTAGAAATCTTAAGAGACTTTTATAAGTTGTTTTTTCATAATATAAACTGCGCTTATATGGCTGAAGAAGTGAAGCTTTTTGGTTTCTAGGGAAGCCCATTTAGCCGCAGAGTAGATATCGCTCTGAAACTGAAAGGCATTGATTACAAATACCATGAAGAAGACCTATCCAACAAGAGTTCTTTGCTCATCAGATACAACCCAATTCACAAGAAGGTTCCGGTGCTCGTCCACCAGGACAAGCCATTAGCAGAGTCCCAAGTTATTCTCGAATACATAGAAGAGACTTGGGAAAACTATCCCATATTGCCAAAAGACCCCTATGAAAGAGCCAAGGCGTGTTTCTGGGCGCGCTTCATTGACGACAAGGTAAAAAAATTTTCTTTTAGAGTTTAAGGAGGGAGAAGAATTTGACTTTAAATGTAAACTTGTTGTTAAGTGGGGTTGTTCAACATTTTTATATGCCTGTGATTATATTTATATTTAGATAAACTCGGGTATTTTATCCTTTAACATCTCCTTCCTTCCATTTTTTCAACTAGAACTTTAATTTTGGCCAAGATTAAGTTTTTTGTGTATTTTGAACTGATGAAAATTTTGAATTGGTTGCTATGAACAATTCAGTGTTTTCCTGCAATATGGAAGGCATACTCGAGCAAAGATGAGCGAGAGAAGGCCGTGGAAGAATCGATTTAACTTCTCAAGTTTCTGGAGAACGAGCTCAACGACAACTTCTTTGGAGGAGAAACTGTTGGGCTTGTGGACATTGTGGGCAGTTTAATAACACATTGGCTTCCAGTACTTCAGGAAGTTGCAGGTGTAGAGATACTGACAGAAGAGAAATTTCCTAAGCTTTGTCGATGGAGCCATGAGTTTGTGAATCACAGTGTTGTTAAGGAAGTCCTGCCTTCCAGGGAAAAACTGATTGCTTTGTTAAGGGCTCATTTGGAAAGCATATCTTCCTAATAAGTTGGTCTATAATATATGGTAATGGTACGAGAGATGTACCTTTAAGAGTTCTTTTTATCCTTCCTTGAAGATGTTTGTTTGTGATGTCAAAATAAAGCATAGGCCTTGTGTAAGGTCACAAAAATAAATGGGTTTATAATAATGTATTGTATCTTTTGTATCTTTTGTATCACAAAAATTGTTTTCCCTTTTCTATTTTCATTTTCTTGTACTATCAACAAAGTTATATTAAATAATTAATTATTAATTACTAATTATATTATATATTAATTAATAATTAATAAATAGATATACTTAATAACTAATAAATAGATAGTAATTACTTAGTTATTAATTAAATATTAATTTATTACTATTAATTTTTTAATTTTATTAATAAAATAATAAATAACATAGTAATTAATTATTTAGTTAAAGATTAATTGCCAAAAAATAATTATATAACATATTAACAATAAAATATGTAATAATAAGTTATTAAATAAATAATTAATAATTAATACATCAATCATATATTATGTTAATTATAATCTATTAATTAGTAAATAGTTGGTAAATAAAAAATAAATAGTAATTACTCAATTAATAATTAATATTAAATTTTAAATATCAATATGTAATATACTAATCAATAATAATTAATAATTAATAATTAGTAATTAATCATTATAAAAAGAACAATAACCAAAAATTGATCATGTGATATATCAAATAATATAATATTAAATAAACATTAGTAATTAATTAACTAACTATTAAATTATTGAACTAAAAGTTAATAATTTAAGCAGTAATTGGAATATTAATAAATTATGTATATACAAATTATTTTTCTTAATACATTAAATAGTTACTAATAATATAATGAATATGAGTGCATTGCTAACATAATAATTACTTATCATTAATTGCTAATTATTATTTTTTATTTATTTAGCATATTAATTTATTGTATATAATGTTTAATTATTAGTTACAGATTAATGATAATTTATTCATTATTATTATATTATTAATATATTAATTCTTATTTGGTAAAAAATTATCAATTATTAATTACTTAATATATTAATTTAAGATTACTAACATGCACTCAAAACAAATATAATGTAACCAAATACGATTTCAATTTTTTATCATACTCAAATCAATCTCTTAAAAGACCACCAAACGTAATTTTAGAATCAGTTCTAAAATAATTTTCAAAATAATATTATTTTCATTTTTGTACCAAAAACAAAATCATTTTAAAAATATTATCAAACGGGCTTAAAGAGTTTAGGTTGTAGTCGAATCAAGGTAAAAAAGAGGTTGAGACCGAACTAAGGAATGAGGCCATAAATTACACAACTATTCAGCCAACATATTTGACGTTTTTGAAGCTTTGCATAATAAAATTATTATTGGTATTCCTAGCAATCGTATTTGCTTACGTAAATGCTCGAATTATCTTATTTATATTTATTTATTTATTCGCACATTATTTGGTTCTTGAACGTTCCAACAAATAAAAAAGACAAGTAAAACGTTGAATTGGCAAGCTCACATAAATTTATGTAATTGGTAGTGGTTACCTCTCCCAAAGAGAAGAGGAAAGAAATTTTACCGACCCAAACAGCAAAGAAAATCAATATTTCTGATCTTATTATATATATTATAATAGCAGCAAAAGCATAGAGGCTTGCTGGTTAAGAAAGCCGTGTCAACAAACATGTATAAAAGGGCATAAATCCCTGCTAGAAAGCTTAAAAGAGACTTTTATAAGTTGTTTTTTCACAATATAAACTGTGCTTATATGGCTGCAGAAGTGAAGGTTTTTGGTGTCTGGGAAAGCGCTTTTAGTCGCAGAGTAGATATCGCTCTGAAACTGAAAGGCATTAATTACGAATACCATGAAGAAGACCTGTCTAACAAGAGTTCGTTGCTCATCAAATACAACCCAATTCACAAGAAGGTTCCGGTGCTCGTCCACCACGACAAGCCCTTAGCAGAGTCCCAAGTTATTCTCGAATACATAGACGAGACCTGGGAAAACTATCCCATATTGCCAAAAGACCCCTATGAAAGAGCCAAGGCGCGTTTCTGGGCGCGCTTCATTGACGACAAGGTAAAAGAATTTTCTTTTAGAGTTTAGGAGGGAGAAGAATTTGACTTTAAATGTAAACTTGTTGTTAAGTGTGGTTGTTCAACATTTTTATATGCCTGTGATTATATTTATATTTAGATAAACTCGGGTATTTTATCTTTTAACATCTTTTTCCTTCTATTTTTTCAACTAGAACTTTAATTTTGGCCAAGATTAAGGTTGTTGTGTATTTTGAACTGATGAAAATTTTGAATTGGTTGCTATGAACAATTCAGTGTTTGCCTGCCATATTGAAGGCTTACTCGAGCAAAGATGAGCGAGAGAAGGCCGTGGAAGAATCGATTGAGCTTCTCAAGTTTCTGGAGAACGAGCTCAACGACAACTTCTTTGGAGGAGAAACTGTTGGGCTTGTGGACATTGTGGGCAGTTTAATAACACATTGGCTACCAGTACTTCAAGAAGTTGCGGGTGTAGAGATACTGACAGAAGAGAAATTTCCTAAGCTTTGTCGATGGAGCCATGAGTTTGTGAATCACAGTGTTGTTAAGGAAGTTCTGCCTTCCAAGGAAAAACTGATTGCTTACTTCAGGGCTCGTTTGGAAAGCACATCTTCCTAATAAGTGGTCTATTATATATCGTAATGGTACGAGAGATGTACCTTTAAGAGTTCTTTTTATCCTTCCTTGAAGATGTTTGTTTGTGATGTCAAAATAAAGCATAGGTGTCGTGTAATGTCACAAAAATAAATGGGTTTATGATAATGTATAGTATCTTTTGTTATAATATGGATGTTGGGAACTCAAAGACCTTTAGGTGGGGATTATCATGAGTTCGACTCTAGTTGTAATTTTTAAGAAGGCATGTTTTTGCCTTTTTTTTTTTAAATAAATAAGTTGCGTTTTTATCTGTTCAAGAGGTCAGAATCAAGTCTGGCTTCTCCACCATTGCACGATTTCTTCATGCAGCCCCTCACGCTGTCTCTCTTCGTCTCTCATACTAACAACCCTAGCTTTCTCTTTCTTTCTAATCCTTCAAAAGTTCTTAACTCTTAACCAAGATTAGGTCTCAAGAAAAATCCCTCAAAACTCCATTAAAACTCAAGATTTTGAAAACTTTTAGAGTCTAAGGTCTATATAAACTAAGAAATGCTTTTAAACAATATTTTGACTCTTAAATTTCAGATTTTAGAGGTCTTTTATGTGGTTCTTTGTGGTAATCTAAGTTTGGTGTTTGATTGAGTTTTTCTTTTAACTGTTAAAACTTGTTCTCCTGTCTAATGAGAAATTGATAGTTTTGGGTTTTATATTTTACCCTGTTTAACATTAGCAATCAGATTTGCATGAAGGATGTTTCATAAAAAAGCTTAATTTACGTCTCAAAATTTTTGTTTTAGTTGTTGCAACACTATATTCATGATAATATTTATGTAGAATTTAGGTTGCAGTCAAAACAGGCCAAAAGAATTTAGGTTGCAGTCAAATCAAGGTAAAAAAGACGTCGAGACCGAACTAAGGAATGAGGCCATAAATTACACAGTTATTCAGCCAACATATTTAACGTTTTTGAAGCTTTGCATAATAAAAGTTTTATTGGTATTCCTAGCAATCGTATTTGCTTACGTAAATGCTCGAATTATCTTATATACATATATATATATATATTTATTTATTTATTTATTTATTCGCACATTCTTTGGTTCTGGAACGTTCCAACAAATAAAATGACAAGTAAAACGTTGAATTGGCAAGCTCTCGTAAAGACAAGTACTAAAGACAAGTAAAACGCATTTGTCTAATAAAAGTTTTGAAAACCGAAATGAAAACAAAACCTAATGAGAATGATTTTTGTGAAGAAAGTAGAAAATGATTGAAAATTATTTTCCCTTTTCTGTTTTCATTTTCTTGTACTATCAATAAAGTTATATTAAATAATTAATTATTAATTACTAATTATATTATATATTAATTAATAATTAATAAATAGATATACTTAATAACTAATAATAGATAGTAATTACTTAGTTATTAATTAAATATTAATTTATTACTATTAAGTTTTTAATTTTATTAATAAAATAATAAATAACATAGTAATTAATTATTTAGTTAAAGATTAATTGCCAAAAAATAATTATATAACATATTAACAATAAAATAAGTAATAATAAGTTATTAAATAAATAATTAATAATTAATATATCAATCATATATTATGTTAATTATAATCTATTAATTAGTAAATAGTTGGTAAATAAAAAATAAATAGTAATTACTCAATTAATAATTAATATTAAATTATAATTATCAATATGTAATATATTAATCAATAATAATTAATAATTAATAATTAGTAATTAATCATTATAAAAAGAACAATAACCAAAAATTGATCATGTGATATATCAAATAATATAATATTAAATAAACATTAGTAATTAATTAACTAACTATTAAATTATTGAACTAAAAGTTAATAATTTAAGCAGTAATTGGAATATTAATAAATTATATATATACTAATTATTTTTCTTAATACATTAAATAGTTACTAATAATATAATGAATATGAGTGCATTGCTAACATAATAATTACTTATCATTAATTGCTAATTATTATTTTTTATTTATTTAGCATATTAATTTATTATATATATAGTTTAATTATTAGTATACTCATTAATGATAATTTATCCATAATTATTATATTATTAATATATTAATTTTTATTTGGTAAAAAATTATCAATTATTAATTACTTAATATATTAATTTAAGATTATTATTTACATGTACTCAAAACAAATATAATGTAACCAAATACGATTTCTGTTTTTTATCATACTTAAATCAGTTTTTTAAAAGACCACCAAACTAATTTCATAATAAGCTCTAAAATAATTTTCAAAATAATCTTATTTTTATTTTTGTATCAAAAATAAAACTATTTTAAAAACATTTTCAAACGGGCCAAAATAGTTTAGGTTGTAGTCGAATCAAGGGAAAAAAGAGGTCGAGACCGAACTAAGGAATGAGGCCATAAATTACACAGCTATTGAGGCAACATATTTAACGTCTTTGAAGCTTTGCATAATAAAAGTTTTATTGGTATTCCTAGCAATCGTATTTTATTATGAGTGAAAAGAAAAGGGGGAAAATAGAGAAGCCAAAATGAATGAATTTTTCACTCTGTATTGAATTGACTATTCGTTACATTAGTGAATATATATATATATATATATATATATACAGCTGTACAAGTACACATGTACGAGAGCACGTGTGAGCTACAATAGTGAACTAAGCACTAACCGACTCTAGAAAACTAACAACAAATTCTAAACTAACTAACAACCTAAAACTCCCCCTCAAGATGGATTGTGGATATCCTTGATAGCCATCTTGGATAGTAAACAAAACAAAAAAGGAGCAGGCAAAGCCTTGGTAAACAAATCAGTAAGCTGATGTTGAGAACGTATGGGCAGAAGCTTGATTGTGCCATCAGCAACTTTATCTCGAACAAAGTGGCAATCAATTTCAATATGCTTGGTGCGTTCATGAAAAATAGGATTAGATGCAATATGGACCGCAGCCTGATTATCACAAAACAACAAGGTTGGAGCGGAAGCAGGAAAATTGAAACTAACAAGAAGTTGCTGAATCCAAACAATCTCACTGGTGACTGCAGCCAAGGCACGATATTCAGCTTCGGCAGAGGACCGAGCTATTGTAGTCTACTTTTTGGCTTTCCAAGAGACCAAAGAATCGCCAAGAAAAATACAAAAACCAGTAACGGACATGCGTGAATCAAGACAAGATGCCCAATCAGCATCAGAAAACGCCTTGAGCTGCATAGAAGAAGAGGAGGAAAAAAATAAACCCTGCCCAAGCTTATTCTTAAGGTACCGCAGAAGATGGTGAGTGGCCTGCAAATGAGGAACCCGTGGCTTGGACAAAAACTAGCTGAGTTTATGCACAGCAAAGGTAATGTTAGGACGGGAAAGAGTGAGGTACAACAACTGGCCAATGAGACGCCTATACTGAGAAGGATCCGGCAAAAGTTCCCCATCTGTAGCATTAAGCTGGATTTTAGGATCCATTGGAACAACCGCAGGCTTGGAGGCCAAGAACCCCGTGTCTTCAAGAAGTTGCAAGGTATAGTGTCGCTGCGAAAGAACAATACCCTTGGAGGCCCGAGCAATCTCCAGACCAAGAAAATACTTCAATGAACGAAGATCCTTGAGCTTGAACTGAGTATGCAAAAACTCCTTGAGAGAAGCAATGACAGCATGAGACGGACCAGTAATGATGATGACATCAACGTAAACCAACAAGGCTACAAAGTTGGATCCCGAGCCTTTAACAAAAAGAGAGTAATCAGATTTTGACTGAGTGA
This sequence comes from Morus alba, assembly GCA_012066045.3. Taxonomy (NCBI): domain Eukaryota; kingdom Viridiplantae; phylum Streptophyta; class Magnoliopsida; order Rosales; family Moraceae; genus Morus; species Morus alba. Next base: position 1,807,107 of record CP050235.2, read on the forward strand.
ATCCAAACTTTATCAAGGCATGAGAAAACTTTGAGTACCATTGCCGTAAAGCTTGTTTAAGGCCGTAAATTGACTTATGAAGCTTGTACACAAGCTTCTGTGCATGATTAACCGCAATATCCTGACTTTGATAACCAAGAAGAGACTTCTTCAAATAAATCCCCATTTAAAAATGCATTATTAACATCCAACTGCACCAAATGCCAGCCATGACTTGCAGCAAGAGCAAGCAAAATTTTGACAGTAACTAACTTGGCAACCGGAGAAAAATTTTCAGTGAAATCCACCCCCTCTTGTTGTGTATAGCCCTTAGCAACCAAGTGAGCTTTATATCGATCAATCGAACCATTAGCTTTATACTTGATTTTGTACACCCATTTGCATCCAATGGAGTGTTTTCCAACAGGCAAAGGAACAAGAGACCATGTCTTGTTGAGTTCAATGGCAGACAATTCTTCCTTCATAGCATCTTGCCAATGTGAAAATTTGACAGCTTGGTGGAAAAACTGGGGTTCAAATTGGGAAGAAACATTTAAAACAAAATGCTTATGGGAAGAAGAGAGAGAATCATAAGAGATGTGGCGAGATAAAGGATATAATGATCTGGACTGGGAAAAGGGCTGAAGAGAAACCAAACTACAATGGAAATCATGAAGATAAGAAGGTGGATGAATATTCCTGGAAGAACGTCTCAGTGGAACTATGGCTGATGTAAAACCATGGTCTGGGGAAGGAAATGAGGAAGAAACGGTGTGAGGCTGAAAAGATGATGAAATAGAATCAAGAGATGGAGAAGGCAAAACGAAATCAGCAAAAGGATCCACCAAGGAATCTGTGTGAACAACCGTATGAAATGGAAAAACATCCTCATGGAACACAACATCCCGAGAAACAAAAAATTGTTTTGTCTTCACATCATACAACTTGTAACCTTTCATGTCGGTTGGATAACCCAAGAAAACACAAACCCGAGCTCTAGGATCAAACTTGGTTCTGTGAATTTGCAGAGTGGAGGCAAAAGCCAAACAGCCAAACACCCGAAGAGACAAATAATTCACAGAAGTTTTATAAAGCAGTTCAAAAGGAGACTTGTTGCCAAGAAAAGGGGAAGGGGTCCTATTTATGAGAAATGTCGTTGTAAGGACACATTCACTCCAAAAAGAAAGTGGAACTCTTGACTGAAAATACAGTGCCCGTGCAACATTCAAGAGATGTTGGTATTTACGCTCCACCACAGAATTTTGTTGAGGTCGATCAACACACGAAAATTGATGTAAAACACCCTTGTCAGAGAAAAACTCAGAAAAATCTAGCTCCTTAGCATTATCAAAACGAAAAGCCTTTATTTTGTTGTCAAACTGAGTATGGATCAAATTAAAGAAACGAGGTAAAATCTTGATTGCATCAGACTTGTGTTTAAGAAGGAAAACCCATGTAAATCTTGTACAATCATCAACAAGAGTGAGGAAAAATCTATGACCAGACCTAGCACTCAAATGATAAGGGCCCCATATATCACAATGTACAAGATCAAAAGGAAATTGTGATTTATGATTATGAGAAACAAAAGGTAATCTCTGCTGCTTTGCCAATGGACAAATGTAGCAGGGACTATTGTTATTACAAAATGGATCAGGAAAACGTAAAGTGTCTTTCAAGACTCCTAATACTTTGGAAGACAAATGGCCTAATCGACAATGCCAAGTATGGAAGGAAGCATTATTTACACTTTACGTTCAGAAATTTACTTTATCGACAATCCAAATATGTTCAGAGGAAATATAAGATGCCGAAGGAATAGAAAAACATATACCTGTCAAAAGTGTACCTGAGGAATCCTCTGGCTGATTATGAGTTATAATTGAAGCAGCCAAATGAGAAGAAAGCATGCTCATCAGGTGCTGATATTGGTTGCCGTTCAAGGTTTTGATGAAACCCCCAACGTCTCCAGTGCTTTGGTCTTCAGAAACAGGCTTGTTAGAAATCTGATTTACAGAAGCATTCTGGCCTTTTTGCTTTGACTTGAATCCAGGAGGATAACCATGGAGCTTGTAACACCGATCAACAGTGTGACGGTGGTAATTACAATGAGTACAGAAAGGCCTTTCCTTCTTTGGATAACGATTACCACCAGAAAAACCTGCCTTTACGCTGGACTTCTTACCAACATCATTGCGAACAACAAATGCCGAATTGTTAATAGGATCAAAATTCCTAGAGGTGACTTGAGTGCTAACCGTTCTTTGACGTTCCTCTTGAGAAATAAGAGAAAACACCTTGTTTATGGGCGGAATGGGGTCCAGAAGCAACAATTGACCACAAATTTGAGAGAAAGATTCATTCAATCCCATTAGGAAAGACATAACGTGCTCCATTTGGAAATAGGAAGTTAAATCCGTTACTCCACCGCAAGTGCATCTTCCACAGGTGCAATTAGGGCGGAAATTGCTCAATTCCTCCCACAACGCTTTCAATTTGGTGAAATAAACACCAACAGAATTTTGATTCTGATTGTGATTAATCAGTTCTCGATGAAGTTGAAAAATCCTAGGTCCATTACTTTGTTGGAATCGATCCTTAAGATCAATCCAAATTTCACAAGCAGATTAATGATACTCGCAGAAATTTCTTTCGATACGGAGTTCAAAATCCAGGAGATAACAACATTATTATTTCTTGTCCACGAATTGAGAAGGTTCAAATCAGTACCTTCTGGTTTCGGAATAGAACCGTCAATGAACCCTAACTTGTTCTTCACAAAAAGAGCAATTATCATCGCTCGACTCCAGGAGGCGTAGTTGTCGCCGGTCAACTATTGTGAGACAAGCGCAAGGCCAGGACTGTCGGAATGATGAAGAAAATAAGGACTCAAGGGATCGTCAATGGCGGACTTGCCAGAAGAAGAAGAATCACCAGATTTCGGAGTTCCCATGGAGATTGAAAAAAAATCAACTGGAAATTGAAGAAAAACTCAACCGGAAATTGAAGAATGTTGAGGAAGAGAATCAACTCGTGAAGAAATTGGAGAACACTCAACAATCTTGTAGAAGAAGAATCGAGAGAAAAGAAAAAAATCAAACGGTGAGCGAATCGCGCTCTAATACCATATTACGAGTGAAAAGAAAAGAGGGAAAACAGAGAAGCCAAAATGAATGAATTCTTCACTCTGTACAAGTACACGTGTACGAGAGCACGTGTAAGCTACAATAGTGAACTAAGCACTAACCGACTCTAGAAAACTAACAACAAATTCTAAACTAACGAACAACCTAAAATATTTGCTTACGTAAATGCTCGAATTATCTTATTTATATATATATATATATATATATATATATATATATTCGCACATTCTTTGGTTCTGGAACGTTCCAACAAATAAAAAGACAAGTAAAACGTTGAATTGGCAAGCTCTCATAAAGACAAGCACTAAAGACAAGTAAAACGTTCCAGATGTCTTCTTTCATCACCTGTGTGTGGATACTTGTCACCACTCCCATAGAGAAGAGGAAAGAAATTTTAATAGGGCCTGGTAGGCACAAATTGTCAAAGACTACTCTTTTCACCGAACGAAACAGCAAAGAAAATCAATATGGCGATTTATTGACCACTTCAACTATTCAACTTATTATATATATTATAATAGCAACAAAAACATAGAGGCTTGCTGGTTAAGAAAGCCGTTCGTTTATAATAGCAACAAAAACATAGAGGCTTGCTGGTTAAGAAAGCCGTTCGTTTATAATAGCAACAAAAACATAGAGGCTTGCTGGTTAAGAAAGCCGTGTCAACTCAACAAACATGTATAGGAGGGCATAAATCCCTGATAGAAAGCTTAAAACACACTTTTATAAGTTGTTTTTTCACAATATAAACTTTGCTTATATGGCTGAAGCAGTGAAGCTTTTTGGTTCCTTTGGAAGCGCTTTTGGCCTCAGAGTAGATATCGCTCTGAAACTTAAAGGCATTGATTACGAATACCATGAAAAAGACCTGTCCAACAAGAGTTCGTTGCTCATCAAATACAACCCAATTCACAAGAAGGTTTCGGTGCTCGTCCACCACGACAAGCCCTTAGCAGAGTCCCAAGTTATTCTCGAATACATAGACGAGACCTGGGAAAACTATCCCATATTGCCAAAAGACCCCTATGAAAGAGCCAAGGCACGTTTCTGGGCGCGCTTCATTGACGACAAGGTAAAAGAATTTTCTTTTAGAGTTTAAGGAGGGAGAAGAATTTGACTTAAAATGTAAACTTGTTGTTAAGTGGGGTGATTTAATATTTTTATATGTCTGTAATGACTCAGGTATTTTATCTTTTAACATCTTCCTTCTTCCATTTTTTCAACTAGAACTTTAATTTTAGCCAAGATTAAGTTTGTTGTGTATTTTGAACTGATGAAAATTTTGAATTGGTTGCTATGAACAATTCAGTGTTTACCTGAGATATGGAAGGCTTACTATAGCAAAGATGGGCGAGAGAAGGCCGTGGAAGAATTGATTGAGCTTCTCAAGTTTCTGGAGAACGAGCTCAACGACAACTTCTTTGGAGGAGAAACTGTTGGGCTTGTAGACATTGTGGGCAATCTTATAGCACATTGGCTTCCAGTACTTTATGAATTTGCGGGTGTAGAGATACTGACAGAAGAGAAATTTCCTAAGCTTTGTCGATGGAGCCATGAGTTTGTGAATCACAGTGTTGTTAAGGAAGTTCTGCCTTCCAGAGAAAAACTGATTGCTTTCTTCAGGGCTCGTTTGAAAAGCACATCTTCCTAATAAGTTGGTCTATAATATATATATATATGGTAATGGTACGAGAGATGTACCTTCAAGAGTTCTTTTTATCCTTCCTTGAAGATGTTTGTTTGTGATGTCAAAATAAAGCATAGGCGTTGTGTATTGTCAGAAAAATAAATGGGTTTAGTATAATGTATTGTTTCTTTTGTTATAATGCCTCTTAGCTGGAATAAATAATATGGACGTTGGGAACTCGAAGATCTTCGGGTGGGGGGTTATGAGTTGGACTCTATTTGTAATTTTTAATTATTATATATAAGAAGGTACGTGTTATGACATGTGTTTTTTTTTTTTTTTTTTAAATAAATAAATAAGTTGCGTTTTTATCTATTCAAGAGGTGAGAATCAAGTCTGGCTTCTCCACCATTGCACGATTTCTTCATGCAGCCCCTCACGCTGTCTCTCTTCCTCTCTCACACTAACAACCCTAGCTTTCTCTTTCTTTCTAGTCCTTCAAAAGTTCTAAACTCTAAACCAAGATTAGTTCTCAAGAAAAATCCCTCATAACTCCATTAAAACTCAAGATTTTGAAGAAATTTTAGAGTCTAAGGTCTATATAAACTAAGATATGCTTTTAAGCAATATTTTGACTCTTAAATTTCAGATTTTAGAGGTCTTTTATGTGGTTCTTTGTGGTAATCTATGTTTGGTGTTTGATTGAGTTTTTCTTTTAACTGTTAAAACTTGTTCTCCTGTCTAATGAGAAATTTTTAGTTTTGGGTTTTATATTTTACCCTGTTTAACATTAGCAATCAGATTTTGCATGAAGGATGTTTCATAAAAAAAGCTTAATTTATGTCTCAAAATTTTTGTTTTAGTTGTTGCAACACTATATTCATGATAATATTAATGTAGGTTCTTGCATGTTGATCAGTTTGGGTTTGTGATATATTTGATTACTTTCAATAAGCTTTCCATAGAGACTAAAATAACTTCAATTGGATGAGTAGATGATTTTATCTGAATTTTTAACAGTCACAATGTTGCTACAATGTGTTATAAGATTTTCTCTCTAACATGTCTATGTGCATTTATTTTTTAAAATTAGTAGCTTTAAATTTAAGGAAACTGATTTATGAGTGAGAAATAAACACATTAAGGGTCACATAGAATTTTGAATCACTTAAAAAGCTTATTTCTAAAGGGAATTATGAATTTTTACATTCGACTATGTTTTTGGAATCAGTGATATCATAATTCTCCAACCATCAACTCTCCAATCTTCAAGATGCTCTCTCCTTTAGAATTATTGAAATAAAAATCCTAACCAAAACTTTTTTTTTTTTTTTTTTTTTCATTCTTTTCTGGGTATTGTGCTGAAAGAGGTCTGGTGGGTGGAAATAGGCTTCAATTTCTCACGTAAAGAAGGAAAGCATAGCTGCCAGTCGTCACGATGCAAATGGACAGAGGAAAAGTCATGCCACGTGGCGAGCCACAGATGGGTGAAACGAGGGTACACGCGTGAGTAACGAGGCTGCATTGCAGCAGATTCAGCATTTGCTGAAGTGGGGCGCTGACAGGGCTGGTTGACACGTCTGGGCTGCTGACGCGTGAAGTCTACTTGCGCGTTGGAATTCAACTTCTGCTGATCGGATGGCTATTCTCGCGCATGAAGAGGCTAGGTGACACCTGCAAGTGGGATAGTGCTGGTCAAATTGCCACAATTACTCTCTTAACATAATTAACCTACACAAATGAGGAGATAATACATAATTACAAGGAAAAAACTCTCACATAAAATTATATATCAATTTAAATTAAAAATTTAAATTAATGAATTAAATTAATTCTAAATAAAATTAAAATAAAATAAGGTCATGTTCATTTCACTGATTCAAATTTAGAATTTGAGTTTTATTACAATAAAAAGTTCTTATAAATAATTACATTTAAATTTTTTGTTATAATAAAAAATTCTCACATAAAGTCACATTTCAATTCGAATTAAAAACTTAAAAGCAAAGAACTAAACGTACTCTAAAACTATACTAAAAATCAAATAAAATAAAAAAATTCTCAACACCAACGTCACTATAAATGCAAATAAGAGCGAAAATAACTCTCTTTTATAGAATTATCACCCAAATCTAAAACTCAGCAAGGCTGAATGGAGAATGCAAGAGCTAGGTAGATCTCTACTCGTTGAAGAGAGAAGAAAGAGTTTGTCGAGAGGGAAGAGAGAGAAGAAAGAACTTTGCGCATGGCTAGGTTGTGCAAGGCATGGTAACGATGAGGTAGCCTAGGATTGTGTGCCAAGGGATTGGGTTGTGATAGGGTGTGGCTGCGATGATGTAGTTGTTTGGGTAGAGTTGATCCCACCGGATCTTGGCTCGTCAGGGCTGGGCTCGCTAGATAGAAAAGAGAGATAGAGTTAGTCAAGAGAGTGAGAGTTTTTGGGAAAAGAGAAATAGATAGAATTTTTTATTTTAAGTCTTTTTTTAGTTTTAAATGTTTAAAACTATTTTTAGAATTTTTTTTTAATTATTGATTTCTAATTAATCAATAAAGAGAATGGAAATACAAGAGGAGCTAAAAATAATATCCAGTTTTATTAATATTCAGTTCTTATTCAAGAAAAAAAAAAAAGTAGAATTGACATTTTGCGTCCAAAAAAAGGGCCTTAAAATATTTAAAAAACAAAAAGTTTTTTAAAACATCAAGATACCTAATTTACATTATAAAAAAAAAAATACAGGTATCAAACGCATATTTTTATATAATACATGCTATCAAAGTGAAATTTTCCCTCATTTGAACTTGTTGATTTTTATTGTAACTTAATAATTTTCTAATGTTTGCTTATTTAAACACAATAAGATAAGATAATTTTACAGGCTACTAACAAAAAAACACAAATACTAACCACGTAATAGATTCAACTTTTCGCTGCTTATTATCCGTTGTTATAGAATGTACTTGACATGGTTTCCTGCGTATTGTAAGCATGGCATGTGAGAAATAGTATAGTGGGCTTTTTTGTGTGTGGACAGTAAAGGGCGCGTTCGGTATCCTCTTCTCCAAACATTTTTAAATTATTCTTTTAGAGTGTAATTTGATTATAGTTTTTGAATTAAATTTAAGTTATAATTTAAATTGAAGTTAGAATTTAAATAAAATTAAATAAATATGAAACTTAAAAAAACGTGAACTCGAATACAGTTAAAACTTAAATTTTATAGACAAAAGATTATGTCTATTATTTTATCAAAAAATATTTTTTTTTTATTTTTTAAAAAAAAGACTATAAACGTTTGATTTATAAATTTAAAATTATTTTTAATTTACGATATTTTTATAAAAAAAAATATTATAATAAATTAACATATCTATTGTTTTATTAAAAATGATTTTTTATTTTTTTAAAAATTATGAACATTTAATTCATAAATTTAAAATTATTTTTAATTTATATATATTTTTTATAAAAAAAATATTATAATAAATTACAGCATAAATTCACCAATTAAACGTAATATTAATTAGAGACTTTTATTATTATTTTTTTGGATTTTATTTTTTTTGCATCGGGTTTTTGGGGATTCGTCATCGATTAGTGGTTCGATTCACATAATTTTTCTCTAAAAATCACTAAAATGGTTCAAATCTTATTCAATTCATTTTAATCGTACGGTGAGCAAGTCATGTTCGTAGGCATCGAATTCGGTTGGATTCAAAATGTTTGGATAACGACCCATACCCAGCCACAACTTCGACAATAGTCCCAGAAACTTTTTTTCTAATATGTATATTTATAAAAAGACAATCCCAGAAGTTCAAATCTTTGTACAACCTCCTTCATTTGATTCTCCTATAACTTGTGCTTCCTCAAAAACCCCTCAGAAAGCAGTGCTTTTTCCGTCTTTTCCGTTCAAACTCTCTCTCTCTCTCTCTCTCTCTCTCTCTCTCTCTCTCGGGGAGTTTGGGGGTTTCTTTCCGGGGATCTTCAATGCATTTCTTTCGGTATGAATGTTCTTGGTTTGTCTACAGAATGATAAATTCGGGGAGAAAAAGAAAAAAAGGAGCAATAAAACAACACATTCTGAAATGACAAAACTCATTTTTGAATAAAAACAAAAATCAATAGAACCAAAATATGCTTTTGCTGGGGTGAGGGAGATGGGCTTGTCGTCGCGGATCTGGGAGGCTCGTGAGAGAACTGGGTCGCCGAGCGTGGTTGGCGCCAGAGTGTTGACTCGCAGATCTGAAGCGGCGTAGGGCGTGTGGGCTTGCCAGGGCTAGGCGGTGCGAATGGATTGAGTGTGCCATAGGGGTGAGCTTGCCATTTTCAGTTTTCTCCGGGAAGACGATGGCGTTGGGTTTTGCGGTAAGGGATTTTACGCCGGAGTTTGTGAAGTTTCGTTGTTTTGCGATAGGAGCGGTAGCGCTTGGGGCGAGTGGTTTCAATCTGGGTTTTCCTTGCTTTTTGGTCAGTTTCGAATATGGATTGCATTTCAGATTAAAAAAAAAAAAAAAATCTCATTTAAGCTAAGAAAAGAGAAAAAAAAAAATTTAGGTCTCCTTCATTTCATTTATTTGAGTTTAAAATTTAAGTTTTATTATGAGAAAAAATTTTTATAAATAATTATATTTAATTTTTTTTTAAAAAAAAAATTTTTATATAAAAAATATCTCATTTTAAATTAAAAAGAGAAAATAAATAAATAAATAAAGCACCCTTCTACAGAAATTTTGTTCTTCGCTTTAGCAGAGAGAAACGACGATTATGGCCATAGAAGATGAAAGTTTTTTAAATTTTTTTATTTTGTGCCCCAAAAAAAAAAAAAAAATTTCATATATCAAAAGATAAAACTAATTTTTAATTATTACTTTTGCCGTTAGAAGTGCCGCTTCAGTAATAAGCTCTCCACCGTTTAAGTGTAGAACCATCGTCTAATTACCAATTAAAACTATCAACACCACCAGTTCTACCGGTATGTTTAAAAGGCCCATCCCATTAATAAAGTCCCTTTTTTTTAATGTTTAAGTTGGTTTTCAAATTTTGCTTAAATTTATTTAAATTGAGGAGATAAGAGAGAGCTAAATAGTATTTTATTAATTTTTTAAAAAATATTTATATTAAATAACATATTTATAAGACGTTTAGTTAAAAGATTCAAATTAAGATTTAAATTATGATTTATGATAAGCATATAAAATATGTTATTTATTAGAAATCTTAGTAAAAACTTTTATATTTTATTTATCAGAAACCTTAGTAAAAAAATTTATAAGTCATTTTTGAATTAACCTTTATAAAAAAAATATAAAATATGTTATTTATTAGAAACCTTAGTAAAAAAAAAATTTAATGTTATTTATCAGAAACCTTAGTAAAAAAATTTATAAGTCATTTACCAGAAACCTTAATAAAAAAAATTGTATATGTTATTTACCAGAAACCTTAGTAAAAAAATTTTAATGTTATTTACGAGAAACCTTAGTAAAACAATCACATCTAACTTTTTGCTACAGTAGGGACCTCTCACATTTTCAATCTATCCAAAAGATAATATTAGATGTGAGCGAAGGTCTATGTACACTTTCCCACACCGAATTGTGGCTTAAATCAATATCTTTTTTTGAAAATCACAATTAAAATAAAATTGAATAATAATTCTATGTCCTTCCCTGTTCCCCTTGCGACCGTCGCCGCCCTCCCACCGGCCCATCCCCATCACGTCCGGCCCCCGTGACTCCCAACCTCTGGCGAGGGCTAACTATGTCTGCTCAGATCCCCACGCTCTAGAAGATGGAACCAAAAAAAGAAAATATTCACATAAGACTGAAACTAAGGGGTCGATAGTTTCGTATATTCAAATACAGAATCAACCAACAAACCCATGGTCTGAGTAAACCCCACGGGCCCAAAAATTCACTCCACTTTCCGGCGACGGCAGTCCACCCAATCAATAACCCACCCCCTCGGTCTGGTTGGTCTTCCCCATGGCGGTGCCTCGACGGCACCAAGCCAGCCTTCCGTCCTAAGGATGAGGGCTCCTCCTCCGACTTCTCTGACAAATTACGCATGCAGCCAGCAAATTTTATATTTCTTTTTAATTTTATTTTTCACTTTTTGCTTCTCTTTTGATCAATCAGATCAAATCAAAAGTTATGGATTCTCTATTCAATTTCTCCATTTTATTCTTCAATATATAAAAATAGCAGCTTATTAGACAACAAAGAAGGCTCTTTTTTCCCCTATATTCGACATGTGTTTCCCTTTCAAAGTTTTTGCATATCAAATCAAAAGTGAATTGGAACAGATTCATGGGAAAAGCGAAGAGTAAAAAGAACTTGCGTGGGTTTTTGACTGATATTAATTTGAAGTATCCATGAATATTTGTTGATCTGCATAATCTGGGTTTTTCTGGGTTCTTGGTGTGTTAGTTTAAACTGGGTTCTTGGTCAAAACTAAATCTTTAATGAGTAAGGACTTGTGTAATTGGAGAGTGGGTTAAGGTTAATTTCTGGTTTTTGCCAATCCCGTCGGAGGAGGACTTCCGTCGGAGAAGGGGCGAGATTACGTCGTCATCGGCGGAGACGTGGTTCGCTTGGCACCTTTGTCGGAGGGGCAGATGGAGTTTGAGAGAGTCTGTGTGAAGAAAAGATTTTCAACAACTCACACTACCATAGATTTTCTCTATTTGTTGTAATTTATTGTAAAACTATGATTGTTTGAACAGTCAAACTTTGTTTATGATTTAAACCTTATGATTCAAACCTTAGTTTATGATTTAAATTAGTATTTGGGAGAGAAAAATTTAAAGAAAATTTAAATCATTGATAATAATTTAAGAATAACTTAAATTATTGATTTTATAATTCACTTTCCCCTTAAATTTTAATAATCTTGCCTCATTTATTTTACCGATTTAAGTTTTTAATTTTAAATTTTTACAGTAAAAAATTCTCTAAAAATATCACATCTAATTTTTTCTACTACTGTGAAAAGCTCTAAAAAAATATAACATCTCAGCTCAAATTGAAAACTCGAATCTGCGAAGTGAACGGGCCTAAATTGTTGTCATCAATTCAATAGTTTCATATTCTACTTTTTTTCTCTCTTTAATTTCAATTTTAAAAATATCATAACTTCTTCGTTTTAATTCCGATTGAGATGCTTTTTTTTTTCAATGTGTTGATAATGAATAGAGAAATAAATCTCCACCCATATTGCATATTTTATAATGTCATTTATAATAAATTTTTATAAGATTTGTTACAAAACTCTAATGACAGTTTTTAACACTTTATTTAAATACAGTTTGAATTTTATTCTCAATCAAATTAAAATTTATTTGCATATCTAAACAACAGTTTGGATCATAATTTGAATCACCATAGTTCAGATTCTACAGTTCTAAGCAAAAATGGTCAAAGCTCTACAGTTTGAGTTGTTGAACCAAATAAGCACCTAGTTTTTAATATTTGAAGACAAATGGTGCATTTAGAATTGTTTTTTAAAACGTTTCTACACATCTTTTGAGGCATGAAAATGAAAATGGTTTACAAATCACATTTGTCTAATAAAAATTTTAAAAATAGTAATAAAAATAAAAAACAATGTGCATGTTTGGAACCGTTTTTAAAAACGGTCTTCACATATTTCGAGAAGCGAAAAATGAAAATGATAATGCAACGACGTTTGTTTAATAAATGTTTTGAAAACGAAAATAGAGAGTATGATTTTTGTAAAGGAATTAGAAAACAGTTGAAAGTTATTTTCACATTTTTGTTTTCATTTTTTTAGTACTTATCAATAATATTATAATATATTAATTAATAATTATAAGCAAATATGACTTCACTTTTTTATTACACTAAAAAAAAAATCTTAAAAAACTAACTAAATGTAATTTCAAAATCGGTCCAAAATAATTTTTAAAACAATCTCATTTTTATTTTTTATTAAAAATAAAATCATTTTTAAACTAATTCCAAACGCACCCATTAAGAATAATTTTTGTGAAGAAAGTAGAAAACGATTGAAAGTTTTTTTCCTCTTTTCGTTTTCATTTTCTTGTACTATCAACAAAGTTATAATAAATAATTCATTATTAATTACTAATTATATTATATATTAATTAATAATTAATAAATAGATACACTTAATAACTAATAAATAGATAGTAATTTCTTAATTATTAATTAAATATTAATTTATTACTGTTAAGTTTTAAATTTTATTAATAAAATAATAAATAACATAGTAATTAATTATTTAGTTAAAGATTAATTACCAAAAATTAATTATATAACATATAAACAATAAAACAAGTAATAATAGGCTATTAAATAAATAATTAATAATTAATATATCAATCATATATTATATTAATTATAATCTATTAATTAGCAAATAGTTGGTAAATAAAAAATAAATAGTAATTACTCAATTAATAATTAATAATAAATTATAATGATCAATTGTAATATACTAATCAATAATAATTAATAATTAATAATTAACAATTAATCATTATAAAAAGAATAATTACCAAAAATTAATCATGTGATATATCAAATAATAGATTATTAAATAAACATTTGTAATTAATGAACTAATTATTTAATTATGTAACTAAAAGTTAATAATTTAAGTAGTAAATGGAATATTAATAAATTATGTATATACTAATTATTTTTCTTAATACACTAATTAAGTACTTATAATATAATAAATATGAGTACATTGCTAACATAGTAATTACTTATAATTAATTACTAATTACTATTTTTTAATTATTTAGCATATTAATTTATTATATATATAGTTTAATTATTAATATACTCATTAATGATAATTTATCCATTATTAATATATTATTAATATATTAATTTTTATTTGGTATATAATTATTAATTACTTAATAAATTAATTTAAGATTACTAATTACATATACTCAAAATAAATATAAATGTAACCAAACCGACGATTTTAATTTTTTATCATATTCAAATCAATCTCTTGAAAGACCACCAAAGTAATTTCATAATCAAATTTAGAATGATTTTCAAAATAATCTTATTTTAATTTTTGTACTAAAAATAAAATTATTTTAAAAATATTACCAAACGAGTCTAAAGAATTTAGGTTGTAGTCGGGTCAAGGTAAAAAAGAGGTCGAGGCAGAACTAAGGAATGAGGCCAATGCTGGTCTGTGGTGGGAAACAAGGTCGAGGCCAGGGTGAGGTCAACACCAAGTTGGGATTGAACTAAGGTCTATGCCAACCTGGGGTTGCACCAATTAATCAAATTGACGTCCACTATGTTGGTCGTAATATGGCAGAAATGCAACATAATTACATTTTAAAATTTTTGCAACCAATTCAGGATCTAACAAATTAATTGCATAAAATATATAGTCTTAAGCATAGATTAATCGCCAAGGTTTCTCAACCTTCGATCTTCTACACTATTCTCCACTCTTTAAATCAATTGGTGCGTGGATGCTGTTTAATTATTGACATCGATCAGTTTTCTCCTTCCAATCTTTTTTAGTAGGCCTACACAGAAACATATTTAAATCAGGGGAACACTTAAAATATAAAACTAAAATAGCAATTATAAAACATTAGTTAATAAATCCGGTCATAAATTATACAGCTGTTCAGCCAACATATTTAACGTTTTTGAAGCATTGCATAATAAAATTTTTATTGTTATTCCTAAAAATCGTATTTGCTTACGTAAATGCTCGAATTATCTTATATATATATATATATATATATATATATATTTATTTATTCGCACATTATTTGGTTCTGGAATGTTCCAACAAATAAAAAGACAAGTAAAACGTTGAATTGGCAAGCTCTCATAAATTTATGTAATTGGTAGTGGTTACCTCGGCTCTCCCAACGAGATGAGGGAAGAAATTTTAATAGGGCCTGGTACGCACAAATTGTAAAGACTATTTGAGTCTCGTTTAATTTATTGATTTATATTTTTAATTTGAATTGAGATATGACTTTACGTGAAAACTTTTAATTATAATAAAAAAATTAAATATAATTTTTTATGAGAATTTTTAACTACAATAAAACTGAAATTAAAAACTCAAATCGATTAAATAAATGATGTTTAGATGTCTCATTTCACCAACCTAAACAGCAAAGAAAATCGATTTGGCGGTTTACGGACCACTTCAACTATTCAACTATATTATATATATATATATATATATATATATTATAATAGCAACAAAATCATAGAGGCTTGCTGGTTAAGAAAGCCGTGTCAACAAACATGTATAAAAGGGCATAAATCCCTGCTAGAAAGCTTAAAAGACACTTTTATTAGTTGTTTTTTCACAATATAAACTGTGCTTATATGGCTGAAGAAGTGCAGCTTTTTGGTGTCTGGGAAAGCCCTTTTAGCCGCAGAGTAGATATCGTTCTGAAACTGAAAGGCATTGACTACGAATACCATGAAGAAGACCTGTCCGACAAGAGTTCTTTGCTAATCAAACACAACCCAATTCACAAGAAGGTTCCGGTGCTTGTCCACCACGACAAGCCCTTAGCAGAGTCCCTAGTTATTCTCGAATACATAGACGAGACCTGGGAAAACTATCCCATATTGCCAAAAGACCCCTATGAAATAGCCAAGGCGCATTTCTGGGCACGCTTCATTGACGACAAGGTAAAAAAAATTTTCTTTTAGAGTTTACTTAGGGAGAATAATTTGACTTTATAAAGGATTAAACTTCTATTTTAATGCTATGTTTGGTAGGAAGGAAAAAAAAAAATAGGATAGAAAGGAAATATGGAAGTGATGGAAAATAACAATGATGGAAAGGAAATTGATTTTTTTATATTGTTTAGTACGAAAAGATGAAAATAAAGTGAGCTTACCTTCACTTGTTTAGTATTAGAAGTTAAATTAGGAGGAAAGAAAAAATTTACTCGTAAATTACTTTTATACCCTTAAATGTTTTGCTTGGATGTTGATGGAGAAAATGGTAGTTTAGTAACTTTGTTCACTTTAATTAGTTGTCCCCATTTTTCATTTCATTTTCTGCCCACTTGTGGAAAGAAAAAAAAATGTGGGACTCACGTGTATTATTTATAACTTCAATTTCTCTTCCTTTCTCTTTTTTTTTTTTTTTTTTTTTGCCACCAAACAACCTACATTTTCATGTTCTCTCTCAAAATCTCTCCACCTTCTTCCTTCATTCTATTTTTCTTTTCTACCAAACATACTCTAAAAATGTAAACTTGTTAAGTTGGATGGTTTAATATTTTTATATGCGTGTGTTTATGTTTATATTTAGACAATGTACGACTTGGGTATTTTACCCTTAGCATCTTCCGCCTTCCATTTTTTTCAACTAGAACTTTAATTTTGGCCAACATTAAGGGTCCGTTTAATTCACCGATTTAAGTTTTTAATTCGAGTTTAAATGTGACTTTATACGAAACCCTTTTACTATAATAAAAAAATTAAATATGACTGTTTATGAGAGTTTTTTACTATAGTAAAACTTAAATTCTAAACTCTAATCGGTAAAATAAATGAGGAGTTTGTTGGGTATTTTGAACTGATGAAAATTTTGAATTGGTTGTTATGAACAATTCAGTGTGCGCCTGCGATATGGAAGGCTTACTGCAGCAAAGTTGAGCGAGAGAACGCCGTGGAAGAATCGATAGAGCATCTCAAGATTCTGGAGAACGAGCTCAACGACAACTTCTTTGGAGGAGAAACTGTTGGGCTTGTGGACATTGTGGGCAGTTTAATAACACATTGGCTTCCAGTACTTCAAGAAGTTGCGGGTGTAGAGATACTGACAGAAGAGAAATTTCCTAAGCTTTGTCGATGGAGCCATGAGTTTGTGAATCACAGTGTTGTTAAGGAAGTTCTGCCTTCCAGGGAAAAACTGATCGCTTACTTCAGGGCTCATTTGGAAAGCACATCTGCCTAATAAGTGGTCTATTATATATGGTAATGGTACGAGAGATGTACCTTTAAGAGTTCTATTTATCCTTCTTTGAAGATGTTTGTTTGTGATGTCAAAATAAAGCATAGGTGTTGTGTAATGTCACAAAAATAAATGGGTTTATGATAATGTATTGTATCTTTTGTTATAATGCCTCTTAGATGGAATATATAGTATGGATGTTGAAAATGGCAGCTTATTAGACAACAAAGAAGGCTCTTTTTTCCCCTATATTCGGCATGTGCTTTCCTTTCAAAGTTTTTGCAGATCAACTCAAAAGTGAGTGGGAACAGATTCATGGGAAAAGCGTAAAGTAAAAAGAACTTGCATGGGTTTTGGGCTGATATTCGTTTGAAGTTGTTGGTTCCCGAATCGAATTCGGATGCGGAAGCGCAGCGGAAAGGCGGATCGTGTATCAGAAAAATTTTCATAAAACCTTTGAGATACTCTATAGATTATATTAATTTATGCACGAATAAATTAATCTCATTAATTCATTTATTAAGAACTCAATTCGGAAAAATACCTGGAGGCCGACTCGGTTGATAACTTGAGTTCTTTGACCTCGAACAATCCTTGCTCCAAAGCTTTGTGTTTAGAAAACCAATGTCTTCCACGTCAATTCCTAGAATCCACGAAGACGTGTGTGTGGGCACACATGAGACAAAACGGGTTACAATAAACACTCGAATTTCCACAAACACCAACGCATGCACGATGTGGAATTTTTGGAGAAAAACATTTTTCCTTCCTCTCTACTTGAGAATTTCGGCCACTAATCCCATTAGGGCTGAAAAATTGCTTCAAAAATTACTCTAGAAAATTTCGGCCACCTCTAAAATTAGGGTAAAAAAGCATTCCGAAAATTGTCTCAAAAATCATATTTAGAGAGTAGAAGTCAAACTTAAAAAAGAATCCAATCTCTATCTCTAAGATAAAGCTTGTTAATTATCTCCTATTTGAATTTGGAACACAAAATCCTTCCCTTATCCACTTAATGGCCGGCCACACTAATAGGGTTTATCCCTATGTGTGGCTCCTATTTTAGATAAGGAAGGAAGATATTTTATCCTTTATCCAAGAGGTCCAATTTTAATTTCGATTTCAAATTTTCATGTTAAGTCAAACTTAAATTAATTTGAATTCTAAATTGAACAACTTATCAAATAAGTTTAAATGGATAAATCTAAATATGTTCAAATTCAAATTTAAATAATCACATTATTTAAATAATAATTAATTCTCAATTAATTATTTCCGAGTGTTTAATTTTAGAATTCCGTAATTCTAAAATTCCCATTTTGTCCTCCTCGTGTCCGGTAGAATTACTAGGACGACGCTGGGACTAATGGACCTATAATCCCGAGCTCCAATAGAATTAATAATCAATTAAACACTTTAATTAATTAATTAATTCTATTAATTCCAATAGTTACTCCACTATAAACTTGGAATTGCACTCTCAAAATTATAGATATAAATTACTTCTAACCGTGAAGTGTCCATTTGATATAGTCATTGCATATAGATCAATCCTCCATAAATAATTCATAATTAGAGTCGGGTAGAATCCGTTAACCTCTAATTATATCTTTATCCTGAGTACCATTGATTCTCTAATGGACAAAGATTCATAAAACACATTCATGAATCGGAGCTCCCATCGGTCCAAGTACCGAATCAACCCTCAAGAGAATTATTCATCTACTTTTTCTCAAGAAGGAATGGATTCCATCTCGTATAATAACATTCCCAGCTACCTACTTCATCATATCTCCAAAATACAAGGAATAGGATTCGGGATCTCGAATCCGTGCATCGAGTAAATCAAAAGACACAAATCCATAAATAGGAGTCTCATTAAGAACTCGTGATTAAGATCATTCTATATATGACCATCGATAGACTCAATTAGAATTTCTATACTTAACGGAAATTATTAAAAATTCATATTGTGTCTTGTCCTTGTTCCACATAATCTCATTATGCGAAATACACTCATTCAATATCTCACCATATTAACAAAGGGATAACACTGCTCCATTCTAAATGGAATGACATGTATTAATAATGTTTTAATTAAAGATTCCAAACTTTAATTAAATTCATTATGAACATTGCTTTTTGATTATTATCCTTAAACATTATCCTCTCGTATATAACACTTATATACAATGTTTAAGGTTACATAAATAATCATGGAATTTTCATTGATATTCATAAAATATTCATAAATATATATGCACATAAAATAATGAATAAACTCTTTTATTAAATAAATAATAAATGTCCTATTACATCTCATGCTTCTAGGACACCATTCCCAACAATCTCCCACTTGTCCTAAAGGGTAGGATATGTCTCGGATCCCGAAACTTTCTAGGTGTCTATGACCGATCTATGCTAGGAACAATTTCCGGATCGCTTAAGAATTTTCTAGAGTTAGGTTGCTTTCTTTTGTCGCTTCACAAGTGCTACACATTAACTCTTAATGATAAAATTAGCAATCACACTTTGCCAACAACCTTTCTTGTGATGACTCATTCACCTAGTCACGAACACGCACTGGATGTTGACTCTCAAAATCCACGTATGACTCATAGTCAAAGTCTATGTATCCAAAGTGAAAGACAACTCTTTCAACGACTAAACTATCTTATAGTTTCTTTATTTTCCTTATATACTTAAGGATACACTACACCCACCACTCAATGATCGATCTTGAGTTCAACTCGACAATGACTAACTACTCCCACCGAATATCATATATTCGGGCTTGTAAAGAATAAGAACATCTTCTTTTCTTTCATTTGAAACATCTTGGTTTTGCTCAAATCCATAAGACTTAATAGCCTCATCAAACCCGATATTCCATGATCTAGAAGTTTGCTTCAATCCATAAATGGATCTCTACAGTTTTGCGGACTTTCTCGCTCTAGGCCTTTCTTTATGTAACCCTCTGGGCTGATCGATATAGATGGTTCCCTCAAGATAGCCATTCGTAAAAGTCGTCTTGACATCCATCTTCTCATATTCAAAATATGTTGTTATGGCTAAGAGTATTCGGATGGACTTAAGCATGGCCTCCGTGAGAGAGTTTCCTCATAGTCAACTCCCTCTTTATGGGTGTAACCCTTAACCACTAGCCTTGCTTTATAAGTCTCTACTTTTCCATCCGCTTATCTTATTCTCTTGAAGATCCACTTGCATCCAATGCGTTTTACCCCTTTCGGTAGATCTACAAGTTGCCAGATCGAGTTAGAGTACATGTACTCTAGCTCAAGTTTCATAGATGCTTGCCACTTTTCCTTATCAAATTATCCATCGTAGCCTTAAAGGTCAACGGATCCTCCTTACCATCATCAACAATGATTTATATGTGTTTCCTCAAAGATACCGGTCGGTAACTTGCTTACCCTCCCACTACAACGAGGTGCCACTTTGGAGTTTGATTAGGAATCGTGATCATTCTTAGCGTTCCAACAACTCTTGTCGGTTGTGGTCCAATCTTATTGAAAGTAACTTTTGCGTAACCTTTTAGCTTCTAGGCTTGAAAACTATCATATAGTCATGCTCTAGAAACATGGCATTTGTCATACAATTACCTTTGATTCTTATGACTATATAAAATAATCATTCTTTTGTCCCCATTGCATATCCCACAAATATGCATATTTTCGATCTTGGTTCCAACTTCCCAGTCTATAGTTTCATCACATGAGCCGGACACCCCCATATGTGAATACGCTTCAAAACTAACTTTCGACCATTCCACAACTCTAGGGGTGTCTTTGGTATAGACTTAGATGGTACTAGATTCAAAATATACATGGTGGTTCGTAGGGGCATAATCCCGGAACGAAGTAGGAAGTGAAGAATAACTCAACATTGATCTTATCATGTCGAGCAAAGTCTAAATTCTCATTTTCGGCTACACCATTCTCAACCGGTGTAGTCAATTGGGATACCACACTTTCTCCAATCAAGAAATCCTTCCGGTATTCATCCCCTCAATCTAATTGAAGTGTCTTGATTGGTTTACCTAACTGTTTTCAACTTCGCTCGGAATTCTCTAAACTTTCTAAAAGTTTCAGATTTCCGCTGCATTAGGTAAACATAACCATATCTTGAATAATCATCAATGAAAATGATGAAATATTCGTAACCTCCTTTGTCTTGGACGTTTAACGGTCCACATACATCCGAATGTATTAGTCAAGAGGATATGTGGCTCCTTCTCCTTTCGTCATGGAAGGCCCGTGGTCATTTTGCCTCCCGCACAAGATTCATTGGCTGGACGCTCACTAACTTTTTAGTTCGCGTAAAGGACCATCCTTTACCGCCTTTAAATCGTGTTTAGGCTAATATGACCAAGTCTAAGATGCCACATATATGTGTTATTTATCATGAGAGATCCTTTGCTCCTTATTCTTAAGTTTGGCAACTTTTGAACTTTTCAATATTTTGCAAAGGAGCCAGCATCGGTTTAAACGGTATAAACCATTTTCCAAATATCCAGAACATATATCGGAACCATTCCGAAAGATGTGGACTAGATTTTTATTTAAAAGCAATTGTTCAAATAATTTGGAAGTAGAAATCAAATTTCTTATGCTTGGTGGGAAATAAACATTGTTCACAACAAGGTATTTTCAAAATTGAAGTCTAACTTCTCCCACTGCCTTTTGCCAATATCCTCGCGGTATTCCCACTTTCATCGCGTAGTCCCTGATGGCAAGTTCTTTGTAAGAACTAATATTTTGCAAAGAAAACCAAAACATGATTAGTTGCTCCCGAATCAACTATCCAGGACGAGGAATCACCCTCCACTAATGATGTTTTTAGAATTAGTAAATCTTATTTACTTTGATTCATTTTCTTTGTTTAGGTGGAAACAATTTCCATTTAAGTGCTAAAACTTAATAAAGAAAACAAACATGATTAGTTATTCTTGAATCAACTATTCAGGATAAGGAATCATCCTTTTACTAAACATGTTTTAAGAACTAGCAAATCATATTTGCTTGAGTTCCTTCTTTATTTCGTGGAAACGACTTTCCTTGTAAGAACTAAGACTTAATAAAGAAAAAACAAACATGTGTAGCAACTCCCGAATCTACTATCCAGAATAAGGAATTACCCTTTTACTAAACATGTTTCTAGAACTAGCAAATCGTATTTGCTTGATTCCTTTTCCTTTATTTTATTGGAAACAACTTTCCTTGTAAGAACTAAGACTTAATAAAGAAAACAAACATGTGTAGCAACTCCTAATCTACTATCCAAGAATAAGGAATTACCCTTTTACTAAACATGTTTCTAGAACTAGCAAATCGTATTTGCTTGATTCCTTTTCCTTTATTTTATTGGAAACAACTTTCCTTTTGTCTTTTACTTAGGCCCTTACAGTATTTAGCCAACCCTTTTGTTTTATGGATTTTCGTGATACGGTATCCGATGACCTGCATTATCTCATAAGTCGTCTCCATGCCTTCATACTTCTTGTGAATTACCACGCACAATCTTAGCTAACAGCTTAGCTACAGTGTTTTCGTTATGACAGGAGGACAATCCTCCATTTGGGACAAACTTATATTCATCACATGAATGTAAGTTGTTTACGCTTTTTACCACTCGCATAGTTTATCTCTAGTCGTTGTTTCAGCTTTTGTATAGTGAGATTATAGGATTTGACATATTGCTGGAAATAAGTAGAATATTCATCTAATCAATTTATATGCATGAATATCAAAACATGTGAATTTAGGCACAATTAAATATGATGCATGATGCACATGAAAAATACATAAATCATGTTTTAATTTTAGGTGCCAACGATAATCCAATTTACCACAAATAAAGTGTACCTTTGGGTAGTCAAATTATTTGCAAATTGAACCGAGACCTCTCTCGCTTAATAAATATAGTCAAAATATCTCATATTTTCATATTTATTAACTACCGTTATTTTAGTCAAAATATAACCAACAAACTTTGATTATATCTTTTATGAGTGTAAACCACCGCTTTGATCCCATAGACTTAACTCCGGATTGCTACCTTTGGGTAGTCAATTCAAAAATACATCCCGAAATCCTATCTCTAGGAAGCCAACCTTGTTATTGATCCGCAAGAACACTCTCCTTTAGGAGGGCGATTCAATGTCGCCAAGAAAGCCCCTCTCCGGATCTCACGGTGTTGCGCTAACGGTGGAGACTAGTGGGTCGTATTGTCATACAACCCTCTCCCACTCAATATTTTGCAAATATGTATTTTGTTTGAAAAAACATCTCATGATTTTCAAATCGAAAAATAAACAATTTATTTTTTTTTATATATGTGAAATTCAAAAAATTAACTTTTAAATTCAATTTCACATGTAACATTATTTTGCAAATCAATTTTGCAACTTAAATCAATTTAATCATATTAAATCGATTTTCAAATAAGATGGTTCTTATTTTTTATTTTATTTTTCTAAAACACTTTTATAATAAATAAAATAAACAATAACAATTGCGCGTGTATGCATGGCATGTTATAAAAACATATGAGTAGGCACATTATATCTACATGGCATGTTATATGCATGGACATATATAATATATAATTATCAACATAAAATATAAATATATGCAATCAACTATTGAGATGGATTTGACCGGGTCCCATGGAAAAATAAATTACAACTCAATCGAATCGAATAAATAAATAATTACAATAATTATATTCTTCCGTTACATCAACGGGCCTTCGATTCTTGAATTCTTTATTCTTCGGCTTCATTCTTTGTCTCCGGTTGGATTTCACCTTCCTTGGGATCCGGAACTTTTCCGGCCTCGTCGGTTTATGAGGGTTTCGAAACCTTTGGGCCCGCTCGGGATCAAATCCCGAACTTGGGCCGCCAGCGCTTTTGGGCGTGGCCTGGCGAAAGGTCCTGGCCGCGCACGGGCAAATCTGGCATCCGGGACGCGCCCCGGGCGCCCCGTCTGGCGCGCCTGGGCGCGTCCGGGACGCGCCTCCCCGGGCCGCGTTTACGAACTTTCCGGCACTTTTTCTGGGCTTTGAAGGCTTCAAACATGATCTCAAGGCCTCCTTCTTGATTCAAAATCAAAACCCTAATTCTACCCAAATCCTAGAATTACAATAATTCTAATCCCGAATTAAATTACAAATAATTTATTAACGAATGAATATAACCGATCCATGGAACCATATAATTAACGACCAAATCCATCATCCATACATTCATCATCATGAATAAAATTAACATCCATAAATGCAAGTGCCTACTCATCACATACATACATAATCAAATATCACATATTTAATATCAATTATGATTATCAAATAATCGAAGCATAAATTAATATCGTCTATAGACCACTCTGATACCAATTGTTGGTTCCCGAATCGAATTCAATGCGGAAGCGCAATGAAAAAGGCGGATCGTGTATCGAAAAAATTTTCATAAAACCTTTGAGATACTTATAGATTATATTAATTTATGCACGAATAAATTAATCTCATTAATTCATTTATTAAGAACTCAATTCGAAAAATACCGGAGGCCGACTTCGGTTGATAACTTGAGTTCTTTGACCTCGAACAATCCTTGCTCCAAAGCTTTGTGTTTAGAAAACCAATGTCTTCCACGTCAATTCCTAGAATCCATTTAAGACGTGTGTGTGGGCACACATGAGACAAAACGGGTTACAATAAACACTCGAATTTCCACAAACACCAACGCATGCACGATGTGGAATTTTTGGAGAAAAACATTTTTCCTTCCTCTCTACTTGAGAATTTCGCCACTAATCCCATTAGGGCTGAAAAATTGCTTCAAAATTACTCTAGAGAAATTTCGCCACCTCTAAAATTAGGGTAAAAAAGCATTCCGAAAATTGTCTCAAAAATCATATTTAGAGAGTAGAAGTCAAACTTAAAAGGAATCCAATCTCTATCTCTAAGATAAAGCTTGTTAATTATCTCCTATTTGAATTTGGAACACAAAAATCCCTTCCCCTTATCCACTTAATGGCCGCCACACTAATAGGGTTTATCCCTATGTGTGGCTCCTATTTTAGATAAGGAAGGAAGATATTTTATCCTTTATCCAAAGAGTCCATTTTAATTTCGATTCAAATTCAATTTAAGTCAAACTTAAATTAATTTGAATTCTAAATTGAACAACTTATCAAATAAGTTTAAATGGATAAATCTAAATATGTTCAAATTCAAATTTAAATAATCACATTATTTAAATAATAATTAATTCTCAATTAATTATTTCCGAGTGTTTAATTTTAGAATTCGTAATTCTAAAATTCCCATTTTGTCCTCTCGTGTCCGGTAGAATTACTAGGACGACGCTGGGACTAATGGACCTATAATCCCGAGCTCCAATAGAATTAATAATCAATTAAACACTTTAATTAATTAATTAATTCTATTAATTCCAATAGTTACTCCACTATAAACTTAGAATTGCACTCTCAAAATTATAGATATAAATTACTTCTAAACTGTGAAGTGTCCATTTGATATAGTCATTGCATATAGATTAATCCTCCATAAATAATTCATAATTAGAGTCAGGTAGAATCCGTTAACCTCTCTAATTATATCTTTATCCTTGAGTACCATTGATTCTCTAATGGACAGTGATTCATAAAACACATTCATGAATCGGAGCTCCCATCGGTCCAAGTACCGAATCAACCCTCAAGAGAATTATTCATCTACTTCTTTCTCAAGAAGGAATGGATTCCATCTCGTATAATAACATTCCCAGCTACCTACTTCATCATGTCTCCAAAATACAAGGAATAGGATTCAGGATCTCGGAATCCGTATCGAGTAAATCAAAAGACACAAATCCATAAATAGGAGTCTGTTAAGAACTCAGGATTAAGATCATTCTATATATGACCATCGATAGACTCAATTAGAATTTCTATACTTAACGGAAATTATTAAAAATTCATATTGTGTCTGTGTCCTTGTTCCACATAATCTCATTATGCAAAATACACTCATTCAATATCTCACCATATTAACAAAGTCACGGATAACACTGCTTCCATTCTAAATGGAATGACATGTATTAATAATGTTTTAATTAAAGATTCCAAACTTTAATTAAATTCATTATGAACATTGCTTTTTGATTATTATCCTTAAACATTATCCTCTCGTATATAACACTTATATACAATGTTTAAGGTTACATAAATAATCATGGAATTTTCATTGATATTCATAAAATATTCATAAATATATATGCACATAAAATAATGAATAAACTCTTTTATTAAATAAATAATAAATGTCCTATTACATCTCATGCTTCTAGGACACCATTCCCAACAGAAGTATCCATGAATATTTGTTGATCTGCATAATCTGGGTTTTTCTGGGTTCCTGGTGTGTTAGTTTAAACTGGGTTCTTGGTCAAAACTAAATCTTTTAATGAGTAAGGACTTGTGTAATTGGAGAGTGGGTTAAGGATAATGTCTGGTTTGTGCCAGTCCTGTCAGTGGAGGGCTTCCGTCGGAGAAGGGGCGAGATTACGTCGTTATCGGGGGAGAGGTGGTTCGCTTGGCGCCTTTGTCGGAGGAGCAGATGGAGTTTGAGGCCTCATTCACTTTGCTGATTCGAGTTTTCGATTCGAGCTGAGATGTGACATTTTCTGAGAGTTTTTCACTGTAGCAGAAAATTTTGATGTGACATTTTCTGAGAATTTTTTACTATAGAAACCTAAAACTAAAAACTTGAATCAGTGAAATGAATAAGACCTGAGAGAGTGTCTGTGTGAAGAGAAGATTTTGACTAGATACAATCAATTTTATTTTTGTTTCTTTGGATGTGCTCATTTTAGTCCACTGACTTTTGGTCAACGGCGTTTATGATTTCACCCTATCCGTAGGAAAAAAGAGCTCACCCTACCATAGATTTTCTTTATTTGTTATAATTTCTCATAAAATTATTTAGCAAATGTTTGTTTCAATGACTCAAATTGTTGTTTAAAAGTTAAAATTTAATTCGTAATTTAAATTTGTGTTTGAGAGAAAAAAATTAAAGACAATTTAAACCATTGATAATAATTTAGGAACAACTCAAATTGTTCATTTTAAAATTCATTGCCCCTTAAATTCTAACAATTTGAATTATTATCAACAGTCTAATAGTTTCAGATTCTACTTTTTTCTTTTTTAAATTTTAATTTTAAAAATGTCATAACTTCTTTGTTTTAATTCCGATTGAGATTATTTTTTTCAATGTGTTCATAATGAAGAGATAAATAAATCTCCACCCATATTGCATATTTTCTAATGTCATTTATAATAAATTTTTATAAGATTTGTTACAAAACTCTAATGACAGTTTTTACACTTTATTCAAATAAAGTTTGAATTTTATTCCCAATCAAATTACAATTTATTTGCATATCCAAACGATACATCATATCATAATTTGACTCACCACAATTCAAATTCTATAATTCTAAGCAAAAAAAGTCACATCTCTACGGTTTGAGTTGTTAAACAAAATAAACTCTTAGTTTTTAATATTTGAAAATAAATGGTACATATGGAATTATTTTTGAAAATATTTTTGCACGTCTTTTGAGAAAAGAAATTTTAATAGGGCTTGGTAGGCACAAATTGTCAAAGACTACTAGATGTCTCTTTTCACGGACCCAAACAGCAAAGAAAATCAATATGGCGATTTACTGAGCACTTCAACTATTCAACTATATTATATATATGATAATAGCAACAAAAACACAGAGGCTTGCTGGTTAAGAAAGCCTTGTCAACAAATATGTATAAAAGGGCATAAATCCCTGCTAGAAAGCTTAAAAGAGACTTTTATAAATTCTTTTTTCACAATAGAAACTGTGCTTATATGGCTGAAGAAGTGAAGCTTTTTGGTGTCTGGGAAAACCCTTTTAGCCGCAGAGTAGATATCGCTTTAAAACTGAAAGGCATTGATTACGAATACTATGAAGAAGACCTGTCCAACAAGAGTTCGTTGCTCATCAAATACAACCCAATTCACAAGAAGATTCCAGTGCTCGTCCACCACGATAAGCCCTTAGCAGAGTCCTAAGTTATTCTCGAATACATAGACGAGACCTGGGAAAACTATCACATATTGCCAAAAGACCCCTATGAAAGAGCCAAGGCGCATTTCTAGACGTGCTTCATTGACGACAAGGTAAAAGAATTTTCTTTTAGAGTTTAAGGAGGGAGAAGAATTTGACTCTAAATGTAAACTTGTTGTTAAGTGGGGTTATTCAACATTTTTATATGCCTGTGATTATATTTATATTTAGATAAACTCGGGTAGTTTATCCTTTAACATCTCCTTCCATCCATTTTTTCAACTAGAACTTTAATTTTGGCCAAGATTAAGTTTGTTGTGTATTTTGAACTGATGAAAATTTTGAATTGGTTGCTATGAACAATTCAGTGTTTGCCTGCGAATCTATGATATGGAAGGCTTACTCGAGCAAAGATGAGCGAGAGAAGGTCGTGGAAGAATCGATTGAACTTCTCAAGTTTCTGGAGAACGAGCTCAACGACAACTTCTTTGGAGGAGAAACTATTGGGCTTGTGGACATTGTGGGCAGTTTAATAACACATTGGCTTCCAGTACTTCAGGAAGTTGCGGGTGTATACTGACAGAAGAGAAATTTCCTAAGCTTTGTCGATGGAGCCATCAGTTTGTGAATGACAGTGTTGTTAAGGAAGTTCTGCCTCCCAAGGAAAAACTGGTCCATTAAGTGTTGTTCAGGGCTCATTTGGAAAGCACATCTTCCTAATAAGTGGTCCATTATATGTGGTAATGGTACGAGAGATGTACCTTTAAGAGTTATTTTTATCCTTCTTTGAAGATGTTTGTTTGTGATGTCAAAATAAAGCATAGGCGTTGTGTGATGTCACAAAAATAAATGGGTTTATGATAATGTATTGTATCTTTTGTTATAATACCTCTTCGATGGAATATATAATATGGATGTTGGGAACTCGAAGACCTTTGAGTGGGGATTATGAGTTTCACTCTACTTGTAATTTTTAATTATTATAAATAAGAAGGCACATGTTATGACATGTGTTTTTTCTTTTTTTTTTTTAAAAATAAATAAGTTACGTTTCATCTTTCTAGCCCACCCTTGTTGCACCATGCAATCTGACCAAGCAACTTTTCATAGAGATTTAGTGGAGGATGGATACGTTAGCGCATGACAGTCTAATAGCCCGTTTAGTTCGCTGGTTCGAGTTTTTAATTTGAGTTTAGATGTGACTTTATGTGAGAGCTTTTTACTGCAGTAAAAGAAATAAATACGACTGTTTCTGAGAGTTTTTTACTATAACAAAACTTAAATTTTAAACTCGAATCGTTGAAACGAACGAGACTTAAATTTCACGATGGCAACGAGAAGAGTAAAAATCTCCGGTAGTATTTTACCTTTGTCGTCTAAGAATCGCTTTTCCAGCAAGTACCCACTAATCGAGATGGGTATTCTGATTCGCAGCTTCTCCTCTTGATTGGTAGGCTTCTTGTACACAACATGCACGAGCGGATGGCGAGCGGGGCAAAGGGAGAATGTTTTTTTTTTTTGGGGCCTTTTACACCTTTAGTCCATGACTTACTCCGAGCACTAACGATCTCCCTTTAGTCTTGCAAACGTACTTCAGACCAGAATCCACAAGTGCAAAATATAACAGAAAATTATGCCCAGAACACTGATAATCATTTTTTGTCTCACAATAAAAGGCCTAAAATGTAAATCATGATATTTGATCACTTAAATAAACAACGCCTAACGATAGAGACACGTCTAGGTACATCATTCTAAGTTTAATGTCGAAACTTCTATGAGATTAACATCCAAATCAATTCCAATTGCCACAATTTTCAATTCGAATTCAAAACAAACATCGTCACAAATGTCATATTATTTGTGACGCCTTTTCGTCGCAAAAAATGGATTACCTTAGCAATATAATCCGCGCCATTGAAATTTGTGCTCCAAAATTATTTTCTACAACATTCAACTTATTAGTGACGACATAGTTATTTTATGTAACGGGATGTAATTGCAACGACATGTCATCTTAAATATTGTATTATTTGTGACCACAAATATCATCGCAAAAAATATCGTCACAAATGACCTTTATTGTTGTAGGGTTCTTCGTTTTAATTCTGATTGAGATGATTTTTTTTTCAATGTATTCATTATGAAGAGAGAAATAAATCTCCATCCATATTACATATTTTCTAATGTCATTTATAATATATTTTTATAAGATTTTTTACAAAATTCTAATGTCAGTTTTTAACACTTTATTCAAATATAGTTCAAATTTTATTCCCAATCAAATTACAATTTATTTGCATATCCATACAACAGTTCATATCATAATTTGAATCACCACAATTCATATTCTACAGTTCTAAGCAAAAAGGATCACATCTCTACAGTTTGAGTTGTTGAACCAAATAAGCTCCCAGTTTTTAATTTTTGAAAACAAAGGATACATTTGGAATTATTTTTTAAAACGTTTGTGCACGTCTTTTGAGGCATGAAAATTAAAACGGTCTACAAATTGTGTTTGTCTAATAAAAGTTTTGAAAATGGAAATGAAAACAAAAACCAATGAGAATGATTTTTGTGAAGAAAGTAAAAAACGATTGAAAATTATTTTCCCTTTTTCATTTTCATTTTCTTGTACTATCAACAAAGTTATATTAAATAATTAATTATTAATTACTTATTATATTATATATTAATTAACAATTAATAAATAGATATACTTAATAACTAATAAATAGATAGTAATTACTTAATTATTAGTTAAATATTAATTTTTTACTATTAAGTTTTTAATTTTATTATTATTATGTAGTTAAAGATTAATTGCCAAAAATTAATTATATAACATATTAATAATAAAATAGGTGATAATGAGTTATTAAACAAATAATAAATAATTAATATATCAATCATATATTATGTTAATTATAATCTATTAATTAATAAATAGTTGGTAAATAAAAAATAAATAGTAATTACTCAATTAATAATTAGTATTAAATTATAATTATCAATATGTAATATACTAATCAATAATAATTAATAATTAATCATTAATCATTAATCATTATAAAAAGAACAATAACCAAAAATTGATCATGTGATATATCAAATAATATATTATTAAATAAATATTAGTAATTAATTAACTAACGATTAAATTATGTAACTAAATGTTAATAATTTAAGTAGTAATTGGAATATTATTAAATTATGTATATACTAATTATTTTTCTTAATACATTAATTAGTTACTAATAATATAATAAATATGAGTGCATTGCTAACAAAATAATTACGCATCATTAATTACTAATTTTTATTTTTTAATTATTTAGCATATTAATTTATTATATATATAGTTTAATTATTAGTATACTCATTAATGATAATGTATCCATTATTATTATTATATTATTAATGTATTAATTTTTATTTGGTAAAAAATTATAAATTATAAGTAATTAATTTAAGATTATTAGTTACATGTACTCAAACAAATATAATGTAACCAAATACGATTTTAGTTTTTTATCATACTCAAATTAATCTCTTGAAAGATCACTAAACTAATTTCAGTATCAGTTTAAAAATAATTTTCAAAACAATTTTATTTTTATTTTTGTACTAAAAATAAAATTAAACGGGTCTAAAGAGTTTAGGTTGTAGTCGAATCAAGGTAAAAGAGAGGTCGAGACCGAACAAAGGAATGAGGCCATAAATTACACAGCTATTCAGATAACATATTTGACTATTCAGATAACATATTTGACGTTTTTGAAGCTTTGCATAATAAAATTTTTGTTGGTATTCCTAGCAATCGTATTTGCTTACCTAAAAGCTCGAATGAGCTTATTTGTATTTATTTATTTATTCGCACATTCTTTGGTTCTGGAACGTTTCAACAAATAAAAAGACAAGTAAAACGTTGAATTGGCAAGTTCTCATACCTCTCCCAAAGAGGAGGAAAGAAATTTTAATAGGGCCTGGTAGGCACAAGCCGCACAAATTGTCAAAGACTGTCTCTTTTCACGGACCCAAACAACAAAGAAAATCAATATGGCGATTTACTGACCACTTAAACTATTCAACTATAATATATATATATATATATATATATATATATATTATAATAGCAACAAAAACACAGAGGCTTGCTGGTTAAGAAAGCCTTGTTAACAAACATGTATAAAAGGGCATAAATCCCTGCTAGAAAGCTTAAAAGAGACTTTTATAAGTTGTTTTTTCACAATATAAACTGTGCTTATATGGCTGAAGAAGTGAAGCTTTTTGGTGTCTGGGAAAGCCCTTTTAGCCGCAGAGCAGATATCGCTCTGAAACTGAAAGGCATTAATTACGAATACTATGAAGAAGACCTGTCCAACAAGAGTTCGTTGCTCATCAAATACAACCCAATTCACAAGAAGGTTCCGGTGCTCGTTCACCACGACAAGCCTTTAGCAGAGTCCCAAGTTATTCTCGAATACATAGACGAGACCTGGGAAAACTATCCCATATTGCCAAAAGACCCCTACGAAAGAGCCAAGGCGCGTTTCTGGGCGCGCTTCATTGACGACAAGGTAAAAGAATTTTCTTTCAGAGTTTAAGGAGGGAGAAGAATTTGACTCTAAATGTAAACTTGTTGTTAAGTGGGGTTGTTCAATATTTTTATATGCCTGTGATTATATTTATATTTAGATAAACTCGGGTAGTTTATCCTTTAACATCTCCTTCCTTCCATTTTTTCAACTAGAACTTTAATTTTGGCCAAGATTAAGTTTGTTGTGTATTTTGAACTGATGAAAATTTTGAATTGGTTGCTGTGAACAATTCAGTGTTTGCCTGCGATATGGAAGGCTTACTCGAGCAAAGATGAGCGAGAGAAGGCCGTGGAAGAATCGATTGAACTTCTCAAGTTTCTGGAGAACGAGCTCAACGACAACTTCTTTGGAGGAGAAACTGTTGGGCTTGTGGACATTGTGGGCAGTTTAGTAACACATTGGTTTCCAGTACTTCAGGAAGTTGCGGGTGTAGAGATACTGACAGAAGAGAAATTTCCTAAGCTTTGTCGATGGAGCCATGAGCTTGTGAATCACAGTGTTGTTAAGGAAGTTCTGCCTCCCAAGGAAAAACTGATTGCTTACTTCAGGGATTATTTGGAAAGAACATCTTCCTAATAAGTGGTCTATTATATGTGGTAATGGTACGAGAGATGTACCTTTAAGAGTTCTTCTTATCCTTCCTTGAAGATGTTTGTTTGTGATGTCAAAATAAATGGGTTTATGATAATGTATTGTATCTTTTGTTATAATACCTCTTAGATGGAATATATAATATGGATGTTGGGAACTCGAAGACCTTTGAGTGGGGATTATGAGTTTGACTCTACCTGTAATTTTTAATTATTATAAATAAGAAGGCACATGTTATGACATGTGTTTTTTCTTTCTTTTTTTTTTTTTTAAATAAATAAGTTCCGTTTCATCTTTCTAGCCCACCCTTGTTGCACCACGCAATCTGACCAAGCAACTTTTCATAGAGATTTAGTGGAGGATGGCTAGGTTAGCGCATGACAGTCTAATAGCCCGTTTAGTTCGCTGATTCGAGTTTTTAATTTGAGTTTAGATGTGACTTTATGTGAGAGCTTTTTACTGCAGTAAAAAAATAAATACGACTGTTTCTGAGAGTTTTTTACTGTAACAAAACTTAAATTTTAAACTCGAATCGTTGAAATGAATGAGACTTAAATTTCACGATGGCAATGAGAAGAGCAAAAATCTCCGGTAGTATTTTACCTTTGTCATCTAAGAATCGCTTTACCAGCAAGTACCCACTAATCGAGATGGGTATTCTAATTCGCAGCTTCTCCTCTTGATTGGTAGGCTTCTTGTAATCAACAGGCACAAGCGGATGGCGAGCGGGGCAAAGGGAGAATGTTTTTTTTGGGCCTTTTACACCTTTAGTCCATGACTTACTCCGAGCACTAACAATCTCCTTTTAGTCTTGCAAACCTACTTCAGACCAGAATCCACAAGTGCAAAATATAACAGAAAATTAAGCACAGAACACTGATAATCATATTTTTGTCTCACAATAAAAGCCTTAAAATGTAAATCATGATATTTGATCACTTAAATAAAATATCATTTAAATAAACAACGCCTAACGATAGGGACACGTCTAGGGACATCATTCTAAGTTTAATATCGAAACTTCTATGAGATTAACATCCAAATCAATTCCAATTGCCACAATTTTCAATTCGAATTCAAAACAAATATCGTCGCAAATGTCATATTATTTGTGACGCCTTTTCGTCACAAAAAATGGATTACCTTAGCAGTATAATCCGCGCCATTGAAATTTGTGCTCCAAAATTATTTGCTACGACATTCAACTTATTAGCGACGACATAGTTATTTTATGTAACGGGATGTAATTGCAACGACATGTCATCGCAAATATTGTATTATTTGTGACCACAAATATCATCGCAAAAAATATGGTTGCAAATGGCCTTTATTGTTGTAGTGTTCTTCGTTTTAATTCTGATTGAGATGATTTTTTTTTTTCAATGTATTCATTATGAAGAGAGAAATAAATCTCCATCCATATTGCATATTTTCTAATGTCATTTATAATATATTTTTATAAGATTTGTTACAAAATTCTAATGACCGTTTTTAACACTTCATTCAAATATAGTTCAAATTTTATTCCCAATCAAATTACAATTTATTTGCATATCCATACAACAGTTCATATCATAATTTGAATCATCACAATTCATATTCTACAGTTCTAAGCAAAAAGGATCATATCTCTACAGTTTGAGTTGTTGAACCAAATAAGCTCCCAATTTTTAATTTTTGAAAACAAAGGATACATTTGGAATTATTTTTTAAAACGTTTGTGCACGTCTTTTGAGGCACGAAAATGAAAACAAAAACCAATGAGAATGATTTTTGTGAAGAAAGTAGAAAACGATTGAAAATTATTTTCCCTTTTCCGTTTTCATTTTCTTGTACTATCAACAAAGTTATATTAAATAATTAATTATTAATTACTAATTATATTATATATTAATTAACAATTAATAAATAGATATACTTAATAACTAATAAATAGATAGTAATTACTTAATTATTAATTAAATATTAATTTATTACTATTGAGTTTTTAATTTTATTAATAAAATAATAAATAACATAGTAATTAATTATGTAGTTAAAGATTAATTGCCAAAAATTAATTATATAACATATTAACAATAAAATAAGTGATAATAAGCTATTAAACACATAATAAATAATTAATATATCAGTCATATATTATGTTAATTATAATCTATTAATTAGTAAATAGTTGGTAAATAAAAAATAAATAGTAATTACTCAATTAATAATTAATATTAAATTATAATTATCAATATGTAATATACTAATCAATAATAATTAATAATTAATCATTATAAAAAGAACAACAACCAAAAATTGATCATGTGATATATCAAATAATATATTATTAAATAAATATTAGTAATTAATTAACTAACGATTAAATTATGTAACTACATGTTAATAATTTAAGTAGTAATTGGAATATTAATAAATTATGTATATACTAATTATTTTTCTTTATACATTAATTAGTTACTAATATTATAATAAATATGAGTGCATTGCTAACAAAATAATTACGTATCATTAATTACTAATTTTTATTATTTAATTATTTAGCATATTAATTTATTATATATATAGTTTAATTATTAGTATACTCATTAATGATAATTTATCCATTATTATTATATTATTAATGTATTAATTCTTATTTGGTAAAAAATTATCAGTTATAAGTAATTAATTTAAGATTATTAGTTACATGTACTCAAACAAATATAATGTAACCAAATACGATTTCAGTTTTTTATCATACTCAAATTAATCTCTTAAAAGACCACTAAACTAATTTCAGTATCAGTTCAAAAATAATTTTCAAAATAATCTTATTTTTATTTTTGTACTAAAAATAAAATTATTTTAAAAATATTATCAAATGGGTCTAAAGAGTTTAGGCTGTAGTCGAATCAAGGTAAAAGAGAGGTCGAGACCGAACAAAGGAATGAGGCCATAAATTACACAGCTTTTCAGATGACATATTTGACGTTTTTGAAGCTTTGCAAAATAAAATTTTTGTTGGTATTCCTAGCAATCGTATTTGCTTACGTAAATGCTCGAATTATCTTATTTATATATATTTATTTATTCGCACATTCTTTGGTTCTGGAACGTTCCAACAAATAAAAAGACAAGGAAAACGTTCCAGATGTCTTCTTTCACCACCTGTGTGTGGATACTTGTCACCACTCCCATAGAGAAGAGGAAAGAAATTTTAATAGGGCCCGGTAGGCACAAATTGTCAAAGACTACTAGATGTCTCTTTTCACGGACCCAAACAGCAAAGAAAATCAATATGGCGATTTTTTGACCACCTGAACTATTCAACTTATTATATATATTATAATAGCAACAAAAACACAGAGGCTTGCTTGTTAAGAAAGCCGTGTCAACAAACATGTATAAAAGGGCATAAATCCCTGCTAGAAAGCTTAAAAGAGACTTTTATAAGTTGTTTTTTCACAATATAAACTGTGCTTATATGGCTGAAGAAGTGAAGCTTTTTGGTTTCTGGGGAAGCCCATTTAGCCGCAGAGTAGATATCGCTCTGAAATTGAAAGGCATTGATTACGAATATTATGAAGAAGACTTATCCAACAAGAGTTCGTTGCTCATCAAATACAACCCAATTCACAAGAAGGTTCCGGTGCTCGTCCACCACGACAAGCCCTCAGCAGAGTCCCAAGTTATTCTCGAATACATAGACGAGACATGGGAAAACTATCCCATATTACCAAAAGACCCCTATGAAAGAGCCAAGGCGCATTTCTGGGCACGCTTCATTGACGACAAGGTAAAAAAAATTTTCTTTTAGAGTTTAATGAGGGAGAATAATTTGATTTTAAATGTAAACTTATTGTTAAGTGGGGTTGTTCAACATTTTTATATGCCTGTGATTATATTTATAGTTAGATAAATTCGGGTATTTTATCCTTTTAACATCTTCTTCCTTCCATTTTTTAAACTAGAACTTTAATTTTGGTCAAGATTAAGTTTGTTGTGTATTTTGAACTGATGAAAATTTTGAATTGGTTGTTATGAACAATTCAGTGTTTGCCTGCGATATTGAAGGCTTACTATGGCAAAGATGAGCGAGAGAAGGCCGTGGAAGAATCGATTGAACTTCTCAAGTTTCTGGAGAACGAGCTCAACGACAACTTCTTTGGAGGAGAAACTGTTGGGCTTGTGGACATTGTGGGCAATCTTATAGCACATTGGCTTCCAGTACTTCAAGAAGTTGCGGGTGTAGAGATACTGACAGAAAAGAAATTTCCTAAGCTTTGTCGATGGAGCCATGAGTTTGTGAATCACAGTGTTGTTAAGGAAGTTCTGCCTTCCAAGGAAAAACTGATTGCTTACTTCAGGGCTCATTTGGAAAGAACATCTTCCTAATAAGTGGTCAATTATATATGGTAATGGTACGAGAGATGTACCTTTAAGAGTTCTTTTTATCCTTCTTTGAAGATGTTTGTTTGTGATGTCAAAATAATGCATAGGCGTTGTGTAATGTCACAAAAATAAATGGGTTTATGATAATGTATTGTATCTTTTGTTATAATACCTCTTAGATGGAATATATAATATGGATGTTGGGAACTCGGAAGACCTTTGAGTGGGGATTATGAGTTTGACTCTACTTGTAATTTTTAATTATTATAAATAAGAAGGCACATGTTATGACATGTGTGTTTTTTTTTTTTTAAATAATTAAGTTAAGTTTCGTCTTTCTAACCTACCCTTGTTGTGCCACGCAATCTAACCAAGCAACTTTCCAAAGAGAATTAGTGGAGGATGGCTAGGTTAGGGCATGACAATCTAATAACTAGTTTAGTTCGCTAATTTGAGTTTTTAATTTGAGTTTAGATGTGACTTTATGTGAGAGCTTTTTACTGTAGCAAAAAATGAATATGCGACTGTTTTTGAGAGTTTTTTACTGTAAAAAAACTCAAATTCTAAATTCAAATTGGTGAAATAAACGGGACTTAAATTTCATGATGACAATGAGAAGAGCAAAAATCTCCGGTAGTATTTTACCTTTGTCGTCTAAGAATCGCTTTACCAGCAAGTACCCACCAATCGAGAAGGGTATTCTGATTCACAGCTTCTCCTCTTGATTGGTAGGCTTCTTGTACACAGCAGGCACAGAAGGATGGCGAGCGGGGCAAAGGGAGAATGTCTTTTTGTTTGGGGCCTTTTTCACCTTTAGTCCGTGACTTACTCTGAGCATTAACGATCTCGCTTTAGTCCTGCAAACCTACTTCAGACCAGAATCCACAAGTACAAAATATAACAGAAAATTAAGCCCATAACACTGATAATCATATTTCCGTCTCACAATAAAAGCCCTAAAATGTAAATCATGATATTTGATCAATTAAATGAACAACGGCTAACGATAGAGACACGTCCAGGTACATCATTCTAAGTTTAATGTCGAAACTTGTATGAGATTAACATCCAAATCAATTTCAACTACCACAATTTTCAATTCGAATTCAAAACAAAATTTAGTGTTCATACACGTAATTGCATTGATAGACGTTATTCAAACACTGCAAATTGAAAAAAGAAGGAAAAGAATATTCAACCAAATTTCAAAATCTATAAACTACGGGATACCCAACTCTCTTAGACAAAGCAAATATCAAAATCAAATCCGAATTCAATTGAAATGGTCTCATCTAAATAAGTTAAAGAAGGTTTTTTTTATAGACACCTTCTATACTTTTTGAATTTAGTAAATCGGTCCTTATTATTATTTTTGATAATTGACACCTTAAACTAAAAATCTTTGCAATTAATGTCTAATAAAAAATGATGATTTTTTTACGGTTATGATCATGTGACATCAACGTGAGCATCTGTTGAGGAAAATGAAGGTCATTTCTCACTCGTAGAGCATTTATAAAGGACAATGGCCCTTTGATAACTCTAAGAAATTAGAGTTATCTTATGCATTTTTAGCTTAAACTTTGCTTAGCCAAGAGTGTATTTCATTGTTTTCTTTGTGTTTTAACTTAGATTTTCTGGTTTTACATTTTATCTTGCTAAATTTTGTACTTGTGCTGCTCTCGGGTTAAGGAGTGATTTAAGTCAAAAAGAGGTTGAAATATGCCTAAGTTGTGATTTTGTAAATTGCAGAGAGAATGCTATAGTATTATGCTACAGCATTCTAAGAACAGCTGGCATGTGGATGACATCAGTGCACTACTTGGAGAAAGCATACAAAAAACTCGTGTGAGTTGGTTGAGCAGGTGTCATTATGGTCCACTGCATATATTATCAAGTCATACCTTAGCCCTTTTTATTGCCCTAAGAAGGAAGTGTTCTTTGGGAGGTAGCAGCCGCCAAGGACAAGAAGAGGAGAAAATAGAAGGAAAAAAAAAAACATGCAATGCCTCTCCTCAAAAAAATACAACACCAAAGACATGATAGAAGAGAAGAAGGCATGAGGTTGAAGGAGGCAAGGATGGACAATTTGTTTTTGCTAGTCCTACTAATGGAACCAAAGTTGTAAGAATGACAATTTATTTCTAAGATGCTATTAAATTACTATTCCTATTCATTCACGTGTGTTAATGCCTATTTCTATTCTTGACTAGCCATCAATTTTAGAATACAAGATTAAGATTAATACTGGAAGGGTTAGTTTTAATCGGATCTAACATGAATGATGCTTGTTCAATAACCTTGCTTAGTTGTTGATTAGTGGATTGTATAGGAATCTATTATTCGACATGCATAACTTAAAGAAACCTGAGCTAAGATCTACATTCTGAGAACTGGATTCACATTGGAATATGCTAGAAATGGTTTAAGGAACTTTAGTCATAATTAATTCGGAAGAATTTTATGCAGTAAAGGAGTTTTTGTTAACAGTAGTTGTAAATGCTGCAGCATTTCGGTAACATTTTTGTCAGACTTGCAATTGAGGGGAAGTTAGTAGACCTAGCTCATTTTCAACCCAACCTTTAAAGAACTTAAAGGTCCATTCTTTACCAACCTCTGTATCCTATTAAGGCTAATGTGACCAAGTCACAAATGCCAAAGACATGAATCATTAAAATGAGAAGTTTTAAGCCTTTTAGAGTTATTAATAACTTCAGTATTTAAAAAAAAAAAAAACTCACCAATCTGCCAATCTGTATCAAAAATTAAGAGTTGATCGTTCTTACTGTTTACATATATTGTGATGAGCTATGAATACGAGAGTGCAGCCTTCAACATTAAATAGGTGAATATGTCTCACGTCATGTAGGAACTTTCTTAGGTGCATCTAACTGTTCCTACAATATTATTTGAATTCTTGGAGCCAAGCTCCAGAACTAGATATGAAGGATAAAGATTCTCTAATACTTTTTAGATTAGCTGAAATATGTTCAATTCATGTCTGAACTACTAAATTGATTATGTGACTGTGACATGCACACCGTTGATGAAAAAATCCCCCCCCCCAAATGTTGGTTTCAAACTACGTTTAAACATGTTAAGTGCAGCCCTATTAGCTGACACATTATCAAAAGTAATAATTAAAACTTTATCTTCTATCTCATAAAACTCAAAAAATTTTATTATTGTACCAAAAATAGCTGATACGTTATGAGGATATGGATATAAACAAAAACCTATTATTCTTTTTTGTAAAACTCATTCACCATCAACATAATGCGCCGATATGCATAAATATCCAGTTTTGTTGCACCCCTCCCATAGATTAGAAGTACAAGATACAATAGTATTAAAAGTCCTAAAATTATCAACAAGAGATTGTCTCATTGCATAACTCTCTAATATTTTTTAGATTAGCTAAAATAGGTTCAATTCTTGTCTGAACTACTAAATTGATTATGTGACTGTGACACGCACACCGTTGATGAAAAATTTTGCATTGTATGTAAAATTTTTCATCATCAACATAATGCGCTTAGACGCATAAATGTTGTGCATCGTACATAAAATTTTGCAGCCCTTGTGACGTGAGTGACAGTGTTTGTTAGTAGGAGTCTACACTCCCACCTTGGTACAGCAATAGACATACTTTCTAATGTTTATCCAGATGACTAGTACCCCCACCATTTTTATTAGAAAAGTGTTTTTTACAATACTTACATACCGCACGAATTTTCATTTCACTATTGTTTGATTTGGTCGGGGCTCCTCTGTGAAATGCTATTGATAAGTGCATGAAAATGCAATTAAATTGTTTATAATTACTAAATAAATTAGGTTTTAATTAAATATTTTTGTAGAATTAATTTTATGTGTAAGTATTTAATTTTAATTTATTTTATTTTGTTTTGTAGGAAAATAAGGTATTTGGGCCAAACTTAAAGGAGAAGCCCATCTGAAGCCTATCAACAAGCCTAGCCCTTAGTTAGCCGCCGCTGAGTCGAGCCGCGCCACTCCTCCAAGCCGTGCCACGTGGCATCTTCTGTCGCTGTCCCCCGCATTTTCCCCTCACTTTCACATTCGTTTCATGCATGCTAGGCCCCGGATCGTGAGTTCTCTCCACATGCGCGTAAGCCCAGCTCTCTCTCTTCTTCCGCATGGGACCCAACTCTTTCCTTGTGCACGTCTTCGTCCGCATGGGACCCCATATGTACTCTTTTCCTTTCTCTCCGTGCCGCCGTTTAGCCATTTTTCAATCAGCTCCCACCACGTGTTCCTCGTGGGACCCAACCTGTTTCCTCCATTCCCCTATCGCGCCTCGTTTCCTCCATATGTACATCAGGCTATACTCCCAAAATAAAGCCTTGTAAACCCAATTTAATTGGATAAAACGTTTTCTTTCTTTATTTTTTATTTCTTTGCTGAATGCTTTTTGGCATGGCCCAAAAACTCTATAAATAGGGTCTTTGTTAAGTGTATTAGGTTGTTGAATTTTAGCCTAAGTTTTTACACTTTTTCTCTCATTGTCTTGTTCTTATTCTCATATTTTCTTTTTAGAATTTTGTGGGAATTATGTGCAAGCTAGGCTAGAGATGATCCTATATGTGTAGTGAGCTTGTTTGGATTTTGATTCTCCAATGGTTTGTAAGTTTTATACATTTGAGTAAATAATTTTCTTTTATCATATTTCTTCCTCTTATCAATATATTTTATTGTCAACTTTTATATAAATCTAGTCAAGCTCTTTTTTATGTGATTGTTGCATGATACTATATATTGATAGACATTATTTTATGAGTAGTCTTTTACTACAATATCACCCCGAGGTATATTGTCGCTTTTAGATTTCTCTTAAGATAATTTTTTCAAGTTCTAAACGCAAGAATTTTATTTACTCGAATACATTTTAATTCACATGTTCTTCAATTATTTACTTTCCGATTGATTGTTTGGGATGTGAAACTTTCAATTGAGTCAATTCATGAATCAAAATCTAAATAGGTGAACTAAGCATAATAGCATATAGAGGATTCTCAATGTCTTACCGCTTTTAATTATTGAATTTTCTCCATTTTAAATTGTTCAAAAAATCATTAAAACACTCATTTCTCTTCTTTGTTCGATTGCTTACTTTCTTAATGCTTTTTATTTGCTAATCGTTTCTTGTTCGATTTATCACCTCCTAGTGGGATTGACCGTCCTAACTATGCTACAATTAACCGCTTGTTTTTGTACACGTTTGGGCATAACCAGCTGTCATACAGGAGAAGTTTGTAGTCTTTTTTCCCTGGTGCGTTCTCCAACATTCTCATTGCGCACTGAAGCATTATCAACCGGAGCATTTTCTGGTTTAGTAGGAGTGGGGTTGGGAGGCATCATTTCATCCTCAAAAAATTGCTCATCACCAAGCTCAGAAAGAGCAGTGAAATCAGGAAAGTTTGATGCAGGCATTTTCTGGAAATTGATTTAACTTAAACTTTATAAATGAAAGAGTAAGAAAATGAGTGATCACGAGGAAAAAGCTTAGAATCAAAATCAAAGAGACAAGATGAGAGATAGAATGAGAGTGAGATAATAAGTTGAGAGTGAATTGTTGTGTGGGATTTAGGGTGGAATTAAAGGGTATTATAGGGAATTTTTGGGGGTTTTTCGAATTGTGACCGTTGGGCCCGTCACAATCCTTGCGGGCTGAGAGGTGTTTTCACGGGCTGTTTTGCGGGCCTAGGCCAGGCCGAACAAAAGCCGAATCTGAGCTTGGGCTAGGCTGCAGATCTTCACGGGCTAGGGCAGGCCTTAGGCCGCGGGCTGAGAAGCCGAGGCCCAACCCTAGCCCATGAAACGTGTTAGGCCAGTATGGTCCGTAACAATACTGTACTGGGCCGTGCCCAATCCGGCATGTTATGGTTGGACCGAGCTGTCCATGGACGACCTGGCCCATGTTGGGCACAACAGTATTGTCTGTTATATTAGTACCGCTATCTATGTCTTACTCTTTGAGGACTATTTAACGGGTACTAAAATTGGTACGCGGAGTCTTTCACGGGGTGCTCATTTAGGGCACAACCTACTCTTTTCTATCATTTTGTTTCACATCCATTACTAACAAATATGAGCGATACTAACATTTTATAGTGATACTGACATTTTATAGTGATGACTGTTTGATGATTTAACTGATCAGTAAATGATATTTTAGTTTTGATGTGTTTTTATAATATTTCAAGAATTGAATTGTCATCATTTGTGATATTTTTGTCATGGTAAGTTCGTATGTTATTTTAAAAGTGAGATTACTCTCATTTGTTGTAGATTCTTTTTTATATATATATTATTGCTTTATTATTAATATTATTGTTATTGAATTTTTGAAAAGCAATTGTTAATGGAACATTTTTCTTATTTTAATGCTTCTCTCTTTAGTTTTATTTTGTTGATTTTAAATCGGGTAGTCGGTATTTCTACTCAGCCCCTTCCTCCCTCAAGTGCTGTAAGGTGCAAGTTAGATGGACAGAGTGGCTAGATAAATGGGGATTTTGGCAATTGATTTCCTTGGTAATATTTCTGAGAGAGGTTATCGATTCCTGGTAGTTTTTTTAAATAATTGGATATGTGCAAAGGTAGACTTGGATTAAGAACTTCAATGTGTGTTTAGTTGTACAAAATATTACGGGATGCTAAATAAGTGATGCATGATGAACACTTCTTTTCAGTATTATGAATTTTATATCTAGATGTTTAACAGGTGGACGTATCATTATGGGTCTTATGGGTCAGATTGAAATTAGAGGCTTTATTTTCAAAATTATCATATCTATGTACCATCAATTTCAGAAACTTCTCAAAATTGCCACTGGCCCCGGTTTTGAGTCGTGACAGAGAGAACCAAGCTTAATTAGATTAGATAATAAATTAGTCCAATTACATATCATCCGTTGACTTTATTATAGGGACGTTTAGTTGGAAGATTCAAATTATATGATTCGAACCATTTTCAATTTACGTGTATTTTTTGATAAGAAAAAATACTGTAGCAAACTACGAATCATGATTCAAATCAGGAAACGAATCTCTCTATCAAACATCATTGCCTCTAACAAAGTATACTTCTAGAAGGGAAGGGAAGGGAAGATTACACGGCCAGTTTTGCGAGAACAGATTTTAATAAAAATAAAATATAGCATTCATTTTTTCCTGGGTATATAACAAATTAG
The DNA here is from genome assembly GCA_012066045.3 of Morus alba. Lineage (NCBI taxonomy): Eukaryota > Viridiplantae > Streptophyta > Magnoliopsida > Rosales > Moraceae > Morus > Morus alba. Next base: position 1,851,732 of record CP050235.2, read on the forward strand.
CTAAATGGTACCAACCATAATAACAAAAGCATAAATATTTTGTTTTCCATTAACCTTAAGAAGAAACCCTTAAAATAAAACTTACCAAAAACGGACCTTAACAATATTCTGACATACAAATAAAAAGCCAGCCCTCATATACGTACTTATATATATACATGGACCTAGCTTGGTGGTTGCTTCTCTATCCACCCATCTTGGTTTAGGAAGTGATTGACATGTATCAACTTTCTCAATTCTTGAATTGGCAATTGCTTCTCCCACTTCACTCGTGCGGACGTGTTTGCGCCAGCTCCATAACACTTCAACTCCGCAAAAGTGAGTAAACCTCTGCAAAATCATATATATGCGATTTATAATTCCTTGATAAACGCGTAGATAAATAGAACAAACAAAAATCACGAACAAATGACCCCAAGACCTTCAACCGTGGCACATTAATAGACTCCACTCATGAATGAGCCTATGCAAGCAAAATTAAATTGTGTTTAAAATAAATAAGAGCTCGTTTAGTTCGTTTATTCGAGTTTTTAATTCGAGTTGAGATGTGACTTTGTATAAGAGCTTTTTACTGTAACAAAAAAGTTAGAAATGACTGTTTCTGAGAGCTTTTTACTGTAGCAAAATTCAAATTCTAAACTCGAATTGGCGAAATGAATGGGGCCTAAGAAATTAAAATGGTTCGCTATCACTAATGTTAAACACCACAATTAGTAGAAGATAAGCTCTACTTGTGAGCCCTATATACTGCGAGACCCGCATTCTACGAATAGAATAGTGGTGCTTATTAGTACCCCGTAGCATTAATAGGAGAATTAAGGTAAGAATCTTACTCATGACCAACATTAAACCATGCATCCCAACCCAGAGGGGCAATGATATTATCCATATGTGTATTGTAATAAACGACTCTAGAATGGTTTCTGTATGCCCTGCCTAGAAAAGCAGGTCCTGTCCCAATAATAGCGCTTGAATGGAACACAAAACCAGTACTCTCGCTCTCGCTTTCTCGGCCTTGTGCTGTGATATAAGCAGTTCCGCCCTGGCCCAGCACTGAGGCTGTCACCTTTATATAGCATGCCTGTAAATAATACACGATATTGATTTCTATATGTTTTGAGGATTTATCAAGCCTATATTAAGCGTGTGGACCCTAATTTGTTACTCTGATCCATAGTCAATATACGACTTCTACACATCATAGTAATGAAATTCAGCAGTAGTTGAAAGTGGATGCAGTCCACAAAAGTAGTAAACCACTTATCTAGTATGTTCTTGTTCCTTTTTTTTTTTTTTTTTTATTATTACCAAAATTCTGAACAGCTTATACTAACGAATACGTGTAGTAGTCTCATGGAAATTCCTATTTGCCATAGTGCATAGTTTTTTTTTTTTTTTTTTTAAACGACTCTAACCATACCCTAATCAATTATTATGTAAATTTAACAGGATTTGATAGAATTCAAGCAAAAAAAAAAAAAGGATTTGATAGAAATTTAACAGTTTAGATTTTTTTTTTTTTTTTATAATAAGAATAAGGTGTACCTGAAAAAATGACTGGCCATTGCCCCAGATGAAGTCGACGGCACCTTCAATGTAGCAGGAACGAAAATAGTGACGGCCTCGGGCGTCAAACAAGGTGTCTTGCAGGCTAATGAAGCCACAGCTATAAAAACTCACTTTGTCTGCAGCAATTATTGCCGCCGGTGCCCATGTCATATTATGATTCCCCTCTTCTCTTGTAATAGCATGGTTATAGGTATTCTGCAACATTTTCAAAATAATAATAACAATAATAATTAAACCCATCAAAATATGTGTATATACACACAAATATGTATATGTATGTGTGTCCATGCATATGTATTTTATTTTATATATATATATATATATATGTGTGTGTGTGTGTGTGTGTGTATGTATATTTTTGGAAGAAAACGCATAGAAAGAAAGTGAAAAGAGAGCTCCCAGATAATGGTTGCTAGAAAAAAAGTGAAATTTATTACGAGTTATATCATCATTTTTCAATTAATTAAAAACTAACATATAAAACTGTATATATGTCCTCTGACATAATTTAAACGTCCTCAAATTGACGTGTAAATATGTGATTGACATTATATGGTTGGATTTCTTTTTATTATAGATTCTATCTAATTTTAGATACTTTCAGTCTACCTAAAAAATAAATAAATAAAAAGGAGTTTGACAATAATCAGTAGTAGAATAAAGTATAATTATTTCCGTACTTATTGGGCGCAGTTAGTAAAGATTTATATCCGATGTTGAAAATCAAAACAAGAGTATACTCCGACCAATATGCATGATTAATAGGACAGCTCAAAGCAATCTACTATCTATGGTTCTTTTTTTCTCTATAGAAAATCTAATCTTTATTGGCAAATAGTTCTCCAAGTGCCTTAATACTCCATCTAGGCCATTCACTGGTGCGATAAACAAGGTTTAAAAAGATTTGATACAATGTGGATTGAAACTCCACATCAAATCTTATCTTAATGTTCCGTGTCGTTTGACTTAGTGATCAGTTTTCAAGTGTACAAAATTATTATGAATTTGAACTAATTGAGTTTTGTCAATTAAGCTGCTGTAAACCTTGAAGGTTATGTTGCGTGCAACGAAATTATCTGCTAACATGGTAAATGCAGCGCTCTCAGTTACACTCCCACCGGCTTCCCAAGAAATCACAGTTGTACGGCTACTCTCTCCTTCGAGAACGATGAACTGCTTGCCTTGTTGGATCGACACCTGCTCACTGTACATGTACAGACATATACATTATACATAAATGATACGTGCATAGAAAATGACCATATACGAGTTAATTTTAGAGTGTTTGGTTTTTGTTATTTTTTATAAGACACTAAGAAACCACAAAGCCTTCAGAAGAAGGAAACATCATTACTCATACGTGAATCGACTAAATGATTCTATCCAGATAATTGATTAATGGAAGGGAACCATGAGCATCTCTAATGTAATGCTATAATTAATATATCAATTGTAAATTTAGTATCTGAACGTAAAAAATACTCTCGAATGCAATGTTACTTGTTGTGTCAGATTTTTAATATGCTATATTTTGTGGTAAATTTCTCACAAAATATAGCATACGAGAAATTTAACATTTTATTATTGTTGGTTAAAATATTTACCTCTTCACGCAATCTTGTAACTTTTGTATTTTTTAATTATTTTAAAAATAAAAATTTACTTTCATAACTTTCAAATTTTAATAATTATGAAAAAAAAATTATATAGCATTTTAAATAACATTATGAATTAAAGTAAAAATAAAAATAACATACCCTATCATATTTTTTAATATTAAATATAAAATTGGCATTGTCATAATTTGCATCGGAGATGGTCTTAATGTTGCATTTTATATAACACTACTTACTTGTAGATACCGGTTTTAACGTGGATGAGAATCCATAACTGGTTGTTGTCTGGCACGGAATCAATGGCTTGTTGCACCGTGGTGAAAGTCCCGTCGCCAGATTTATCAACTATGACGGTCCTCGAAACGACATTTTGAAGGTTGTCGTATTTTATAGCACTGTTGATATTGCGGCGAGAATAAGCCGGAGGTGCAGTACCCAGTATGATAATGAGAGTACAAATAATGGTGGAGTACTGGAGCGTAATAAACTGAAGAAATTTCATTCTGAAAAACATGGTCAGAAGAAAGAAGAGAGCAAGAAAAAATTATGTATAATTGATATATATTGCAACACAATAGCTGTTAGTAATAACCACCTAATATATATATATATATATATATATATATATATATATGTGGTATATGGCATAGCCACATATAGCAAGGAAATTTTTATATTTCTTGTATTTAAAGAGATGATCAAATCATAATATATTTTCATAGAGCTCGTTCTGGAAGAAAAGGGCGAAATAGTTTAGAATATGGAAATGATTGATCAGGAAGATCTTCCAACGTTAATGTTTTTATGGCAATATTGCTACAATGGAAATATTATGAGGTTGTCACATACAAAAATCCTACAGGGAGTTGGAAATTCTCTTTAAGGACATTTACATTTAAAATGGTCCCCGTACTATAAATTTATTTTGGTCCTATATATTCAAAACATTTAAGTATTGACCTAAAATTTATTTGTGAGATAAAATCAAGTCCTTCTATTTCATGTGCATTAAAATATGAATGAAATAGATTGTGTTTGGGATGGGATAATCTCGATATGGAAATGTGATTTTCACATTCTTAAGGTAATGTTAAAATAATGTGAATATTACCTAACAATTATTTTCTTTTCTTGAAATCTTAGAGCCCGTTTATTTTCTATATTTATTCCTGATTCTGAATTATGATTCATGATTCTTTATAATATTTTTTCTCACAAAAAATACACATAAAATAATAATAATTTTGAATCATAATTCTAAATACACCAACCAAATAAACACTTACTATTGGGAAACTAATTAAAAATAATTAAAAAAAAAAAACCAATAGACACTAACACAACCCTCCACTTCCCCCAACGATTACTCAACCGTCGCAACCCCATCACCACCGATCAGACAGCCATCTCAGCCCCACAGACCCTTCGTCATAGACTTCCCTATCCTGGCAGCCTCCACCTCCACCATCATCGCTGCCCCACCCATGACGCCATGCAAACAACCCCATCCAGCCACGATCTGAGAAGTCCCCCGCCAGCCGGACCCCGTACTCGGCCGCCAGTCGCAGCCCATCTGCGAAGCCCCTACCTAGCGTCTGCCCTAGTAGAATCAACAACAACGAAGCTTAAATCAAGAGGCAAAGAGTTTTAGAGATTCAGCAAGTTTTTCAAAAAGAGGAAAAATACCCCAACCCAAAACGTTAATGGGTGATGAGAAGAGGGAGATGTAGCTTGTTGTTTTTGAGTGTTTCTACTGTAAATTTTAAAACGAGTTTCAAACGCATCTTAAGAATTTATTCATTTATACTTAAATTTAAAAAAAATTTAAAGTCAAGTTATAATTTTATTCAAATTCATGTTCTTTTATAAAATTTAAATTACAATTTTATTATATTAATAATAATATAATTAAATATTAATATAATCTTATAATTTTAATATTATTACCTATTAAGTGTATTACACGTTATCGTTATATAATATATTAATTATAATATATTTGTTTAATATAATATAATAACGATTATATATTATATTATAATATAATATAATTGTAATTTTTCATTATATTATAATTGAAATATTATTATTTTTTATGTACTATTATAATATGTTTTATAATATTATAATTATATTAACCACTTTAATAATATTATTATATTCTATATCTGTAACATCCCAAATTTCGGACTTAAAACTTTTGTGCTAATTTTGTATGAAGGAATTGTAAGAGAAATGATAAAAGAGGTTAGGGACTAAATTGCAAGGCTTTTGGGGGCATGATTGAAAGAATTTTCGTAGTTGGGGGCCATATTGCAATATTAAGGAAAAAAAAAAAAACAGGGCCAACTGCCCTTTCACGTGGCATGGCTGGAACCTTAGCCATGCCACCCATTTCCCTCCTCTGGCCACGTTGAGGAGGGGATGAAGTAACATAGGAAAAAAAAAATAATTCAAATTTTCAATATCTCTCAAATCTCAACCTTATTTCACGTTTCACACTCTTCCTTTCCTCATCTTCCCATCCGACTCTCTCTCTCACTCTGTCTCCCTTCCAGAAATCAAAAAAAAAAAAAGAGAAAAGAAGAAGAGCTTTGATTTGCTTGAAGTGTTGAAAGGTGGTTTTGCAAGATCAAAGAGGTATGACAATTTTGATTTTGTTTATCCTTTGTCTCCAATATCCAATATTTGGTTCAAATTTCGGATTTTGATAAGTTTTTCTAGGTAATCCGAATCCTAGGAGATTTCTTGAAGGGTATTCTCTTATTTCCTTTTCTAATCTGAAAATTTGATTTTTGCCTTGATGTTTTCCTTCGTTTGGTGGCTGAATTCTGTGGATTTTAATGTTACAACCTGATTTGGTTTTAGAAAAGTTGAACCTTAAGCTTCCCTCAAAACCCCATTTTCGGATTCCTTCACAGGCCCAACATTTAACATGCAAATTTGAGCTCAAATTGAAGTTTTTCTATATTTTTGGTCTCCAAATCTTGTAACCTACCTAAGGAGTATAAGGACAAGCACAATCAAGCCTTCTCAATAGTGAACATTACTCTTTTGCAGCAATTAAGTTTTGGAAAGAGGGCTGCAGCAATTTTGGGAGGAAAAGAGGTTGTTTGAGCAAGGATTCAAGGTAGGGTTTCTTCTTCTCCTTCAATTTTCGGATTTAAAATTTGGTGGTTTATTGTCTAGTTTGTTTATTGATCAAAGGGAATTGTGGAGCATCTCTTGAAGTTATGAATTTTCTTTGATTTGGTAAAATTCCTAAATTTTGAAGATTGAATTTCAAGAATTAAGTTTCCTTGAGGATAAAGGGCTTTGAACTTGGTTTATGGAGAAGTGCGTTGAATTACTTGAGGATTTTTGTTTATAACCCCTTATTTGGTATATCATGTGTATGAGTTAACAAGGGTGGCTATCCTACTTCACCTTGGTCATGTAATGCTCATTAAGGAGAAGGTTTTCTAAGGAGTTGTTTTGGTGGTATGTTAGCATTGAAAACAACGGACAGCCATGGGAAAAATAGGGAAACCGAATTTCCCAGGAATCATTCCAACCTTGTTAATTAAAGAACCTTGAAATAGACATTTCATACTTTAAATAGAAACTTGAATCACCCCAAAAGGAGCTTTGTAGGTTAAGTTGTAAACTTTTGAATATAAAGCAAATCTGTCAAATGTACTTACTGGACAGAATCTGTTCTTTCGGATTCTGGGAGTATTAGGTGAGGAATTTCAAAAGAAGGTTTACATAATTGGTAACTAGACATCGTAAGCTTCGTATAGCCGCTGGAATCACCTTAAACGGATAACCGTAGCCTAAGATATACATTTTTGAAGTTAGGCTTAGGGGCTGGTTTTCTGCAGAAAAACCAGCAAAACTTGATCTGGTTTATCATGAATTTGGAGACCTAAATGGACCCAAAATTAAGCTTGTGATATGTCTTTGGAAAGCCCTAGATGTCTACCTCGCTTGGGTTCAGGTTTTGTAATTTTTAAGGCCACATAGAATACTTTGTGGATATTCTTATAGCAATCGTAAAAGTGCAAATTTCAGAAATTAATAAAACGAAAAACTGAGGTACCTACTTTTTGAAATGAGAATGTTGCACTTAAACCACCTTTTCCACCATTTAGAACAAGTTATTAGTGATGTGTGAGAGTTGAAATCAAATCATTTGGAGTTTTGTAGCTCAAGTTGTGCGCATAGGAAGTTTCATATAGAAACTTTCTAAAAACTGTCAAAAACAGGAAAAAAACAGAATTATGATTTCATAGAAACTGTTTTTAAGGTACTTAGAGATGTCGGATTGAGACATATGATAGTTCATTGAAAAGATATACATGTCTACTTTATTTTGAAGTTAATTTTGGAATTTTTAAAGACAAAAAGAATATCTTATGATTTTTCTTCTAAAGATGGACGAATTAGTGAAATTCCAATTTCGGGGGGAAAGTGATTATGAGTTAGAAACTGATTTATGGCTGAGCTATTGAGCTCTAATGACGATGGCCAATTTGTCTATTTTGAACAGTGGAAAGGAAAACGAGCAAGGGAAACAAAGAAGGTTAAACGCAGATTTTGCTAAGCAACTCAGGTAAGTGGAGTTTGACTTCTCTGCAGCACTTACAAACTTTGTTTGATAGACTTTCTATGGAATGTCTAGTATGCCATTATGTGAATTTTTATGACATTGTCAAGTGTATGATTGTGAAGATTACTTGTAATTGAGCACATAATAGCATGCATGTAAGGCCGGCACTGCCAAGTCCTCAAAGGACTTCTATTGTGATGTGGTCATTGATGAAATTGTGATTGAGCCACGCAAGTCTCTCGAACCAAGTGGGTGATGACAGAGACTATATTATGATATTGAGAAATTGTGATTTTGAATGCGCTGGCCATTCCCTCGAACCAGGTGGGTGATGACGGGGAACCTAATATTGTGATTTGAAATATTGGCATGTGGCCAGATTGTGAAAAGCCGGCGACAGTACCGAGAGGGCCCTAGTGATATGTAGTGCACGTGCATAAAGTGTAAGATTGATTGGCATAAATTACCTATGATGTTGCAATGTGTGAGTATGTTAAAATAAGATTGTGTGATTGTAGCTCTACTTACTGAGCTTGTAGCTCATTAAAGTTTGTTCTGTCTTTGTAGGTAAAGGTAAGAAACAAGCGAAAGATGGCGAGAGGAGTCAGCCGTTGACCATTGTACATATGGTTGGACCAAAGAAGCTGCACACGGATTATTTTGGTTTTGTAAACATATATATTTTGGAGTTTAACTCATAAACCTTGGATGACTGTATAATTTTAATTGTGTCTAGGAACTTGATAGGAACGGTGTATTAACGAAATTTTGTTTAAGCAAAAAAAAAAAAAATTGAAACACCATAGTTTTCACATAGGTGACAGGTGAAGGTTAGTGATTGTGGCACGTCCTTAGGATTGTTAGCAAGGAACTAAAACATTTGAAGGAGATGGTATATAAGGGGTGTCACAATATCATTATTATATAATATATTATTTAATAATAGTTTTATTCTATTAAATTAAATATAATAATAAATATACATTATATTATAATTATATATATTATATTATAGTATAATATAATGTAATATAATCATAATTTTTAATTATTTTAGTTATTATTTTAATAATATTATTATATTCTATATAATAATTATATAATATATTCTATAATAATTTTTTATTATATTAAATATACATTATATTGTAATTATATATATATTATAGTATAATATAATATAGTTATAATTTTTAATTATTCACAGCAATTTAACCTCATAATTTATCAAACGATATTGCACTAATTTTGAAACTAACACACTTACTATAAGTATAGTTTACTAAATACTCAGCTACTTTTTGTAAGAACTATTTTTTCTTTCAGCACAGTTAAAAGTAATTTTTTCAAAATCTACAATAATACCAAATTAAGCCTATGGACAACTGTAGTGTCCTTTCTCATTCATTTTTTCCTAACAAAAAGACTTACATTGTCACACCAAGATAGCTCGAGGTCAATTTTGAGGCTAATGACTAAAGTGGGATTTATAATTTAAAATTTGGGAACTATTATTATGAGATTTGTCCTTACTTTAGACCATATTATCTGAATTATCTTCTAATCTATCTATATCAATTAATTGTATATTACCAGTACAAAACAATTTGTTTTGTTAGAGGTTTGTGAGATATGGAAATACATAAATTACGTGTACAAAGTATGTTGCCGTCGCAGTAAAGTATATGCAATTTGCAAATATAGAGATGTGCTAATAGAAGTAAGACATAAAAGATGGGCTGTACCTATTGGCTATCGAGTACGTAATTAAATGACTTTTCTCCTTGATTTGCTTAATTTCTTGTTTTAAAGAGATTTTCTTGATAAATTATACCATTCTTATTTTAGTCCTTACCCTTTCCAAATAAGGGTCATTATTTCTGATTGTGTACGTCATAAGATAAATATTTATTAGGTGGCATTTGCCTCTAAAAGAGAAAAAATAAATAAATAAATAAATAAAGAACCTGCAAAAAAAAAGAGGAAAGCAATTAGGTGGTGAAAAATGTTTCTGTAATTTTCCCTAACAAGAAACTTTAAGCTGCGTCAGATAGTTAATTAGTTGGATTAGTTGGATTAGGGATTTTTTTCCATTATTATATGTATATATTAGTTTTTTTTTATTGCGTTGCGTGCGGAAAAAATTGTTATATTATAGAGTAAGTCAGGAATTTTTATATTACAATATTAATTTATACGTACATATATACACACATATTTGTTTAAAGATCTATTAAAAAGGTTTATACATGTACATACAGATATGTATACATATATTTGTTTAAATGATGCAGAACTTAACAAAGCAGTAAAAGATCAAACGTGTGGAGCAATAAATGATGGAGAATGTAATAGAACAGTGAATGGTTTAAGATAGAACATATGAAAGAGATAGGTCAGGCAAGAAAAAGAGGACAGAATTATGTAAAAGAATTGGACTGGTTACAATAATATTTATAGATGAAAAATAAAGGGAAGCAAATGAACAGTACACAACCTATTACAATGTTACACATACAACGGGCCAACATTAATTTACAAGAACTAAATTATTCGGGCCTTGTTTACATTTAAATTTTTCTGTTATAGTGCAAAGTTCTCAAAAAATATCACATCTCAGCTCAAATTAAAAACTCGAATCTGCGAAATGAATGATGCCTCAAATTCTCATTTTTGAGAAAAGAACCGACCATAGGATTTCAAGAGTGTTTCTGCCGGGTTTTTTTCCCTATAGATTCATTGTTTCAGTAAGGGTATTTTTTCTGAAGTGCTTTTCCACCATTTTCAAACCAGGGCCGGCTCAAGACCGTAGTTAGGCGAAAGTTTCATGTTCCTACAAATTTTTTGGGAGAAAAAGGAAAATAGGTTAATATTTGAGATAAATTAAAATTAATAGGTTAATAGTTTACATAAGTTAATAAATAGGCTAAATTATTGTTTTCGTCAATAATTTGTCTAATTATAAACCATAACTTGACAAGTTATTGTCCATAATTTACAATTTTTATCTATAACCTATCTGGTTATGAATCATAACTTGATAAGTTTGTCCATAACTTATTTTGTTATGAACTATAACTTAACAAGTTATGGCCTATTAATTTCTATAACTAAAAATTGGCCTATATACTTCTTTAAGCTTTTCATATTGACTTATTTTCTACTATTACATATGGACAATATTAATATATATAATAAAATGTGCAATTTATGAAATATTGTTCTTTTTAATAGATGGTTAATTTACAAAAAAATTTAAAAAATACATACTCTAAATTTTGTTAAGTTTTCGCTACCGAAAATTAATTTACTTCAAAATTTTTCTTCAGGATAAGCTATGATTTAAAAGTTTAAAGAAAAAGAAAACTGCAATATTCAATGCATGAGAAATAACCATTTGCTCAGAAGTGCATCATAATTAGGAAACAAAACGTAGAATGAATTTTTATTAAGTAATATTTAGTTGAAAAGTTTATGTTTCTCCTAATTAGTAACTATTGAAAACTCGAATATATATATATATATATATATATATATATATATAAAAAAGGTGGTAAAATATGGGACCTTAGGCAACTTAAGCAGTTACCTAGCCTGAGCCGGCTCTTTTCAAAACAATGGAACCTTATTCGTACACTTCATATATATATATATATATATTAATTGTAGAAATATCCTCTTAACCAAAACATATGCATAAACACCCCTAACTGACTGAACACTGTTATTTTTTTATTTTTTTTTTTTTTATAAAAGTGACCCAAATACTGAAATAAATCTTAAATTCTGGTAATTGGTCAAAGGGGGTCTTTTCGTAATTTAGTTGCAATTCAAGTAGTATATTTTATCACGTACTTCTTAAAATAATAAAAAAATAATAAAAAAAAAAGTGTATGGTGTGAATAAATAGCCTAGACTGATAAGACATGATTTTGAACAATGGAGTGTTGTTTCCTCTTTATTTTGCTGTGATTTTTTAAGAAAATGGAACAATTACTACCATAAAATGCTTTTTTTTTATTTAAAAAAAAAAAATTTAAAAAGATTAAACTACGATCAATATGCTTGATTAAAAAAATTATATATACACGCTTAAAACTTTTTTGTTGTTTGGTTTAACATGGCAATAACAACTCAAATTAAATCCATCAATAAATTACTTGTACAATACAAGCATAACATTTGGTTTTGGAAATAAAAAAGTAAATTATTTTTTTGGTAGAAAATAACGAGATTTGCACTAAAAAATGTACTATCGGAAAAAAAGATTTTATTTTCAGCCATTATATATGTATTAAAAATTATTTATTTTTTATATTTTTTTAATATGATGTAATTTTAATCAAATTTAATAATAAAAAATAACTATATTAACAGTAAGATCCTATTAAAAAAGACTTTAAAAATATGAGAGTTTCTTTGATAAATTTAAGAAAATAAATTACCAATAATTATATTTTAATTGTTAAAATTATATTAAAATTATTTATTCTGTATATTTTTTTAATTTAATATAATTTTAATTAACTCTAACGACCAGAAATTAATATTAACAGTAGAAATGCCTAACTGAAAAAATTTTAAAAGTAAAAGTAACCTTTTTCTAATAAATAGATGTGATTTATTGGCTTCTACACCGATGTTGATTAACCCGCACTAATTAGGGGATGAAGAGGAAGAGCTGGTTTCCGTTTGCCATTAACCAAAGGCTCACAACTCGAAAGATGTGATAGAAAACATTACTACGGAACTGATCAAGTACTCTGAATGATACCACTGAGGATCGTAAAGTGTGTTTGGTTGGAAGGAAATAAATGAAATAGAATGCTAAAGAATACAAGTATTTTGTTTGGTTAGTCTTAGAATCAATAATAGCCATTTCGTTGGAATGATTTTTTATTGATTTTAAAAAATCATCATTCCTTTCGTGAGACCAGTGGAATGACAATTCCATAACACAATTAACCTTTTTTTAATTCATTTTTGAAGTTTGTGCAGCCATGAAAACTAACGAACACCACCACCACCTCCTCCATTCCTACGCCGCTTCGACGATGACTTTTGGTAGCACTCGTATTTTCCCGCCGACCAGATGTACTATCTTCTTGCCCAAATATGCAAGGTCCACCACCTCCTCCATTCCTCCGCCCCACAGCCTCCATCCTCTCCTCCGACGGAGTCTGCCACCTCCGCCTTGATGCTTAGCTCCTCCGAGCTCGTCACCGGCGCACAACGTTGTACCTGATCAGGTCTGTCAGAGTTCTCGATCAACACAAAACTTCCCACTCTTCCTCTGTTGAAGAATTGATGAATATAAAACTAGACCTACAAATTTCTCGTCCTCCATGAGCAAGTCTTTCTCCTTTTTATTGATTTCACTCATGCCCAAGAAATTTTTCACATCTATTCTCTCTATTATTTCTTTTGGAAGTTTACTTGAAACTTTTTAATAATTAGGCGTCGGTGGAGGTTGCTTTAGAAGAATGACCCAATATATTGATTAGAATCATTAATTTTCAAATTTGAATTTTTTTTTTTTTTGGAATTGTTGGTGTTTATTTTGTGCGTGACTGTGTGATTCTTCCGGTAGCAGTTAAAAAATAGTGAGGGTAATTTTGTCCAAATAATTTATATCATAGTCTATTATGTAGTATCTATAAAATCCTAACTAAACACACGCATCTCTTTCTTTTTCATTATATTTCATTATCATTACTATTACTAACTAACAACCAAACACACCGGTAGTGTAATGGTGGGAATGTTTTTATTAGGTTTTTTTTTTTATCCATCTTTTTAAAATTTGATATTTAATAATTGTGTGTTGTTATCTTGCTCTTTTTAAGAAATTAAGTAGACCTCCGCAAACTTCACAAAATAGAAAATAGTTAAAACTAGTTGGATGGTTAATAGAAAACTAATTAAGACACATTTCACATATTCAGTAGTTCCTAATATTATTTGTTATAATTGAAATAGTTAAGAGACGTAAGACCCGTTTAGTTCGTTGATTCGAGTTTAGATGTAATTTTATGTAAGAACTTTTTATTATAACAAAAAAGTTAGAGGTGACTAGTATTGAAACTTTTGACGGGCCGCCCGTGACCACCGAAAAGTCTGAATTTTTACCCTATTATCGAGTTTGAACAGCCTGAAAATTTTAGTTGCCCGACCTGACCCGAATTTCCTCTTGGACCGGCATCAGGCAACCTTTGACTGCCCATTGCCCGACCAAACTGCCCAAAAATTTTAATATTTTTTATATTATATATATATTTTACAATTTGAAATTTGAAATGAACACACTAACTATATAAAAAAAAATTATTTCTTTATTAATTTTTAAATTTGTAATTCATGATTGTCTCGTTAAAAACCTTACCAAGAAAAACCCAATTGGGGTAAAAACTTGGTAAAGAAAAAAGAGTGCAATCATTGTGAGACGAATTACAAATTTGACAAACTTACAAAGTCTATACAAGATTACAATAACACTATACAAATTAGAAATTACAAAGTAAATAAATATTTACAAATTACAATAATAAAATTTAATTTGAAGCAAAATGATCGTCTTGAAAATTAAAAGTTAATGTATTGAATTCGCCGATCCATTCTTGGATTGCTGATGAGATTGTATTGTGTAAGCGTCGGTCATAACGTTTCCTTGATGCACACCAAAGCTTCAACAATATCCTGTTGCAATGCGTTTCTCTGTTCTTCAAGTATTCGGCTAGTTGTACTAAATGCTTGTTCAGCTGCAATAGTGGAGACCGGGATCAAAAAAATATTCATTGCCAGTTGTATTAGGATCGGCTAAGTTAATGCTCATGCCCTCCACCACTGAACCAAATCAAATATTTCACTACTGTCTACAACTAAGCCCTCACTTAGGTACATCATTAACTCATTGAAGCCGCCACTGTTGCCGCCATCTCTTGATGAAGATCCACTCCCAAATTCTTCTTACCTTGAGTCGTTGTTGTCATCTTCTTCTTCTTTTTAGATAACCCAAAAACATTCAAAAATGAATGCGGATTGTCATCACGTTGTTGCAGTTGTTCAACACGAGGTGTGTTTCTAAACCTACTTTCATAAGATTTATAGAGAGAAAATATTTTTTCCTTTATAATAGGAAATTGGTCAGTAGTGTCAATAGCTAAAAATTCACCTAAGTTGTCTAATCCACTTTCTAAACCTTCTAATTTTAATCTAGGGTCAAAAATAACATCGAAACCATGCAACATGGGTAATTTAGACCAATATTTTTTAAAACTTCTTTTCCATAGAGGCGATAGGAACTCTTAAAACCTCGTGTGTTCTAAATTCACTAAATAAAATAGACATTCTTAAAAGTTCTCCTAACGCTAATGGTGACATTGGATAATAAGTTCCACTAGTGGAGTTCCATCTTATGGGCATATCTAAGGCTAATGCTCTAGGATTTTGATTCAAACTGCTGAGGTGTGCTTGCATTTCTTTTTAGAATTTGCAACATTTGCACTAACACTACCGCTTGCCTCTCCTCCACGCCCACCAGTGCCACCACCATTACATCCACGACCTCTAGTACATCCACCGAGGCTCGAATTTGCAGTTTACTCAACAACTCTTTCCGTAGTTTGCGATTCCTGCGTTTGAAAAACATTAGGAAATTGCCCTTCTTCGATGTTGAATTGGGCATCAATAGGAATATCACCACTATAACCAGAAGAAGCCATTATGAAAAATAAGAGAGATTGAGAGCGGTTTAAGAGAGATTAAGAGAGATTGAAGCGAGATTAAGAGAGATTTGATAGAGATTAAGAGAGATTGAGAGAAATTCGGAGATAATGAGAGTTCTTGGGTGAGAAAAATGGTTTGGGGATGGGGGTATTTATAGGAAATTTTTTGGCTTGAAAAAAATAAATTTTCTCCCAAAAATTCGGTTCCAATGGCTAGTAGAATTCGAACACTCAGGAAGGGTCGGGCAAAATTCGAGCATCTCGGGCAACAGTAAAAAAAAAAGTGCCGTTGGGGTTTGTATTTTTGAGGCAAAAATCAGGTGACGGTCGGATTAGGTAAAAAAATCCGTGGGGTTCAAAATTCAGACAGAATTTAGGCTAACGGTCAAAAAAATTCAGGCATATTTGGGCAACGGGCAAAATTTGGGCAAATTTGGGTTACATCAGAAAATTCAAAAAAAAAAATCAGCGGGCGACGAGGTCGACTTCTCCAACGGGGGTGAGCAATTGGAATTGATTTTTTTTTTTCCGGCCTGCTCGAGCCCGTGCCTGACCAAATAACTCAGACAGGCGGCGAATGGCACCTGCCTGCCGTGCTTGAAAATTTTCAGGCATCGAGCATGCATGCCGCCCAAAGATGCGCCACTGGATGTGACTATTTCTGAGAGTTTTTTACTGTAACAAAATTCTAATTCTAAACTTAAATCAGTGAAATAAACGGAGTCATAAAGTGCACACTATGGTCCCGTTTATTTGACTGATTTAACTTTAAAATTCAAATTTTATTATAGTAAAAAAATTTAAAAAATAATCACATTTATTTTTTTATTACAGAAAATTTTTTTACATAAAATTATATCTTAATTCAAATTAGAAACTCAAATTACGAATTAAACGAATCTTAGGGCATATTTTTTTATCCAAAAATTAAAAAAAAAAGACAATTTAAATTTTAATTTTATTTAAGTTCACGTTCTTTTAAGTTTCAACTTTATTTAATTTTACTCAATTTTATTTAAATTCTAACTTCAACTCAAGTTATAACTCAAATTTAACTCAAAAACTACATTCAAATTACACTTAAAAAAATAACCCCTTAAATTTTTTTTTATTATAAAAAAAAAAAAAAAAAAAAAACACTCTGAATGATTAGTCAATTGACATGTCCCATCCCACTCAATTCATCCAAACCAAGCAAAATCCATATCCAGCGGACACGAGTCTTTTGAAGCATAAAAAAAAAAACACCACATGGAGAAATGTGCAAGGACTACAAATCCCTCGTGTTCTCTTTTTTACCACATTGGTAATCCAATCCTACGGTTATATCTTCTCCACGTGGAATTCCACCAACTCAGATGCATTTAATCCATTTGCACGCGCTCATTTCACGTCTTTTCACTGTACTTGACAACTTCATGGTTTCATTTTGTTTCTTCCAACAAAATTGAAAGAAATTGAAAGAAGTTAAGCAGCCATTGAAGAAGCTCAAGGAGAAACTCCAAAAACTTAACAGTGTTGCATGCAGATGGAGAGCGGCAATGTGGATCCACCAGAGAGCCCAATCTGCGGCCGACGATGCTCCACTACTGGCAAGAACGGCAGCGATCTGACCTTTTCTGGGTGTGATGGGAAACGTTTGTTGGACAACTCAGAGAGCTTTTATAAGAAGCTCTCTGAGTTGTACGAGTCATCTGGGCTCAACCTTGTGTAAGCCGTCTCTAGCCGTTTGACTTTTCTACATTTGTTTTTTTGTATTTTTGTATTTTTTTTTGTTGGTTTTTAGGTTTTCCCTTTTTTGGGGTAAAAAAAATAAGATTTTTATGACGATATTCAGCTTGTTGTCTTGTTTGGTTGCTGAGAAATGTTGCGCGGAAAAAAGGAAAGGAAAAGGTGTTAACTCTAGTCAAAAAGTTCCTGACCTTTTTTTTTTGGTGGAAAAAAGTTCATTGACTTGTATGGTTATGCTATCTTACAAAGAAAATGTCCTTTATATTTTGGACAATTTAAGAGTGGTATTATGTTTTGGTCAAATTTAAGAGTGGCATTATCTCGTTTCTAGAGCAAAAGTTTAGTAATAACTATAAAGTTGCATTTTTTTTTTTCTGTATAGAATCATGCCGACTGTTTTATTCATGTTTCTAGTCATCTTAAAAAAAGGAAAAAATAAATTTACCCAACATATATAGGCTTATCCAAACATTATTGTCAATCAGTTTTTTTTCTTTTAATTATTTTTTTTCAACTTACTCCAATGCATGTTCTATAATCTTGGTTTCGATTGTTAATACCATCCACCAATTTTATTAATATATATATGTTTTTTTCGTTAAATGGCAGACTAAATGTCCGAGAGACATTAGTGAACTTGCATGTGTTGTACAAAGAAGTCACTATAAGAGGCGGATTTTACCAGGTTTGTTTGTGTCTGACATTTGTCATTTTATTGAACTGCTCCTGAAGAAACGTAGATATGTTAGAAAAAAAATAGCGTAAGATGTAAAACATCTCTTAAAATTTAAGAAACATTCATGTGAAATTACCAAGAATTAACAAATTCACATATTAATATGTAGAAACGTATCTGAATCCATAATAATTAATTACTCTCTAAAGCCGTGCGGTATGTCTTTTAGATCAACACGTTCTCTTAGAAAATCTTTTAACCTTCTCTTGTTATCTCTGATGATGAGATGTTAGAAAAGAATAGAATAATTTTTAAGACCATTGTGGGCCCATCATTATGTACGTTAATCTCTACATTATTTCCCCAAGAAGCCTGCCCTGAATCAGGAACAGAGGAAATTTTGGAGATAATTTTTAAGACTATGATTTTTTTTTTTAGATGTTTTATTATATGAGGTATTTCCCAGGTTACCAAAGATAAGCGATGGGAGGAAGTTGCAATTGCCCTAAAATTGGAAGGCATCAAAATGAAGTTCCCTAGTCAACTTCAAAACGTTTATGCGCTTTTCCTTTTCCAGTTTGAGCAAATTTACTTCTACAGAGCACCTGAGAAAAAAGCTTCTGATCCAGGTGTACAAAGTTTCCTTCCATATATATTTATAGTTTTTCAATAATTCCTTTGAGGGTTCTATCTTGATTTGGATTTTGATTAACTTACTTTCAAGGTCATAAATATAAAATAATTTGGTTTGATATAATTTTGTTTTTGTGCAACTTGTTTGCAACGGATCCGGAGGACTACACTTTGCTTAGGATCTTTAGAATAGGTTTTGCAGGTCATGTTTTCAGTACTCTGGGGAATGGCTTAATGCTGAAGCGGAAGAATTCCGGCAATTTATCTCCGGTGTTAAAGGATGAAGAAAATGTTCAAGTGAAGAAGAAGAAGATATTCAAAGACAACTCTCATCGATCGGTCAAAGGTCTGTTATTATTGTCATGTTGATATTTTCCTCTTGATGATATAAGGTCTTGCGGGAGGAAAAAAGAACGAAAACCATGCATGTGTTTAATTTACTCAACGTCTACATTTCTTAAAATGATGAGAAACTCTTTTCAGAAGAATCTAAAGCCTCGTTCATTTCACCAATTCGAGTTTTCAATTCTAATTTTGCTACAATAGACATCCCAACTGGAATGGCACCTAAACCTCAACCCATACCAATTACAAAAGTCCCGTGCTCAATAAAATATTAAAGACAATGATTCGAAATCAAGTGGGCAATCTTTCTATACAATTTGTTCATAAGGACTCAAGAAGTTTGGTATCTTGCTTAGATGTCGTTCTTAAAGTGTGGCCTTTTTGCTATATTGAGGTTGTTTTCTAGTTAACGCAAGGGGCCTTTAATATATCATAGTAAAGACTGCACGTCTGCACCATTTACCAATTTTGCACAAATTCAAATAGGCAGAACTGCGGAACAGAAATTATCCCCCCCGACGCCCTCAAAACCCAAGGAAACGAAGAGCAGCCCTGGTCGCCCTCGGCAAATACGAACTGCATATCAAATCTTTCTCAAGAGAGAATGTGAACGGCTGAAAGGAACTGATGGGAACAAGCTAAAAGCCGGCCAAAGTTATAGAGCCATGGCGGATTATGCATGGAGGAACCTTTCTGAAACTGACCGACAGGTATCTCAGATACTTTTTGAAACAGACATTGACCCTGATTCATTAGAGACAACACTTTGTAATTAATTGTCAATATATATATATATGCAGTTTATAAAGGCATTTTTCCTTTAATCTATTTATACCATTGAAATTTGAAAGTGTCTAGAATCTTTTTGGTCTTGTTTTTCTTTTTGTCCTGGTTTTGTAGCCATACATTGATGAAAGCAACAATGACAAGGAAAAGTATTCTCAACAAATGGATGCTTCCAAGGATCACAATGACAACGGAGATAATGAGACCGAGAACAACCCGGTGCCAGAGGGTGACTATCACGTCAAGCCTGAATTCGAGAAACCCCAAGTGCCCGACCAATCCGCGGTTGACGTAGCAGTGCATATCATGAAGAACTCTCCCGAATCGGATGACCTCATACTGCAAAATGACACGAAGTTATAAATCTTGACAGTTCTTCTGTGATGGGAAGTGGATGTAAATATATCAGATAATAGACTGTCTTAACTTGTACCCTTTAATGGCAGCTCTTTTGTATGCTTTCGTCCTCTTGATAACGGGGTCTTATGTTTTCGGTTTGTAAAAATGTGCTTAGAAATTGGGCTGCTAGAATTCTGCTTTTTTTTTTTTTTTTTGAAGTTTTTTAGCAGAAAAAAGGGTACGAGAGTTTTTGGAGTACCATCACTAGGCCATGTAGTGTTGTATTGTAACTTTGTTTGCAATGCATTGCTTGGTTTTGAATTGACAAAATGGTTTGATAGAGATTCTCACGGACGCTAGTAATCTGGATGAATTTTATGTTAAAGATAATACAAATGGAAAGCTCTAGGGTCTGTTCTTTTATAATTGAGTTGAATTTGAGTTATAACTTGAGTTGAAGTTGTAATTTGAATAAAGTTGAGTAAAGTTAAATAAAGTTAGAATTTAAGGGCATGTTTTTTTGTTTAAAAAACTTAAAAAAAGACAACTTAAGTTTTAATTTTATTCAAGTTTACGTTCTTTTAAGTTTAAACTTTATTCAATTTTACTCAACTTTATTCAAGTTTTAACTTCAACTCAAGTTATAATTGAAATTCAACTCAAAAATTACACTCAAGTTACATTCTAAAAGAATAATAAGAACATGAACTTAAATAAAATTAGAATTGTTTTTTTTTTTTTTTTTTTTTTGAGTTTTTTGGACAAAATAACAACTCCTTAAATGTCTTAAAAAAATCTAGAGTAGATTTTTCCAAGTTTTTCATACTGAAATTTTATAAATAAAAACATCAAAAAAAATTTAAATAAATGTGGTGAACGGTACATTAGTATTGTTTTCCCTTCTCAAATAAGAACCTTAATCATTCAAAATGCAAATAAGGGCTTTCTTAAGTGATTTAAAATTAGGATGAAGAATCATTTTCACTTTTTAAAACACAACAAATAAGAAATAAAAGTATGTCCATGTGCTCAAAATAATATAGGAGTAATTTTTTTTTTTATAGCACTAAAATAAAGAAGGATTTCAAAATAATACTGGTTTGCAAAGTTTGTCAAAAATGGTTATCTTATAAAGTTAGATCCGCAAAGTGATATATTTTTTTAAGATAAGTTAAATTAGCAAAATGATATATATATTTTTTGTTTTTATATTTGTTTTTATAGTGAGCAACCCACTCAGTCACGTGGTGTAAAAAATTCTCGTGCTAGGCCATCCAGAAATCATTTAGTGAATTAAATTTTTAAATAATTATTTTACAATTAAATCTTTTTACGAAAATTATTTTTAAAAATGAAAATTATTTTTTTAGAAGAACTCGTTTGGTTTTGCTTACTTTTTTTTTTGTCACAATCATATTATAACAATAGTAATTTTTTTGTAATAATTATTAGTATTACCGTGACATTAAAATAATAAATTTTAGTGTTGTTCTTAAAATATTTTTTTAATTATTAAAGTTTATCATAAAAAAGGGCTAACCTACACGGAGCCATTTTGTAATAATGACTTAATAAAGTGGAGTAACTTTTCAAATATTTTCATTTGTAAACTAACTACAGGGAACAACTATTTTTTCAACCGAAGGGTTTGTTTAGTGTGGAGAATTAAAGGTCCGTTTAATTCGCTTATTAAAATTTTTAATTTGAGTTAAAATGTAATTTTATATGAGAGTAAAATAATAAATTATATTTTAATTTAAATTAAAAACTCAAATCAACGAATTAAACAGACATAGTCTCGTTCACTTCGCGGATTTAAATTTTTAATTCAAGTTGAGATGTGACATTTTGTGAGAATTTTTTACTGTAGCATAAAAAGTTAGATATGATATTTTCTGAAAATTTTTTAATATAAAAACTTAAAACTAAAAACTCAAATGGGTAAAATGAACGAGGCCTTAATATTGTTCTTAAAATATTTTTTTAATTATTAAAGTTTATAAAATAAAAGGGCTAACGCTACACGGAGCCATTTTGTAATAATGACTTAGTAAAGTGGAATAACTTTTCAAATATTTTCATTTGTAAACTAACTACAGAGCGAACAACTATTTTTTCAACCGAATAAGGGTTTATTTAGTGTGGAGATTTAAATTAAGTTAATTTTAATTATTATTTTTAAATTAAAATTATGATTAATAATTTTGAGTTTAAATTATAATTTTAAAATTGTGATTTAAAATTAGAAGTTTAAATCATTTTAAATTAAGAGAATAATAATTTTAAAATCATAAGTGATTCTGATTTAAAATATCACATTAGATTTAAAATCATAATTTAAAATTATTTAAATTAAACACTAATTCTGAATCATGATTCAAAATCACTATAAATAAATACTAATTTTAAATCAAAATACAAAATTATAATTCTAGATTCTTCTACTAAAATATTGTTCTTTGCAAAAATGAAAAGACCGGTTTGTTAATTTCACCTCTGAGAGTATTCATTTTAGCGAATACACATCCCTTGGGGGCTCACAATGTTAGATGCTTATAGTAGCATAGGCTGTGTAGTAGTCTAATAAGCAATACAACGAATGGCAGGGACAAGATGAACCCAACAACCATCACCACCACAAATCTCCCTTATCACTTCAAGCCAACAGAAACCATACCCACCTCCAAACTCTCTCAAAAAACAATCTTGGATCTCATAAACACAAAATGCTCCAATTCTCTACACTATCTAAAGCAAGCCCACGCCTTAGTTCTAAGGTCAGGCCACTTCCAAGATCACTACGTATCAGGAACACTTCTCAAACGCTACGCAAATCCCCACCTCAGAAACTTTGCTTTTGCATTCAAGGTGTTCGATCATGTGCCGAGGCCAAACGTTTTTGTATGGAACATTCTGCTCCAAGGGTGTTTAGATAACAACGAGCCGTTTTTGGTGGTGTCGTTTTATGAAAAAATGATGGCTGCGAATTGTAGGCCTAATAAGTTCACCTTCCCTGTAGTGTTCAAGGCCTGCACAGTGGTGCAGGCTGAAGAGGAAGGTGTGCAAGTCCATGCCCATGTTGTGAAACATCGGCTTGGCGGAGATGGACATGCAAAGAGCTCCGGTATTCAGATGTATGCCTCGTTTGGCCACTTGGAGGCTGCTAGGCGGATGCTCAATGATGAGATCGATGTTGTTTGTTGGAACGCGATGATCGATGGTTGCTTCAAGTTCGGTAATGTTGAGGCGGCTAAGGAAGTGTTTGGGGAGATGCCGAGTAGGAATGTCAGTTCTTGGAACGCGATGATAAGCGGTTTTGCAAGGTGTGGGATGATAGAGACTGCAAGAGAGTTCTTTGATGAAATGAGTGAAAGGGATGAGATAACTTGGAGTGCTATCACGAATGGTTATATCAAAGGAGGGTATTTCAAGGAGGCCTTGGAAGTTTTCTATTTGATGCAAAGGGAGGGAATTGGGCCCAGAAAGTTTATATTGTCAAGTGTGCTGGCTGCTTGTGCCAATGTTGGAGCACTTGATCAAGGAAGGTGGATTCATGCCTATGTTGAAAGGAATTTGATTCGAGTGGATGCGGTTTTAGGGACTGCATTGTTGGATATGTATGCGAAATGTGGGAGGCTCGACTTGGCGTGGGAGGTTTTTGAGAACATGAGATGGAAAGAGACTTTCACTTGGAATGCCATGATTGGTGGACTTGCTATGCACGGCAGGGCAGAGGACGCCGTGGAGCTTTTCTCAAAGATGCTGAAAAACAAGCTGAAACCGGATGGGATTACCTTTGTGAACATCCTAAATGCTTGTGCCCATGGAGGTCTTGTTGATGAAGGTCTAAGGATCTTCAGCTCCATGAAGAAGTTGTATGGTGTTGAGCCAGAAATTGAGCATTATGGGTGCGTTGTTGATGTCTTGGGAAGGGCAGGATTACTTACAGAAGCAGAGGACTTTCTAGGATCAATGCCGGTGAGACCAAATGCAGCTGTGTTCGGGGCGCTTTTAGGTGCTTGCAGGAAACATGGAAATGTTGAGTTGGGGGAGATAGTGGGAAAGATTTTGCTTAAACTAGAACCGGAGAATAGTGGGCGTTATGCGCTATTATCGAGTATCTATGCAATGGCAGGAAGATGGGAGGATGTGGAAAAGGTGAGAAAATTGATGAAGGAAAGGGGAGTAAAAACAAATCCTGGGATTAGCATGATTGACATAGATGGCAAAATTCATGAGTTCAAAATGGGTGAAGGTTCTCACCCACAAATGAAGGCGATCTACTTGATGTTGGAAAGGATCATGGAGAGGCTGCAGATGGAAGGTTATTCGCCAGATACATCCCAAGTTTTGTTTGATATTACAGAATAAGAGAAGGAAACTGACTGTAATACCATAGTGAAAAGCTTGCCATTGCTTTTGGCCTCCTAAACACGAAGCCGGGAACAACAATTCAAATAGTGAAGAACTTGAGGGTCTGTGAGGACTGCCATTCTTCCATGAAGCTCATTTCGAAGATATATGACTGTGACATACTTGTGAGAGACCGAGTTCGGTATCATTATTTTAGAAATGGAACATGTTCATGTATGGATTTCTGGTAAGTTTTTGACAATGTTGATGTGTAAATCTTGTTGATTATACCTTGGAACTTGTTAGACACTCAGCAAGCCAAGAATACAGGATTTTCCATGTAATGTGAAAAATTTTAGCTGCTCTTAAACTTCCCTTAAACACATCTTTATACATTATAATCATATATAGTTCTTTATTTTAACATGTAGTGTTAGTTTAACACAAACTTATTTACTTAATTACTAAACTATGACTATACAACATGAGTGACAAAACCCATATTGAGTTCCAAATGTACTTTTACTTCTATGCACAGCACTGTACCCAAATGGGCCAAATCCAGTTTTTATATTTTAATCACACTAGATCCAGATTTACAATCTTCCTTATTAATCAGCAGCTCAGCAAGGTGATTTGATCTTGCAACCACTTGTGTAAACATGGTGGGAATCTGTTGTTGAGCCTGAAGGATTGCTAGAATTACCACAACTTTCATTGTTATCATCATTGGTAGCAGTAGAGTTTTGGATGGAATTCTCTTTGTTGCCTGAGTTCACTTCCTCCAAGAGTAGCCTTTTGGCATCACTTTGAACACAAAGTGATGTTATTACAATAGCAATTAGCACATGTCATGTCTTCATCATTGACCTATGCTTTAACCTTAAAAAAAAAAAAAAAAAAAAAGAATACAATTTTACTAGTAGCACTTATAGTTGTGACATGGACCAGTTTGAGATTGCTTTTATTAGAAAACTTAAGCAACAATTATCTATCGTCTTAGAAAGTAACTTTCTTGTATAACACTTTCCACGATAATTTTGAGAAGCTAAAAGTTCTAGCTTTAGGCTTTAAGAAACTATTTAAGAATTAGAAGCACAATAATACCAAACTCGCTTAGAATTAAACTAAAGAAAGTGAACTTTTCTTTCCCTGTCTGTCTTCTCTCGTGCAATTCAATCGAGATTATTCGAATCCGGGGGAAAGAATTTATAGAATGAGAAAAGCTTGCGCTTATGCTTAATCATGATTAGTGATATGGTAAGAATTGAATTTGGGCACTATGAACTATGAAGTGTCAAAATATAGTGGAGGGCACGGCCAACTAAAGTAGAAAACGTGGATAAACTCACAAAAGTGAATAAAAAAATCTAGTTGTTTTCCACAGTGGACTGAGGTTTCTTACATGGCGTTATTTGCAGTAGAGTTTAATTATGTTTCCATTATTGGGTTCAAGAAGTGCGAGCTGTTTCTGCACACAGTGTTCTTCACTATAAGAAATGCAAGCCATGAGTAAGTGATCAGATGATGACACAATTGTGTCATTAGTTAATGTAATATAAGTCTCAAAGGTGTATCAAATGTAGATATTGCAAGAGAAAATTGTTAAAATTATTTTTAGAGTGCATGATATAAATTTTTACTCTTTATTATTGATTAATATCTTTTTAATTAATATATTTATTTGATCAAAAAGATATTAATTATGAGTAGAGGAAAAATGTTTGACCCATACTGTCAAAAAGGTTTTTGTGTACTTTCCCTTATGTTAAACGTCTGTTTCTTTGAAAAAACAAGCCTTTGTCACAACAAGTCCATGGGCAAACGGAAAACTCAACACAAGCACAAGGACCTTTGGGCTCTTAGGCCTACCATCTATGTGTAGGAGTTTAAACTGATTTTTTTTTTTTTTTTTTTGAATGAACTTGGCTGAGATTGAGTTCCAAGATTCTATTTTGAAGAGGTTGATAGCATTTATAATCATTTTTGTACAAGACCCCATCAAAATTTCGTACCGTGATGTAAATTTATCCTGTGTGGGTCGTCATTTAGTGAGCCACGAGTAATAAAAGGGCTTAATCTATTTTTAGTCCAATTGAGTCTCAAATCCCACTTGACTTAGAAGTTTTAAAGAAAGAAGGAAATAACATATTTAGTAGGGTGTTTAATAAATTATAACATATATATTTTTTTAAAAAAATAAGTAGATAATAGTGTTGTTTGATGTTTTAGGTTTCAAACATTATTAAAAACCTAAAAAATACTCATAAATCTCTTTTCCACCTCTTTCCTTCCATCTCCAGTCAGGTCCACCAAGGCCGATGCTGACGACTAGTGACGGCGACCAATAAATACTGCATTTATTAGAAATACCGTATTTATTAAAAAATATTGTATCAACCTGTAAATATCGTATTCACCCATAAATTCGGCCGTTGAAATATGGCGAACAGTAAATATTGTAATTATTGGTATATTTACCAATAAATAATGCATATACTCATAAATACCATATTAATCTGAAAATTCAGCCGCCGGTCTCAATGATTGGTAAGTATCATATTTACCGGTTACTATCGTATTTTATTTACTCATAAATACTATATTGATCCAAAAATCTGGTTGTTAGAGACGACTCTCAGTGATGGCATTTTCACGGTGTATCAAATTTATAAACCTCACTAAGATATATCATGATGAGTATAGTGATTGAGTAGGGATCGATCCCGCAAAGTATTAGGTTTAATTAATAAGTTATTAATTTTGTGAAATAATAAAATAAACAAGGGGCATTTAAATAACTAACTAAACTAAATAAAATAAAAGAACATAATACTTGAAATAAACAAAGAAGAAAACAATAATAACAAAACATTGGTCAAAGGATCATTCTCCACTTCTAGACAGTGAAATTATAATGAATATGCAATATTATCTCCAATTTCCTATCAAAACTACAAACTGTAGATAGCAACAAGCTCTGCTTACCCCAATCTTTTCTTAGTTCATCGTTAAGCAAAACAAGCTATTTACTTAATCCCTTTGCCTCAAACAACCTAGAACAAGCTAATGGCAAAATGAGAATTTTAGAATTATGAAATTTTAAAATATAACACTCAAAGATAATCAATTGAGAATTAATTATAAATTAAATAATGTGAGTATTTAAATTTTAAAACACACATGTGAAGATGTTCACACAATGTGAACACACAACACAATGTGAATCCCTTTAGGATTCAAATTGTTTTATCTCCATAGTTATCCAATTAACTAATTTGATAAGTCATCTAATCTGAAATTCAAATTGATGTAAGTTTGATTTAGATTAGAATTTAAATTTGAGTTAAAATTGACATGTGGATAAGGGTGAGAGATTTTGTTTCAAAATCAAAATTGAAGTTGGAGATAATTATCAAACTTTATCTTGGAGATAAAGATTATACTTTTTCTGGGAGTCTGATTACTACTCTATAAATAGGATATTGTAGAAAATTAGAGGATACAATTTTTTGCTCTACTAAGTGTTAGTGGCTGGTTTTCTATAGAGAGAGGGAAGAAAAAAATTTTCTCCAAAAAATTTCACGTCGTTCATGTGTTGGTGTTCGTAAAAACCTTGAGTGTTCTTGCTAATCCCGTTTTGTTTCAAGGGTGCCCACACACACGTTCTTTGTAAATTCAAGGAATTAATGAGGAAGATTCGGGTGTTCTAAACTAGCATTGGAGCGAGGAACGTTCGAGGTAAAAGAATACAAGTTATCATCCTAATCGGTTGCTTGGTATAATTCCTAATCCGGTTCTTGGTAAATAAATTAATGTGATTAATTTATTCATGCATAAGTTAATATAATTTTTAGAGTATGTCAAAGATTTTATAAAAATTTTTGTTATACACGATCTGCTACTCACACGCATCCGCATCTGAAATTGTTTCAGAAACCAACACTGGCATCCTCATCTAATGATTCGGCTAGCGGATCACTGGACTAATTGTTTGGGTAACCGACTACACTGACAGCTAGCAGCTAAGGGCTCGTTCAGTTTGCTAATTTGAGTTTTCAATTCAAGCTGAGATGTAACTTTGTGTGAGAGCTTTTAACTTTAGCATAAAAAGTTAGATGTGACTTTTTATGAGAACTTTTAACTGTAGTAAAACTGAAATTGAAAACTTGAATCGGTGAAATAAACGAAATATGATTTTGACAACCGAAATCTTGATCTAACCCCACTATTCAAGACATATGAGAACATGTGTACGATGAGAAATGATGAACGAAATTTGACCACAACATTTTTTATAACGTTTTTGTTAGCTTTGGACCTCAACACTATTGATTTTAAAGTTGTGAGAAAGTGAAAAATAGGCCAAGACTTGAGATAAATTAAAATTAATAGGCTAATAGTTTACATAAATTAATAAATAAGCTAAATTACTATTTTCGTCCATAATTTGTCTGGTTATGAACCATAACTTAATAAGTTATTATGCATAATTGTCCATAAAATTATCTGATTATGAATCATAACTTAACAAATTTATTCATAACTTATTTGGTGATAAACCATAACTTAACAAATTATAACTTATTAATTTTTATAATTAAAAATTAATCTATATACTTTCTTAAACTTTTTATGTTTCTCCTTTAAAATTTGTCCGCACTTCATTCATGAAAATGAGTGTCGTAAGTGAAAGGTGTTCTTAACATAAAGTAAGGTCCGTTGTGCAAACAAAAATGAGGAGTGCGACAATACAATTCACACAAATTGAAAATAATCCATAAAACAAAATGAAAGAATTTCCTTCCAATTCAAATCAAAACCATAGAAATCGAAATTTCCCTCGTACCACAAACAAATCCCGAAATGACAAAAAAACCTTACAAATTGGAAGCGCAAATTCGTCCAGACGCCCACAATACAACGAAGTTCCTTCCCCGCCACTCAACCAGTATCAGTTAGCTCTCCTCGCTCGCTCAGACCGCCATGGCTGCGAGGCTCGTCTCGCCTCCTTCTTCTCTCTCGCACTCGGCGAAGCTCTTCTCCTTCTCTTCCAATTGGAAGGTTCCAAAGCCTATTTCACTTCCGAGCTATCTCCGCCAATGGAGGTCCAAAAGCTATTCGCTTTCGCGGAGAATGGCTGTGAAATCTTGCATCGGAGTGGAGGAGAAGAGCGACACAAAATCTAGGGCTGAAGATTGGGGGAAGGTGTCCGCCGTCCTGTTCGACATGGACGGAGTGCTCTGCAACAGCGAAGAGCCTTCTAGAAGGGCTGCCGTCGACGTCTTCGCCGAGTTGGGGGTCGACGTCACGGTCGAGGACTTTGTGCCGTTCATGGGGACTGGTAGGTTGATTTGAACTGTCGAATTGCTTTTGATTGTTGATTATATGATGAATTGGCGTAGAAATGGTTGAGTAGTAGGCGAAACATGAGAAATGAGGTTATAATTGAATCTTTGGTGAAACTATTAGAAATGCTGTATTGAAGTTTCTTGTCATTTAACTATGTGCCTAAGAATTGGGTTAACGGAAGTG
Organism: Morus alba; assembly: GCA_012066045.3. NCBI lineage: Eukaryota > Viridiplantae > Streptophyta > Magnoliopsida > Rosales > Moraceae > Morus > Morus alba. Next base: position 1,881,630 of record CP050235.2, read on the forward strand.
GGAGAGGTTATTAATGGCTCTTTTATTTACTATAATGCTTGCCATTTTATGGGTTGCACAAGGATTAAGCATTGTGAAAAAACGAAAACTCGCATCGGCTCGTTGTGTGGCTCAATCTGTTGACCCCAGTTTGGTTAGTAAGCATAAAGAATAATGATGTGTTAGCTAGGATTGACCCCGGTTTGGTTAGTAAGCATAAAGAATAATGATGTGTTAGCTAGGATGGTCTTTGTGCTGGGTGTCCAATTATAAAAATTTTGTAGTAACTTATGCTTAGAGCAAAAAGTGTTTTAGTTAATTTGGAGCAGAATTAGAGAAGAAATCTTTTAATGTACTAGGTGCACTCTTTTAACTCAAACATTTGTCGCTTTCCATAATCCTGTTCTCTTTTGCATCCATATACCAGGTGAAGCGAACTTCTTAGGAGGGGTTGCTTCTGTTAAAGGTGTGCAAGGATTTGATCCTGAGGCAGCCAAGAAGAGGTTCTTTGAGATATATTTGGAAAAGGTTATTTGTATTTGTTGATATGACAAAGACCATTGCTTGAGACTATATGTTGTAATGCAATTAATTTTTAGTTTCAGGTGGTTACTTACTCCCTAAATTTCCCCTCTTGCAGTATGCAAAACCAAATTCAGGAATAGGATTTCCAGGTGCCCTTGAGCTGATTACTCAGGTATACAATCCAAGATGATGAATTATGGCAAAATGATGTCACAACCTTGTGGAAGCATTTAATGATATACTCTAGCACACCGATGTTTAACAGTGTAAAAGCAAAGGCCTTAAAGTTGCTGTTGCATCTAGTGCTGATCGGATCAAGGTTGACGCCAATCTGGCTGCCGCTGCTTTACCATTGCCAATGTAAGCCAACAGCATAAAAGAAATCTTCCCTACTTTCTGCTTTATGCTTATCCACATGTTGCTTCTTCAGCCATGGAAATTGCATCATGGTCTAGTAGGCATAGTATAGTGATCAGAACTTGTAGTGTCAACTATAAGAATCTCCAACCACACTGTTAGGTGAACACTCTTAAAGATGTTAGTTCAAGTTGAATTCTGTTTTGGGTAGAATTGGAACGAGAAACATGAGACTCAAAGAACTTGGGAAATAGGCTTTAATGGTAAATAAACATATCTATATATGAGGTGGAACAAATGACCAGAAAGATGCAAAAGAATTTGGGTTTGGTTTGGAGTGTATACTTCAACCATATTTACGAGACTTAATTCTATTATTCATTTGCAGGAACAAAAATGTTCTAATATCTGTTTTTCTTTCCATCAGGTTCAATGCCATTGTGTCAGCAGATGCCTTTGAAAACCTGAAACCTGCTCCTGATATTTTCTTAGCAGCATCGAAGATCTTAAATGTGCCCACTAGTGAGGTATACTGCTATATCCTTCTCAGTTTCTTTTCTGATAAGAAAATTGTTCAATACATGTTTTAAACTGAAGAGTAAGGAATATTGTTCAATACATGTTTTAATTGACCGGCTCTTAATTTCACCATGTTGGCAGAAGTCATAGCTGTTTACAGCTGTTAGAATCCTTGATTATGTGGGCTGATTATGTCGGATCATGGGCTGTCATTTTTTGTTTCCCTGCACAAATGCACAAAGGGTCACAACCTTTTTCTCTCATACATAGTGATATTTGGGGGCCTTTTGTGTTGATAATGTTTCTAGGGCTAGGTGGTTCATCACCTTCATTGATGATCATGCTCATGTAACTTGGGCCCATTTACTCAAACAGAAATCTGAAGCAGCAATCATTTTTCAAAATTTCCATCAAATGATTAAGACTCAATTTCAAGCTAACCTTCAAATTTTTCGAATAGATAATGGGAGAGAATATTTTGCCTCAATCCTTAGGTCCTATTTGACAGGTCATGGAATTGTACGTTGTAGTTCTTGTGTTAATAAACCCCACCAAAATGGGGTTGCTGAGAGAAAAAATAGGCATCTTTTTGAGGTTGCTAGAGCCTTATTGTTTACCATGGGAGTTCCCAAGAGTTTTTGGGGTGAAGCCATTCTTATTGCAACATATCTTATCAATAGAATACCATCAAGGATCTTGAATTTAAAAACACCACTTGACACTCTCAAAAAGAATATCCATCACCCAAACTTTTTAGTTCTCATCCACCACCTAAAGTTTTTGGTTGTGTAGCATTTGTTCACATACATGATCATAAAAGAGGAAAATTGGATCCAAGAGCTCTTTGTTGTGTTTTCTTAGGTTATTCTCCAACTCAAAAGGGGTACAAGTGTTATCATCCTCCTGCAAGAAAATTCTTCGTCTCTGTGGATGTCACCTTTTTTCAAAACAGTCCTTTCTTCACTGAAACTTCTCTTCAGGGGGAGAGTCAATGTGATAGACAACATGATGAAGATCAGTTTTGGTCTCCTGTTATCAATTCATTACTGTTGCCCAATACCATTCATGAGTCATTTGTTGTTGCCGAGTCGTCTCCATTTATTGTTCCTGTGGAAATATCCGATCCCTGATTACAGGGATCTTACAACAGTTGACTATGTAATTTAGGAATAAATGGATTTGGGATCTTTCTTAATATCTTTATTAGTTTCCTATTTAGTTAATTTCCTATTTTGAGAAGGCTAAGTTTTTGGCTCCTCTGTGGGCGTCAACAGATTCCTCATTCAAAGATTTTTCTTTGTCCCTAATAATGTTAAGTTGGGAGGATATTCTAGTGTAGGTTGGTGTAAGGTTATTGGCTGTGGCTCTGCTTGGGAGGAGTTTAATCAATATTTGTGTTAAGTTTTTTGGCTTTTTTTTTCCTCATTTAAAGTTTTGGTTGGAATTTAGTGGCTCACTAAGCTTTTTAACGAGATACGAAAGAAGAAGCATATGCCCGATGCTTGCAGAAAAAGTATTCTCATTCCCATCTTCAAGAATAAAGGAGATGCGCTAAATTGTAACAACTATAGGGGCATAAAGCTGATAGGTCACACAATCAAGCTTTGGGAAAGAGTTATTGAAAAGAGATTAAGGGCCACAACTACCATCTCAGGTAACCAATTTGGGTTCATGCCCAATAGATCAATTGTGGAGGTTGTTTTTCTTCTTGGAATGCTGATTGAAAGGTATAGAATAGCTAAGAAAGATTTGCATATGGTCTTCATAGATTTAGAAAAGGCATATGATAGGGTACTAAGAGAAGTGTTATGGTGGGTACTAGAGAAGAGAGGAGTGCATATGAGGTATATCAAGGTAATAAAGGATATATACGATGGAGCTGTCGCAAGTGTGAGAACTACTGGAGGCTACACGGAAGAGTTTCCCATTCGGATTGGCCTTCATCAAGATTCCGCTCTAAGTTCTTATCTTTTAACTATCGTGATGGACGAGCTGACAAGAGAAATTCAAGATGGGATTCCCTAGTGTATGCTTTTTGCAAACGACATAGTTTTAGTTGATGAACATCGGGAGGGCATTAAATTTAAGTTAGACCTATGGAGACAGACCCTTGAGACAAATAAGTAGAACAAAGACTGAGTACATGGTAGGATCCTACGAGTTTAGCTAAGAATCAGTTAACAAATGGTGTTCTTGGATCCAACTCACGTAGTTTTTATTACTTGAAATGGAGGATTACAACTCAAGGCTCATCGTAGGCCCTAGACTCAATGAAGAAGAAGAAGAAGAAAATACAGAAATGCAGAAAGTAAGATAGTGGTGGATTTTCGAGTAATCCCCAGACTCCCAGGTAGCTCCTTCAGCACAGAATTCACGATCCCTTCCCTCCCCCCTAGCTAGGCTATTTATTCTCTTTGCTAGTAACTAACTCCTCACCCTCACTAACAGAATTCCACCTCCCGATGCTCATTGCTACCCCAAATTACCAGCCTGTCCCTGCCCGTCTCTCTTCCCCCTTCTAGCGTATACAAACTTAAGAGGTGGGGACCTATCAGTACATGCATTGTAGGCTTAGTAATTTGAGAGATCAGAGTTATGAAATTTCTTTGGATGGTGTGGTGATTGGGGATTCTAGGAAATTTAGATACCTTGGGTCCATAGTGCAATGTGAAGGGGATATAGATGAGGATATTGGACATAGGATTAAGGCGGGGTGGGTTAAGTGGAAGAATGTCACGGGAGTTTTATGTGATGATAAGATGCCTATTAAGTTGAAAAGAAAATTATATAGGACAACAATTCGCCCATCTATATTATATGGTAGTGAATGTTTGGCCATCAAGAGACATCAAATATACAATATGAGTGGCGGAGATGCGTATGTTAAGATAGATGAGTGGCCATACGAGGATGGATCGTTTACGGAATGAAGTTATTCTTAGTAAAGTAGGTGTAGTACCAATAGAAGATAAGGTGCGGGAAAACCGTCTGAGGTGGTACGGGCATGTACAACGTAGATCGTTAGATGCACCTGTTCGTGCTTGGGAGAACATCCAAATACCTAGTACTAGGAGAGCGAGGGGTAGACCAAGAATTACTTGGGCCGACGTAGTTAGGCACGACTTTCAAGATCTAGGGCTTCAAGAGGGTCACGTGTTTAATAGAACAGACTAGAATTGAGAAATCCATATAGCCGACCCTAATTACTTTGGGATTAAGGCTTGTATTGGTTGTTGTTGTTTTGTTCTTGTATTTGCTTTTTATTTCCCCTGGATGGGTTCCTCATCCGTCCAAAAACTTCATTTGTAAAGTTCTTGATTTATTAATGAAGTTTGTTTCTTATCAAAAAAAAAAAAAAATCCACAAAAGGTTCTATGTCAGCTTTCACGACGGACGTATTGTTTATATACTTGTATATGCTTTACTTTCAAAATAAGCTCCCTCGACCATCAAAGGGTTTACTGTTGGTGTGGAAGTTCAATTGAATTCAGAATTTCTACAGATTCATTCCTTTTATTTTTCCCAAATATTTTTGTGTTCCATTTTCACTTTAAATTTCAGTGCCGTTGCATATTATAAAGATTATTTAACAAAATAAAAATGCATTTCTACCTATATACTGAACAATGATTAAGACGTATTTTTGTATAGTGTATTGTTATTGAAGATGCACTTGCTGGTGTTCAAGCTGCCAAAGCTGCAGGAATGAGGTAAATTTATTAATCTATGATTTATGTCTTCACGCAAAACCTGGAATCGTTTCACGTGGATTGTCTTCTTTTCTCATTTTGCTAGAACATGAGTAGTCATACTTGACCTTTTATTCTCTGTTTTGCTTGCATTAATCTCTTTGATTTAACTTATTGACTTAAGTTCTTTATTGCTTAGAGGTAAATTGCTAATCTGTTTTCTGCTTCTTGCAGATGCATAGCTGTCAAAACTACCTTGTCAGAGGAGACTCTAAAGACTGCTGATCCATCACTTATTCGAAATGAGATAGGAAATATTTCACTTGACGATATTCTCAGCGGTGGCTCAGATGACTATAGTATGTAGTCCTGAGAATATGCTGCAAATGTCATTTGTACCAATAATGTAGAATGGTGAAGCTACGCTTGTGCCATATTTTAAGGACTATAGTCTATAAGTAAGATATAATTTCTTGTGATGGGTATTCCATGTATCGGAAAATTTTGTCAACTCTTTGGCTCCACTCAATATAGTTAACTTTTGAATCGTAGTTCCTAAGATGGCTGGGGCTTACACCTAATATTTAAAATATTATTCTTCAGGAAAATTTTTACGGGGTAATAAGTAACATTATACATTTTCTAACATGAAGTCTTATAAAGACATGCCATTGCAGATGGGGCTCTGCAGGGCAGCCAAGTTCTTCGTAATTTATCCCAAAATTCTTCAGGCGTGCTCAAAGAAAAGACAGATAATGGACCAATCCAGGATACAAGTTCTAATAATGGGGTTTCCTTAACTGGAGGGTGAGTTGGCATCTATAGCTGCAACATTACACATGAACATTAACTCATCCTTATTTTTTTTTACATGGAAAAAAATAATCCTTATTTCTTTTTTTAATTTTCTGGTCCATGTTGGAAGCCTACCTGGAAATTTGGTTATAAACTTTATATGCTTTCAAAATGTCTTCATATACAAGGGTCTCTTAACAATGGGTAGTGCCTTCATTTCTTACAGTAAAACCATTTCCCATGCTGCTCCAGTTTGTAATTACTTAAAATAATGTTATTGGAAAACCTTAGCTTGAGGCTGCAGAAATAATTTATGGACAGGTTACAGGGTTCTCGGCGAGATATATTGAGATATGGAAGTTTGGGGATTGCGTTGTCTTGTCTTTTCTTTGCCATCTCAAACTGGAAGGTAAAACTTGCTCGAGAAATGATGAGCTTTATAACAATTATTATTTAAGATTTACTTCAGTTTAATTTTCTTCAAAGGATTTATGCAAAGATAATGCCCTCCATTTTTTATTTTTTATTTTTTTATTTTTTTTATTTTTTATTATTATTACTATTATTTTTGTCGGTTGTCTTTCTTTCGGCTATTTTGGTTTCTGGTTTCTTTAATGTATGTATTCAACTTCCATGCCTGCACAGGCTATGCAATATGCATCACCTAAAGCGATTTGGAATATGTTGTTTGGAGTGAACCAACTATCTTTTGGACAGAACGAAGGTAATGATGCAATTAATTTGGTTTTTCCTTTGATCTTGACCTTCGCTACATTTCGTGTTCACTTAATGTATGAACTTTTTCTTCTTTTGGACTCCCCTGTATAAGTATAGCTAGGAACACTAACATGTTCATACTGATAAGTATGGTCTTGTTAATGTTCCTTTAATTGGTTTTAGGAAAATCAAGATCGAAAAGAATCCAACAATTTGTGAAATATATTGCTGACCTGGAAACTAGGTAAGGACTTCTCAATCTTATCTTCAATGTATATTGTGGAAGCATGTGTTTTACACGTGTATTAAATTAGGAAAGTTTGAATATAATAGTTAGTTTTCCTAGAATTAGGTTGATTTGGTTAGTTTCCTTTTTTAGTGTGATATCCCACAGATTATGGGATGTGATTGCTGTTTCTAAAGGCCAGGGCTCCTGTATATAAACCGGCTGTAATTGTCATGCAATAATACAATTCCTTGAATTTTTCCTCTCAAATTACCACATGGTATCAGAGCCTTAGGGTCTTTTTCTGAGAATAGTGTCGAAGTGTAGATATTAGAATAAGAGGATCAGTTGAAATCCCTGAAATTAAGGGATTTAGGTAGTCAACTTTCCTGATTTAGTTCCCTGATTTTATTTGATTATGTTTCCTTTCTTTTCTCTTGTAAATCCCTATATATAGCCGTGTAACATCAAGAGTAAATAACACAATTATTCATTATTATTTGTGTCATGGTATCAGAGCCCTAGGGCTTTTTTTCTGGGAATTTCCATTTTTTAGGCCTTCATTGCCATTCCTTCCGGTGTGCCTTTATTGCCGCCGGTTATCTTCCTCTTCTAGGGTTTGCCGTCTTTCTTTGCTAGGGTTTGTTGAGAGTGCAACCTAGAGTCATCTTCATCACTGCCGATCCATCTGCTTAGTTTTCTTTTTCCGTTCTTTCATCATGTCCACCACCGAAATCAAGTCCACCAGCACCCCTTCATCCAAGGATAAATTTGCCGCCCAGAAAATTGGAGATCTGTAGAATATTAGGATGTCATACCGGTTTAATGGAAAGAATTTTCTCAAATGGTCACAAGTTGTTCGTAGTTCTCTCAAGGGCAAGGGAAAACTCAGCCATTTGCTTGGAACCGGACCAGCAAGGACAGATTCAGGATTTGCTGCATGGGATGAAGAAGATTCAACGATTATGTCTTGGCTATGGGACTCTATGGAACCAACCATTAGTGATACTTGCATGTTTTTGAGTAGTGCAAAAGAGATATGGGACTTTATCCATTGCACATACTCAAAGGTTCGTGATGCGGTGCAGATTTATGAGATCAAGATCATGACCGGGGCTATGAAGCAAGGGGACAAAACTGTTACAGAGTATGCTAACACTCTGCAAACCTTATGGCAGGAACTTGATTATTACCGTGTGTTTGAGATGAAATGCTCGGATGATGCTGCAATTCTCAAGAAATTTATAGAAGCGGATAGGGTGTATGATTTTCTGGCTGGATTGAACCCGGAATTTGACCTGGTTAGAGTGCAGATTATTGGTAAGGAAGAAACACCCTCACTAGAAGAAGCAATCTCCTTAATTAGGGCAGAGGAAAGTAGGCGAAGCTTGATGCTTGAAAAACAGCCCACTTCGGATGGATCTGCCTTCATGACAAAGACTGAGAATCAGGAGAAGGGAAAGAATGAAGTATCAAGGCATTCTGGAAAGGACAATCAATGGAAGGATAACAAAGACAATCTTTGGTGCACTCACTGCAAGAAACCGAGGCATACAAGGGAGAATTATTGGAAATTAAATGGGAAACCACCAAGCTGAGAGTGGGTAAACCGTGGGGGGCAACAGACCAAGAATGGGGAAACAGGTGGGGGCAATAGAAACCTCAAGCACACTGCTAACATCTGATTTTGATTTAAGGAGAAAGATCCAAGACACTCTAGTGCAGTTATTAATAAACGAAACAAACCATCATGAGCCAGAAATATTTGGTATTGTGGACGGTCCCTAAATATCACTATGAATTAGATAAAACGGAATAGAGCATTTTTCATTTTTGATTGGAAAGACACACGCTTATGTTTCGCAAATTCACAAACCTCACACTGTAAGTGTTCATTCCCCAATCCTTTAAATAAAGATGGAAACATAATTTTTAGGATCCCAAAAGATGGATGTCCTAGTCTAAAGTGATAGAGCCAAATGGTATCTTTATTGGATAGTGACAAAAAAGAAAAATTTTTCTTGACATTATTAGATTTGCCTTATTCCTCTAGGCAGTATAGTCTGTCTCTCTCCTTAGCAAGTCCAATCTTCTTCACCGAAACCCAGTCCTGAAATAGACAATGAGAGGGATAAAAATGTACGTTACAGTTCATGTCATGAGTAAGTTTTTTTTATGGATATGAGGTTGGTGGAAAGTTTAAGGACATGAAGCACATTTTTTAGGATGAGAGAGGGAGAGATGTAAACATCCCCTAGACTAGCTACAGTGATAAGAGAACCATCTGCAATAGCTATTTTCCTATTGCTTGGACATGGAATATAAGTGCTGAAACTTAGTGAAGAATGGGTCATGTGATCAGTGGCTCCTGAGTCAATAATCAATACGTCCTTGATACTATTTTCTGAGATAGTCAATCCTTGAGAAAAAGAAAACTTACCTGAGAATCCAAGGGAGCATGCACTAGTCGGTTTCTCCAGGGTATCTAGAAGTTCTCTCAGTTTATCTATCTGCTCTCTAATCTTTCTTGGACTCGGATGCCTTTCCTGACTGGGCTGGGTTTGATTTGCTGTGGTATTGGCTTGACTCTGGTTTCTCTGTGGATCTCCTCGTTGATTCCATTCCCTGCTTGGTGGCTTGCCATTTAACTTCCAGCAGTTCTCTCTAGTGTGTCTTGATTTCTTACAATAACTACACCAGAGAGAGTCCTTATTGTCTTGATTCCAAGTCATTGATAGCTCTGCTTTCCCACTCTCCTTCGATGCTGGTTCAGGGGCTGTCACCATTGCAGATCCGTCCATACTTTGAGGCTCGAGCATAACCCCTCTGCGACTTTCCTCGGCACGAATCAAGGAGATTGCTTCATTCAGTGATGGCAATTCCTCTTTGCCTAAAATTTGGACTATAACTTGATCAAAGTCAGCATTAAGTCTTGCAAGGAAATCGTAAACTCGATAAAATTTTTCAAAATTGCCGCATCTTCGGAGCATTTGGTTTCAATTCACCGGTAGTAGTCAAGTTTCTACCGCAGATTTTTCAAACAAGTTGGCATATTCCGTCACAGTTTTACTACCTTGCTTTGTTCCACTAACCTTAACCTTGATCTCAAAAATTTGGGCTGCATCAAGAGCTTTCGAGTATGTCTGTCGAATAGCGTCCCAAATCTCCTTTGCCGTGGATAAGAACATGACAGTGTCACTAACTTCTGGATTCATGGAATTTCATAGCCAAGACATAATCATAGAATCTGCTTCATCCCATGCTTCAAAATTCGGGTCATTCTCTTTTGGTCCTGTCCCGAGAAGATGACTTAGCTTTCCTTTCCCCTTCAAATAGGTTTTCACAAATTGAGACCACTTCAAGTAGTTTCTCCCATTCAACCTATATGCTGCCTGCATATTTTGGAGATCTCCAGACGTTGTTGAACCGGAGATTCCTCAGATTGTGCAACGGTTTTAGAAGACTTAATTTCAAACATGCTGTTTCTGACTAAGGGAAGAACTGAGGACAGGAAATTTGGTAGGGTTTTTTGGCAATGAAGGCCGGAAATAACAAGGGCTATGAAGGCTGAAAAAAACTTTCAGAGTTTATGGCTCTGATACCATGTGGTTTTGAATGAGAATTATGTATTTAGTTGAGCCAAAACACGGCTATTTAGACACGGTATACAGGCTATCATTACAGCTATGATTACATCAGAAAAAGGAAACAAAAACTATTTAGGAAACAAATCACCTAATCAAGAAACAGGAAACTAATGACACATTAATCCTTGAAAGTCAACTATCTACTTCCCTAAAATGTATTTGGATTCTTTCCTATCTTCTGACATGCAACTCAAAAGGGCTATAGGTGCTACTCCATAGAAAAGAGGAAGTACTTTGTGTCTAGGGATGTCACCTTCTTTGAAGATCAACTTGCGTTTACCAAAAATTTCCTTCAGGGGGAGAAAATATGGGAAGATAATTTTTGGGAGAAGTTAAAATATCCTGTAGTTCGAAACTCCAAATCTTTGGACCTTAAGTCTTGGGAATTTTTTTGGGATTTTGCTCCTCTTCCAGATATTACAAACCGTGAACCTAGGGATTCTAGTCTTAATGAAACATCCCTTGAAGTAGAGAATCATGGTAAAAAGTTTGAAAATATTCATGGCTTGAATCAGACAGATCCACCTATTATAGAGCCTGAAAATTTCCCGACCACTACCGTAGAAAATTCCACTAAAATTTCAAATTATGTTCAGTCAAATCTACCTGTACTCGAACCACCTAGCTATGATCAGCCATACACTATCACAGAACAGGTAGATAATCCTTCACAGCCTGACAATCCCACACAAGTTCAAAACCTTAGAGCACTAAAGTCTCTAATGCAAGAACATAAAAAAATTAAGAAGGTGGTCTGCAACCATTTGATCTAACCTATTCACGCAGGAAGAACCAAAAAGTTGGAGACAGCTAGAAGGTTACTCACCACCAAGAATCTAACCCATAGTCTAGTCTTGAAGGGGAGTTGGAGGATTTAGGCATTCCTATTGCTATGAGAAAGGGTACCAGATCCTGTACCAAACACCCTATAACCAATTATGTAGGGTATGATCATTTGTCAGGACCAATGAAAGCCTTGGTGTCTAATATGGCAAGTGTGGAGATACTGAGAGATATCCAGGAGGCAATGGAAAAAGCGGAATAGAGACAAGCTATCTTGGAAGAAATAGGAGCTCTAAAGAAGAATGGCACGTGGGACATTTTGAGAAAACCCAGAGATAAGATTCCAGTTGGGTGCAAGTTGGTATTCACAGTCAAGTATAAGGCAGATGGTTCAATTGAAAGATATAAAACTCGGTTGCTGGCTAAGGGCTATAGACAGACATATGGAATAGATTATCAGGAGACCTTTGCACCTGTAGCCAAAATTAATATTTCTCGAGTTCTGTTGTCTCTAGCAGCAAATTTAGATTGGCCATTGCAACAACTTGATGTGAAAAACACATTTGTTAATGGTGACCTGGAGGAAGAAGTTTATATGGAGCTACCACCCGGGTTCAACAAAGATGGAAGGTGTGATGAAGTATGCAGGTCGAAGAAATCACTATATGGCCTAAAGCAATCACCACGAGCTTAGTTTGACCAATTTACTAAGGTGATCAAAGAGTAGGGATACAAGCAGGTTGCAGGTGATCACACACTATTCTATCGACATAAGGATGGTAAGATTACAATACTCATTCTGTATGTCGATGACATTATTTTGACTGGAAATGATCTTGGAGAAGAACAAAGACTCAAGAGGAAGCTGGTAGAAGAGTTCGAGATTAAAGACCTTGGTAGCCTCAGGTATTTTCTTGGAATGGAGATTGCTAGAAACAAAAGTGGGAAAATATGTACTAGATCTCTTGAAAGAAACCGGGATGTTGGGTTGCAAACCAATAGAGACTCCTATAGAACCAAATAAAAAAATGGAAGTTGTAAAGGATAATAGTCCTGTATACAAGGGCCATTTTCAACGTCTAGTTGGGAGACTTATCTACTTGTCTCATACTAGACCTGATATAGCCTTTGTGGTGAGTAAAGTTAGTCAATACGTGCATTCTCTTACTGCAGAACATTTAGAAGCTATCTATAGGATTCCGAAGTATTTAAAAGGAATACAAGGACAAGGTTTATTCTTCAAGAAGGGAGAAGATAGAAACATAAAGGTCTATACTTACGCAGATTGGGCTGGCGAGGTTGAGGACAGAAGGTCTACCTCAGGGTATTGTACTCGTGTGTGGGGTAATCTTGTAACTTGGAGGAGTAAGAAACAAGTAGTTGTTGCTAGAAGTAGTGCAGAGGCAGAATTGAGATTAGTAGCTCACGGGATTTGTGAGAGTTTGTGGCTGAAAATGTTGGTGGATGAGTTGAAGGTTGGAGTTATGCTACCTCTACGTGTCTACTGTGACAACAAGGCACTTATAAATATCTCACATAATCCTATTCATCATGACAGGACCAAGCATATGGAAGTCGACCGGCATTTCATCAAAGAAAAAATAGAAGAAGGAACTATTTGCATGACATATGTTCCTACTACTGGACAAGTGGTTGATATTCTGACCAAGGGATTGGCTAAACCCTTGTTTGAAAATTGATAGACAAGCTAGGTATGTACAATGTGTACTACCCAGCTTGATGGGGAGTGTAGCCGAGTATGGAATAATTGTGGGGGAAAGTTATTAGTTGACTTGGAATGATTTCTCTAAAAGTTTTGGGATAGGTGATTAGGCAGTTTCTCTCTTTTTTGATTTGTTTCCTTATTTATCTTGTTTCCTTTTATTTGTTGTTCCCTAGCTTATCTATATAAGGAGGCCGGTGTACATGCCTAGCAATATGAATGATAGAACAATAGTTTCATTCTTCTAGCAGTGTTTTCTCCTCTAGTTACTATCTCCTTAGGTTCTTGTTATACGTATTTTGTCATAGAGCAGAGATTTTCCTAGGGTTAAGAGGCATCTCTGATACCATGTGAAAAATAGAGAATGAATTTCAATAATTCTCATTGTTTTCGTGGTAGGTCTGTACACACATAAATAGCAAGGATAGAATCACTTCCTGAAATTAAGAAGCTAAAAATGAAAAAAAAAAAAAAAAAAAAAAAAAAAAAAAAAAAACCAGCTAATTAGGGATTTGGTAATCTTATACCTGAATCCCTTTATTCTAGGAAACAAATCAAACTAATTCTTGGCAACTAATTTCTAGAAATCAGATTACAAATCAATCACTGATTTCCACGTTAACTTATATATTTACGTATAATCTGTTTTGACTAAACAATCTTTCATGTGAAAGCGAAACTGCTCCCGTGGTACCAGAATTTCCACCAAAACTTGACTGGTTGAATACTGCTCCCCTGAAATTTAGTAAGGTGAATTCTTGTTACCTTAATAATTTATATTTGGTGAGACCAGGGTATATGGTATTGACTTCATTTTTACTTATAATTTATTATTATTATTATTGGTGGCAGGATCTGAAGGGAAAGGTGGTGGTGCTGGACTTCTGGACTTATTGTTGTATAAATTGCATGCATGTGCTGCCTGATCTGGAGTTTTTGGAGAAAAAGTACCAAGATATGCCGGTAAATTATTTATGCTGTTTCTGATATCTAATTTGTCAGCAACCTCAGATTTACGGTGATGTCTACTATTTGTGTTATAGAATTGCACTGTAAACAAAATTGTAAATTGATGTGATTTTTTAGCCCTTGGGGGGAACGGAGCAGAGACGTTCATTCAAACTATGGTGTTTTTATTGTGTAATTTCACTGTTATCCTTGGTTATACAGTTCGCAGTTGTGGGAGTACACTCTGCAAAGTTTGATAACGAGAAAGATTTGGAAGCCATTCGCAATGCAGTGTTGCGCTATAACATCACTCACCCAGTAAGCTTCATATTTTTAATAGTAGTGTCGCTATTCAGTATTTCTTGAAATCTTTATCTTTTCGATTCCCTTTTTCTTCCTGTTCTCCTTTCAATTTACTAATGATTTTTACTTTTAGCATAGTAAGCGCCACATTTTTTCCCCTAAAGTACTATCTACGTGGACATTGTTGTTGGAGGCTATGGAAACATCGTAGTGTTTGACATTACTTGTCGCCTTGTGTTAATAATGTCGTAATATGACTCGCATTTCCCACTCCAGTAACACCACAGATATAGACGTTGATGCAGGGGATACCCCTTCCTCCGATTCATTTAGACTTAAATCTATTAAGACTCCCTTTAAATATTATGATTTAAATCATAATTTATAATTTATTATAATATTTTTTATAAAAAAATATACATAAATTAAAAATAATTCTAATATCAAAATCAGACGACTCTTAAATTTTGTATGATGTATTGTGTCTTTTGAGTTTATGTCGTGTGTTTGTCGTTTTTCTTAGTTGGCTGCTGGTCGTCTCATGTTTTAGACCTAAAGTTGAGACTATCGCTGTTTCTCGCTTGTGGTGGAACCCTCTAGTTTTCTTTTTCCCCTTTGTTGAGGCTATATGCGGCTGTGGACTATTGTGGGAAGGAATTGGGATTTTCTCCCCTAATTTTCTCTTGAATCTTCCTTTACTTTGAGAATATCTCTTGGTTTGGGCGAGATCCACTCCAATTTCTAGTTTCTTTGTTGATTGTTTGCAGCTCTTTTAGGCTTCTACGCTAAAGTGGTATCAGAGAAACGTGGTTCCGTCCGGAGTCGCGAATGGCTGAATGTGACAGCAGCCATAGTTCTGGCCCCAGCGATTCGCCGGACCCGCATACCATTTGGGCGGCGATCAGATTCCTCGACCTGAAGATTGACGCGAAAACGGAGACATTGACGAATGAGGTGCAGAAAGTGCTCACCCATCTCGAACGTCTCACGATGGCCGCACGTCCTGTTCCACCCACTCACCACGCCACCCAGCCGGCGCCTGATTTTGGACCTCCGGGATTTGTACGCCCCACCGAGCGAGTGGCTCGTCCTGCGGCGTACTTCGACCGAGACCTCTTCTGTTCCTTGATGGCAACATCCCACTGCGTGAGCACACCACCACTATGCCAATTCCTGTAGCCAGAGACCTTGGGCGGACCAATCCTTTCCGATACGCACCGATTCTGCCTAGGCCTAAGTTTGATCGTGATCCCACGCGAGTTTACCAACTGGATTTGGACGATTCTCCTATTGAAGACGAAGTGGAGGCCTGGGCGAACCAACCGCCCTGGAAAATAGTTAACCATATCTGACCTTATCGTTATTTTGAACCCCGTAATTTCAAATTGAAGATTGATATTCCTGTTTTTGTTGGCTACACGCAAACTGAGGAATTTGTCGACTGGCTGAAATCTGTCGAAACGTTCTTCGATTACATGGAGGTGCCACCCTCAAAACAGGTCAAATTGGTGACATTAAAATTCACTGAAGGCACTATCGCTTGGTTGGATCAGCTGACAACCAACCGATACAGACAATGGAGAGGCCCAATTTGTTTGTGGCGTCATTTGCGGAAGCTCATGATACGACGGTTTGTACCTCCGGATTATGAACAACACCTCTATTGTCAAAAACTGGATTGCCTGCAGCGGGACTGCAGTGTTAGGAGTTTTACAGCTAAACGCTCGAACAAATATCTGTGAAACCGATGACCAGCAAGTAGCCCAGTTTGTGGGGGGTTAAAAGAGCCGATTCAAGATCAGTTCACTATGCAACTTGTGTGGAATTTGGCTGAGGCAGTGAACTTAGCTCAACGAGTGGAGGAACAGATCAACCGCTCTAAAACCAACACCTTTCAGAGACCACCGAACCAATTGTCTATTGAGTGGAGCAAGTCCACCCTGGCCTTGAGTTATCCTCCAAACGCTTCACCGAGTACCCCGACTCTGCCGCAACCGACAAAGGGAAGGTGGCTGTGGCAGCAACAACAAATCCCTATGCTAAACCCTTGCCTCCAGAGTGTTATCGGTGCCAACAACTGGGACATCGCTCTAATGAATGCCCACAATGGCGCCAACTTGGTTATGCAGGGGAAAATGAGGAGGTAGTGAAAGAATTTGGCGAGTGTGGCGGTGAGTTTGTGGATGCCAATGTGGTCCATGGAAATGAAGGGGAAGCCATTGTGTGCATTCTCCAAAAACTGCTCTTCGCACCTAGGCAAGCCCAACTAACACAGCGCAATGCGATCTACTGAACTAGATGCACCATCAACACTTAAGTGTGTGTCGAAGTGTAGATATTAGAATAGGTGGATTAGTTGAAATCCCTGAAAATAAGGGATTTAGTTAGTCAACTTTCCTGATTTAGTTTCCTGATTTTATTTGATTCTGTTTCAACATATCCGTGTAACATCAAAGAGTAAATAACACAATTATTCTCATCATTATTTGTGACATGGTATCGAGCCCTAGGGCTTTGTTTCTGGAATTTCCGGTTTTTTCTTTTACCGCCTTCATTGCCATTCCTTCCGTGTGCCTTTATTGCCGCCATTATTCTTCCTTTGCTAGGGTTTGCCAAAGTGCAACCTAGATTCATCTAGTCATCTATTATCCCTTTTTCTATTCCTTCATCATGTCCACCAAATCAAATCCACCACCAAAGACCTCCTCATCCGAGGATGTCTCTCTTGTCCCGAAAGATCCGATTAGGATGTCATACCGATTTAATGGAAAGAATTTTCTCAAATGGTCACAAGTTGTTCCTTATCTCAAGGGTAAGGGAAAACATAAAGAAGAAATAGGATTTGTTTGCATGGGATGAAGAAGATTCCATGATTATGTCTTGGCTATGGGACTCTATGGAACCAACCATTAGTGATACTTGCATGTTTTTAAGCAAAGGCAAAAGAGATATGGGACTTTATCCATCGCACATACTCAAGGCTCGGGATGCGGCGCAGATTTATGAAATCAAGATCATGACCGAGCTATGAAGCAAGGGACAAAATCATACATGCTACCACTGCCAAACTCTATGGCATACTATTACCGCAATGATGCCGCAATTCTCAAGAAATTCATAGAAGTGATAGGGTGTATGATTTTTGGCCGGCCTCGAATCCGTAGTTCGAAAAGTGCGATTATTGGTAAGGAAGAAACACCCTCACTGAAGAAGCAATTATTTGATGCTTGAAAAACGGGTAGCCTACATGGATCTGGAATCAAGAGAAGGGCAAGAATGAAGTTTTAAAGGACAATCAGTGGAAGGACAACAAAGACAATCCATTCACTCTTCAAAGAACTCCTGGAAAACCACCAAGCCGCCGTTTGTGAATGGGGAAACAGGTGGGGCCCTCAAGCACTTGGTTGGATTAAAAACCCATCAAGAAAATTCGCCACGTGAGGATTCAATCTTGAAGAAATTGAAAAGTTGAAACATCTCTTAGGATCTCTAGAAAAAACTTCCAACTTGCTCATTGGCTCTCTCGGGTAAACCATCATTTACTTTTTTGCATAAATGCCTCGTAATGCTTTATAGCCAACTCATGGATAATAGACTGTGCCCAACCATATGACCCCTACATCCCGCTTTTTCCACACATATACCCCATGTCCGAATTCTTTGGGAATTGGTGATATTCATATCACACCAATTATTGTCCTTAAAAATGTCCTCCATGTACCAAAACTGTCGGCCAGCCTTGTTTCTATCCAAAAACTTACCCATGATCTTAAATGTTGTGCTACTTTTTTCCCTTCTTATTGTGTGTTTCAGGAACAGGGCTCGGGGAGGAGGATTGGACTTGCTAAGGAAAAGAGCGGCCTTTACTACCTTCCATCATCTAAGCAAGTTAGGAGCAATTTCCCTTTGTCGTTTCTTAGCTCATCAAATAAAGACACCATTTGGTTGCATCATCTGCGTCTAGGTCATCCTTCTTTTAGGGTTTTGAAGGTCATGTTCCCTCATTTGTTCCAAGGAATAGATATTTCTGAGTTTCATTGTGATACTTGTGAATTGGCCAAACATACTCGTGTATCTTTTCCGATTAGTAATAAAAGAAGCACTCTTCCTTTTCATTTAATCCATAGTGACATATGGGGACCTTCTACTATACCTAATGTATCTGGGGCTCGTTGGTTTGTATCCTTAATTGATGATTGCACCTTTACATGGCTCTTTCTCCTTAAACAAAAATCTTGCCACTATTATACCTAACTTCCACTCAATGATTCAAAACCAATTTGGCGTTAAAATCAAAAGCTTTAGGACCAGATAAATGCTAGGGACTACTTCAACCAAACTTTATCACCCTATTTTGGTCATTCTCCATGATTCATCATGTGTTAACACCCCTCAACAAAATGGGGTGGCTGAAAGAAAAAATGGCCATTTACTAAACACTACCCGGGCATTACTATTTCAAGGAAATGTTCCTAAATCCTATTGGGGGGAAGCTGTCCTTACTGCCACACACATGATAAATCGCATTCCCTCACGTGTCTTGGACAACAAAAGTCCCGTAGAAATCCTTAGTAGCTTTTACCCTCACTTCAGAACATCAAACGGCCTCACACCTCGGATTTTTGGATGCACAGCCTTTGTTCATATTCACAACCAACATCGCGACAAACTAGACCCTCGAGCCATCAAGTGTGTCTTCCTTGGTTACTCATCCACCCAAAAGGTTACAAGTGTTACCACCCATCATCCGTACGTTGATGTCACCTTTATCGAAAATAAACCATTTTTCTCCAAGGCCTCTTCTTGGGGAGAATTCAATGATTGAAGATAGTCCTTGGGAGACCTTTGAACCACTAAAAACCTTGACATCTCATGTGTCCCAACCCATAGTGTTGAGAAATCCGAGCCACTACAAACCAAAACACATTGAGTCACTCAACTCTCATTCTTCTCATCGAATCCAGTCATCCCCTATTCCAGCTTAGTGCTCCTAACAACTTTCCAAGGTTCTCTCGGGTATATTCACGAAGAAAGGCCACCCGGTGGCACAAGTCCAAGAATCCAACTCAGACCCCGAGAATGAAATCACGGTAAGATCTAATCCATCTTTGCAACCTACTGAAACATCTAGTGACCCAACAGATGACCTTCCTATTGCTATTAGGAAAAATACCAGAGAATGCACTAAACGACCACTTTACCCATTATCTCACTATGTCTCTCTTGACCGACTATCACCAACCCACAAAAATTTCATTGTAAGTCTAAATGCCATGGCTATCCCTAAAACTGTCTCTGAGGCTTTATCAAAAAGGGAATGGAGGGATGCTATGAAAGAGGAGATGAGTGCGTTAGAGAAGAATAAGACATGGGAGATTGTTGATACGCCAAAAGGGAAAAACATTGTTGATTGCAAATGGATTTTTACAGTAAAGTACAAGGCTGACGGGTCCCTGGAGAGATATAAAGCAAGATTGGTGGCAAAAGGATACACTCAGACTTACGGTGTTGACTATCAGGAGACGTTTGCTCGAAGGGCAAAAATGAATACGGTGAGAATCCTCCTCGCTAACCTAAACCGGCAACTCCTACAAAGATGATGTTAAGAATGCATTTCTTCACGGTGATCTAGATGAAGAAATTTATATGAACATCCCACCGTGTTTCGGAGAATACATGTAGCAAGGTGTGCAAACTAAGGAAAGCTCTTTATGGATTAAAGCAATCCCCTAGAGCATGGTTTGGGAGATTCGCAAAGGTCATGAAGGAGTTATAAACAAAGCCAAGGGACCATACTTTTTATCAAACATTCGGCCGAGGGGGGAGTAACTCTTTTTGGTCTATGTGGATGATATCATAGTTACTGGAAATGATCAAAGGGAAAAGCATGAATTAAAGCAGAGGCTGGTAAAAGAATTCGAGATCAAGGAACTTGGAAAACTAAAGTACTTTCTCGGGATTGAGGTGGCATATTCTACACAAGGGATCTTCATATCTCAACAAAAATATGTGACGGATTTATTGGCTGAAGCAGGAAAGAGTGGGTGTAAGCCAATCTCTACTCCAATAGATCCGAACCATAAGTTGGGAGAAGCTAAAGAAGACCCGCCTGTTGACAAAAGAATGTACCAAAGGTTGGTTGGTAGACTCATATACCTAGCTCACACTCGGCCTGACATAGCATACTCAAAGTGAGCATGATCAAGATGCATGATCCAAGAGAGCCTCATCTTCAAGTCACAAGTTTCATTACTTGAAAGGCAATCCGAAAAGGAATCTTGTTTAAGAAGAATGACCTTGCCTTAGAAGCCTACGGATCTTGACTTGCCGGTTCAGAATGGACAGGAGATCGACTCGTGGTATTGTACTTTCCTTGGAGGTAACCTAGTGACGTGAGAAGCAAGAAGCAAAACGTGGTGGCAAGGTCATCAAATGAATCGTTATCGCTCAAGGAGTATGTGAACTTCTATGGTTGAAGATTATTCGGATGATTTACGAGTCAAATGGGAAGGTCCTATGAAGCTCTATTGTGACAACAAATCACTATCAATATTGCTCATAATCCTATTCAACATGATAGGACAAAGCATATTGAAATTGATAGGCATTTCATTAAGGAAAAATTAGAAGAAGGATTAGTGTGCATGAGTTATGTTCCATCGAAAAAGTCAACTAGTGTTCTAACAAAAGGCCCCAGTTCAAGTTTTCATGATTTGGTATTCAAGCCGGGAATGGAAGACATCTATTCCTCGACTTGAGGGGAGTGTCAAGTGTAGATATTAGAATAGGTGGATTAGTTGAAATCCCCGAAAATAAGGGATTTAGTTAGTCAACTTTCCTGATTTAGTTTCCTGATTTTATTTGATTCTGTTTCCTGATTCTGTGTACTTACTTTTCCCTTGTACAGCCTATATATATCCGTGTAACATCAAAGAGTAAATAACACAATTATTCTCATCATTATTTGTGACAGTGTGCAATGTCATCATTGATAGTAGAAGTTTTGAAAATGTGGTCTCCCGCTCTTGTCAAAGCACTGGAGCTCAAGACCAAAAAGCACCCAAGCCCATACAAGATTGGTTGGATTAAAAAACGGGTAGCCACAAAGGTACAAGAAATTTGTCAGTGCCTTTTTCCATTGGAAAACTTTATAAAGACGAAGTTGTGTGCGATGTAGTCGATATGGACGATGCCATCTACTCCTCGGGCTACCTTGGAAATTATATGTGAATGCCATTCACCACGGGAAAGATCCTATTTTTGTGAATGCCCCCACGGCCCTTCTTTTGTCACAAACACCAACTACACTAGCCACTCCTCTTGCCATCTCTGGAGCCGCCTGCAATAAAAACCTCAAAGAAAGCGCAATTGCTTTAGCCCTCTTGGTCACCGAAGCTTCCATATCCAACAACACCCCTCCTCCTGAGGTTAAGGCTCTTCTTGAAGAGCTCCAATACCTCTCCCCAGCCAAGGTACCCAGTGAATTGCTGCCAATGCAGTCCATTCAACACCATATTGACCTCGTCCCCAGCGCTTGTCTTCTGAATCTGCCTCACTACCATATGAGCCCCCGGGAACATGTCATTTTGTAAGAAATGGTGGAAGATCTTCTCAAGAAACAACTCGTCCAGCCTAGCATGAGTCCTTGTGCCATTCCGGCACTTTTAGTCCCAAAGAAAGATGACTCTTGGAGGATGTGTGTTGATAGCCGGGCCATCAACAAGATTATCATCAAGTACCAATTTCCAATTCCCCAACTCAATGATATGCTTGATAAGCTCGCTAGTGCTAGAATTTTCTCGAAGCTTGATCTTAAGAGTGGCTATCATTAAATACGAATTGGTCCACTTTCAAAACTAGAGAAGGGCTATATGAATGGCAAGTCATGCCTTTCGGCCTATGCAACGCTCCGAGTACCTTTATGCGCCTTATGCACAAAGTCCTCAAGCCTTTCATTGGGAAAGGTGTAGTCGTCTATTTTGATGACATCCTAATCTACAGTGCACACGAGCTTGCTCACATTGACCACCTTCGGTTGGTGCTCCAAACCCTTTGCGAACACAAGTTGTATCTGAATTTGGGTAAATGTGTTTTCTGGGCTACTGAGCTTCCTTTTCTTGGGTTTATCCTGGGCAAAGGGGGAATCGTCGTCAACTCCTCCAAAGTGCAAGCAATCCGTGACTGGCCTACACCCCGCAATGTGCATGACGTGTGGAGTTTTAATGGCTTGGCTACATTTTACCGGCGGTTCATTCGTGGTTTTAGCTCCCTCGCCGCTCCTCTCAGCAATTGCACCAAACATGGCCGCATCTAGTGGGATCCCGCACGAGAGGACAACTTCCGGATCCTCAAAGAGAAGCTTAGTTCCACCCTAGTTCATGCCTTACGGGACTTTGAGAAACCATTTGAGGTAGAGACCGATGCCTCCATGACTGGCATAGGGGTTGTTTTGCTTCAAGGACGGGTGGTTGAGTTTTTCAGCGAAAAACTTAGTGATGCACGGCAGAAATGGTCCACCTATAAACAAGAACTTTGCGCCATCGTCTGAGCCTTCTAGAAGTGGAAGCACTTCCTTCTACATCAAGAGTTCATGCCTTGAAGTATCTAAACTCACAAAAGAACCTTAGTCGCATGCATGCTCGCTGGATTTTATTCTTACAGAAGTTCACCTTTGTCTTCAAACACCGCGCCAACAATATGAACAAGGTGGCGGATGCCCTTAGCCGTCGCCATTGTCTCTTGGCCATGCTACAATCCACCGTCACGAGCCTCGACAAGGTTTCTCGATTTATATGCTACGGATGAGGATTTTCACCAAATCCGATCAGCTTGTGAGTCTCATGCGGCCAAAGGAGACTTTTTGATTCATGACGGATTTTTGTTTCGTGGTAACCAGCTATGAGTTCCCAAAACCTCTTTCTGCGAATTCCTCATTCGTGATCTTCATGCAAGAGGCTTGGCAATGCATACCGGCCGTGACAAAACCATTGCTCTCTTGGAAGCTCGTTTCTTTTGGCCTAAACTTCGTCGGGATGTAGCTCGCTTTGTGGCCTGATGCGCCATTTGTCAATGAGCTAAAGGTCACACTCAAAATATTGGACTCTACACACCCTTAAGGATATAAGAAAACATATGAGAGGATGTAAGCATGGATTTTGTGCTTGGCCTACCGAAGACCCCTCAGCATGTTGATATCATTATGCTTGTCGTGGACCATTTTTCCAAAATGGTTCCCTTCGTACCTTGCCGAAAGACTAGCAATGGCAAGCATGTGGCCCTCCTTTACTTTTAAGAGATTGTGCGTCTCCACGGGGTGCCCCATTCCATCACCTACAATCAGGATGTTAAGTTCCTCAGTCACTTTTGGTGAGAACTTTGGCGGCGTCTCGACACTTCTTTGAACTTCAGCAATGCCTATCACCCTCAAACGGACAGTCAAACGGAAGTTACCAATCAGACCCTAGGGAACATGCTTCCCTGCCTCATTGGCGACCATACGAAGCAATAGGATGCACTTCTCACACAAGTTGAATTTGCCTATAACTCCATGGTCCACCGTTCTATCGGGTATTCTCCATTTTCTATTGTTTACACTAAGGTTCCAAATGTGGCATTGGATCTTTGTCTCCTTACTTATTTCCAGAGCAAATCACCTGCTGAAGTTGCTGAACAGGTTGTGCCCATCCATAGGGAGGTTTGTGCCAACCTTGAAAATGCCAACACCCGCTACAAGGCAGACACCGACAAGCATCACCGTTTTAAGTCCTTTTTGTTGTAGATTTGGTCATGGTGCATCTCAATAAGCTCGTCTACTCCATGACGTCCCTCACAAGTTCGAAGCTCGGAAATATGGGCCTTTTCGCATCATCCAGAAGCTTTATGACAATGCCTACCAAGTAAATCCTCCCGTTGAGTTCTCCATCTCCTCCACCTTTAATGTGCAGGATTTGTTTGATTACCATCCTCCCGATGCTGCTCCAGCCCCCCCTTAGGACGATTTGGGGATGAATCTTTTTAAAGAAGGGGGCACTGATGTAGGGGATACCCCTTCCTCTGTTTGCATTTAGTCTTAAAGTCTTTTAAGTTTTTTATGATGTATTGTCATAAGGGACAGACTTGTGTTGTTTGAGTTTATGTCGTGTGTTTTGGGCCTAAACGGCCTTTTTTTTGTGTAGTTGCTGGTCATTTCATGTTTTAGACCTAGAGTTGAAATTGTTGTTGTTTCTCGCTTCTGATGGACTCTAGGTTTTTATTTTCCCCTTTGTTGAGGCTGTACGCAGTTGTGGACTATTG
The DNA here is from genome assembly GCA_012066045.3 of Morus alba. NCBI lineage: Eukaryota > Viridiplantae > Streptophyta > Magnoliopsida > Rosales > Moraceae > Morus > Morus alba. The sequence goes on from CP050235.2 coordinate 1,906,134, forward strand.
TGCAAAGGAATTGGGATTTCTCCCCTAATTTTTGCTTGATTTCTCCATTGAATCTTCCTTTATTCTGAGAATATCTTTGGTTTGGGTGAGATCCACTCCAATTTCTGGTTTCTTTGTTGATTGTCTGTAGCTCTCTTAGGCTTCTACGCTAGACGTGCATCCAATTATCGGACACGGGTATCTTGTTGATCCAACACATTATAAATTTGATTCATTTCTTCTTATTTGGTCTTTCATATTTCAACCATGGACATACCTCAATATTTTGATAAGTTATTAACGGGCTTGTTCATTTCCACCCAAACTCAAAAAAAGTTTAAACTCAAGTTACAATTTTTTTCAAGTTCATATTCTTTTGTAAAATGTGAGTTTGAACTTGAGTTTGGGGTTAAAATATGAGTTCAAGTTCTCCCTTCAACTTAATTTCTTAAACTCAAACTCAAGCTAATGAACAATATTTTTTCTATTCTTAAAAACGGTATAACTTTTTCATTTTAATTCCGATTGAGATGATTGTTTTCTTCTATGTGTTCACAACGAATAGATGAATAAAACTCTATACATATATCCTATTAAAATTTTTCTTCACCATTGAGTTTTTATTAAAATACTATCCAAATACAAATTCAAGTTTTGACGTACCTAAACACAAATTCAAATAGATTCTCAATTCAAACCATAACTCAAAATGTGCACATCCAAACACAAACTCAAATTAGAGTCCCAACTCAAATCATACTTAAACACACATTAACTCAAATCAAGATTGGAACTCAAATCACCCTAACTCAAAAAATACAAATGAACAATCCCTAAGGTCTCTTGAGCTTTATTATTTTTTAACCAATGGCCATTCTTGAGATGTAAAAGATGGTTCTTCATGTAAGTAAACGGCCTTCATTAAAATTCTACAAATTAGTGTATTTTTGACAATAATTACCATCTTAATGAACCTAGTTTCTGTCTTTACCTTAAATACATGTTGACGTTTAACTGTACCACCAAGTCATTTCATGAGATGTTATTAGGTTGTGAATGATGGGGAAATGCGGCTATGGCGGGAGCTAGGTGTAAATTCGTGGCCAACTTTTGCTATTATTGGGCCAAATGGTAAGCTTCTTGCACAACTAGCAGGTGAAGGTCGTCGAAAGGTACTACTAATTTTGTGTCAATTTTCTCTCTATAAAATACTATGTATCCATTATCTGTATTTGAACTTGGCATTAGTCAATAAACAACTAAAGAATGGTTCTTCTTGAAGGATCTTGATGATTTAGTGGAGGCAGCTCTTCAGTATTACAGTCAAAAGAAAATCTTAGACAACACTGCACTACCACTGCGTTTGGAGAAAGATAATGATCCTCGCTTGGTTTTGTCCCCGTTGAAGTTTCCTGGGAAGTTGGCGATTGATGTCCTCAACAATAGACTCTTCATTTCTGACAGTAACCATAACCGCATAGTAAGCGTTATCTCTCGTATGATCTTTTCATGGTCCTGAATCCTGGTGAGTGATGAGTATGTAGAATTACTCAGCTTGGCATGTTTGAAATTTCAGATGGTAACTGACCTTGATGGCAATTTTATTATTCAAATTGGAAGCACAGGAGAGGAAGGTTTACGTGATGGTACCTTTGAGGATGCCTCCTTCAATCGGCCTCAGGTAGGGATAGTGTAAGCAGAGAATGTTTTTATCTCTTATTTTCTTATTTGAATAAGAACATATACAGCCCTCTTTATACACATTAGGATCGGCTAAAGAAGGAAAAAATTCCTAGAATCCTATCTACCATAATGGTCCTCATAATTAGCCTAAATTACTCAAGTCAAATATAATACAATCAATTACATCAATCATAATCATCAATTACAATCAATCATGATCATTCCAAATCAATTATTCCGGGATTCCTATAATCGTGGATTTCTACACTCCCTCTCAAGTTGGATCATAGATGTTAATGATTTCCAACTTGCAAATGAAATCATCAAAGTCTTGCCGGTATAGCCCGTTGGTGAAGATGTTTGTTGTATGCTCCTTAGTGGGCATATATGTTAATGACATATAATTCCATTCTCAACCTTCTCTTTAATGAAGTGCCTATCTACCTCCACATGTTTAGTTCGATCATGCTGGACCGGGTTGAGAGATATGTTGATGGCTGCTTTATTGTCACAACAAAGTTTTATTAGAGACTCTACTGTGATACTCAATTCTTCCAAAAGTTTCTTCAACCAGAACCCTTCACATATTCCTTGTGCAACGGGTCGAATTATATTCCTTGTGCAACGGCTCTAAATTCAACTTATGCACTGCTTCTAGCCACGCACTCTATTTCTTACTCCTCCAGGTTACTAAGTTCCCTCAAACATAGGTGCAATATCTAGTAGTGGACCTCCTATCCTTGACTGAGCCAACCCATTCAGCGTCTGTGAAAACTTCCACATTCCTACGTTCATCCTTCTTGAAGAGCAATCCTCTACCTGGAGATCCCTTTAGATACCTCAGAATCTTGTAAACAACCTCCAAGTGTGCCTCGTTTGGTGAGTGCATATGTTGGCTTACTAAGCTAACCGCAAAGGCAATATCGGGTCTGGTACGAGACAGATAAATCAACTTGCCAACTAATCTTTGATATCCCTTCTTCTCAACTGGATTACCTTTGTCACTTGCTCTCTTTCCAGCTTTGATAGGTGTGTCACTTGGCTTGCATCCAAGCATCTCAGTTTCGGCTAAAAGATCCAGAGCATACTTTCTTTGAGAAACACTGATGCCCCTTTTTGGCCTAGCCACCTCCATTCCCAAAAAATGCCTCATTTGTCCCAAGTCTTTTACTTCGAATTCGGTGGCCAAAGTTCTCTTGAGTCTCTCCATCTCAACGAAATCGTCTCTGGTAAGAATTATATCATCCACGTACACAATCAATATTGTCTTCAACCATCTTTGTTATCATGGAAAAACATAGTATGATCCGAATGTCCTTGTCTGTATCCCTGTTCTTTTATCACTATTTTAAACCTCTCAAACCAAGCACTTGGTGATTGCTTAAGACCATAAAGAGACTTTTTTAGTTTGCAAACCCGGTTTTTTTACCCTTTTTTGTAGAAACCTATGACCAATCTAGATTGATTGCAAGAGATAGTAGTACGCAAATCGTGTTTAGCTTGGCGACAGGTGCGAAAGTCTCTATGTAGTCAATGCCATAGGTTTGTGTAAACCCTTTTGCAACAAGTTGGGCCTTATAGCGTTCAATCTCCCCATCTGCTTTATATTTTACAGAGAGAAGACCCATATGCACCCAACTGGTTTCTTTCCAATTGGAAGATTCTTCATCTCCATGTCTCATTTTTTCCCAAGGCTCTCATCTCCTCCATTACAGCTTCTCTCCACTTAGGAACCTGCAACGCCTCTTGTATGTTCCTTGGAATTTCTATTTCATCAAGGTTAGTGGTAAAGGCATGCAGTTTATTTGATAGGGCTTTATAGGAGACAAATTTTGAGATTGGATGGAGTACATGACCGTGTTTGCTTCCTGAGAGCAATAGGCAGCTTTATGTCGGGAGACTCAGGTGATTTAGAAGGACTAGGAACTACCATTGGTTCTGACTCTCTTGGGGCCTTGGACGTGAGGTGCTCCTTGTACTTTGGTTTCGGCCTCCTTGAGTACACAATTATCTCCTTGGCATTTTATTCTTTTGCATCTCCCCTTGAGTTCAAATTTCCTTCTAAAGATGGCAAATTAGAGTGTGAAGGTGTGATAGGTTCAAGATCAAATGAAGGCATAGTGGATTGAGATGATTTGGAAAAAATGGGTTCAGGTATGTTGGATAAAGACATGTCAAACATGTCAATCCCCAAAAAAGGGGCTTCACTCAAATTCTCCCCCTGAAGGTTGGGCTTTTGGAAGTAAGGTGTGTTCTCAAAGGTCACATCACGACTGACAAACACCTTTTTGGTGGTAGTATCATAACATTTGTAACCTTTTTGTTTGGGAGAATATCTAATGAACACACAATTACGGGCTCGCGGATCAAGTTTGCTTCGATTATGAGAGTGAACATGAACAAAAGCAATGCAACCAAACACTTTGAGAGGTAAAGTTGAACCAATCCAATTAGATGGAAAGGTTTTTTGAAGTCTTTGAAGTGGGGTTTCAAATGAAAGAACTCAGCTAGGCATCCTGTTAATGAGGAAGGTGGCTGTGAGAATGGCATCCCCCCAAAACATTTTTGGCATATTTGTGGTGAACATCAAGGCACAAGCAACTTTTAACAGGTGTTTGTTTTTTCGTTCTGCAATCCCATTTTGTTGAGGGGTGTCAGCACATGATCTTTCATAAATAATCCCATTTTTCGTTAAGTAATCCCCCAGCATGGTATTGAAGTATTCAGTGCCATTATCAGTACAAATCATTTAAATATGTGTTTGGAATTGTGTTTGTACCATTAGGTGAAAATTGATGAAGGTAGGACGAACTTCATTTTTTTCTTTCAATAAGTAAACCCAACAAACACGTGTATGATCATCGATGAACGTAACAAACCATTTTGTATAATTTTGATTTTGGATACGATAGGGTCCCCACAAGTCACTATGAATTAAGGAGAATGGTTTGGTAGGGTTATATATAGATTTTGGAAATGAAGCTCGGTGGTGTTTTGCAAGTTCATAAATTTCACACTGGTAATCAAAGGATTTATTAGAAAACATAGGAGGGAACACATGTGTTTCAAATACTGAAAATTGGGATGTCCCATTCTAAAATGCCATAATAAAATTTCACTATCCCTAGAGGTAGATGCAAATTTACAAATTGCAATTTGACATTGTTTACCCCTATTAGCCTCCTCAAGGTAGTAAAGTCCCTCACATTCCTTTGCACTGCCAATCGTCTTCCCCGATAATAGGTCCTGAAAAACACAATAAGTGGGAAAGAATTTAGTTGAGCAGTTAAAACTTTTTGTAAGTTGACTAATGGATAAAAATTGCAGGATAATTTTGGAACATGGAGGACCGACTCTAAGGTGAGGGAGTCAGAAATCTTAATACTCCCTTTTCCTGCAACAGATGAAAGTGTACCATATGCAATTTTGACCTTAAGGTTACCAACATAGGGTAGTATGATGAAAACAAGTGATAGGAATCAGTCATATGATTGAAAGCTCCAGAGTCCACAATCCATGGAGCTTTGACTCAAGAAGTGGTATTTAAGGTAGTCAAGAAATTACCTTTACGGGCTAAAGAAGCAGTGGGGACATTGGACGAAGATTGACCAGTTTAAAAACTAGAAAAAATTTTGTAACGCTGCTCCAACTGTTCTGCGCTAAACCCGCTGCCCGTTACAGCCTCATCACCTCCTTTCTCTTGATTGTTTCCTTCAGTCGTGGCTTGGTATCCTCGACTCTTGTGACTCTATCGAGGCCTCCAATCAGCCGGCTTTCCGTGGATATCCTAGCAGGTTTCCTTTGTGTGACAAGGCTTGCGGCAGTGTTCACAGATGGGGCGTCCCTTTTTCTGGTTTAGGGTTGGCCCTGAAAGGTGGTCCACGGGTTACTAATGCTGAAGCTTCTTCGGGTCCAGTTGTGGTCTCCTTCAACATCACCTTCCGCCGGTTTTCTTCTCTCCTAACCTCTGCAAATACTTCTCTTGTTGATGGTAGAGGTCACCGACTAAGAATCCTTCCTTTAACATCATCTAAGTCATGATTAAAACCTGCAAGAAATTCAAACACTCTTTCATTCTCAAGTTTCTTTTTGTACCGTACACTATCTTTGGTACATTCCCATTCTTCTTCAAAACTCATGTTGAGTTCTTGCCATAGAGTTTTCATTTCCATGTAGTAGTCGGTCACCTCCCTCTCTCCTTGCTTCATCTTCCAAAGGCGAGTTTTGATCTCAAAGATTTGAAAAGAATCTTCAACATCGGAGTAAGTGTCCCAAACGGCGTCCCACACATCTTTAGCTGTTGGCAAGAATAGATAAGTTTTTCCAATGAAAGGCTTCATGGAGTTGACCAGCCACACAATCACCATTGAGTTCTCTGATTTCCATTTCTGCAGGGCAGTAACTTCAGTTGATGCAGGCCTCTTTGCTTCTCCGGTCAGGTACCCCAACTTTCTCTTGCCTTCGATTACAAGCTTGATGGATTGAGCCCATCACAGAAATTCTTGCTGTCCAACTTCTCTGAGTTGGAACGTTGAGTTGTCAAGTCCGCTTATTCCTATGGCTGACATCTCCTCTGTTTTTTTTCTCCGACGACACTGAAGAGGAGGACATTGAATCCTTATTGCTAGGATTTTTAGACATTTTAGCTAGGGTAAGTGTACCCTGGCTCTGATACCATGTGAGCAGAGAATGTTTTTATCTCTTATTTTCTGATTTGAATAAGAACATCTACAGCCCTATTTATACTACATTAGGATTGGCTACCATAATGGTCCTGATAATTAGCCTAAATTACTCTAAGTCAACTATAATACAATCAATTACAATCAATCATAATCATCAATTACAATCAATCATGATCATTCCAAATCAATCATTCTGGGATTCCTGTAATCAGTTCGGGATTTCTACAGATAGAGTAATGTTTTTGGGCTGGCTTTAAAATATTCGTTGAGCTGGAAAATGTGTTGCTCGTATCTAGCCAATGCATAGAATTGTTTGGTCAGAAAGGCCTATGCACATCGGCTTTAATCTCCTGAGCTGAAACTGAAATGTTTTTATGATTGAGGCATGACTATTATGGTTCCGGCTGACCCAGTTTATTACGTTGTAGCTATTGTATTGAGTTTTCGTCCTGTTTCAGAGTTAACTTATCTCCATGTTTTCTTTCATTTTATAGATACTTGCATGCATGAGTATTTCATGTTAACGTTGGATGTATAGATTGTAACGCTAACATTATATGATTCCTAGGGCCTTTCTTACAATGCAAAGAAAAATATACTCTATGTAGCAGATACTGAAAACCACGCTTTAAGGTATTTTTTTTTTTTCCCGTTTACTCAATATTTGGAATATCTTAGATTACTAGCATCTGTTTATTGACCTTTTGCTTACGAGTTTGTAATTAAATAGCTTCCACAAATGCAGGGAGATTGATTTTGTTAACGAGACTGTTCGTACTCTTGCTGGAAACGGCACTAAAGGTTCCGACTTTGAAGGAGGAGGAAAAGGAAGTACACAGGCAAGACTAAACTAATCAATTTAATTCGCTTGAAAATTGTCAGGCTTTTTTGCATCACCCCTTGAACTATTTGCATTTGGCAACTTTGTCCCTAAATTAAAAATTTTTACAATCAACCCCTTAAAACTTTAAAATCTGTTGCCAGACAAGTCCAATTAATGACTTTGTATTGTCACGTGGCTCTCACGTGGGCATCTTATCAAAGGCCAAATTATAATTTAACAAGAAATTGTATTCTTTTAAATAAAAGGAAAACTAAAACATTAAAGAAAAATCTGCCGGCAAATACTCAACCACCATATCAGTTCCTTCCCTCTTCCAAAATATTCCCTGTGAATACATAGAAGTAACATTAAAATCTCAACATCACAGGCTCTTGACCGCATCAGAATCATCAAATTGGAGGAAAAAGAAAGCAAAAAGAGTCTTTATAAAACTGACTTTCAACAAAAAATCACAAAGGAGTACTACAATTGAATTCTTGCCCAGAATGGATTCATTCGTCTTGAAAGAAATTCCATCAAAAAGGGCCTTTTTTTTGTCATTTCACTTCTACAGCCAATACTTAGTATTTTTCTCCCCCAATATTAGAGTTCTCAAATTTCAGAATTGTTTGTTTTAGATTTTTTGGATGGGTTTGTAACTGTAAAGTAAATTAGGTGGAGAAAGTATTGACATCACTCGAAGGGAAGCTTGTCAGAGTCTTCAATGGCTTAATCTGATTCAATTGGAGGAGGGTGGCCTTCCTCCATGTTGAATTCCGGCATTCAATCAGTTAGAAATCTTAGGGATTGTTTTTTTTTTTTTTTTTTTTTTTTGAATGATTTTAGGAGAAGAATCCGGTATTATATTACTGGATTCCTTGTTACTATTTCCTAGTTTAGTGAAGATTGTTTCCTTGTTTACTCTAGTCTAGGATCTTTACTTAAAGAAAGTTCCTCTATATATATTCTTTGTATCTCTTCCATTCTAAAGTAATAGAAAATCAGAGAGCAATTCATTTTCTCAAATCCTACATGGTATCGAGCCATTAGGAATCCTATCGGTCGTAGTGACCTTTGATCTCTGAAACCTAATTCTCCCTCATGACCAAGTACGCCATGATCTTTAGTGGTCTCAATCTGTGATGATGTTCATTTGCGGGAAGGGCAAGGATGAATATCTCACCAATGAAATCACAATTCCAGATAGGAAGGATCCCAAATTCAAGACATGGAAGACTGAAAATCATATGATTATGTCTTGGCTGATCAACTCAATGAACGACGACATAAGAGAAAATTTTCTCCTATACGGGACTGCAAAGGAGATATGGGATGCAGCACGAGAAACATATTCCAATTCAGAAAACACCTCAAAACTGTTCGAGGTTGAAGCCGCACTACATGACATGCGCCATGGAGATCTTACAGTCACTCAATAGTTTAATACCCTCACCTGCCATTGGCAGCATCTTGACATGTTTGAAGTCCATCCGTGGAAGTGCTCAGAAGATACAAACTATACGGGAAAATTGTAGAGCAGAAAAGAATTTTCAAGTTCCTTCTTGGTCTCAACAAAAACCTAGACGAAGTCAGAGGAGAGTGATGGGAATGAAACCTCTTCGAAGCATAAGGGAGGCCTTCTCAGATGTTCGTCGAGAGGAAAGCAGGAAGAAGCTAACCATGGGATCTCAAAATTCTGCTCCAACCCTTGAAGGATCTGCATTAGCACCCTGAAGATCCCAGACAAACAACCTGAGTGAAAACAGGCAGAGGAAAGGAAGATTGTGTTGTGATCACTTTCGTAAATCAGGACATCTCGGGGAGACTTGCTAGAAAATTCATGGCAAACCTGCTGATTGGATGCCATCACGACCAAACAATGAAAAGAGAGCCTTGTTAGTGTTACTGCCACCTTAGAGGACAAGGAGAGCCATGCAAGTTCTACTCCAGCTGAAAACAATCCATTCACTAAAGAGCAACTTGAAGTCCTTCAAAAACTCTTCATTAGAATGTTTTATCTCAGACAACCACTACTACCTCTGGATCTAGCATGCTAGCACACAAAGGTAATCTTTCAAAGGCCTTTGCTGTTAATAAACTTAGATTATTGACTCAGGGGCTTCGGATCATATAACGAGAGATGCTACCATATTCCACAAGTACAACCCATGTCTTGGGAATTATACAGTTTGAATAGCATATGGTTTTTCATCCAGGGTTAAGGGAACTAGCTGAATCAGAATCACAAGGATGTAAACCCTACATTTAGTTCTTTATGTTCCTAATATAAATTGCAATTTACTCTCCATCAGTAAATTAACTCGTGATCTCAATTGTGTGACTAAAGTCTTTCCAAATAATTGTGAATTTCATGAATTAGATTCGGGAAAGATGATTGGCAATGCTGAGATGTGTTCTGGACTCTATCTCCTCAAAGATGACAATCCTTCAAGAAGGCAAATTCAGAATACAAGTTGTGTGTCGTTTAAGAGTCAATCATGTCAAAATACTTTTGTCAATAAAGATAGTGAAGTTATGTTATGGCACTATCGTCTTGCTCATCCTAATTTCATATACCTTCAATAACTATTTTCATCATTATTTATCAATAAAAATGCAAGGTTCTTTAATTGTAAAGTTTGCCAGCTTTCAAAGACACTCGTAATATCTATCCCAGGTCCTCATATAAACAATCCCGTCCCTTTACTTTGATACACAATGATGGATGGGGTCCCTCAAGAGTATAATATATAACGGGAACAGGATGGTTTGTATCCTTTGTTGATGATCATACTAGATTGACATGGGTGTTCCTCATGAAAGAGAAATCTGAAGATGGACACAATTCCATGATTCAGACACAATTCCAGACCAAGATCCAAGTCCAAAACCGACAATACTAAAGAATACTTCAAATCTATCCTAGATACCTATCCCATGAGTCAAGGAATTGTTCACTTAAGCTCGTGTGTTGACACTCCCCAACAAAATGGGATTGCATAAAAGAAAAATAGGCACTTATTAGAGGTAGCTCAGTCTCTCATGTTCCAAAACATTTTTGGGGAGACAATACTCACAACCACATATCTCACCAATTGGATTCCCTTTAGAGTTCTCAAGTTCCAAACTCCATGTAACATTCTTCTCCAAAACTTCCCACACGCCAAATTCATCTCCTCTTTAGATTCTAAAGTATTCGGGTGTTCTGCCTTTGTCCACATACACTCTTAACATCGTGGCAAGTTAGACCCAAAATCCATCAAATGTATCTTTCTTGGGTACTCCTCACACCAAAAGGGTTATAGGTGTTACTCTCCCATTTTTTGAACACCAATCCTTCTTTTCCAAACCTGCAATTCAGGGGGAGACCTTGTGGGAACATCAGCTTTGGGATCTTCACATACAGTCCGGGGAGAGTCCATTATCTCAACCTAATTCATCACCTATTTCAAATCCATCTCAACTACCCGAGAGTCTTCCTATTCCTACACAATTTGAAAGTCATCCTCCTACAAGTTCATCCCCCTCTCTTGTCCGAGATCATCCTCCACAAAGTGCCAATGAGGAACTAATTGTTTACGCCTGGAGGAATTCTTGAAAGGAGATAGAGCACACAACACCTCTCATACTTGACCAAGAAGCTTATTCGGATCCAATGCCTACTCAAATTCACTCAGGTAAGGAAAACCTAAATCTTGAGACTTCAACACCGATTATGGATGATCTAAATATTCCAATCGCTCTGAGAAAAGGGTGTTAGAACTTGTACAAATCATTATGGCCTCGTTCAAATTCGAGGTTTTAGGTTTCTACAAGAAAAGCTTAGAAAATGTCACATCAAAATTGTAAAATGTCACAAATCATTATATCTAGGTGTATATCTACCGATTTGTCTCATATAAAGGATTGACACCATTCTATCGGGCCTTTGTGCCCCCCTCCTAACAGCTTAACCTTTTGGGATGGATTGATAAACTAACATGGTATTAGAGCGGGAGGTCCTGAGTTCAAACCCCCGTAACTGCGCTCTTTATCCCCATTTAAATTGTCATCATGTGTTGGGTCTTTAATATATCTTGGGCTTAAATATTCAAGTGTTGGGCTTTCTAATTAATTTACTCACACGATTGTCCATTGTCCAGCCCACACGTGAGGGGGAGTGTTAAAGTATAAAACTATTGTTGGCTCACCTCCTAACAGTTTAAGCTTTTGGGATTGATTGATAAACTAATAGTATATATTCTTTGTATCTCTTCCATTCTAAAGTAATAGAAAATCATAGAGCAATTCATTCTCTCAAATCCTACACTCCACAACCGAAAATGCGTAATGACTAGAAGAAGAAGAAGAAGAAGAACGGACTCATATGCAAGAAGAATCGCATCGGCAGCGGTGAAATGGGGCTGGGCTCGGCTAAAAGGGACGCATGAAGAATAGGGCTAGGCTCAACAAAAAAGAACTCGCACAAGAGATCCAGATGCAAATCGTCACAATTGTGGACCTCCTGACCCAAGGACGCTAAAATGGGAGCTATTTTGAGATGGATCTCTCCGGTGGCTCATTACCATTGGTTGGGAACATAGAAAGGGTTGAGATGGGGGATAGGGTTTCTCTTTCTTTCATATTTTTGTTCTTTTTTTTTTTTTTTGAGTTTCATTTTTTCTTTTTATTTAAAAGAGCACAATTTCTTGTAAAATTATAATTTGGCCCCTGATAAGGTGCCCACATGAAAGGCACATGACAATTCCTTTCAAAATTTTAAGTGTCATTAATTGGACTTTCCATGTAACAGATTTTGAAGTTTAAGGGGTTGATTGTTTTTAGTTTTGGGACTGAGTTGCCAAACGGGAATAGTTCAGGGGGGGTTCCATGCAAAAAAAGCCAAACTTGTCATCCTCCATTGTTAAGAACTTGGATGTTTTGTTTTCTGATTTGCTATATGCACATTCTAGAGCTAAGGACTAACCAGAACTTATTCTTGTATTTTTGGATAATCGTATGCTTTTGGTTTAAATGTTTTGAATCTTCTACTATCAGCTCCTGAACTCTCCATGGGATGTCTGCTTTGAGCCAGTCAATGAAAAAGTGTACATTGCTATGGCTGGCCAACATCAGATCTGGGAGTACAATATATCAGATGGAAGCACCAGAGCATTTAGTGGTGATGGTTATGAAAGAAACCTAAATGGCTCTAGGTATAACTATATAAAGATGCTCTGTAGGATAATGTTTTTCTGTACAAGTTTTTTCCAACCCTTCAGGTTTATATTCTAATGGATATTTGTCGCTTCCCCGCCCCCTTCTTGAATAACACGGAAAAAATCCTGAGTCCTTTTAGTTTGAAACCAAAAGTAAAGCTGTGCCAGCAAATAATTTAGGTGGTCAGATGAGCTGACTATTTAGGATGTTGAAAATATATTTCACAGTATTGATCTCTGTCGTAACTGCAAAAATGTCCAGAAATTTCAAAACCAAATTTTAGAATATAGGTTTGTTGAGGGACAACTTTACATCGAGAGTGGGCTTGTGCACTTTTTTATCCGTGTGCATTTGAACTCTTGATATTTGTGCATCTTATTTTGTTTAACCCTTATATCAATAGCAAGCTCAGTGTTCTCTTTTTGCAATTCGAAATTTCAAGTGTGGTTGTTTTCAGCTACCATCTACTCCTAAAACTTTGACGCTATTTTTTCCCTATCGAGACAGCTCAACAAACACATCATTTGCGCAGCCTTCTGGAATTTCATTATCTCCTGGTAATAATTGTGATTTTAGGATACTTCGGAAGATTGTGTTATAATTTTAGTTGTTCTACAGAGATGTCCGTCCATTATCCACCCTTTTGTGATTTTTGTAGATTTGACTGAGGCTTATATTGCTGATAGTGAGAGTAGCTCCATTCGAGCACTTAATCTGAAAACTGGAGGATCTCGATTCCTAGCTGGTGGTGATCCATTATTCTCAGACAATCTGTTTAAGGTAATTCTCTTTCAACCTTGGAAACCTGTTAAATAGTGGACAGATTTCCTTTTCACAGTAAATTTATCCTTTTGGTTTATGAAATATTTGCAGTTTGGAGACCATGATGGGATAGGGGCTGAAGTACTCCTTCAACATCCATTAGGTGTCCTGTGTGCAAAAGACGGTCAAGTTTATATAGCCGATAGCTATAACCACAAGGTAGAATGGTCATTACTGAAGATATGCGAGGAAGATACAATTACACTACATTAAAGCATTTAACCATGTTAAAGTATAAATCTATTGTTGACCCACCTCCTAACAGCTTAAGTTTTTGGGATGGATTGGTAAACTAACATGGTATCAAAGCGGGAGGTCTTAAGTTCAATCCCCCGTAATTGCACTCTTTATCCCCATTTAAATTGTCATCATGTGCTGAGTCTTTAATATATCTCGGGCTTAAATACAACTTAAGTTTTTGAGATGGATTAGTTTTACTAACAGACCATATGTTTGTTTGTCTTAGTTCCCCATGAAGTTTATTGCGCCTTTATGCTTTATAAATGAGTTTTTTTTTTTTTTTATAAATGAGTTTGTTACATCCTTTTATCTTTTGTTAAATGATATAGCCCTGATGTTGAAATTTAAGAACGAGAATAATTTAAACTTTGCGAGCTTTATATCATGTTGTCCTGATTGGTTAATACTAATATTGTCTTGTATGTACTCTCTGTTTGCACTTTACATCACTTCAACTCCTGATTAATTTCAATTTTCAAACTAAAAGAATAATAATGTTTTAGGAATCCAACTCTTTTGAATTATCATTGTTATATGTACTTATTTCCATTTTCTCTCGTTGGAATTAATTTCTTTATTTGCTTTGAAATTTCAGATTAAGAAGCTAGATCCAGCTAGTAAAAAAGTTACCACCTTAGCAGGTACTGGGAAAGCTGGTTTCCAAGATGGAATGGCCCTAGAAGCTCAGGTTGAAAATTATTGTGTTTATTGGACATTTTTTATACAGAAACTGCACATAAAACTATGAAATATTTAGAAGTAAAAAGTGAATAAAACACATACAATCTAGAGATTGAATATTCTAGTCCCGTTTGTTTCACTAGTTTAGCTCAATTCAACTCAATTCGAACAGTGAGCACACTTTAAACTCATGTTTAGTAAGCACATAGTTCGAATTATATTCCTTATTTGAACTGAGTTAAACTTTCAACTTAGAATTTAGCTCCCCCATTAAGTTCAATTGTTCAAACCATTTTTAAACAATAAAAAGCCGTCCACTCTATTTGCTTTTTGCACCTACCAAACACAAAGTTAAATTTTATTCCCTGTTCATATTAAAATTTTAACTGCACATCCAAATGCTAATTCAAACTATAATTTAAATTACACAGTTTGAAATTTTCTGTTCAAACAAAAAAGTTTAAATCAACAAAATTTGAACTATAGAACCAAACAAGGGCCTAGTTCATTCTCTTTATTAGTTGAATGATGTTTTGTTTTTTTTTTTTAACTGAGAATGTGATGAGGATGATGATGATGGTATTATTGCCCTTCTATGGTGAATATATCACCTTTAACGCATTTATGTTTTCTTGTTGTAGCTTTCGGAGCCATCGGGTATCATTGAAGTAGAAAACGGTGAGGCTTTCTTTCTTTTGTACACATGTCACCTACATTTTAGAACCATGATATCGGGATGCACTTTTGCAAAATTATGTTAGAAGCTTGGCTAAAGTGTGAAAGTTGTTATATAGACCTTAGTAGCTATTTCAATTATGAAGATAGGAACCCTCTAATGTGATATATACTGAACTTTGAATTCCACTTTATTTTCTTCATTTCCTTGCAACTATAAATTGTCTATCCTCTATGTAGTTGATTTTCCAAATAAGGAAAGAATGGACCACCAAAGAAAGCTCTTTTGTCGGCCTACATTTTGTAAAATTTATTAGTTGGTTTTCATGATACAAAACTACTTCCAAGAACGAAACAATGTTACTATTCGGTTCGATATACAGTTATTAACCAAAAGTGAATTAATTTGAGGTGAAAATTTTCATCTTGTCAAATGCGGTACTTTCCTTATAATGCACCTGCATTTTTGAAAATGTGTTTAACAGAGTGTTTGAGAATATAGAATCACCTGTCTATCTTGTGCCCTTTAGTAAAGAGTAATGGAAATTAGCTATTTGTTTATTCATTCATTTTTCTATACATTTCTTACAGGAAGACTTTTCATTGCTGATACAAACAACAATTTAATCAGATATCTGGACTTGAGCAAGGAAGTACCCGAGCTTTTGACTTTAGAGCTGAAAGGCGTTCAGCCCCCTAAAAAATCCAAATCACCAAAGCGACTTAGGAGAGCAGCACCAAGGGATGCACAAACCATCAAAGTTGACGGCACTTCATCCAGTGAGGGCAACCTGTCTATTAAGATATCACTACCGAAAGAGTATCATTTTTCAAAGGTTCTTTACTCCTTGTCACACGCACAAAAAGCTTTGAATCCATTAATCTAGCTATTACTGGTTCTCCAACTATTTTCGCATTCATTAACGTAGTAATACCAACTTATATCACTCCAAGTTTTCTCTATGCAGGAGGCTCGCAGTAAATTTAGCGTTGACACTGAGCCTGAAAATGCAGTGATTATTGATCCCTTGGATGGATATCTTAGTCCAGATGGATCTGCAACTTTCCACTTTAGGAGATTTTTGCCCTCTGCTTCAATGGGCAAAATAAATTGCAAGGTAACCTCCTTTTTTTCCTTGTAAATTTCAATTATATATTTGTACAATTCTTTATCTTGTGATGCGGATTTATGAGCAAATGCACTATTTTTTTGCAATTAAATACAACTACGAGTCATGACAGCTCTTACAACCTCCACCAGTTTCCTATAGAATATAGGTCTTATGAGCCTTATAACATCCTTATACAAATATGGATCCCATCTTTATGATATTCGAACATACAATCTTAAACTTAAAGAGTCCTACTTTCATGTTGATCTTGTAAAAGACACAAGCACCACACCACTCTGTAGTCCAACTGAGTCCTACTTTCATGTTGATCTTGTAAAGGACATAAGCACCACACCACTCTGTAGTCCATCTGAAGCTATTTTAGCTACTAAAAGAGTGGCCTTTTTTTAATTATTTTATTTGAGTAGCAGTGTCATATGCTCCATTCTTTCTGAATTTATTGAATGCTACTTATTTAATTTACCCAAGTATGAGAAGATAAATATAGTGAAGTATATGCGTCTCTAAGTTAAGATGCTTTAAGCCAATCACCATTCCAAACCAAGAAATGGTAAATATGAATCAGTTCGTGACCAGGAACTTCCCCAGTTCTAATAGTTGTGTTCTGATAAAAATGTTGGAAATCGTGAGGGAAAAGAGACTTGAAACACATGGAAAGTACGCTTTCCTTAAAGCGTAATTTGCCCCTCTCGTTAGAGATTGCTTCGGGTTCTCAGCAAATCACTCACAGGATATGACAAGCCTTCAAGTTGTTAATTACAAGCAAAATGACAACAACACTAAGAACATAAGAACTCTTTGAATTTCTGGAAATTTTTTGAACAAGAAGAGGGAAGAATTGTAGAGAATTTTTCTCAGTATTTTTTTTTTTTTTTACAATTCTTGTTCTTTTTATAGTTTTTATCACACCAATACGTACAGACACAACCAAACTTGAAAAGTCACCTTTTTCATTTGAATTGGTGTCAATTCAAGTTTCAAAAACATGTCTCATCGTTGCGGCGCTGCAGCGCCTGTTTCTGGCAAACCAGAAACTGTCCACACAGGGCCGAGCGCTGCAACGCCCATCACTGGCGCTGCAACGCCCATTTTAGCGCTGCGGCACCCAAACTCGATGCCAATGCACCCTGCCTACGGGAAATGACATCCATTCCAGCGCCGTAGTGCCCAACTCGGTGCCAAAACGCCCTACTTGCTAGAAATTATGTCCATTTTAACGCCGCGGCGCCCAAATTTGGCGCCGAAGTGCTCTGCCGGCTCAAAATGGATACCCCTTAAACACAGAGAATGCAAGGCGCATTTATATGTGATAAAACTCAACAAATTCTTATATATTATATTTAAACAATCCTAACAAAAAATGTACCGTTCCTTAATCTTCAGAAATAAAAATAATTAAGCTTACAATTCCTCAGCAGACTAGGGATCTTTTTGCAGGTCTATTATTGCAAGGAGGATGAGGTTTGTCTGTACCAATCATTGTCATTTGAAGTACCTTTTTTAGAGGAAGTTGCAACATCTATACCAGCCGAAATCACTCTTCCATATCTTGTGAAGCCAAAAACTTCAACAAGCAGGTTACAGCTACCGGTTGCCTCATAACGTTGATACGTTTGTGTAAATAATAGTAAGGTCTATGTCTCTATCTCGATCGCATTCTTATATTCATTCTTGAATTATTATGTCAAATGTGATGATGCACTTGCATTGACCGAGTATGCACATGAAAATGTATACTAGGAAAATGAAGGATAAATTGCCCTTAGAAATTCATCTTTTTTTTTTTTTTTTTTAAAAGGAATAAATTAGTGAAACTATGGGAAGTAGACTCTTGTTGCAAACAAAGATTGCTGGTGTAAAACCACCTTTTCCCCCTCTTTGAAAGTTTTTTGTCGTTTCAGCGGGAAGTACCGCACAATGTTTGTCTTTTTTGCTTATCAAAAGTTTGCAACGACACGCCAGTTTTAACGTAAAGGTTTTTTGGTGTAGTTTAATCGATCCAACAGCATCTATATCGTCCTTTAGAATTTTGTTGTCTGAAAAGCGACACGTATTGTTTCCTGCACGATGATGTCGTTTCGCTGTAAATTGACAATGTGTTTTCCTATGGTGTCGGACGGGCTTTTCTCGCTTGTTTGGTAACGTTAAGCTTTGGCTTTGGTTGTTCTTACACCTTTTCAAAGTCATAACATGGAATAAATGGCCTATTACACCATAATATCTACATGTTACATGTGTATAATTTAATCGGTTCTACTCAAGGATTGTAAAAGGTCGGAATATATTGTTATTGTCGTGTCTTTTGAAATAAGTGCGTTTTCCTTTAATCTATTTCCTTAAACATGTATTTTCTTCCAGGTTTTTTTTTTTTTTTTTTTTTTTTTGCTTTTTTTGTCGTTTATGTGAAAACTGATGGATATAAAACATTTTCAAGACTAATAAACACAATAAATCTTGATAATAATCCAAAATTATTCAAAACCTTATTTGGTATTTGAGTATTCTTGATAGATGGAAATAGAGGATTACCTCCCCCTCTTAGCAGTGGAAAAACATCCCCATGTAGCCGGAGAGTGATGGTGGCCAGCTAGATTCCGGTGGGTACCTAAAATCACCAAACAGAGAGCTAGAGAAGTTTTGAGTTCCCCTCTCCTCTCCTCTCCCTCTCACATTTGGCCACTCACTTTCACACCCCACACAACACACAAAAGACAGTATATGCCTATTGACTAAAAACTCAAAAGTGGGTTATTGGGTCTTTTTCCAAAAAAAATGTATAAAGCTGGTATTTGATACAATGGCTGATCAAAATTATTATGAGACAAAACCCAAGGCCTCAAGCATAGAGATTATATTTTGCATCCAATAAATTCATTTGTCCCCACTAAATCATAAATTATATTTATTACAATTTTATCCTGTATGAAAATTACATTAAAACCCACTAATATACCTCCACATTAACTATATATAGAAATAATCTTCATTTCAAAGAAAAAAAAAATACACCCACATTAACTACAATTGAAAAGTATTCTTCAAAGAAAAAAAAAAAAAAAAACCCCTACATCTTTAATCAATGTTAATTTCATCTTCATAAACCCTAAACTTTTCTCAATTAAATTGTTTAAAAATCTGAACGGAGGTTCCAATACAAAAAAACAACAATGAAAATATTATAATATTTATGCCTTGTTTAGTTCGCAGGTACGAGTTCTTAATTTGAGTTGAGATGTGATTTTATATGAGAGCTTTTCACTTTAGTAGAAAAGGATTAGATGTGACTTTTTGTGAGAGTTTTTAACTGTAATAAAATTGAAATTAAAAACTCAAATTAGTGAAATAAACGAGACCTTAGTGTCTTAGAGACATTAATTTTGACATTTTTTAGTTATAGGCGCAGTAGATAGGTTTAACAATCTACCAGAAAAATGATGCATATCGAGAAACGCTCTGACATTCAAAGAAATATCCTTAATTTGCAAAACAGATAAGTTGAAGTCATGAGGGTAATGTTTTGGTAAAGATATACAATATGAGCTCCGGAGTTGATACCGTCGGTAACGTTGTCATTTCTGGGATATAATGTAGGAAAAGTTAAGTTTAGAATTTATTAGAAATGATTTCAAGACAGAAATAGTCTGAAATATTACGCAATTAAGAGTTTAATTCGATATTGAATTATTCGGGAATTAGTATCGGACATAAATAAATAGTATAAAAGGAATCATGGAAACTAAAAATTCATGTCGGCTAAGTTAATCCCTACAATCAATATAAATTTTGACTGCTTTAAATGAAATCTTAAAAGATAAGCTTGAGGGCAAAGAAAAGGTGTGATGAGATGTGAATTTATAAAGGTTAATCATGAGATTCTTAAGATAAGCTTGAAGGACAAAGAAAAGATGTGATGAGACATGAATTTATGGAGGCTAATCATAAGATTATTTTCTCTCTTTTTTCTCCATTTATGCCGGCCATTCATAAGGAAACTAACCAAAAAATTTGGTTAATTAAGTTAGCTTGATAGGCATAATTAAGAAGCTAAGAGAAGATTAAGCAAAAGTCTATAAATACTAGATCATTAGTGCAAGCACCAATTTGGCCTATTTTGCACTTATCCTCTCCTTTTCCTACACACAAAACCGACCCCCCTCTCTCTCCATTTCTTCTCAAATTTTTCTCTCACTCTTCTAATATAAGCCATTAGCAAACATTAGAAGAAGAAGAAGAAGAAGAAAATCAAAGTGTTCTAGGAGGAGTCTAGCCAAGAATCTTTCTTCAAGGGTATAAACTTTAAACCCATTCTCTCTTATTTTTCTAGCAAAGTTTAAGTTTGAGAATCCATTAATGTAATTTGTGGTTCTTGAGAAAATAAGTTTGTAATGAGGGTGTGTGAGTTTTATGGTGGTTTTTGTGTGTTTTGAGGTTAGTTTGATTAGTGGTATGTGGTATGTTTATGTTTGGTTTAAGTTTTGTTTATTTTGGCTAGAGGTAACATGTATCCGGTTACTTCGAACGCGAAAATGAGGATCGTAGATTGAGATTTTTCAGTTACTCTAAGTTTAAACTTAGAGTTCTCGATGTTTTGAACGTTTTTCGGTGATTGTGAGTAAACCCAATTTTAACTCTAAATACTGCTAGAAAATACGGCATCGAATGCGCAACGAAATTTTAAAAAAAATTAAATCAATGCTAAACCCAACTAAGAACATGTTAATGATGCTATATAACATAAATACTAAAGATCTAAATAATACCTTTGGAGATTTAGAAAACTGCACGTCTGACAGATCAAAGCGTTCCAAACAGGAACCGGAAAACCTCAACCAACTAGTCTTTTTTGCTATTCTCGTTTCCACGATCGAAGCGTGGGTGAGCACACATCATTCAATCTCCTCTTGGTATTCTTGAGCTCCTTCCAACCACAAGGGAGCTAAAGGAAAAATTGTTCTTGAGAATTAAGGCCTCGTTCACTTCACCAATCCGAGTTTTTAGTTTTAGGTTTCTACAATAAAAAGTTCTTAGAAAATGTCACATCTAACTTTTTCTGCTATAGTAAAAAGCTCTCAAAAAATGTCATATATCAGCTCGAATTGAAAACTCGAATCCGCGAAGTGAACGAGGCCTAAACAATTTTTCCTTTCAGGAATCTTTTGCCAATAGCCTCCAAAAAGTCTCTCAAGTGATCTAATGAATAATGTAACTTAATGGGCTATTTATAGTGTTTAGGAAGTTATATTTCCATAACAATTAGGTTTCCTAAAGTTTATCTCGCTTACAGAGCCAGTTTCGCCACATCAACATGTGCTACACGTTACAAGCGGTCAATCAGTGACAGAGACATTACAACTCACCGGTCGATATGTGCTTTATGAACTGGTCACCGGACCGGTTGACCTGTCTGAACTAGCGAAACTTGTTTTCCTAGTTTTCTAACATAGGAAACTTGTACATAGTCTCAATTTTGATTCAAGCAACCCAATAAAGAAGTTGTCTGGTCAAAATAGTCATATAATAGTCTTCTCATATTAAATTACTCTTAAAACAATAATTCAACCCATTTATCTAGAATTAATTTATCAATTTATTTACCTAATAAATCACTCATGAATTAATTAACCAATCTCCTATTAACTTTGAACCTCTTTTATGGAAATAAAACAAATTACCAATACGTAGGAAATACACTTTATCATTATAGGAAATTATATGAGCTAGCAAAGGGACCTGATTGATATATATAAATTAAGCTCTTATAATCACATGATTACTTGTAAACCAACAAGTCCGTCTCATGATTATAAAATTCTAGCGCTACTCCACTAAAAGCCTAGAGTTACACTCTCGATTTATATAACATATTTACAAAGTTTGAATAACTCTCATCCATGACTCAATATATTAATATATTATCCTTATAGAATATCCATAATTGACTTGACATTCATTACCCTCAACAAATCCTAAAAAATGAAAAAGGAAAAAGGAAAATAATTTTTTTGTTGTTTTCTATCTTCCTCACACTTTATAAAAAAATAAAAAATAAAAAAAAAAAGACTGTTTTCAAACTATTTGAGCCATTTTCGAAAACTAAATAAGAAATATTAGAAATTGCGAAACCGTTCCCATAATGATACGAAACAAGCCCTCACCTTTGAATGTAGACGATTACTTTTATCACTTTACACCAGTACTCTAAAATTGCATGTATGCTTTTATTTTTTTATTTTTATTTTATTTTATTTTTTCTCTAGTTAACTTATTTTTTTAAGGGAAAATGTAACATAACATTACTGGGCTAAATAGCAGAGAGACTACAAATAATAAGATAGCATCAATATTCTAAACATCCATAGAACTATGAAACACCAAATTAGCGAAAAGTTGGGCTACCGTATTACTACTAAGAGCAATATGGTAACAGCGACCACCATTATTAAGCAAAGAAATGTGAATATCTATTTCTCTTAGTATGGGGACTTATTAAAAGCCAATATTTTAAAATTGGAAATTAAATAGTGTAAAAAGTTGTAAATTTTGCTAAAGTCAGGTGCAAAACCCTTTTTTTTCCTTTTTTTTTCTTTTTTTTTTTTATTTGTCTACGATTAATAAAATTTTAAACTAAAAAGCATAAATGAAATTTAATGTTTAAAAAGGAGTCAGGAGTACTTAAACGATATATATTTAAAACAAATCATTTTAATAATATGTTAAAAATAGAATTCTTGAATAATACATAGGGTGCGTTTGGAATTGATTCCAAAACGTTTTTGTTTTCTGTACGAAAATGAAAATGAAAATGTTTTTAGTTTCATTTTTGAATTATTTCTGAAAATGCGTTTGGTAGTTTTATTTAATGATTTCGTTTTAAAAAAACCGTTTTAAAAAAATTGGTTTCATTTTTAAAACATGTAATAATATATTAAATAAATATATTATTAAATATATTAAATAAATAATATTATTAAATATATTAAATAATATATTATATAAATAACATTATTAAATATATTAAATAATAATATATTAAATAAATAACATTATTAAATATATTAAATAATAATATATTAAATAAATAACATTATTAAATATATTAAATAATAATATATTAAATAAATAACATTATTAAATATAGTAAATAATAATATATTAAATAAATAACATTATTAAATATATTAACTAATAATATTATTAAATAAATAATATTATTAAATATATTAAATAATAAATTATTAAATAAAAAATTATTAAATATATTAAATAAATAACATTATCAAATATATTAAATAATAATATTTAAAAAATATATTAAATAAACATATATAATACAAAAAAAGTTTTTAAAAAGAGGGAAGAAAATGAAAAAAAAAAGTGAAATCCGTTTTTAAAAAAAACGAAAACGAAAAATGAAAACACCTTTTTTCGTTTTCATTTTTCAGAAAAAAAAAAGACAAAAACGTTTTCGTTTTTGTTTTTTAAAAATTTTAAAAAGCGTTTTCAAGTGCGTTTTCATTTTTAACTTCAAAAAACGTGAAAAACAAAAACGAAAACAATAACAAACAGGCCCATAAAGTCCGTTTTTTAAAGGTGATAAAAAAATAGTATTTATATTACTTCATTAAAGAATGAACAATTATCATTTAATTAATAAAAAAATGAAAAATTATAATGACACTTATTTATTTAAAATAATTACACAAAATCATGACAAATTGTTTACCTTTTAAAAAAAAAAAAAAGTCTATGACGAATAACAAAACTTCAAAAAGTGACGCCTTTTAAATAATTGGATTTTAAAAGTATAGCCAGCATAATTCAGGCGTGATTTTAGCCTGCATGCCAAGACATATATCAAAACAGAAGGCACCAAAACCGTATGATAACCATGACCCATAGATGTCCAAAATGAAAAACTTATTGTTGACGCATGGAATAGAAATTACACATGTGGCGACAGCTTTAATTGATAATAATTCCCCACACTAACACACACAGAGACAATATATATATATATATATATATATATATTGATTCATGAAGATAATTATCATACCAGATGCGTTATTCTTCTCTTTTATGTGAAAGAGAACATGACCATTATTCTTCAAAAAAAACACTTCCTATCCAACCCATTGTGTGCCAAAAAGCAAGATCAAGAAGGGCATAAATGAAATAAACGTCCAAATAATAAAAAGACTATGATCATGGAATCGGGCAAATGCCCCCACAGAGATATTGAGAATAGTTCTTTTTTTTTTTTTTCTTCTTCTTCTTCTTCTTCTTCTTCTTCTTGGAATTAGTGGTGTTTGAAGCTTGAATCCTTGACGATGGTCACAGGGCATTCAGCAAGTGAAATCACGTGGTTGCTCACACTTCCCATTATTAACCTGTTTTTGAACAATTACAATAATCAACCCAAATACACAAATGAAACCACTAATGGCCTGTTTTGATTCACGTAAGGTTGGCAAACAAGTAACAACACGACGACATAATTTAAAATTCATACAAAATTAGTGAATTTAAATTTATTATAAATGAGTTTATGTCATAATTGAGTTGACATAATTAAATTAAAATTAACCTCTAAACAGATTATACAGATTAATATAATTAACGTGATTAATAAATAAATTGTGTTTAAATTAATATTTTTGATATATTTAATATGGTCGTTTTTAAATTAATACCCACTAATACGAATTATCACCAAGTCGGTGATTTAATATATAATGCAATTACAATTTAATACAAAACCGAAATTAGCGTACCTTTGGATGGTCCCAAGTCCTCTGCTTCCCATGACCAAAGAGTCCAACTTCAGATCTTCAATAGCATCAAGGATCTTCTCTCTTGCATCTCCCCAGTAAAGCTTTGCAACAATTGTCACCTACAATTATTTATGATATTCACAAATCAATCTATAAACTTAAGTTTTGAAATTAATGGGAAAAAAAAAATCACATTACAGGGGGGAAAAAGAAAGAAGAAGAAGAAGATTAAAACTCCACCTCTTTTTGCCTAGAACCAGTGTCAAGCAAATCAAGAACTTGAATATCAGTCTTAACTTCGTACTTCTTCAAAATCTCAGGCTGTCTAAACTCAGCCAGAGGAATAAGAGCTAAACCAATTATCAAAACAACCAAAAAAACAGAAGAAAAAGGAAAACCCAGATCAGATATTAAAAGAGAAAACCAATCTAATCCTTAAAAGTTGATCAATACAAATGTAAATAATAATTTAAAAAAAAAAAAAAAAAAAAAAAAAACGTGCACCAGATTTGGCCCAGAGTTTGTTACGAGATTCATCGAGAGAGTTGGGGCTGACGTAAATAACATAAAGAATGTCTCCTTTGTCGGCCAAATTGTCAATAGCCCATTTAAGAGCGTTCTTGCTGCTCTCCGAGAAGTCAATGGCCACTCCGATTTTCCTGTCCTTAACCATCTTCTTCTTTGTTCTTGATCTGTTTTGTGATGGAAGCAAATACAAGTTTTTGTGTTTCGACGTTACAGAAACCAAAGATAGAGATCAGAATTTTTCTTTCTTTCTTTTTTTTTTTTGGTTTTTGTTCTTTTTTAATATGCTTTGGGGTTAAGCAGACGAAAAGGATTTTTATAGACAATACGACAAGCAAAGATGCCACAATGAAAACTTTCTTTACAGCTTTCCTGTTTCTTGTGTGTTTCTTCACTCCACTCAAACCGTTTCTTGGCATCCACTTTCACCCTTACCGTCCACGTTTTACTTTTCCAGCGTCCTGACGCTTGCTCCAAGATTCAAAGTAATGCTCATCTTTTTTATTTTATTCGACACTTCGTTATGCGTAATTTGACATATATATATATATATATATATATATATGTATATGTATTATAGGGCCATGTGGGAATACATTACATGTGAATAGCATGTGATAGAGGGAATCATGAGGTGTTGATGATTCGTCCCTTGGAATTGCCGGTTAGCTTATTACGGTCTCTTGTCGTTCACTCTATATATTTAAATTTTTAATTTAAATTAAAATATGATATTTAAAAAAAAAATTACTGTAATAAAAAAATTAAATTTGATATTTTTTAAAAAAATTTATTATGAAAATTAAAAATTAAAAATTTAAATTGATAAAATAAATGAGATTTAAGTGATACCATTTAACTAAATGACAAGATCTTCAAGCAAAAATAAAAAAAAAAAATAAGAATAAAATCTAAATCCAGATATGTTTTTTCTTTTCAAAATGTGTTTTTTCTTTTTTCAAAATTCTCATAGGAAAGAAATTTGATTGAAGGGCATACCGCATATTGAAAGAGGACAACAAATGGCCTATTATCAAAACCAAAGATATATATTTGTATTCTTTTTTTCAGGGTGACTTTCTTTTTTTTTTTTTTTTTTTTTTTTTTTTTTTGAGGATATGATATATTTATTTGCACGTTTACATAAACGAATACAGTATATATAATATAACATATATTATGATATATACACACATATATTTGCGTGCGCGTTTAATTCAAATTCAACATATTGATGGTAGGAAGCTTCTTTGCACCTTCCTTTGTCATTTTCATGTAATTGTAGATTTTTTTTTTTTTTTTTGGCTAAGGCCATATACTTGTAGATTACACATCCTTAATAGCTTCTGATTACCTAATTGTATGTGTAAAAGCCGACAAAAGGAACCTTAAGGTCATTTTAAGGTCATTTGAACCTTAAGGTTAGACTACAAAATGTCTAGGTGCATAATGTCTAAATATTTATACTTTTCATAATATTATAAATGTTCTTCTTTACAGAAATATAGAACTCGTTACTGCTCTTTATACCCCATTTGAATATTTTGGGCACATTCTTTGTATAATTTTTTGTATCTCTTTTTTGTTAGCCTTTTATTTTAGTTGACTTGCCTATTTTTTCTACAATAATGTTCCAATCAACTGATTTAGAACCCGTTTATTTCACCGATTCAAGTTTAGAATTCGAGTTTTGCTACAATAAAAAACTCTCAGAAACAGTCGCATCTAACTTTTTTACTACAGTAAAAAGTTCTCACATAAAGTCACATCTCAACTCGAATCAGCGAACTAAACGGGCTCTTAATTTTGGTAGCATTGTTTGAATTTTCGGTGACATTTGTTTCAAGGGTTCTGCCTGATTTAGGATCATAGTTCTTAATTCTGCTACAGTATTTTTCTCTCATAAAAAATTCTAATTTCAAAAATCAGACTCATGAACCGTAATTTTAAACTCATGAACTAAACGTTACCTCCATCTTCCCTAGTAAAGATTTCATCCTCAATTTCTTCATTATATTAACTCTGTTTGCGACTGCAACATAACCACTGCACGATCTCCAAAACTCCCATATATAACCTGATCAAGATTTGTAGATGAATGAAAGCCATTAGCAAATATAGTTAAAAGAATTGAGCACATCAAAGGATTTCCACACATAAGCAAGTGATTCAAAGCTATATTTTCATCACTATCATTCCAATATCCACATATGTATGTATGGGGATGAATATAAATCGTTACAAAACGAAGTCGTTTAAGAAGAAGTGACATGGCGTCGTGCAAGCTTTTGCAAAGAAACTTCAGAGCGGAAGGAAGGTTTAAATGGAGAAACAAATCTGCAGAGAAAAGTAGGGCTGACGTGGACTACAATCAATGAAATTCAGAGTTCAGCCTCAAGAAATTACCATAAACACGAGGGTTAGAGGATCTTTTTTGACACAATTTTCCTCCTACTGAAACTTTGTCAACTTAGAGAGAGAAAAAGAAGAGTTTAGTGAGAGAAAGATCAAATCAATTTTAGAGTTGAGACAAAAATTGACCCCAACAATATGTTGCGCATTTTTTTTTGTTTTCTACATTATTTGTTCCTATTTTCCCCTTCATGTCTATTATGATCGTCTTTTTTTCTTTTTTTTTTTTTCCTTCTTTCGTGGATTATAAAATTGTAGTATTATTATGTTTTTGTTTTCTTTCTGGGTAGTTTCTTATTTTACAAATTATGAGATTGTGTTCTTGTATTTTCGGTTTTCTTTATTTTCATAAAATTCTATTTAGTTCATGGATTAGAATTATGATATTAGAATCATTTTCAATTTACGTGTATTTTTTTATGAGAGAAAATATTATAGTGAATCATGAACTATGATTCGAATTAGAGAACGAATTTTTCAACCAAACGGGCTCTTAATTCTTTATGACAATGTTTGTACTCGCACTTTGTTGCACTCTATTTAACAGGCATTTTATTATATTCCTAATCATCATAAACTTTTAATTTTTATAATGATACTTGTATTGACACTTCAGTGCACTTATTTAAGACTTTTTATTATTTTTGTCATTATTATGATGCATATTTAAATGAGTTTCACTCTTTTATTCTTCCGGGCATGTTATCAAACATATGACAAAAATATCATATGACGAAAAAGCGTAGCATCCAGGTTTAACAAGAACAAAATATGATAAAAAATAGTAATATCATGGTGTCATCCCGGAGAGAAAAAAAAATAAAAAAATAAAAATAAAAATACAAAGACCTCATCCGCTAATAAATTTTTTTTTTTCAGCCTTTGTTACAAGAAAAAGCTCTCACAAAAATACAAAAAAAAAGCTACAAAAATTTTGTGGAATAATAAATTAGCACTCCCTTGTAAATTTAATTCTTGTGCATCCATCTGGTTGTCATCCATGGGTATTTTCCATGAACTTGTCCAAATATTAAAAAACAATAAATAAATAAATAAAAACTTTTGAACTTTAGAATTTTTGAGTTACCGTCATGTTTTCTATAATCTTTTTAGTCTTTCCAGGCAAACTACGTGATATTTGAACTTTTCCAAGTTTCAACCAAAATTCAAATTCGAGACTCTATTGTGCACAAATTAGCTTGGATGGAGGGGTGGTTTGGGTTTTTGGGGGCTGCCCCTTGGGCCTTGCATTGTTGAAAGAATTAGGGTTTTAAAGAGAAATGCCACAAGTTTTAGGCTGGACATATGCCAAAAGCATAGACTATTAATGTTACGTCATGTCCTCACACTATATTTAAAATACTAAATATATAGCCTTAGGATACCGGTTGGTATTCAGCCATGATACTAGTATCCATTGGATATCGGATGGTTAACTATCAATATCTATCAGTATCATCTTACATAGTATCCACTCCGAATATCGGAAAGTTATCAATCGGTATCTGCCAATAACCACTATTATCGACAGTGGTGCTAGTGCTGGAATACTAAAAAAACACTGAACATGACAAAATCCATTAATTAGGACGTTTGAAAGGGGATTCGTGTCATGATTTGAATTATAGTTCGTGACTCGTTATAATATTTTTTCTCACAAAAAACACACATAAAACGAGAATAATTCTGAATCATAATTCTAAATCCATGAACCAAACATAAATTCTTAAAAAATCACAAAATCACTCTTTTTGGAAGATCTCTCTTTCCCTCTCCGCTATAAGGAGGTCGAACAGTTTTTCCCTCTGCCTGCAACTGTGACGACGACAAACAAACTCTGTGCACTCTCTCCTCAGGCGAAACACAACACTCTCGGTATCTCAAAGTAATACCACCATAACAAACTGGATTTTCGAACTAAAATACTCAAATAACCACCATAATTTATCAAAATCATCAATATCACAAAAAATAAATAAATAAATAAAAACACACACACACGCGCGCGCGCACAAACATCACTCATGCAAATAGAAATGCATAAAATCAGTAAAAACGAAAGTCTTCCCCTCACCGGCAGGTATACACCGGATACCAAAAAGCATCCTAGCCGGTATCTTCCAGAAAATCGACGTTATTGGCGGCAATACAACATCACCATGGCCGGTGTATCCAACAAAATCCACAAATAATACAAGAATAACATAGAAAACTTCACAAAATCCACAAACGGCACGAACTAAAAGGTAAGGAGGAAGTCACGAATTGCGGATCGGACTGTTTCGCGAGCGCGGACCTCCGCGATCGTACGGTTTCGCGAGTTCTGTGCCCAATCGATGGCGTTGTGATCTGTTTCGTGAGGCAAATAGGATGGTTCATCGTCGAAGGAGGTGGATGTGCGGGAACTGTGCGCGTGATGGTGCCGGATGTGCAGGAGGAGATCGATCTCCGCAATGGGAAGAGCGCAGACGAGACGAAGAGATCTAACTCACCGGAGAAGTATGACGGCAGTAGGAGAGAAGGACCATCGTAAGATTGTTTTCGAAGAAAGGGAGAGAGAAAGAAATTAAGAGAGAGAGAGAGGGAAATAGAGGAGAAGGAACGAGCGATAGCATCTCAATCTTGTAACAGCCAACTCAAACGAATATGGAATGAGCCGCGAGCCACTTAGGTCGTTTGATTTTGGATTTTTTTTTTTTTTTTTTTTTTTTTTTGCGTATCTGCGTATTGTATGCAATTTTTCTGAATTGTTAGGTCTTATGGCGGCTGCAACGGCTAGATTGCCCTCAATACTGGCAGTTGATGGTCGGATACCGATGGGTATCTCAGTTGAATACTGGCCGGTATCTCGGCTGGATACCGATATTTGGGTGGCCTCTCACTTCTTGTAATAGCGTGCTAACTCAAACGCATTTGGAATGAGCCGCGAGCCACTAATTGGTCGCATGTCGTTATTGAACAAACGAGCGGCTCAGCAGACAAGTCGTCAGATGACCGTGCCACCTTAGAATTTGAGATTTAAATAGGAGATAGCCTTCTCCACGAATATCTCCAATAAATCATGCCCAAAATCTATAAGGAGAAGACAAATAGAGATTTACTTCCTCCGTGAGTATCTCCTCCAAACGGAAAGCCTATCTAAAAGATCTCCAATCAAAAGTCAAGTGGGAAACTTCCCTCAAAGCAGATTTTCAGCCATCTAAGGCCTATAAAAGTGGCATCATACGCGCCAAAAAAGAGGGAGGTCGTTCTACGCACACTCTACGGGCACATTCACGCATAAGAGAAGTCATACACTTGTTACTCTAAACAGGTTTAGGTCATAATCAGGTTAACACGATTAACACGATTAATAAATGAGTTGAGTTAGGATTGACCTCCTAACATGAAGTGCCACGAATTGGCACGATTAACTATATATGTCATCTGCAATTTAATAATATGTGATATAATATGAAAGTTTATATGACATATTAAATACAAATAATGTGAATTTTAATATTTGTACGTAAAATTCATTTATTTTTCTTAAAAGAAAAGATAAATTAACCAATAAACATGTTAAACCTATCTTGACTATATTAAATAAGTTATTACTATATTAGTTATTTATTCAATATATTAATTTAAACGGGTTATATAGGTTGACATGATTAACACGATTAAAAAATAGGTCGTGTTTGGGTTCATATTTTTGACACATTTAATAAATATGTTGTATTTAGGTTGATATTTTTTAACACAATTAATAAACGAGTTGACACAATCATGACCCATTAACACAAATTTCCACTCTTACTCCCACTAATGCGTTTTAATGCAAGTTTGTCACTTATAAGGGGAAAAATCCCTCCGTTAATATGTTTGCTCCTTTTATCAAATCTTTTACTAGAATATATTACAACACTTGATTTCAGTACTTCGTGTCTATGAACTCCACTTAGTCGTATATTCATTCCCAAAGTACTGGTCAAGACCCCAAAATTTTTACCTTCAAACGTGGAAGAATGCCACATTCTTTGATGAAAACCCAAATTAGACTCTCAAAGAAATTTCCTAAGGTTAATTAAGAGGGAAAAATATGATCAATCACTGAGATAAGGCCTCTCATGTATGAGAATTATGACAATAATAAATTTTTTGTAATTCGAGTTTGTATTTTTATGTAAGAACTTTTATATAAATATGTTTTTCTGAAACCAAAAAAAAAAAAAAAAAAACCATTTACTGAGTTTGTAAATCTTTTAAATTTCAAAACCAAAAAAAAAAAAAAGTTAAATGTGAAATTTGAATTGAGTGGATCCAAGAATGAAGCAATGAGTATTTTGGGAATTATAAAAGTGGCTACTTAGAAAAAATAGGGAATGCAAATAAAATTTCGATGGTTATTTTATAAAGCTTTTTATAAAAATTCCACTCTCGTCATTTATTGGATTGACACCTCAATGATGAACAAATTTCGATAGAATTTACATGTTAGAAGGAATGAATTTACATGATCACCCTTTCTTTTGGGCAAGGATGGCAATGGAAGAAATCCGGATAGCCGTTTCAATATAGGATCTTCTTGCTACATACCTTTTCCTAGAGAACCTCGGTAGAATCCTTTCTCACAATGAAAGTAACAACTTCAGCAATACACTATGGCATGTTTACAAAGCATGATTGAAAAATGAAAATCAATCTCATATTTATTTGTTCTGTTTTATTTTAAAATGGGAATAGAATTAGTAGCCTCCACTCAAATTTTATAACCTTTTATTTTAATTGTAATTGATATAAATATAATAAGTATAAAGTTTATTTTCTAAATCAAAATATAAAATTTACTAAAAAGG
This sequence comes from Morus alba, assembly GCA_012066045.3. Taxonomy (NCBI): domain Eukaryota; kingdom Viridiplantae; phylum Streptophyta; class Magnoliopsida; order Rosales; family Moraceae; genus Morus; species Morus alba. Next base: position 1,938,603 of record CP050235.2, read on the forward strand.
GTGTATTTATAATTGTGCAACAATTGATGCAATTATAGGAGTATGTGAACGTATAAATGAGAATCGAAGCGATTCCGAAATGCCAAGCATAAAATTAGTTAGTTGGTCTCTATTTGTTTTATGCGCAAAAAAGTTAGATGTGATTGTTTGTGAGAAAATTGCAGAGATGTCCCCAAGTGCCTCTATTTGTTGCGCAAAAGAAGCGCTTGGGAAAATTGCAGAGATGTCCCCAAGTGCCGAAGTGATAGCCAACTGATAATTTTAGACACGAAAAAGCAACCAACACTCTTCTTCTTCCTCTTCTTTTTTTTTTTTTGTCATTGCTCTTAGAGAAAATTGGTGAACTCCCTCAATTGAAAACATTGTTTAAAGATTTTTACTCTTTATTCTTGATTAATACTCTTTTGACTAATATAATTCTTTGACTAAAAAATATTAACTAAATTATATTAATTAAGAGTAAATGGTGAAAATTTAAGATCCATAGAGTCTCATTTTCCCCTACTCCTAGTTTTCATATGTACTTTGACAATACTAATAAAATATTGACATTGTAACTTACAGATTATTTTCCGGGAAAAATCTAGCTCATAAAATATCACGATATGTGGATAGAGTAATTATAAAATATCACGAAATGTGGATAGAGTAATTATTCAATGTTTTCTTATGTCTCAATGTCTTTTTCAATGGGGACACACATAATATATTTTAATTTTCATCCTTTTTTACAATATTAAAAAATTCTTGAAGAAATTATTCTTGAATGAAGTTGGGATTGTATTGCCTGGTTTCCACTATGGAGAGACTCTGGCAGATTTAGGGGAGAGTGCTTCTTTATGGGTTAGTCAAAGTGTTAAGGTGCTGTTAACAAATGGGGACAAACAAATAGTCAAGTCATAGGAGAGACGTATGGAAAGGCTCTGTTTAGTTTGTTGATTTGAATTTATAATTTGAGTTAAGATATAATTTTATGTGAAAACTTTTTATTATAGTAAAAAAGTTAGATGTGACTGTTTCTGATAACTTTTTACTGTAACAAAACTCAAATTCTAAATTCGAATCGGTGAAGTGAACGGGACTCTAAAAACTGTTTTTGAGATTGTTTAGAAAGTCAACATAAAAGTGTTTTTAACTTTTAAAGTATGTTTAATTTATGCGTTTAAATTAATGATTTTTTATTTTAATAATTAAATTTAAATTTATTATGAGAAAAAAAATATTATAACATAATTAAAATTATAAATTTAAACGTATGAAACAAGCCAACTTTTAAAAGCTCTTTTAACACAAACCACTTCTTAAGTGCTTATTAAAAAAAAATTATAAAAAACCTTTTTATTTACTCTTTCAAACTTTTATTTATTAATAACAAATTAAAAATTTCATGCATATTCTTATATACCATTACTTTTTATAACAATAAAAATTTTAACTTATATATATTCAAAAACTTTTTATATTCACTGTACACTAATTAAAAAATATATATAACTTATGCTTTATGCTTTTTTTTTTTTTTTTGATGGCAGTAAGATCTCAAGCTCACCCAAAAATTTCTTCCTTTGACAGCAAGGAAACACTAGCACGCCCAAGGAAAAAGGTAGACGACAACCCCGAGACAGAATCACACCAACTCCTTTCTTCGCCGCTAATCAAGGTGACATGTCCCTCGATATTCTCTCCAAACTCATATCTGTGTCCGTCTGTTTCGATTATTGGAGTTTGTAATCTGAGTTTTATTTTTACTTTCTGCTCATCTTTTTTTTTTATTGTTTTTTTATATGAAAGATTTTTTAAAATTTATTTAATTCGTTGATTTAAATTTTTAATTCGAATTAAGATGTGATGTTATATGAGAGTTTTTTACTGTAATAAAAAAATTAGATGTAATTGTTTCTAAGAGATTTTTACTGTAACAAAACTTAAATTCTAAACTCAAATCGGTAAAGTAAACAGAACCTTAATATGTGTATTAATAATTTTTTTAACTTTAATTTTTATGTAATTTTATATAAATTTAACAAATAAAAAATTTAACTTATAATATGTTAGCCTACTAAAAAAAATCTCCTCTTATATTAGTTAGTGTCGAGTACTTCACAGGCAAGAGTAATTTCATAAATTCTATCCGCATGTCAAGATTTTTTATTTATCATATTATTATTTCGCTAATTTTTAATAATAAAAGTCTTAAAAATATTTGAAATAAATTATTTTAATAGGAATAAATTATAATAAAAATATTTCGATTATACTAATTTGAAGATATATGATTTTAGGAAAAAGAAAAATAAGAAGAAAAAACAATAACAAAAAAATAACCTAAGAAAAAATTTATTTAAAAAAAGAGAGAATAAGACAAAATAACTTAATTAAAGAGACAAAAAAAAAAATGGCATAAAGAATGATACTAGCATTTCTCTTATTACTAATTTAGTGAAAGAGCATTGGCTTGTACACGATCCTAAGTAACTTGATGAAAACTCTTAGAGCACCTCCGAGACAACTCTCAAAATTTTAATTAAATTTTAATTAAAATGACTAAAATTAACAATTTTTGAGTGATTCAGTCTAACCAAATTTTAGCTAAGTATAAATTATTTTAATATTTATTAAATTTAAAATATAAATAACTTTATTAAATTTAAAAAGAACCTTTACGTTAATTACGGTTAAAAGAATAAAATAATATAAAAAATTAAATGATTAATCTCTCCATACTAATTATATTTAATTAGTGTGAAAAGTATTTATTAAAATAACTAACTATTTAGTTAATGTTTAATCGGAAAAAAAATTAAAAAATAAAACTAAATTATTGATTATTTTAACTAAAAATATGAGATAATTAATATGATTAGATTTAAAGTGGTGAACTTCATCTCTATCTCTTTTGCCTTTGTCTTGAACAAAAATTACCATTGGTAATTCATTTCCAATTCTACTTTTGACGAAAGTCGCACAATTCACAGCTGTTTTAACTTTAATTAAGCTTCGAGGATTAGAGTATGATGTTCCTCACCCCCTTTTTTTTCAGTGTGAGAAGATGGTGCCGTAGTGTCACTTTTGCCAATTTTTAATAAGTTTTTTTTTTTTTTCCTTGTGAGAAGATAGTGTCACTTATAGAGCAAGCATTCATGTCCTTCTGCTTATTAACGCTTTATTCATTTTACTAATTTGAGTTTTTAATTTTAAATTTTTACATTAAAAATTTTCAGAAAATATAACATTTAACTTTTTTTACTATAATAAAAAGCTCTAAAAAAATATCACATTTTAACTCAAATTAAAAACTTAAATCTACAAAATAAATGAGACCTAATTAATTTAAACACTCAAATTATTTTCATAAATATATTTTAAATTATGTATCTTATTTTAAAATGCTCCTTAATTTTTTTAAAGGATTCAAAAACAAATCATTCAGAATGCTTTTATATATTTTAATGAATGTCACGTCAATATTTTTGAATCATATTAAAAAATTAAGAAATATTTATGAAAATAATCCGAACGCTAAAAAGCAATCATAATATAGCATCTTAATCATATGATAAAAGTAACACAACAAAAAAATAAATAAATAATAAATAAATGTCTTATTTATTTTACTGATTTAAATTTTTAATTTTAAATTTTTATAATAAAATATTCTTAAAAAATATCACATTTAATTTTGTTTATTATAATAAAAAATTTAAAAAAATATTACATTTTAATTTAAATTAAAAATTAAAATTTATAATCCGTTTATTTCGCTTATTTGAGTTTAGAATTTGAGTTTTGCCACAATAAAAAACTCTTATAAATAATCATATTTAATTTTTTTACTACAGTAAAAAGCTCTCATATAAAATTAAATCTCAACTCAAATTAAAAATTTAAATCAGTAAAGTGAATGGGTCTAAAGTAAACTAGACGAGAATAAGGATAAATAATTCGCAAAGGATTGTATGATGACGGATTTTTTTTTTTTTTTTTTAATAAAGACACTGTCAGATTAATTAGTACTGAAGTAACTACACCTAATTCACATGTACTGCCAGATAAACATTAGCAAAAAAGGGTACTGCCAGATTAAAAAGTCTCACCTGCCACCAGGTAGCCCTTTTTCTCAATAGCTTTTCTCACGATCATCAGAGAAATGGACGGTGTGGCGGGAGGCCTTTTGATGATGAAGTTTAGTAAATACAGAAAGTAGAGGTGCGTGTAGCCTAGGGTGACAGCAGGTCAGCAATTAGCCTTTTGGATTAAAAAAATATTATACGGTTTAATTTGTTTATTTAAATTTTTAATTTAATTTAAAATGTAATTTTATATGATAATTTTTTATTATAATAAAAAAATTAAATATAATTATTTTTAATAATTTTTTATTATAATAAAATTTAAAATTTTAAATTTAAATAAATAAAATAAACGAGACTATAAAGATTGATATATCCCGTTTACTCAAAAATATCACAAAAATATTTTACTGAAAGTTTGAAATTATAAAATTGTATTAGAATCATTTTAAATTAAAGTATGACATTTTTAGTGATGAATATCGTATGGTTCAATGGCGTGTGCATAAAACCCAAAAAAAAAAAAGGTGAAGTTTTTTTTTTTTTTAGCTTTGAGGAAATAAATGGTTATTTAGATTTTGTTGTTCTTTTATAGTGTAACTTAAATGTAATTTTTGAGTTGAATTTGAGTTATAACTTGAGTTAAAATTAGAACTTAAATAAAATTAAGTAAAATTGAATAAAGGTTAAAGTTAAAAAAACGTGAACTTAAATAAAATTAAAACTTAAGTTGTTTTTTTTTTTTTTTAAACAAAACAACATTTTTTTTATGAAGAATTCTACCATATGGCATAAAAATATCCTAACCAGAAGACACAATTTTGAATGTTAGATAATGTATGAATTGTATAAAATTAGAGTCTATTTAATTCGTCTATTCAAATTTTTAATTTAAATTAAAATATAATTTTATGTAAAAAAATTTTACTATAAAAACTTTTTATTATAATAAAATTTAAATTATAAACACAAATTAGGTACCTTAATGTATAAAAAGTCTTCTTATTTTGCTTTTCTATGACACAATTTTCATGGTACCTTATGGGAAAGTACCTGCACTCTACTGGCAAAAGTCGTCTTATTAAGTATTTGTATAGTATATTATTTTGCTTTTCTATGACTAAGTCTGACTAATTAAAGAGCGATGTCTCTTTCAGTCTTTCGCCTTCCCCAGTTGTGTTTGTTATGATGATTGCTTCTTGATTGCTCTCCACCATGCACAATGGTAATAACTTTCCCTAGCTGAGGATTTGTGTATTGCCTAAGGAATAAAAAATGAAGCAATCACACATACACAATCAAGAGAAAAATATTTAAGTGGGGGGCATACCTACTAATATGTATCTTCAACGTTGGTTTAGATATATATATATATATATATATATATTTTCTTCTTAAATGTGATCCTATTATAAGTTAAAAGGAAATGCATACACTAATACTAATATGAAGGACTTCATAAGTTTTCTTCTTAAATGTTATTGTATTACAAATTAGGAAAATACAAACACTAAAGAGACGTTTAGTTCATGGATTAAAATCATGTGATTAAAATTATTTTTAATTTACGTGTATTTTTTGTAAGAGAAAACACTGTAATGAATCATGAATCATGATTCAAATCATAATTTAAATTTTCTAATTAAACGTCCCATAATATTGATATGAATAACTTCATAACAAAAAAAAAAAAACTTAACGCCAAACACAAATTGGATCCACCAAATTCTAATAAAACGCACAATAAGACAAAATATGTGTCTCCGAGTTCCTAAAATGAGAAACTGAAAGGACACGTCTACTATCGAGAGCACGTAGATAGCTTTTTCAATAATACCTCTATAGTTTATGAAAAATAATTAGGAAATAATATTATAGAATTTAGATTCACTTTCGCACTTCAATTTCATTGGTGCTCAAAAGACAATATTGAGTAATTGTGGTTTTCTTTTAAACTGGAAAAGGAATTGTGTTATTTGATAAACAACATCACAATTACGAAGTAATCTCATTTGAATGATTCCTTTTTTCTTTTGTGAGATCATTTGAATGATTCCTTCCATTGATTTATGCATCTTTTTTGGAAGTGAAAACAGTTTGGATAGGATCGGTGCTAGCATTAGAAATTTTTGATATTCTTTGTGCTTACACTGCCGTACTTTCGCCTGTATTAGCATCCTATGAAGATTTGTTGTGGCGTGGGACCTTCAAAACTACTTTTTATGGCGAGAATTTGGACTAAAATGAAAGTAGCAACATGTGAGAAAACTTTTGTCCAAGATAAGATCGTAAAATGCTGATATTGCCAAATCACCTAAATATCCCTTTACTAGGGCATGGCTTTGACTACTTTTGCATGCTACGCTCCTTTAAAAAAAAAAAAAAAAAAAAAAAAAAAAAAAAAACCCTATTTCCAAAAGAAGAAATTAAAAATAAAAAATAATAAAAAAAAAGCTAATATGATTGTCACATGGGATATAGCTTAAGGTTCACTCAAAAGAAAACCAAAATAATTGGAGAAGAAGTTAGAGGGATTCACACTCTACTTTAAAAAAAAAAAAAAAAAAAAAGGAGGGTCATCTCTCCCGGATCATCCACCTGGAATCCACTAAGGGGCTTCAATTATAATATATACCACACAATAACATACGGTTTTCTGATGTTATTTTCATCGAAGATCTGAGAATCGTTAAAATTTGAACATTTTTTTCTTACTTTCTAGAAAAAGAAATACAGGACATTCTTTGAAAGTAGAAAAAAAAAAAAAATATATATATATATATATATATATATATATAGTATAGAAAGAATATTCTGGTTGGAAATAGAGAGCATAGGACCATAACAGTTAAAAGATTCACGCGCCTACCAAATCCTGTTAGAAATAGACAAAAAAGATCTACAGACGGTCGTTGATTTTCTTTTATTTTCTTTGAATCGGTCGTTTCAATAATATATAGAGTTAATCATTTGGATACTTAAATTAAATTAAGTATAATTTTTATAAGATCGACAGTTTATTCACACACTTAAATATAATTCTTATGAGATCGACGTTTTATTCACACATTTTATTACTTCAAACGATGCGTATATTTAAACGGGATTTTGTCAAACTCAAACGTCTATTATACTAACAACTAAAGTAAAAGGCAATGCAACTTGAATATATATATATTTTTTACCACGAGTATAAGAGCTAATTGAAGTTGATTAACAGAACAAATAATTGAAGTTGATTAACAGAACAAATAATTGAAGTTGAAACAAATATAAGCGTTTTGAACTCGCCTCCCATATTATTTGTGCCATCAAGCCATTATACTACAACAACAAAAAAACATCGAGTTAGGGCCTATTATGTTGGAATGTGATTTGAGTGTAATTTTTAAGTTGAATTTAAGTTATAACTTAAGTTGAAGTTGTAACTTAAATAAAGTTGAGTAAAGTTAAATAAAGTTAGAACTTAAAAGAACGTAAACTCAAATAAAGTTGTAACTTAAGTTTTAACTTTTTCTGAATTACAATGCAAAAGAACAACCCCTTAATCATTTTGATACTTAAATTAAATTAAGTATAATTTTGATGAGATCGACAATTTATTCATACACATAAGTATAATTCTTATGAGATCGATACTTTATTCACACATTTAATTACTCGAGACAATGCAGGATTTTGTCCATGAATGCTCAAACAACGTCTATTATACTAACAACTAAAGTGAAAAGCAATGCAACTTCAATATATATTTTTTTACCACGAGTATAAGAGCCAATTGAAGTTGATTACCAAAACAAATAATTGAAGTTAATTAACAAAACAAATAATTGAAGTTGAAACAAATATAAGTGTTTTGAACTCGCCTCCCATATTATTTGTGCCATCAAGCCATTGTACTACCCAAAAAAAAAAAAAAAAAAAAAAAAAAAAAAAAAAACATTCTCAAAATAATAACAATATTGATCATACTCAAATACCTTGAAAACTTCAAGTTTGAACTATGTGACACTACTATATATTAATCAAATAAAAAAATACAAAAATAAAATTAAGTAAAGATCAAGAAGACTACTAACTAAAAAGAAGAGAGATGATTGAAAATGATAGTGATTGTTATTGATTGATGGAGTTTCGTTCTTTCTTATTTTTCTTCTTATCTTGGGAGATTACACTCAGTAAGTTGAGGGACAATATTGTAACCGAAAAGAAAATGAATAGTCAATAGGGAATAAGAGAAGAAATAACCTTTAGATCAAAATTTAAAAGGTATACTTTCTTAATAAACTATAAATTAAATAACCCAATAAATAATAAAAATAAACCTACAAGATTCTCTATTTACTAATAAAATAATTGAGTGGCAGAATTGTAATGAGAGGTAAAACAAAGGTTTATAATTATGTTTTATTTTCATTGAAAAGTTATTTTTTTTAGATTTGAGTTTTCAATTCGAGTTGATATGTGATATTATTTTAAAATTTTTTATTATAACAGAAAATGTTAAATGTGATATTTTATAAGAATTTTTACTATAAAAACTTAAAACTAAAAACTTAAATTAATGAAATAAACAATACCTAAACAAGTGACTTTACTATTTCTCCATAAAATAGTGATTGTGAAAAAATTACCCCATTTTTTTTTTTCTTTTTTACGGAAAAAACTCCAACACACGCTAAACCTTATTTTACCAAAACAAAAAAACAAAAACAAAAACAAAACTCCAACACATGCTGATAAGTGATATGATTATCCGGCAAAAAATCAGCAGTAAAACAATGAATAAAAAAGAAAAATAAGAAAAGAATCTGGTAACGTGGTGGTAGTGGCAAGTCTGCAAGAAGTGAGGCTTATGATTCGGCAGCTTAACTAATCGTTGTCTTTTGTTTCATTTTGTCAAACATCTCTCCTTTCCTTCTTGTTGTTTTGGGCTGTCGTTTTCGTTAGAATCATTACGGCGCGTCGTTTCCCACGTGTCTAATCGCCGGCGATGGACGGCGCCGCTTCAGTCTCCCACGTCTGTGTCGTCGTGGACGTCCCACACCGGTTTTAGCAACTTAAAAGATGTTTAATTCATGTATTTAAAATTATAATTTAAAATTATTCTTAATTTATATATATTTTTATAAAAAAATATTATAACGAGTTATGAATTATGATTTAAATTACGGCACAAATTTTTAAATTAAACACATGCTTAATTTAATATCAAATATAATATAATTAATAAATTTTTTAAGAAATGGCATAAAAAATAATTATAAAAAAAAAAAGGAAAAAGAAGTTTAGTACGCGGCAGGGACGTGCTTACCTGCGGAAAAGGACGCACGAGAACTTCCAATTAATGCTGACTTGTTTATCCTAATACACCAAGCTTAATACCAAATCATACTCTCTGTTACAGCCGTAGATTAAAGTTTAATGGAGTAAGCTTGCAACGTGGAATATACTCAAGTCTTTAGCGCGTGAGAGTGTAGAGACAAAGTGAGTCGGCGTGCCCAGCACGCGGCTCTGACTTCTGTATCTACTGCAGCAGAATTTATTTTTCGTTGAAAAAAAAGAAAAGAGAAAGAAAAAGGCAAAAGACGAAACTTTTCTGCCCTCCAGAAAATTAATAAAAAAATTAATAAAAGCAAAAAATTGCTTCGTAATTTTGTGCAACACATATTCCTTAGCTTTTCCGCCGAAAGAGAAGATAATTAGAACGTCATCCTCAAATTTCATCACTCCCACGTGTACCAATTAAAATCATCCTAAAAAAATAATTGTTAAAAATAAAAATAGTTCATTTAATAGGATAAAAAAATTATATTATTATTAATTTTTTATTTTTCAATCGTAAAATATATGTTAAAAATAATCTGTTATACTTATTTTTTTTAATTTAATATAATTTTAATTAAATTTAATAATTAAAAAATGATAATATTAATAAAAAAATTTACGGAGAAAATTCTAAAAAAAATAATGTATAGATGATATTGAGCCCCATATATATTAATAAAAGTTTCTTGTGCAATATGAGGCTTACACAAAAGGATCTATCTTCAATTAGTATAGAACTTAATACGGATAGTATCTAAAACATTTTTTTTTTTAATAAAACTTTTATGAGAGTTTCATTAGGAATTACTAGTAATTTTTTATTTTTAATTGTTAAATTTATATTAAAAATCTGTTTATTTAATATATTTTTTTTAATTTTAAAAAATGATTTTGATATAATTCAACGGTGAGAAACTACCGATAGGACTTATTTACTAAAAAAACTTTTAACGTCCATAATAAGATAGTCTTTTGATTTTTCCTAAAATGGAAAGAATAGTCTTAGTGCCAAAGTGAAAGATTGGAATCTATAATATATTGTCGTGTTTTCTTTACATATTCCAATAGTGCATGTGTTTAATTTGCCATATGTACAAGCAACTATCAAGAGGAAAATCTATACAAGCAATGACAAAGCATATTTTTTCGGCACTTATTGGTGAACAAGAAAATGCTTCGTTAACAAAAGTAGGCAAAGTGAAAATTGACAGACAAGGGATGCAATGTTGAAGTGAAAGTCCGTTTAAGAAGAAGGGGACACACTAACGGGGTGGAGTGACCTTCTCCACTCTTTCTGTCCAATCAAGAAATACTCGTGAGTTTGGCTTAACATGCATTATGATTCATTTATTTCACCGATCTAAATTTAAAATTTGAGTTTTATTATAATAAAAAATTTTTAAAAATAGTTACATTTAATTTTTTTTGTTATAATAAAAAACTCTCAGAAACAGTCACATTTTTCTTTTTTTTATTACAGTAAAATTTTTTTATAAAATCACATTTCAACTCCAATTAAAAATTTAAATCAGCGAATTAAACGGATTTGTGATTTATGATGTGTTTACCTATTTATTAAAAGATATATTTTATTTTTTCAAATTTCATTTTTATTAATCATGTAAACGGAAAAGTCAAATAAAAATTGAACGCTATAAGTCCTAGCTTAAAATAAAAAAAAAAAAAAAAAAAAAAAATACAACAAGAGCTCGTTTCATTTGGTTGGAAATTAGGTGGGAGTCTGGGCATAAATTATTACATGAAAGAAACGAGTCAAAGCCGTATTTGGGACAAAATTCCCGCCACCAATTGCTGTTCTGGTTTAGAGTTTACACTACCACAACGCAATACAAATTAGGTTTGCATGCAAAATTGATAATTCAACTAAAAAGCCTTTTAAAATTCGTTCGTTTTACAATTTAAGTTGAAAATTTGAATTTAAAAATAAATTTATATGAAAAAAAATATTGTTCAATTTTTATAAAAAAAATGCTATAATAAAAATTTTAAATTGTGATTCAAATTATAAAATAAATGAGACGAAAAGTTCGACTAATGTTTGGTTCCTTTTCCCACCTAAGTTCTTGTCGTCAAAGGAAAGTGATCACACATTTTCATACGTGCGTACACCCTCAATCAATCAGATTGTTCATTTTGTCTCAATTAAAAGAGTTTTGCAATTATAGTGATAATTTAGTTCAATTAATTTGTCCATGTCCCAAAATGTGTGACTTATTAGAGACAATTTGAACATTTTATTGACAATGATATTGTGTGAACATTAATTCTAAACAGAGTGAAAATTTGCAAGTATAAAAGTAGATTTGGTTCTTAGGAATGAATCGCCATAAATTTTTTTGTATGTTTTTAAAAGGAAAATGCTAACATACCTCGTATGCCTTCACGTATTGATAATGGACATTTTCGTGCGTAAGATAAAAATTGAATGGTCGTGATGATATTATCCCATAAAAACAAAAATACGCATGATTGCACCAATGCAAATTCATTACACCAATGTAAATATACGGATCCCATGCAAATTCATTCCCATTTTTTATAACTTAACATACACGACTTTACATATAAATATATACAATTTATATAAAATTATATACTGCTCTTATAATCAAGCACTTTTCTAAATTTTTGACCATAGACCTTATCTATATATATACATACTATATATTTGCGTATAATCACAGTTTCTTTATGAAAAAATACAGTTAGTCTTCAGCTAAACGTGTATCCAAATCATCGATGTAATTAAATACGCAGCATATTCGTCACCAATTGTGTGTGAGAAAATGATAATGCTAGATTTGATTACGCTGTCAAAGTGCTAATTTTGAAAACCTAACAAAGATTCATTTTGTAACATCAAATCGTTGATTCTCACTGTCTCTGATGACCACCGCCCCTTTAATTAATTCATTAATAATATTACATAAATCGAGTATTTGTAAGCACGAACTATTTAGGCCATAATTCACCCCAAAAAAAAAAAAAAAAAAAAAATTTATGCAATAAAATATTCAGTGGCAAAAGGCATTATCCAACAAAATGGAACATTGGGCTAGAATGTGGGGGCGTATGTCGACCCTCCTTGCAAAAAGGAAAAAAGAAAAAAGGAAAAAAAAAAAAAACACATATTACTTTTGAGATCAGATTTGATCAAATACAAACAAGATTGATTTCTTTATTGATAAACCACGAAAAGAAGAGTGGAATTCCTAATTCCAAATGGGAATATTATACCTTAAACATAAGCCTTGATTAATCAACATCGACAAACAAAATCTTCCCTTTCGAAAGAATATATATATATTTTTTAAACAGTGTAGGGCTTACTCTTGTATTATAGATCCAAAATCATAATTTATGATTCTAATTTTTAAAATTTAGATTTTTTATGAAAGAAAAACACTACAGAGAATTAATAATCAAAATTTAAAATCAGGGACGAACCCTCAAAACAAACCTCCAATATAAATATTAATGGTGACTTTCATAAATCAAAGAAAATAAGGTCTTTCTTATCGGATACCATTATTCTCAAAGAGTAAAATAGATGTTTCACAAAAATAGGCACAGTCAAAAAGCCAATTTACTAGGTAAACGACTGATTTTTCCAAATATATTTGTCGTGTTTAGAATTATTTTTGTTTTTATTTTCACATTTTTTAATAAAGAAAAAATGAAAACAATTTCAAAACGGCATTTAACATAATTAAAGATAAAAAATGTAAATGAAAATAATTTTTTAATTTAGTGTAAAATGAGAGATAAATAAAAAATAATTTTTAATCATTTTTCATTTTTTATTTTTATTTTATTCTCTCTCGAGGAGAGAGAGAGAGAGAGACATTAATAAGCTTTTTATATTGAAAATAATGTCTTAATAAAACTAACAAATATGTTTTTAAAAATAATTATTGTCTCAGATTGAAAACGTTTCATTTCTATTTTCATATAAAAAAATAAAATTATTTTAAAATAAGTTTTAAATGCACCAATTAGTTTTTAAACATAAGATATACTTTGCCACAATTTGACACTGATCTTAACTTTTTTTTTTTTTTGCTGAGCATTGATCTTATCAGTTTACCACAGGCCTTTTGCAAGAAATTGATTGTTTGAAAATATTTTATTCTAGAAAATTTTTTGATAGAGCCAAAAAAATAGTACCCACCAATCAAAACATATTTTTTAACTATCAAATCTTTTATCATTTTGCAAGTCCAACTTTGATATTAATTATTTTTCATGACTATCAATATATTTTGGCCTAAGAATGTGAATGATTATGTGTAGAGCTGTAAATTGTGTCAGGCTAAACAAATCATCCGAAACCAATCACCATTAGCCTAGGCCCGACTCTAATCTCTGGTATTTAATTTTTGGAGTGATATTTCTTTATATTTATTAGGTTAATTACATAATTATACTTTTTAATTTCAATTATTTATATATGTTTCATCTATGTTTAGAAACAATAAAAGAATCTTTGGTTCTTCAAAAAAAAAATAAATAAATAAAAGAATCTTTGGATTTGAATTTATATCAGTTTCATCCCTCACAAACTATGTAGACGAGGAAAATAAAGCAAAATGCAAAAATACCCTTAAACAGTTTATAACAATTATTTTAGATATTTAAAAAAATAAAAAAAATCTTAAAATAGAACATAAAATGAAAAAAGTGATCTTAAAGTTTTTTTTATTCAAATTTAAGAGTATTTTTGCCTCTGTCCTTTTTTTCCCCTTCACAAAGTGCCCAAGCATAAAATTGAAATAATATTTTCACATTCAAATAATACTTTAATAATTTATAAAAATAAAAAAAATTGCAAAAGAATAAGAACTAGGAGATCTAAGGTCTCGTTCATTTCATTGATTCGAGTTTTCAGTTTTAGGTTTTTACAATAAAAAGCTCTAAAAAATATCACATTTAACTTTTTTTGTTATAGTAAAAAAAACTCTTAAAAAATATCACATCTCAACTCAAATTAAAAATTTAAATCTACAAAGTGAATGATATCTAAGGCCTCGTCATTCATCTCACCGATTTAAATTTTTTATTTTAAATTTTTACAATGAAAAATTTTTTTAAAAAATATCATATCTTAATTCAAATTAAAATTTTAAATTTACAAAATAATGAAGTGAAGGGACCCAATAATCCTCACATTTATTTGCATACGATGTTTTCAAGCCTCGTACTATTCCCGTTATTAAGAATTTGTCCCTTTTCTCTTTTTGGGTTTCTGTAAACCATAAATCCTTAGAAAATATGCATATCTATATACAAAAAAATTGAGTGTATACAAATAATAATTAAAAAAAAAAAAATGTGTTGTGTATCTTTTTTTCCTGGTCAAACTGACTGGTGTGTAGTGTAGTGTAGTGCCTTCAAATGCCCCAACAGCTAAGCGAACGTGGTAAGAGAGTGGGCCACCCCACTGCCCTAAGTTAGTGCCATAGAAACAGAAGACATACCAGAAAGCGACGGGTGAGAGAGAGAGAGAGAATGGATCATATTCATGATCATATGAATCATAATCATATCATATCATATAGTTAGATCTATAAGCAAACCCCCTCCATAGTCCCACACTCCCACTCACAGGTCACACCTCACCAAAAGCAATTATGGTAGGAGTTTATAAATTGAGTTTTGACATAATAAAAATTTTATATAAAATTATATCTTAATTTAAATTAAAAAACTAAATGAGTAATTTTGTAAAGATATTATAATAAAAAAATTTCACATGAAATTACATATCAACTCAAATTAAAAGTCTAAATCAGTAAACTAAATGAGTAAATTTTGTAAAAATTTTAGGCGTAATTTTATTTTTTATATGAAAATGAAAAAATAAATGTTTTTAATCTCAGATAAAAATTATTTTTAAAAATGTGTTTAATAATTTTATTAAGAAATTAGTTTTAGTATAAAAAATTAATTAATGTCTTTCTCCGCTCGAGGAAGGAGAAAATAAAAATAAAAAATAATTAAAAATCATTTTTTATTTTTTTTCTTATTTTACATTAAATTAAAAAATCATTTCATTTTTATTTTTTATTTTTATTATATCAAATACGGTTTTAAAAATATTTTTATTTTATTTTTCAAAAAAACATAAAAAATAAAAATAGAATTAATTTTAAATACGCCATTTGAATCGTCGTGCCCCTTTTCTGGTCACCCCCTCACCAAAAGCAACCAAAACCGAAATTCAAAAAGCCTTCCCCCTAAACGCAAGTCCCTCAATTGGGTTGGGTCCCTCTTTCTCTATTCATTCTTACCTGGTTACAACTCTTTCTGGGCCCCACTTTCTTCACCTCACGCGCGTCCCTTCACCTGCTTTTTTAATCGCGTGATGGACTCTTCTGCTTCTCTCCCTCCCACCATCTCTCGCTTTCTCCCAACTCTCTTACAAATAAATTCTCTCTCTCTCTCTCTCTCTCTCTCTCTCTCTCTCTCTCATTAATACCTCAAAACAAACCCAATTTCTGAACAGTTTCTCTTGTTAAACACTCCTTTTAAAATCCCTTTTTCCGGTTTTGGTTTTGATTCATTTTCCTTTCACTTCTCTCTCTCTGTTTTTCTGTTTTCGCTGGGACGCGCAAGACTACTCACTCCACTGCAACAGAGAGAGAGAGACGGGCCAAAGGGTTTTGATTTCCTTTTGCTTTGCTATTATTAAGTCTTAACGGAGCAGCAAAACCCACTCTTCAAATTTTCGCTTTTGCCTTGTCTTGTTTCCGAAACGAACTTATGGCTGCTGAGAACTTGGACGACGCTGAGTTTTGGCTTCCCCCGCAGTTCCTCGCCGACGACCACGACGACGACAAAGCCGACACGTTTCGGTCCGACAGGTCTTCGTCTCTGTTTCCCGTGGAGTTTGGGTCCCTCGGATTTTCTTCCGATCTGAGCTCTCCGGTTGAGTCCGTCGTCGGTTCGAGCGAGGCGGAGAGCGATGAAGAGGATTTCATGGCTGGACTCACTCTCCGAATGGCTTGCTCCACTCTCGACGACGGTTTCAAAGCCACCGACTCTGCTTTCGCCTCCGAAAACGGCAAGGTAACGAAGCATAAAGAAGAAGTGAAACGGAAAAAGAATATGGAGAAAAAAAAGAAACGCGTTTTTTCTTTCTTTTCTTGGCGCTATTTTCTGATTCTTGTTCTTGTCTTTTTCTTAACAGCCATGGACTTTGTCCCGTTCTCCCCAATCGACCCTCTGCGCGCTTGGCAGTGGCTGTGGCTGCGAGAGCCGCGGAAGCCCTAACGAAGCTCACTCCCGAGTCCCCTCTCCTCCTCCGCCGCCGCCGCCTCCGTCGGCGGCGACTTGGGATCTCCTCAACGCCGCCGCCGGCGAAGTCGCCAAGATGCGCTTGATGAGCCAAAACAACAACACCACCAACGAAGAAGAAGAAGAGTGTTACAAACTCTTCTATAGCGGCGGTCTTTTGAATGCTCCAAGAAAAACCCCTCTTGTAAACCCTAGCGCCGAGTTTTTCCTCAACCAGGCCATTTCTCAAAAAGAATTACAAGTAAGTGAACACTTAAACATGGAGTTCAATCACAGATTTAGGGTTGATTTATTTCTTAATCAGACCTTTCTTTTTCCTGATTTTTAGTTTCAGCAACTGAGGCAACAAATGATGATGAAGCAGCAGCAACAGAGCTCGGCGATTTGGGGGAACAACACTCCAGCGAAGTTGGCGGCAGAACGGCAGCAACAGTTGGTTCAACAGCTTCGCCAGAACTACCAGACGGGGGTGCAGAACAAAGCGCGGAACCACCAAAACGCTCGTTCTCTGGGCTTGTCTCCATCTGCATGGCCTCCCCTGCAGCAGCAACAGAGACGGGAAAACGTATCTGGCATGAGAGCGGTTTTTCTCGGAAACCCATCGAGGAAAAAGGAATGCAGCGGCACCGGCGTCTTCTTGCCCCGTCAAATCGGTACCCAACACGAAACCCGAAGAAAGCCAGGTTAGAATTTCTGGAGTCCATTGTTTTTTTAATTTAATTTTTCCCATCATTCATTTAGATTTGCGCGTTAAATGAATCTGTATCCCTTTTTTTTTTTGTATTGGGTTCTTGGGTATTTGTGGTTTGATCATCTTTAATTTTTATTTTTATTTTTTGGTTTTTTACAGCTTGTGCAACGGTTTTGGTACCGGCGAGGGTGGTGCAGGCACTCAACTTGAACTTGGACGACATGTGTGGTGCACAGCCACAGATTCAGCCTCGTTTTAATGGAAGCTTCACTCCAGACAACGGTAAAGAAAACAAAATTGAAGTCAATCCTTACATTCTTCTATAATAATGTCGTTCATTGCATCTTTACCAACAGCGCCGTTTTGATACGCAGACGTGGCTCTACGGTTAAGGAGTAATAATGTCGCTTCTCATCAGAAGCGCAACTTGGGCAGGAGTCGGCCACAAGTTAACCATGAGATTCGGCTACCACAGGACTGGACTTACTAATTTGCCTCTTGTGTTGTTTAGCTGGGTCGTTTAGGAAGAAAAAGGATAAGAAAATTGGAAAAAGGTTTTTAGGGGGTTACTAGTTTTGGCTATATAGATTATTAGCAGCAGTACAGAGAGAATAGGGGAAGAAAGAAAAAAAAAAAAAAAAAAAAGAAGGAAAAAAGAAGAAAGAATGATGAAGAAAATGATGTTAAATTCTGTTATTTTGGGTTTTTAGGATTTAGGTGATATAATAAATCCTTTTGTTCTTGTGGGGATTAATGTTGGTATCTCTAGGCAAATGATGTGGTGGACTACTGTTGTCCCTCTTTTGTTTTTGTGTTAGGGATGATGGTGATAAGTTGGGTTTATCTTTGAAAATATCTCTGGGTTTGAGGTTTTCATTGTTGCTTTTGGTTCCCAACTTGTGTCCACTCACCTTTGGCCTTGATATATTAATAGTACTACAGTAATAATAAAGGGATATATTTCTCGTTTTCTCTTCTTCCTGTTTGTTTATTGTTCTTCCAGCACTTGTATCATTGTTCTTAACATATATTATTGCAATTAGGACTCTTTTATTTTTAAAATTTGAAATGAAATATGATATTTTTTATGAGTTTTTAATTGTAAAAATTTTAAAATTTAAAATTTAAATTGGTAAAATAAATAATTTGGTTTTGTTTATTTTGTTGATTTGAGTTTAGAATTTGAGTTAAAATGTAATTTTATGTGAGTTTTTTATTATTTATAAGAGTTTTTTATTATAGTAAAATTTAAATTTTAAATTCGAATCAGTAAAATGAATAAAATTTATGAGTAAAGTTTATTATTATTTATTTTATTGATTTAAATTTTTAATTTTAAATTTTTATAGTTAAATTTTTTTAAAAAATATTATATTTAATTTTATAAAGTGATTGAGTTAATTATATGTTAAAAATAATAAAGGCTATTCTTTTTGTTTTCATTGGACCGCTAATTTTGATGATTAATTAGGGCGATGAATGTGCTAAAAATAATTTGTTGATGAACAATTATGGGGTTGAGGCGGGACTGTCGTAATAAATGGGAATAAAAATGGAAGTTTGCCGCAAAGGGCGTTTTGCACTTTCTTCGAGGCCCGGTAAGCTGGATTTTCGGTCTGTTCATTGTTGTAATTAATTATTTGATGGGTCCCCTGCACGGATGATTTTGGAATATTAAAGCGAATTTCGAATTGCAAAGGTAATGGTCGATTGACGAACGCTTTAACTTTTTAGGCTTAACGAGGAAGTAAACCTGATGCGGAAATAAATGTGGACTGTTGATTTGCTGTTCATTTGTGAACCAAACGCGTGTGGTGTGTTCTTAAACGTGTTGGCAACCAATGTCATTTGCTTTTGTGATCTCGTGGAGTCTTGGCTTCACGTTCTCTTTGTACTTTTTGGTGGTGTAGGAGTTTTTATTTTTAAAAAATTTATTTATTTTACTTATTTAAATTTAAAATTTAAATTTTATTACAGTAAAAAATTTTCATAAAATCATATTTAATTTTTTTATTATAATAAAAAATTTTCACATAAAATTACATTTTAATTCGAATTAAAAACTCGAATCAATGAACTAAATGGGTCTAAAGTTTTATTATTTTTTAGGAAAATAGTAGATTATAGGACAATATGAAAAGTTTAAGAAAGTATATAGGCTAATTTTTAGTTATAGAAATTAATAGGTCATAATTTGTCAAGTTATAGTTCATAACCAGATAAGTTATGAACAAACTTGTCAAGTTATAGTTTATAACCATACAAGTTATGGACAATTATGGATAATAATTTGTTAAATTATGATTCATAACCAGACAAGTTATGGATAAAAATAATAATTTGGCCTATTTATTAACTTAAGTAAACTATTGGCCTATTACTTTTAATTCATCTCAAGTCTGGGCTTATTTACCTCTTTCTCCCTATTTTTTATTCAATTCATTTTATCAATTTAAGTTTTATTATAGTAAATTTTTTTTTTTAAAATAGTCGTATTTAATTTTTTTATTATATTAAAAAATTTTCACATAAAATCATATCTTAATTTAAATTAATAAATTAAACAGACTCTTTTAAGTGTGGTCTCAAAGTCTATTGTAAGGTACAGTAAATGTAAGATTTTCGTATGGCCTTATAATTCTTTTTTGGTGTAACACGGTAATATTAACAAGGTAATATTAACATGGCATTAAATTATATTTTAATGAGTATTATACTAATAGGATGAGTGTTACAAGAATGAATTATATTAACAAATAAAAGATGTTGCATTTGTCTATGTCAGATTGAGGACGTTTCTATTTTTTTTTATGGTCTCTTTCAAAGATAAATAGTTTTACTTTTTTATATATTAAAAATAATGAATTAAAGTATCTTTAATACAATGTCAAATTAGTGTGTCAAATTCAAGTTTTAGTATTAAAAGAGGAAAATTATTATCATTCTTGGTGCTAAATTCAACATATATTATACCCGGTGGTTCCAAACGGTAAAATCTACAATTACCTTAATTAAAGATTAATTGCTATTAGGAGTCGTAAAAGGTTGGTGTCGCTGTGGAAATAAGAATGTTAGTATACAGAAAAAGTAAAGTAAATAAAGTAGAGACAATATTTTATAGACGTTCACTCGTTAATATGCTACGTATGTTCCCTGTATTTAATAAAAAGTGATACAATGAGTTGTAGTTGTTGTAAATAAGCGTGAATGCGCTTGTGTGTCCTAAGAGTGTTTGGGTTTCTTGCATTTATAGTTGATGAGGTCATCGGGTTGTTTACTGGTTTTCTATGTGATTTGGCCTTCAATTCGTTACATACTTTTCTTTTCTAGTGATATTTGACGTTTTTTTTACAGATTCACCTTCCCGTTAACTGATTAAAGTTTAATATAATGCCCTTTATGAGTTGATAGTAAGCCTTTAGAATGCGATTGTTGTGGATCTAATTTTCGTACATTTTATGGATGATTTGGTTGTCATTTCAATGCACGTTCGTTAGTTTGGCATCTTTAATTGTGGGTTGATTCATGAGATCAATCCATGAGGTTGATCTTTTGATCGACTAGTTTGATACGGCTGAGAGTAATCGTGACCTGTTTTTTTGTATTTGACAGAACAAGTTGTCACGCGTATAATGAGAGACGAGGCACAATCTGACACCAATAATGGTAAATTTAATATCAAAATAGCAAATGTTGAATTTTAACATTTTTTAACAATTATTTTAACATTTTATTATTATTGGTTGATATACTTTTTTATTTAACTAGTATAAACTTGACATTTTCAAATAATTTTAAGGGGTCTTCTACAATCACACTCACTCCCCCACAAAATCTCAACCATTAATCTTTGATGCGACTTTTTGTTATTGGGTAAATTGCACCGTTGTACTTTAAACTATACATTTTTTACATAATGCATCTTGAACTTTTAATTTTAGTAAACTGCACTTTAAACTTTAAATTCATTTACAATTGAGGTTCAATAGGTAGTGGATGTTATCATATTGACGATTTAAAACATGCAATTCACACATAAAATGTTAAGATTGTCACTTTTTAAACCATGAGACGTGTAATTCTTAACTCTCGAATTGTCAATTGATAACACCATTAACTATTGTACTTCAATTGTAATTGATTATAAAATTTAGGGTGCAATTTGTCAAAATTGTAAGTTTGAGATTCACTATGCAAAAACTGAATAATTTAAGGGGTAACAGTGCAATTTACTCTTTTTTATATTATTAAAGAGATCTGATGGTCAATTTAAATGAAGGGCAACCAAGGGTAAATATTTTTCAAGGGCAAGGGCGATTGTCGATATAATTGTACATTTTTTTTTTTCATATTTGAAAGAGGGCCTGTCTATAAACAAAGGGCAACCATCAACCAATGTAATTACTCGTTTTTATACATGCATTGTCGTTTATCTTAACTAAATTGATGCTTTTATTATTTGTATTTCGTTATTTGCTTAGAGCGTCATAAAACCTTAGTGATTATTTTGCTATCGTTTTGAATATGTGTTATGAATAGCCACGTTATTTTAATAGAGAGGTTTAGGCCGTGTTTAAAATTAATCTTATTTTTCCACGTTATTTAAAAAGAAAAAATAAAAATGTTTTTAAAACAGTGTTTGGCGCAATAAAGACAAAAATAGAAATGAAAATGATTTGTTGGTTTAGTGTAAAATGAGAGAAATGAAAAATAACTTTTAGTCGTTTTTATTTTTTATTTTCGTTTTCTCTTCTCTCTAGTAGAGAGAAAGAGAGACATTAATGAGTTTGTTTATACTGAAAATAATCTCTTAATAAAACTATCAAATATATTTTTAAAAATAATTTGTGTCTGAGATTGAAAATGTTTTAATTTTTATTTTCATATAAAAAAATTATTTTAAAATGAGTTCTAAATGCACACTTAATTTTTGAGATATTAATATTAAAGTTGAGTTTTTTTCTTTTTAAGTTTTTGGGAATCTCTCATTAGTTATGGATTTGGCTTGGCTTTTTCCCCTCCTATTGCATTATTTTGGTATTCGAGCCCTCGATTGTTCCCGCGGATTTACCGGAACCATGATCGATAATTGGAACTTGTTTCGACGCCACGGAGTTCAGGCCTTTTGGACGGATCGGGAGTTCTGATGGATTGGCCAATCAAGCCATCCCAAAATCCAAGTTGTCACATGGCCCATATCAAATCATCAAGCCCAGCAAGAAATGGACTCAAATTATAATGTAATTGGCGATTGGGAGAAAGGAAAAAAAAAGACAAATGTTCTGAATTTTTATAACTTATTTTTAATTAATATATTTTTTAATTAAGTAATTATATTAATTAAAAAGTATTAATAAAAAAATAAAGTAAATTTAACGATTTTCTTGGGAAATTCCAACAAGCAACTTGGCCCAAATTGAAAGAGGCTTGTGTCCCCAACCTTCACTGACGCCATGAAAATTTGTTTCCAGTTCGATTATGAAGAAAATTAAGGGTTTATTTATTTTACTGATTCGAGTTTTCAATTTTAAGTTTTTATAATTAAAAATTTTTAAAAAATGTCACATTTAACTTTTTCTATTACAGTTAAAAGCTTAAAA
Source organism: Morus alba (assembly GCA_012066045.3). NCBI lineage: Eukaryota > Viridiplantae > Streptophyta > Magnoliopsida > Rosales > Moraceae > Morus > Morus alba. The sequence goes on from CP050235.2 coordinate 1,961,609, forward strand.
AAATATAATATTTCAGTTCGAATTGAAAACTCGAATCCGTAAAACGTGAACGAGACCTAAAATACTTACGGTGATGAATTGACTGAATGTAAGAGATTGTGGATCGTATTGTTGCTGTCAAAATTGAAAATTTAGATGAATAAATGACTAATAATAATGTGTTTTCCACAATAATCGCGAAAATTCTAGGCCGATCTGATAGTGCGAACCATTTATTTACACTCCGTTAATGGTTTATGTTTTTATTATATAGCTAAATGAGTAATATTAATGTATTTTCCACAGCAGTTTCAAAAAATAGGGGTGAGTAAAACTTTGGAGCCAATATTATCATCTCGTGTCCCGCGAGGCCAATCTGGAAGTTTTAAGCATTTTTTTTTCCCACTATGTACTAATGTTTTTTGGCTCTGTTCACTTTATTGATTCGAGTTTAAAATTTAAGTTTTACTACAAAAAAATTCTCAAAAACAGTCACATTTAATTTTTTTATTACAGTAAAAAATTCTCACATAAAATCACATATAAACTCAAATTATAAATTTAAACTAGTAAAATGAACAGATTAATAATGAGTAATATTAATGTTTTTACCACATTAGTTGAGAAAAATAGTGTGTGAGTGAAAATTTCAAACGGTGGGTAGGTACATGACTCCATTTCCCTCTTTCAAAAGCACAAAAAAAAAAAAAAAAAAAAAAAAAAAAAAAAAAAACTCAAATCTTTTCACAACTTATTTCCGAACAATAAAAGAAATGGCAAAATTTTGTTTATTCTTTAAGTTTGCTTTCTTCTTTTTACAACTCAAATTATTTTATCATAATGTTTTTTATTACAAAAATTTAAATTTAATTTTTTATTATAATATTTTGTCTCACATAAATAAATTGTAATTTGAGAAAAAAAAAACTTTTTGTAAATGAATTTTTTTGAAATTGTAAATTGTAATAAATTGAGATTCCGTTCACTTTACCGATTTGAGTTTAGAATTTGAGTTTTATTACAGTAAAAAGTTTATAAAAACAGTCACATTTAATTTTTTTATTATAATAAAAAACTCTCATATAAAATTACATTTCAACTCGAATAAACGAAGTGAACGATATATATATAAACTTTTTTGTTTGTTGTAAATGAGTGAAAGGTTTCCTTTCCAGCCAAAAAAAAAATTTTGAAAGATTCAAAATTTTTTTAACGGCAAAAGGTACAGTAATCCGATCTAAATGTTATGCAAGGAACATTTAAGAGAAAAATATTTAAGCAAGCATAATATCAAAATTAAAGAATACCTTGTTTAAATTTAAAATTCAAAAATTTTAAGTGGGGGTCTTGACTCTTGAGTAGATCTGTTGCGGGCCTAAACAACAATCATTGATGTTCAGAAAAAAAAAAAAAAAAAAAAAAAAAAAAAAACTAAAAAAAAAAAAAACTAAAAACTAAAACAAAAACAATCATTGATGATGTGTTTTAAACAAAATTTATCAGTTTTTTTTTTTTTCTACCTTTATTAGATAACAACTTAATAGCTTATGACTTTTTTAAAAGGACTTTAAAAAAAATATTATTTTTACACCTGGGCCGTGCTTTGGGGCCTGGGATAGGCGGATAGCCAATCCAAGGGCTCCTTATTTGACCGCCATTAATTTTTTTTTTTTTTTTTTTTTTTTTGGAAAAAAGAAAAAAATAAGTTAAGATTTGAGATGAATTAAAATTAATAAGTTAATAGTTTACATAAGTTAATAAATAGACTAAATTATTATTTTTGTTCATAACTTGTCTAGTTATGAATCATAACTTGATAAGTTATTGTCTATAATTCACGATTTTTGTACATAATTTGTCTGGGTGACAAATTTATTCATAACTTATCTAATTATGAACCATAACTTGATAAATTATGACTTATTAATTTTATAACTAAAAATTAACTTATATACTTTCTTAAACTTTTCATATTGGCTTATTTTCTACTATTTCTCTTTTTTTTATTACAACATTTAGATATATATATATATTTATTCTTTTTTTTTATAAATTTCAACTATGCGCTAAGTTTTGATTTTAGGTATCATATTTAAAATTAAAATCTCAAAAGTCAACGTAATACAATATAGATCAGAAACTTTTGGGACGGTAAAATTTAGAAGTTAATTAAATCCTACTACAAACTAAATTCAATTAGAAGGAAATAAAAGTAAAGATACAAATATATAAACAAATGCTAAAAATTATTGTATTGTAATTTTTGGTTGGGAATTTCTACTACACGACACGTTCTTTTTAATTATCATTAGAAACCGTTTTTTAATCATTGAATTATATTTTCAATGGCCTGATTAGTGATTAGAAAAGTTGTATATTACGAGCTGTAATTTTTAAATATGGACATTCATAAATTAAATCGGTGAAAATTTAATTTAATAATTAAAATAACAGTCTTTACCAATAATTAAAAAGGATAAGTCCTACCGTAACTGTTCATTTAAAATTTTGTCAAAAAAAAATATGGCTTTGCACTGTGTACAATAAAAAATATTGGGATGTATTGCAATTTTACTAGACATTTTCAATTGAACACGTGTTACTAGGAATAGTTTAAATAAGGTCTATTATTATGTTACGTGAAAAAGGAGGTAAGTCTTAAATTTTTATCATTTATTATTGATCAATATCATTTAGTTCAAAAATTATATTAATCAAAATTCAAAAAGGCATTAATTAAAAATATAAGATAAAAATTTAAATTCATACATTCTTAAAGTAAGTTTGTGAATATTATGTTCATAAGATACGTATCTTTAGGCTTTAAAGCTACAGCATGCAGGGACAAAACTGAGATTTTAGTCATATTTATTTCACCGATTTGAATTTTATTACAGTAAAAAATTTTAAAAAACAGTCACATTAAACTTTTTTACTACAGTAAAAAGTTCTCATATAAAGTTATATCTCAATTCGAATTAAAAACTCAAATCAGCGAACTAGCCCGTTTAGTTCGTTGATTCGAGTTTTTAATTCGAGTTATAATGTGATGTTATGTGAGAGCTTTTTACTGTAGCAAAAAAGTTAGATGTGACTGTTTCTGAAAGCTTTTTACTGTAACAAAACTCGAATTCTAAACTCAAATCGGCGAAGTGAACGGAAATTTCGAGTTGATGAATTAGAATGAGATATTTGGGTTGTAGAAAATTGACTGGTCACTGTACCACCAAGTGGTATGTATGGCCTTATTTGCGGATGCAGTTTCTCTTGTGGTCCTACTCGAGTCCCACTGATTCTTGCTTGCTTTCGAGGTTGGTGCCACTCGATAATAACAACAACAGCAAAAGAAGGGCCGATAAAACAAAACAAAGTGAATCTCTGCCTAAGTTGGGTAGGAACCTAAAATTGTAGATTTACCAGTCCACATAATGCAAGACAAGTGAGGGTAGTTCCTCTGTCTATTTTTTCCAAAACCTTTGTGTCGTTCAAATAATGTCATATCAAATGTCACATAAGATAAAACATGTTATGTGAGGAGTGTTCACCATACCAATCAATCCGATCAAATGAAAACAAAAATTAATTAGTAATAAGTTTGGTTTTTTTAAATTTTTATTTTTAAAAGCAAGTTGGTTTGCTTATATCTTTACTTATGGGATTATTAGCACCATTATTTCCTAAATTATGAGCATTTTATCACTTCAGTCCCTATATTTTCAATTTTGACAAATAACTCCTTGAATCTTGTTTTTTATTACAATTTCAGTCCTTAAAATTAAAAATTGAAAAATGACATTTGAAATTTCACGGAGATAATCACGTCTCAAATGCACAGTAATTGAAATTTTAACAAAAATAATCATCTTAATGCAAAATTTTCTTACTTTTAGGAGTTTTAACAACAATTAAGAGTATATTTTGAATTTGATATAATTATTTTCATATATTTAAATTAGTTATATGACAAAGACTTGATTCTCTCTGTGAAATTTCCATAAATTTCTCGTCAATTTTACTCTTAAGCAGCAAAAAAACAGTAAAAAACAAAATAAAAGTTTATTTTTGAGCATGATGGAAATATACATGGGATTGGGAATAAGGTTTGTGGTCTTTTTAGCTTTCTTCTTAATACAAATAAAAGAATATATCCGCTTCCATTTCTTTAAAAAAAAAAAAAAAAAAAAAAGAAAAGAAATGAGGTAAATGTCAGGCAATAATATAGATAATACAAAGAAGAATAATATATATCAATTTGTTACACGAATAATATATTAAAATTGTTACAACATAAATTTAACCTTCTATCAAATTTAAAAAACGAATTGGTAAGAATGATGTCGAGGAAATAATATTGTTTCCATAAAGTAGAGATCCAGAAACAGGTTCACGAATACCATCAATATCTACCGGAGGGGCAGCAATGAAAGCGATAATAAATACAGAAGTTGCGGTCAATAAGGTAGGGATCATCAAAACACCAAACCATCCAATGTAAAGACGATTTCCGATGCATGGTTATCCGGTTATTCTAGCGATAGGCTTTCGCGTCTCTCTAAAATTGCAGTCATGGTAAAATCTTGGTTTACGCTTTTTTTAAAATAGATTCGTCCCCTCTGGCGAGTGCATGAGGTAATGATGGATGTCCGTCTTCCAGGATACAACGACAATGGTAGATAGAACTAAGCACTTTCAGAACGGTTTTAGCAAACTAGAACTACACTTTTCCTCTACCACAAAAACCGACTACAAGGCTGCAAAAGAAACTCAAGAAAATGAAAGAAGACAAGTGTTTTTTTGTGTGCAAATGGCTGAGAAAGACCTTCTTATATAAGCTACTGCATGAGATGTTACAAAACTAGAATAATGGTGAATAAATTCAAATTTATTCTCATATTAATGAAAATTCAATTTAGACGTTACAACCTTTGTAAATCCAGATGCACATGCTCCAAGGTATGACTAGATTCGGAGGTTTCATGCTCATAAACACAAAGTTAAACCAAGCAATAATGTTGGTTAATGCTACAGTTTTCTCAACCTTGCACTAATGTAGAGTTAAAACTTACACTAATGCAACAATTTCGGATTGAAGTTAAAAAAGCAAAAAAAAAATTGCAAAACAAAGCCTGTATGGAGTGGACTTTTCGACTCGACATTCGTGTCTGCAGGTCGCAGACGCACACATTGCTCCCCAACCCATCGGGTCCATAATTTTCACCCCTACGTGTGAGAGAGCCTCTCAAGTATACATGTTTATTTAGACTTTAAAGTGCAACACTTATATACACCACTAAGATTTTATTCCTAGCTAATGTGAGATTTTATAATTTCTAACTAATTTAACAATTTCAAATAACATACTTAAAATATCAATTTTTCATTCACTCAATGTCTATTTTAAGTGTGTGAATATCTAATTTTAATATCCTTATAATGAAAAACGTAAATACACATAGACTCGTCTCAAAATCTAATTAAACTCATTTTAATATTGACATCAAAATGAACATTTAACATGACTTATTAAGCCATTTTTAACAGTAACTATCAAAAGATCTAAGCACTTCACAATCCCAACTAAGTTAACGCCCACTTAAAACTTTATTATATTCTAAGCCTCGATCCTACTCAAAATTATTAAATAAAAGAGAGAAAAATACATACGGGTCACAGCCAAATGACAAAGAAATATAGCCAAAGCCTCAAAACAAACCTCAAAGGAATCTAAGCTGATGAGACAGGTGCAATTAAAAGTGAGATTAAAAGTGAGACAGGTGCAATTAAAAGTGAGACAGGTGTAAATAAAAGAAAAAGCCACTTTGTTCACGGACCGCAAATCATACTTTATTAAAAACCTTCTCAGGCAAAACCCAGAGAGAAAAAACCTGAGGACACTCCTCAAACGAGGAAGGATAAAAAGGACATGACGACAAATTCCGATCAATAAAAGAAATACTCTTCGTTGGAATCTAGGACGGCCAAACTTTTTGGAGTTCACACAAAAATATCCGTATGAAATTTTATCCCAAACATTTACGTGATGTTCGGTAAATAAATTTATTTTTTGATTCGAATTATGATTCATAATTTATTTTAATATATATTTTTTAAAAAATACATGTAAATTAAAAATAATTTTAATAATATAGTTCTAATTCATAAACTAAATAAATAAATAATTAATATATTTTTATAACTAAATAATTATATTAAAAGAGTATTAATTAAAAATAAAGTGTAAAAATTTAAATTAGTAAATTCAACAATTTTCTATAAGAAAACGAATCACAATCAATCCACACAATTGGGTCTGTTGGATCCTTAATCCAACGTTGGACTTATATGTGAATAATTATGTGTTGCGGGCTGTCATATAAGGTTAAGTCTAATTAAAAGTGATCTACTAAGGTTTAGGTATTTTAGGCTTTAATGTATCTAATAGGGTGTGAGTCTTTAATGTGTAGAGACTTAAGGATAATTTCTATTTTTATGATGGGCTAAAATAGAAATACTAAAAGATAACAGGGTAGTTATCTATATATGGCAGTTATGGTCCCCAGATCACACGTAACATTTTTATTCATTCTGACATCCCGTCATCAGAAAGAGTACAGAGAGAAAGTTAAAGGGTTCTCTAGGAAAATGTGTTGATCTGGAAGACAAATTGCACGACTCTAAAGAGAAATCAAGCAATATGGATTCAGGTACGCTTCCGCTTAAAGATTTATTAATTCTTGATGATCTAACATGAATGTTCTTGGCTTTTGGGTGGTGGTTTTCACCAAATCTTTGATTTATAACAGGGTCCACTAAAGTTTCCAAGCTTCTTGAATGGCAAGCATTACACACATAAGTTCAGTTTAAAGGCAAAGGAAATAGGAAGAGGAACCATAAAGCAATCCTTGTAGAAACCTCTGCAATTCCGAAAATGCCATGTCGTCCAACAATAAAAAGAAAATCGTTGCAGGCCAGAGATTAAAAATCTGAGTACTAAATTTTACTCCCCAAAGTTCAAAAATATTTCTATTGAATGATTGAATATTCCTGCAACAAAAGGCCAAAGATAACATGAGAGAGGAACATATCCAAATATACATATCTACTTAACCTAAAAACAGAATGGAAAAAAAAAAAAAAAAAAACATTCAACGTTGGAGGATAGAATTGTGTAAAAGGAATTCAATTTACCAAATGTATAATCTAAAATTTGTTAAAACAACTAATCAAGAGGATTCACATTTATTACAAATCAGGATAATATTGATTCAATTTGACTGAATATGTTAATTGTTAACGCCAATTTAGCTCTACTAAACTTTAAAAAAAAAGTAAGTTTGTTGTCACGATTGCTTCTTAATATGAGGTGCTCTATCAGAAATTCAAATGATAATGATAAAATAACGAATCATAACTCACCTAGATTGCATCTGAGTAGGGTAAATAAACAATATGATGGTAAACTTTAACGTGGAATAATATAACTTAATCAATGTTATTAACTCAACCATTTATCAACACTAAGTTAGACCATCTCTAATGTAAATGTCAATAAAAATACTATAATAAGACAACAACGGCGTCTTTGCTATGATATTCTAGTTTTTACTCTGATGCACAATCCTATTTCGAATATTATGATTCTTTTTTGTTTATCATTATATAATAAGCTCTAGTAAAATATTTATTTACAAGTAACAATATTGTAATTATTGAATAAAAAAATGAATACATAAACCAACAATAAGATTTAAATGTTAAAATTTAGCACATTCTATATTTGGTGCTAAATTCGGCACCAAATATACATATATTAAATTTAGCATAAAAAATATTATTTATTTAGAGATTAAATTTCTTACTTGAAATTTAACATTAACATACAAATTTAATATTATATTGAAGATGCTCAAAATCATGAGTTTGCTATTTTGATTACTTGTCGAAGCATGTGAGACTCATGTGAAATCCACATTTGATCTACAAGTACCATTGAGATTGTGTCTAATTGAAAATAATTGAACCCATGATTGTCAATTTCATATTAAAAAAGGCACTTTAATACCTAATGTCTTTTATACTATTAAAAATGTACCTCGATTAGAAGATATAGTTTTAGTACCCTAAAACAAACGAGAGGGAAAAATAACTATCACAACTCCTTCCTCTCATACTAAGTACTTTAAGGCCATGTTTGATAGTTTGCATTTTATTATATTGTATAAGATGTGTTTGTGTTGTATTGTATTGCATTGCATTGTCATAATACAATATAGTGTTTAGTGTCATGATGTATTATATAAGGAGAGTTAAAATGTAAATTTTTAAAATTTTTAGGGTCAAAATGTAATTTTTTTAAAATTTTGGGGTCAAAATAAAAGTTTTGAAAAGTTTTGGGATAAAAAAATATAAGTTTTAAAGGATATGTTTGGTACCTTTATTGTATTATATTGTATAAGGTGTATAGTATTGTATGGTATTGATGTAATACAATATGGTATTTAGTGTCATGACGTATTGTAAAAGGGGTCAAAATATAAAATTTTTAAAAATTTAGGGTCAAAGCGTAATTTTTCAAAAGTTTCTAGGGTCAAAATATAATTTTTTAAAAGTTTTAGGTCAAAATGTAATTTTGTAAAAATTAAGGGGCCAAAATATAATTTTTAAAAATATAAATTTGCAGCCCCTCAATTTTAAAACAATTATAGGCTCTGACATGACTCTATGTTGGCCCGGCCCCAACTCTTGGTCTTGCCCAGCCCCAACATACATTATGGATCTGCTATAAAATAATATAATACGCCAAACATAATTCTATTCAATAATACTACATAGACTATATTAATTTATCATCCGTATTAGATTATACAATATGATTGTCACATCAGACATTGTATTAATATATAATAATACAATATGGTGCTCTAATACGATCAAATAAATATGCTCAAAACATTTTGGGGTTAAAATAAAAATTTATAAAAATTTTTGACGTCAAAATGTAATTTTATAAAAATTGAGGAGCCAAAATATAATTTTTAAGAATATAAATTTACATTGTGCTCTACTCCGACCCCCAGTTTGGCCTAATCCCGACATGAATCATGAATCCGCTATAAAATAATACAATACAATACGTAAAAAATGAACCGTATTCAATAATACAATATAAATCGTATATCATCCATATTAATGATAATATAATAATCATACAAAATATTATATTATTATATTATTATATAATACAATACTCTAATACGGTTAAATAAAAATACTCTAAAAAAAATTACAATCCATCATTTTCTTTACACTCTCCTTCCCTCTTAAAATGCCACTGAAAACTCATGTTAACTACTCACGGCTTACCAAACTGTATACAAATTAGAAACAATGATTGTTGTGGATTAGACCAATCAATGAAAAGGGCATAGCTCTTGTGGAACGTGGACGGTTGGGATATAAGTTTGGAAAAAGTGGTGATCACGTGCAAGATGCGTGATATGCAGTTGTATGTCTGGTCCAAATTCAGTTAAGAGAGGCGTTATTAGTTGCCTCGAATGAAATGGTTGTGTGGCGTTAACAATTAGCAAGACAGTACGGTCGTTCCGTCGCCTTTAACGACCTTTCAACGTTGACTTAGAAGCTCAGACCTTGACCAGTCCAATTTGCTACCTCCTTGACCAGTCCAAATTGTACTTGCATTCGCCAACTCCTTTTGATCTCTAAAATCTTTTAGACTTTTTTTATACGTTAACATATTAATAAATTAAATTTTTTATCTCTTAAATTTATATAAAATTACATAAAAATTAAAAAATATACATATTTAATAATTAAAAAAATATAACATACTAATATGCGAGACATACAAAATCATCTCCCAAACTTTTAAGCCATATTTAGAGTTGGTTTTGTTTTTCATGTTTTTTGAAAAAGACAAAATGAAAACGAGAGAGAAACGACATTTGACACAATTAAAGACAAAAAACAGAAATGAAAATAATTTTTTAGTTTAGTGTAAAATAATCATTTTTCATTTTTTATTTTCGTTTTCTCTTCTCTCGAGCACAGATTGAGAGAAAGACATTAATATATTTTTTATATTGAAAATAATATCTTCATAAAACCACCAAACATATTTTTAAAATAATTTCTGTCTGCGATTAAAAACATTTTCATTTTCATTTTTATACAAAAAAAAAGCATTTTAGAATGAGTTCTAAACACATCCTTAAGGTCTTATTTTTTTCCACCATTCAAGTCACTACTCAAATTTTATTGTTATAGTGTTTGTTCTCACAAAAATTTAAATTTAATTTTTTTACTATAATATTTTTTTCTCACATATATAACTCAAGTTAAACAAAATACTCCAAAGTTTTTAAAATATTAGTTTATGAACTTTTTTTTTTTAATAATTTTGAACCTTAACAATGAAATTGACAAATAATTTCTGCAATTTAACCAAAAAAAAAAATGTTTCATCGCACGATAACTTAATATTTTACAAAAATAATTACGCTACATGTAAAATATTCTCCTTATTATTATTAAGACCTGTCGAAAACTATAACATAATGCACTTTTGTAAAATTTTCAGTTATTATGCGATAGTGTTGTGATTATTTACATTAAATTTCAAAATCATTTCTCAACTTTGATGTTTAGGACCAAAGTTGTCTAAAATTGAAAGTTAAAAGACTAATATTTTAAAATTAAAAGTTTAGGAATCAAATTATCACTATACTCAAAGTTCAAGACTAACAGTGAAAATAATTTTTTTTATTCAATCTTCAAATATTATTAAAATAAAGAATTGTATCTCAGTACCTTATGTCTTATTGAAATAGTTGATTGATACTTCAGTTTTAGATACTACCAAAGGAAGAATTAAACAGACCCCTTTAACTACAACATTTTACGTTAACATTGTTTAACCCTAATTTTGTTAACTTGTAAATATATAAGCAGTATCAGTCGCTGATCTATTTGTTGCATTTATTTTAGCCTTTCATAATGTTATTGTTTCGCCATTAGAATGCAAGTTATAATTGTGAATGCTCAACAATCACTTATCATCAGTTTTACTGACTAAATAAGGGTAAAACGTGGGTCCCGTTCACTTCATTGATTCGAGTTTAAAATTTGAGTTTTGTTACAGTAAAAAGTTCTAAAAAACAGTCACATCTAACTTTTTTGTTACAGTAAAAAACTCTCACATAAAATCACATCTTAACTCGAATCAACGAAGTACACGAGGGTCATCTTCTAATGCAAGAAGATGTATTTTCATAAATTTGAAAATATTTAATGCTCAAACTATACTTTTCCATTAGGTTTGACTAACGGAGGAGGTGTCTATAATTCTTCTGATATATTTATGGGTTATTGGCGTAAATGGTGTCTATAATTTATAAAAACTAGAAAAGGTCATTCGCAATTTCAAACATGATATAACTATATTATAAGAAAACAACAATAATAAAATGAGTTTGGATTGTAAGTTTAATATATGGACCATTAACGGGTTTGACACAAATATAAGTAAGTTGGATTCGTGCTAATCTCCCTAACACGTTTACATATTTAATTATAAGGCGTCTTAAATGTGCCAACACGACACGAATTTGTTTGTATATGGCAATTATATAAAAATAAATAAAATTTGCATTAAATAATATTTTTTTTTTAAACCAGGTTGAAGTAAATAGTGTATTTTAAAATGTTTTAAAAATAAATAGTATATTTATCAGTAAACAATTTATTTACCCCTAACAATAAATTATTTACTGAAATAAATCATCTACTCCTATAAATCATTACTGAATAAATATTTACTCAAATACGTAAAACCTATTTTTCACTTCAAATACGTTGCAAAGAATGTTATTTGCCTTTTTCCTCTCAAAAATAAACTTAAATATTAAAACATACAATATATAAAAGACACTACAAACTTGTTATCATATGCTTGCTTATTTTAGCTTATAGTTAACATTTAGAAGTTAATTAATGTTAGTTTTAAATATAAATATTTACATTTTCCACCATTCCTATTAATTGGGTAATAAACAAGTTGTTCTCATGTCAGCCTATTACGATTCGTTTAATAAATATGTTCTTATGTCGTACTGTGTTACATATATAATAAACATTACGTGTCTATGTTTGACTTTCTGACATGTTTAGTAATTGTTTCGTACTCATGGAGAGAGAGTGAGAGGGGATCGACGGAGAGAGAAACAAAATGGGGAGAGAGAGGAGGAAGTCTGGAGATAAAGGGTTGTAGAAAGAAAAATGAGGTTGAGAAGAAAATATAAAAGCCCTATATGTAAAGGTAAAATTGGTAAAGTTTAAAATTAAAACAACTATAAGGTTTGTTTAGTTCGTTGATTCGAGTTTTTAATTTGAGTTGAGATGTTAATTTATTTGAGAGTTTTTTACTGTAGTAAAAAAGTTAGATGTGACTGTTTTTGATAGTTTTTTATTGTAACAAAACTCAAATTTTAAACTCGAATTAGTAAAATGAACGAGACTATAGTATATTAATTTTCTTTTGTAAATGAACTATATATTTACTTCCAAAGTTTATTTTATTTATTTATTTATTTATTTTTGCTAATCGTATTTACTTCCAAAGATATTAGCAACTATTCTATTTACTACAATTCTTTCTATTATTTTATTCAATCCCCAATATTTGTTCAGGCCTTGGCCGGATTAATGTCTCGTACTAAACTACGGTAAACAAAAAAGATTCTCACAATAGTTTGTTAGTCGTTCGTTACATTGACTTGAGAACGATAAGTAAAGTAATTTAGTCGTGAAGATTTAGGGTCTATTTATTTATTAAATAAAGATTTTTTTAGTTAATATTTAGAACCACACATTAAGAGGGTTCGATAAAATAACAAAATAATCGAATATTCTAATAAGCAATGGACATATTCTGAAAAAAGTTACATTTATCAGATTGGTTATTAACTGACGGATTTAAGAGAATTCCTAAAATCTTAATATTAGTAAACAACTCTTAGTGCATAATATTATTTTTGATGTGTAACTTTAGTAGAATTGTTGGGTAGATGAAATTATCTATTGTTAATTTATTACTATATCCCTTTATCTATATTTTACATTATAAATATAAGCCACAAATCTTAAAATTTTTTCTGTTATTTAAATTAAACACGTTCAACAAATTTTATAGTAAAAAAATTTTGTTTGTATTTGTATATAGTTTTAATAGGACTGATAAAATTCTTTTGGTACTTTATATTATATCAAAACATGAGTTTAGTATTTTTTTTATAATAATATTAAAATGATATCTCAATGTTTTAGAAAGCATTTTTTTAGTACCTTAAAGACATAAAATGTCATTACTTCCTTCTATTTAATTTGCTCCAAAAGTAAATTTTATAAAATGTATTAAAAAGATTTTTTAAAAATAATAAATAAAAAATAAAAAACCTCATCCATATTTCTCAAATCACCAAATTATGCCGTTGCCACCCCACTTCCGTCCAAAATATTGATGGAATAAGGGTGAGGGAAGAAAGTCCAAAAAATTTAAAAAACATTGATGGAATAAGGGTAAAAACGGAGAAAGGGGGTTGGAGAGGTTTACATGAGCACAACATATACATTTTAACGGTGATTGAAGTAAAGCAAAAACGAGAGAAAAGAAACGACGAAGCCGGAAAACGAAAATAAAAAATTTATCCTATAAAGTTATGAATTAATCAGAGGCTTTCTTTTCTTGGTTTTAATTGCGGTTTGTTTGCCTATTGTTTTTGGGGTTGTTCTCAACTTTTTTTTTTTCTATTTTTATTTTTTGAATGTTTTAAAATATTTCCATTTTCCTTTTTAAAATGCGTAGTATGTAATTAATTTAGTAGAAAGATGGAAAAGATATTTTACGTTTCAAAAATGATTTCAAGTATTGAAAAGATGTTTTATTAATGTGAAAGTATTATTTCAATATTATCAAAAAGGATATCAAATATGTATTTTCATATAACATAGGGTACTGACATAATTTTTATATCTTTTAAATAAAAATTTTATAAAATCAAGTCAATTTAGGTCATTGATTTAGGTCGTGTTCATGTTGTATTAATATATTACATTTTATATTGCCAGTTCTTGACACTATTTATAATTTTATAAATAACTTTTGAACCATATGGGGAAATAATAAACTGCTCAGCTCCCTCAAAATGGGTTTTAAGAAGTGGGTGGTTATTTTTAAGCAAATTGCCCATTTTTTTTTTAAAAAAAAAAATTAGAGGATAAATTGATACAAAATCAATAATTTAATAAATATTTATAAAATTATAATAATTATGAATTATTTTAAACAATTCTATAAAAAAGTTATTGACTCTGTTAGTCCATGAACTTTGAGTATAATGGCATTTTGATCTCTAAATTTTTAGTTTTAACATATTAGTCTTTACACTTTTAATTTTTGACAGCTTTAGTTCTTGGCGCTAAAATCAATGAATAATTTTTAAAATTAAATGTAGATAGTCACATCTTTATTATATAACAATTAAAAACTTTACATAAATAATTACAATAAGTGAGAATATTACAGTTTTCAATAGATTTTAATAAAAAGGAGAAAATTTGCATATACATAAGTTTTTTTCCCTAAAATTTTAAGTTATTAGAGGGACTAAAACTTAAAAAAAAAAGTGCAGCATCTAATATGTCCAAATTAAATGTACAGAGACGCCCTGTTTACTTCACTAATTTGAGTTTAGAATTTAAATTTTATTACAGTAAAAAATTTTAAAAAATAATCATATCTAATTTTTTTATTACAGTAAAAAATTTTCCCATAAAATCACATCTCAACTCAAAATATAAACTCAAATCAATAAAATAAACATATCCTTAATATTATTATACTCAAAAGTGCAAGACTAATCGAGAGCTTGTTAAGAGGGGAAAAAAAATTAATTTGAGGGGAATTTATTAGATTAATTAAAAAAAAAAAACACAGGAGAAAAGAAAATATTTTGCTTTTTCCCCAAAATTTTATTAATTTATTTAATTTTGATATTTCTTTTTCTTATCTTAAGAAAATCTTATTTTATATTTTTAAGTCCCTTCATTGTCTTGCTGTCACACTCACTTCCTGGCAATGTGTCGTCAGATTCAAATTAAGGCATATTTGAAATTAAAAAAAAATAAGGAAAAAAAAGGGAAAAGGAAAAAGGGGTTGGTTCGTTCGCGTAAGCCTCGCGTTGGCACAGCAAAACAGTAGTAGCGGCGATCTTTCTCATTTCGTCGTCTGCTAATAAAAGCCAATTTCCCCTTTCTTTTACAAATTCAATTCATCTTACTTCTATTCTATTCTCCGTGTTGAACTCGCGTACACATACATAAAAATAATACCCAAAAGCCCAGAAAGAACAGAATATTAAGAAAAAGAAAAACAAATCACAAAAAAAAAAAACCCCTTTTTATTCATTCTCGTTTTTTGTTTTTTGATTTGTCAAAACAAACCCAACCCTCTTCTTGTTTTGTACATCCAAGACCCTTTTCTCGGTTTCGTCTTTAAAATCGCTTGGTGGGCTTTGATCAGATCTCCGGTTATAATTCTTTTCTGGGTCGAAGAGATTGTTGAATTTTTTAGTCTTTTTTTAATTGGTGGAAAATATTTTTGATTGGGCAAATTTGTGTGATGAGCGATGTTGACCTTGAAAAGAGTTTGGTTGTGAAGTAATATGGAAGTGGTGGTTACACACAGAATAGAAGAAGAACAAGAATAAGATGACGTTTTACATTGGTCGCGAGTCGTCAAAGGTTTGTACCTTTTTTTTTTTTTTTTTTTTTTTTTTTTTTTGGGTTTGTCTTATAACTATGTTTGCATTGATGGGTTGGAATAAAGATCTTCTTTTTCCTGCTTTTTTGTGCTTATGATGATTTGGGTTATTTATTATTTGTTTTGGTGTGAAGCTATGGAAGAGAATTTGTGCAGAGACAACCACAGAGCTCAATCTTCTTGCCGAGAATTGGAAATATCTGTTAGCGGGAGTTGTTTGTCAGGTTTCCCATTTTGATGCATCGCTCAAGAAATATTTTCATCTATTTTTATTGTTTTTCTTTTGGGAAAATTTTGTTTGTTAAGAAGTTGGAAAGTCTTGTTTGTGAGATTTTGATCAGAAGAAAAGAAAAAAAAGAAATGATTTGAGTTGTGGTTGGACAGTTGTTACACTTAACATTTTTGTTTTAAGTTCTGGGTTTGGGTTTGATGAGGGATTACATGATGTGCAGGCCTGGTCAATTACATATATATATAAATTGTAGGCTTTTCTTTTCATCTTGAAAATTTTAAAGTATGAACTGGTAAAAGGTTGCTTTCACGTTTGTTGGGAGAAGATTTTGTCCCAAATGATTGTTCTTGCACATTCTAGATTCCCGTTTTTAATTTACCTTCCCACTTGGAATCTGATAAAATGTTGATTGATTTGACATTTCATAGATTTTCCCATCTTTTTCTTATTTGAATTGGTTCCGGCAATTCATTGCTTCCATAGTCCAGTGTTCGCTTAGTTTTTATGATATCTCATATCTGTTTATTATTAAAAATGCCTTGCATTTTATACATTAATATTTATTTTGTCTTTTAAAGGGTTTGTGTATAATGTTCTATCATCTTACTTTGCCTGTTGCTAAAATGTTGTGCAAGTCTTAAAGTTAAACGTTGATCTTTTTTCACCCACAGTATATACATGGTTTGGCTGCTCGAGGAGTTCATTACATACATCGACCGGGTCCAACACTCCAGGACGTTGGCTTCATGCTTCTTCCGGTATGTATCGATTTGTTATCCTTTTGCTTTGTCTTTCGTTCTGAGTAGTTTTTCTGCTCACTGTTGATCTTATAAATATGACAATGCCTTCTTACCTTTAATTTTTGAGCCATAATAGGAGCTTGGGCAAGACAAAGCTTATATCAGTGAGACCTTGTTCACCTTTATCTTTGTATCTTTTTTCTTGGTAAGGTTTATTCTCTTGTCTTCGTTAATTTTACTTTTGGTTTCATTTTCTCTATTTATCTGTTACCACCACTCCATAGTATTTTGTACTTAAGCTACTCTTTTCATGAATTTTGATGATCCCGTGTCATTTGAGAGTGCCATTACAAAACTTTACACTTTAGTTAATCGTTTGGCTAATTTAATGCATGTTTGTTGCAGTGGACTTTCCATCCTTTCATTTTCAAGAGCAAGAAGATCTACACAGTTCTAGTATGGTGCAGGGTTCTGGCATTTTTAGTTGTAAGTGATGACTTTTAATTATTTTTAACCATTATATTATGTTCTGGATTATTATTATTATTTTTATTTGTATAGTTTAGTAATCTGTCGTTTTGGCTTATATTATGATGGTTGAAGAGAAAATTGGTAAGATTGGGAAGTATGATCAGTGGGAAAATGTGTGAAGTTGTGTCTCATTTAGAAATTAGAAAATGCCAGTTTAGTTTTTAACTTTCTTTTTTATGACTGGAATTATTTTTACACCTAATTCTTCAAGGAAGCAGCATGCATATTAGAGCGGAATATCCCACTATGCTTATATGTGTGTGTGTGTGTGTGTGTGTGTGTATACATATATATGTAAATATGTATACATACATATATATATATATATATATATATATATATATCTTGTTCATTGCTTCCTCTGTTGGGTCAAGTTTTTTTTATGTTTTGTTTGTTTTGAATGGGTATTTTAGTTCGTGAAAACTATTGAGCTCTCTGGATGTTTCTCTCATTAAACATTATCATATTAGCAGAATCAATCCTCAAAATTTTCTCTCAGTGTCTTTATTTTTCTGCCACAGGCTTCTCAGTTCCTCCGGATAATCACATTCTATTCTACCCAGCTTCCTGGTCCAAATTACCATTGCCGTGAGGTATATTTTTTATATATAATATTATAATCTTGCGAGGTGGAATGTTGTTTTCTTTTTATTTAATTCTTTTGATAATTGAGAAAATTATTTTGACCCTTTATGAGATTTAGGAACAAAAGAATAATAAAAAGCTAAGAATGTGTTCTGCCGTACAGGGTTCAAAGCTTGCCACGCTGCCTCCTCCAAAGAGTGTTCTTGAGGTCCTCTTGATAAACTGTGAGTGATCTTTGTTTACCCCAGCTTTTTAGCTTTTTTGCCTGGTTTACTACATTTTGTGCTTATTTTTTATTTTCACTTGTGCAGTTCCTCGTGGCGTTATATATGGTTGTGGTGATTTGATTTTTTCATCACACATGATCTTTACTCTTGTCTTTGTGCGCACGTACCAGAAGTACGGCACTCGCAGGTATTGCATTGGGTTTTCATCCGGCATGGTATGATCAATGCCTATTCCAAAACTGCTATGTAACTGAATATAACCTCACTAGATGGAGCTTCTTCTGTCTGATCTTGAATTCTACTCTTTTTTGTTTGTTTGTTTTTTTTTTGTTTTGTTTTTTTGTTTTTCCCACTAATGGATCTTGAATTCTGCTTCATTGCAGGAGTATAAAGCAGCTTTCTTGGTTGCTTGCCATCATCCAGAGTTTCTTGATTGTGGCGTCGCGCAAGCATTACACCGTTGATGTTGTTGTCGCTTGGTATGGCCGATGTCTTTGGTCAAAACATTTATATCTGCAGAAGGATCTTTTCTATTTATTTATATGTTTCTCTTCCTCACCTGCAATCAGGCAGGGTCACCTGCAAGGAAAATGAAAAGAAAATGAAGATAATGAGCTCTTTGCCCTTCTTTTGTTTCTCGCCCCTGATTGCTTATTCATTTACACAATATGATTTCCTGCAGGTATACCGTCAATTTTGTGGTATTCTTTATTGACAAGAAGTTTGCAGGTGAGGATGTTTTGTTTGTGTTTTATTATTATTATAATTTTTTTGAAGCGTTAGCCGTTATCGAGCAGCTTTACTGACACTATTTCATGTTTCCCGTAGACTTACCTGATCGGAGCAATGGAATTGGGTCTCTCTTGCTACCGGTTACTAACAAAGAGAAGGATGGAAGGACCAAAGAAGAGACTCACAAGCTCTTGAATGGGAACTCAGGAGACCCTGCTGATAGGGTAAGTTGGATCGTTCACTGATGCGGAAAACCTTTTCTGCATTGATGTAACTAACATTTATTTCTGCCTTTGTTTGCGCAGAGGCAGAGAACTCAAGTCAATGGCAAGAATCTGGAAGATGGAAACACAGTCCATGTTGATGGTGCAATGAATGGTGCGTAGACGGAATTAAAGATGGGGTTTTTGCTGCTGCTGGAAACAATACGAGCTTCTTGTTTGAAACTTAAAATTAAGTGGACATTTGTACCGGGCTCCTATGTTGGAGTGGACACATGATTTGTATTCAAGTGGCAATGGAATCTGGGTTATGATTTTTTTTTTTTTTAATTTGCTCTCCTGTTTCAATCTCTTGCATTTAGTTGGTGTATTTATATCATGATTTAAATTATAATTCATGGTTCGTTATAAAATTTTTTCTCATAAAAAATACATGTAAATCAAAATAGTTTTGAATCATAGTTTTGACTTATGATTTTGAATTTATGCATTAAACGTTCACTCGTTTATATGATTTAAATTTATATCGCAACTCGGCATGGACACTGGTAAATACATTTCAATACTCGGTTACAATATTTCCTCAACCACAACCCATAGTATTGTTGCCACAAGCTCTGTCGGTAGCTGCAGTTTCAAACTTCCCTACCACAAAATAGAAGAAAGAAAGCATTACCAAGTGAAATCGTTGATCCAAATAGCACAGTGGTAAATGGGAAACCATTATAAAGTTGGGAAACTTTTAAGGTAGGGACTGCTATTTTATCTTATCAGTAAGAAGTAAGACTGCTATTTTATCTTATCAGTAAGAAGTAAGAACTATGTTTTAGTTGTTGGGTAATCTTTAACTGTCATATATTTATGAGGAGCAGTTTTGTATTATTACATCTCAATTTTATATTGCACGTCATAAATTTTTAATGTAAACACTTATAAATGGACTTTTTGAAAAATTAATCTAACAATAAAAACAATATTCCTACAGTAAGGTTTGTCTAAAAAGTCACGAAAGTGTAGTGATGCATTTTAATTCAGATGCTCAAAACGTGACCAAATGGTTCCTGCATTTATCTGCGACTTCATAAAACATGAACATTAAGTGTGTTTAGAGAGTGTATATTTTTTCACATGAAATACGTTTGATTAAATTTGACCAGAAGTAGATTACCAAAAAAAAAAAGATCAAAAGTAGTGGTTATGGCAGAGCACGTGATGTTTGTTGTGATGGTTGTGGTTATATTGGTTTGAGTTAGTGCTTCTTGTCTGTGTTAACCCATTGTGGTGTGAACAATTATCTCGTCTTTAGTTCCATTTACATGCAAAACAACGCATTCGTATTTCATTGAGAAGGAAAGGATCATGTTTAACAATCAACACGAACTCTCACGTCACATTCATCTTCTTTTCTAGTAGAGGGATTTAAATTATATATATATATATATATATATATATATGAAGGCGGATCTTGGCAGCGTGGGAGTGCTTGCGTTTACACCCAGAGTCTAAAGTTTGAATCCCAAAAACGGTCTCTTCTTTGGGGAGTAAAGCCGCGAATATATAAGATTGAGATCTTGTTCACTTCGCAGATTTGAGTTTTTAATTCGAGTTGAGATGTGATATTTTCTTAGAGCTTTTCACTGTAGCAGAAAAAGTTAGATGCGATATTTTCTGAGAGTTTTTTACTGTAAAAACTTAAAACTGAAAACTCGAATTGGTGAAATGAACGATTTATGAGTTTTCTCCCGAGTCTGTCATAGTACGAGAACCTCTTTGATACTGAGGCCCACCTTTTTTATATAAATATATATGTATACAGGTTTCGTTAATTGTGACCGACTTGTGTCACCGACTTTGTTTGTTAATTGCGATTAGAGGAGATATATTCGAGCAAATATTATGAACGTGCACCCACGTGACATGATGGACCAATTTTGGAACTATTAAATTAGATCGGAGTTCCTAGTGTAATTTCTACTATGTATGTGCGTCTGTAAGATATTGCGTTGTTTGGTTTGACCTATGTTATGCAAATTGCAATACGATACACAAGTCTCATATTAACGTGTCTTGTTTCTTGTGATTTGATAAAAGTTAGTACTAACCATAACCTTAGACATTGGATTTATACAAAATTAATTTCGAGAGAAAGAACATGAACTTAGTTATTTAGGCCAAATTTCAAACAAGATTGATAAATGCTAGATATTAGATGTTTTTTTTTTCCCCAAAGGAAAAAGATCATTGATGTCATTATTCTCTTTTAACATTTTGAAAATGTTACAATTCACTAATGAAACGGAAAAATATTAGAGTCATACTTGAATGATGGGCTTAATGTTCACTCATGCCGCTACACACCAACGCCGCACAACATATGGACAGATAAAGAGTCTTAAATTGGGGATGGTAGGGATTTTGCGTGCTATCTCAAGAAGAGGGGAAAGAAAAAATAGTATTACTCGAGTAGGTCATATGTAATCATAATTAGTATTGTTAAGACCACTTAAACCAAAAGGGACTCTTAGATCATATCAAACATACAAGACCAGGTAAATTTGAAGGGAAACTCATCAAAATAAATCCCAAACATCATTACAACAAAAGGAACATCAAAATATATCCATCTTCATCCTCTTATTACTTTATTTTTTTTATCTCAAATCCATTTTCAAAGAGATGGGTTGTATCATAGCTATTTTCGCTTGCATTCCCTTGTGGGCTTTATGCTAATTGGCTCACAACAGAGCAGGGAGGAACAAGACCAATATTTATTTGGGTTCATCATCTTATGGGACAGGGGGAAGAGTGCAGGAGGGGCCCACTTGTGGGTGTGACCAAAAAAGCAGTTTGGCGCAATTTAAGCTGGAAAGTTGGTCAATAAAGAGAAGAAAAGAAAAGAAGAGAATGGAGAATGAGAAAACGTTTTGTGTGTCTGATATTTTGGAGTGTGAAATATCATAATTGAGGCATGTCTTGAAAACTTTTTGGTTCTCGAAATGCTCTGCCTTTTCCCTGTAAAGGGGTCCTCAAGTCCCCTGCGTGGGTGGTACCAATAATAGTTCCATCTGTCAGACAAGGCTTGCTCTTTTGCCTCCCGCTTTTGTACTCTTTGGGGAATGATCATTCATCTTCAGTGTGGGTCATCAATCAAGTATGCCCAAATTTCGGCCATTATTAGACAACATAATCCATATTTGTTAAAGTTTGGTTTTTTTTTTTTTTTTTGGTATACACAAGGATAAACTCATGCAATGCAACAGGACAGATGGACCACAAGAGTGGCCACAAGAACTTTCAGGAAGAGGAACTTTCAAGAGGAGGAGACGTAATAGACCCATCTGAGTTAAAAGACTCTTTTAGTTTGATGATTTTAATTTTTAATTTGAGTTAAAATGTGATTTTATGTGAGAATTTTTTATTATAATAAAAAAGTTAGATATGACTATTTATAAGAATTTTTTACTGTAACAAAACTCGAATTAACGAAATGAATATAACTAAAGTTTGATTTGGTACATTGCTATTACATACTAATTAACTTTGATCAATATTTTTCTTTATATAGGGAAAATGCAGCAAATGACATATTTTTTATAAACATTTGAAGCATATAGCATATTTTTAAACGTTAGTAAAATTATAGCATATTTTAAATCTCCTTAATGAAACAAAATGTTCTTTTCCAAATTTACCATTTTTTAGGGTTTTGTTTTGAATTTATCCTTACACAACCCCACTAGCTAGAGGTGAAATTCAGCTCGATAGGGTTGGTTTTTGAATTTATTTAGGCCGGCCCGTAATAATCAGCATGAGAAAATGCTAGGCCGCAACATGTGAATTAATCCCAAAACTAGTATACCATTCGGCTATCTTGGGTAATCTCGGGTCGGCCGGGTTATTTCGGGTAAACTAACTCCAAATTTGCTTATTTCAACCTTATTTGATGCTTTTTCACCTGTAAACCAACTCCAAATTGGGTGATTTTTTGTTGAATTGCTGCTTTTGTATGGGTAAACTATGGGAAAGAATGGTATTCTGGATTAGCGGAGACCAAATGTTCTCGCCTTCTCACTTTTTTAACACGCAGAGGGTTATTTCGACCGGATAGGATTACACGGGGTTTTTGGAGCTTAGGCCCTCGACCCTACCTGCCCATTGCGGGTTGGGCTAATTATCAACCGAAAAAAAACCCTATATTTTCTGATAAGATCGGGTTAGGTAAATCAGGTTAGTCGGGTTCGGGGGTGATTGCAATGGTCGGTCTAGCAACTAATCAACAAGAAGAAGTATTGAAGAACCTTGTATATTAATATATTGGCTACGACGTAAAGTCTATTACTTTACAACTTCACTCAATTCTCGCCCATCTCTTCATTTTTATTACATTCCCTCCTTTTTTCCTCACCCCACTATGAAATCCTCCCTCTTGGTAACCTCTTCTCACGCCTCCCAAGAGCATCCTCCCTCTCCTCCAAATTTCCCCCACCCGTGGTTGTTATAACGTCCTCCACCTCGGATGATCTTCTCTGTCTTGATGTTGGCCTTCTCTCCTGATCTCTCTTTTCCCCGTTGGATTCTTTCATAACAATACTCTTTCACCCTTGTCCTCATTCGCGAACAGATTTCTAGTTTCCTGAGATCTTCCCATGTAGCATCCTCCCGAGGTAGCCCTTCCCATTGTACCAAGGCTTGATCCACCTTCATCATCCCAATCCGGCAACACAAAATCGAAGGAGCATGGCACCACAACCTTTGAAAACTCCTCGTTCTTTGCACAAGTAATAAAGTGTACAAAAGTAAAATCATCATCCCATGATGATTGTGTTTAGCTTTGCCTATTAATTAACTCCTAGGATTGTTTTCGGTAACTAAAAGAAAATAAAAATGCAAGAATTGGAATAATTGAGCTAGGACTTCCTAATTTCCCTTGATTGCAAAATGCTAAAGCTATCTAAATCTCTGTCTACACGATTGATAATGTTAACCAAACTCAAGTTTGTGCATAAAGTTCTTCCGAATTAATTATGACTATAACTCCTCAAACCAATTTTCATCATATTCCTATGTGAATCTAGTTCATGGAATTCCAATTTCAAGTTTGGGTTTATTAGGTTATACAAGGTAAACGATATATTCCTATACCTTCTACAAATCAATATATTCCTATATTGAACATGCATCATTCATGTAAAGTCCAACCTAAATTAATTTTTCCAAATCAATCTAAGTCTAGTTCTACATTTGATTTCCATCAAAAATAGAAATTAAGCAAGTAAATACACATGAATGAACAAGCACAAAAATACCTTAGACAATCCAAAAGCAAAAACTAAAACATCACAATCTTAGTTCCACTAGGAGCCTAGCTCAAAAATTAACTTAACATCAAGGGTTTCATCATTTTTAGAGATTACAAAAATAAAGAGAATAAAGATAGGAAAGAAATCACCAAATGGAGGTGTCACAAACTCCAAAACCTCTTCCTAAAATCTTCATCTTCCTCCTTCTTGAAGCTCCAAAATAAATTCCCCCTCAATAATTTATGGAAAATGAAACCTAAATCTAATAAAATAAAAATATTTGTTTTAGGATTTTCTTGAAAAATTGGCTGAAAAGCCTTATTACATGCTTTGCTCCTTTCCCTCTTGTTCTCTGTGGCTGCTCGTGTGAGGGCTGGAAGAAATGCTCATCACCTCCCCAATTGCCTTTAATTCCACGCAAAAAGGAGAGAAGAAACCTAACAAGTGGCGCTATCTGGATTGGGAGCAAACAATAGTGGGAGACAATTCTTGATATGATAAATGGCTGGAGCAAACATTTGTCTTATTTTTAAAACTCATGGATTTTTTTCACAAATGCATCTTTATTTATCCGTTGGTGTTAATCCGATATGATATTTATTTTTCTAAATCCAGTTGGGCTTTGCTTGGTCCGAATTCTTTTTTCAGTTTCTGATTTGTTTCTTTAGATTTTGACCCCATTTGTAGCTCAAAAGTTTGCAATTATAGCCCACCTGTCACCAAATTCATTACATAAATGAGGAAACTAATTATTTTGAAAGGAAACTAAATAAAAATAAAATAAAATAACATAGAAATACCTAAAACCAACTAATAAATAAAATTAATTCCAAATAAAATAACATGAAATAAAAATAAGGTAAAAATATTAAAAACTAAATAAATTCTCAAGAACAAGCATACTTTTAATCCACAAAGAGGTTAAATAACTCCATTTCATGGAGTTATCGACAACTCTATGTAGCGTCGAAGGAATGGAGACATGGAACACCGGGTGCAACTTTAGATGTTGGGGCGTGTCCAAACGGTAAGCCACGACGCCTATCCTCCTTGGGACCCCTCGAATGGGCCAAAGTATCGTGCACCCAATTTCGATTTTGGAGCCGTAAGGACAATTGTCGGTATGGTTGCAAACCGCGACCAAAACAAGGTCGCCCACCTCGAAAACACGCCCCGTCGATGGCGATATTTTCAATCTTCATCCGGTTTTGAGCAAATAAGGAGGTTGGTTTTTAATATTTATTAGCAGCTCATCCCGGTCACGCAATATGTCCATATTTTCCAATTTTGATGTTACAATGTTAAAGCAATGTGTTAGAACCATAAACCGCTTGAAATGGTGTCTTTTTGAAAAGTATGATATTTACTAATGGCAAATAATAACCATTAGGGTAAATACATTATTTACATCTCCAAACACTTAAATGCCTCCGCTTGAACAATGGTAGGATCTTGAGTGTCGACCCCAACAAAAAATTTTTTTCCAAAACCGTTAAAATGATATTTAGTAGTAAAATGCCATGGTTTGTCTTTAACGAAAAATAAATGGCACTAGTTCAGGTAAATACAAGGGATTAAAGTGGGCTACAAGAAAATGATCCACCACTACTAGAGGCTTTTTTCCTTAGGATAAATAATGAAGTCCATTTATTAAATTTGTAAATAACAGTTATTTAACAACCCCGTAAAGGTTACTTGGAGAAATTCATTCGCCGGCA
This sequence comes from Morus alba, assembly GCA_012066045.3. Taxonomy (NCBI): domain Eukaryota; kingdom Viridiplantae; phylum Streptophyta; class Magnoliopsida; order Rosales; family Moraceae; genus Morus; species Morus alba. The sequence goes on from CP050235.2 coordinate 1,987,709, forward strand.
TACATCACAAGAAAAAATATCGTTGGACTTCCTTCCTCATGGCCGGTTAAAATGTCTTCAATCGTTTAAATGTGATCACCCGATATTGGCCTCCAATGGGAGTTTCATGGTTCTCCAGTTGGTCATGGTGGATTTGACTATAATCTACTTATTTTTAAAAATATGCTATAATTTACTATTTTTTAAAAAATAGATATTTAGGAGGGACATGTGAGGTGGAAAAGAAGGTATTGAGGTATTTTTGGGTTTTTAGTAATATTTTAAACTTAAAATTTTAAATTATGCTATAATCTACTAATTTCTAACAAATGTTATAATTTACTAATCACCTTACTAATTATGTAATATCCCTCTTTATCTTTAAAATATCAGCGGTTTGTAGCTATATAACATCTTCTACAAAAATAAGAAGGGGGTAATGCAAGTATGGGTGAATTGCTTGTTTATGAAACAAAAATTGTCCATCCTTGCAAATGGCAACTCTTTGATAATAGAAATAGAATAATGCTAAGACATTACCATTTTAATCCTTTGTTTTCCATTTAGTAATTTTGAGTTCTCATTCTTTTTATTGAAAGGTGTTTAAAAATTTCCACATTCATAAATTGCCAACCACCGATAATTGAATAACAACTAGAATGAACTTAGTAATGGTTTAAAAATGTTATTCATTAGTGTTAGTGTTCCTGACAACTCATCTTGATACTCAATCTAATGGAAAAGTATCATCACATGTCGCAGTTGTTTGATGGTAACCGCAAAATCCAATTTCAAAAAAGTGGCCCCCGTAACTCATTAAGCAACTTCTAGGATTAATCTAAAATCCGTACAAAATGTTCTCGATCTTTTTTTACTAAATTTTACTTTAGTCTTTAATATTTAAAATATTTTCAAATCTGATCCCGATCTAAGGGAATTTAGTATTTAAATTTATTTTTAATTTAAATTATGATTCATGGTCCCAAACTATAATAATTTTTTTCTATAAAAATACACGTAAACCATAAAAATAATTATAATCACATAATTTTAAAGCATGTATTCCACTCTTGAGTTTTTTTATTTTGATCATTGATGGTCAATTAGTTGGTTTTAAAAAAAGGCTTGCAAGAGTTGTGCATTGGTGGGTATGGGATTCCTTGCGCTTAAAAATGAAGTAATAAATTTCTTTGAACCCCTAATGACCTATTAAAGAAAACCAAATGAAATATACCACAAACAAAATACGAACTTTATAGTTTATACCAAACCCTTCTCTACTGTATCAAGATAGATCCGGATCAATTTTAGAATGTCTTAAAAGATCAAAGTAATAACATGATATACAGTTCGAGAAATTTTCTTGAGATTAATCCTAAATTCATTTTTTCTTTTTGAAGACTTATTTGGTAGTCACCATCTGTCATCCTTCCACAAGAAGAAATCTTTTTGCAGCAAATGCGGTTAGCAGTTATATTTTTCAGCTTTTCAATGATTGGGTGTCATCAATTAGCTTTTCCATGATTTTGCTGGCTGAATTTAAATACTCAAATATCATTATGCCTGCTCATTAACAAGCAAAGGCTGTGCCCAAAACGTCAGGACTATTAATATAGGTCAAGACGCCGGATTAAACAGGATCAAATGATGTTTAAAAATGATACTCGGTTCGAGAAATTTTAACTGAGTTAGGATTGAGAAAAAAAAAATTGAGTTAGTATTGTGTTGATTTGAAATTGACATGAAAAATAGATGGTAAGATAATTAATTTTTGCGCTTTTATGTTAAGAATTGCTCGCTTATCCACTCCAAATACGAAAAATTCAACTCGTAAAAATTAAAAACAACATATATTTTTCATTACATATTTTAGATTTTATTATGAACTTGTGATATCATGATAGTTATACTCCGGGGTTGTCGCTGCGATCTTATACTATTTGTTCAATTTGCTTAATTTTATTCAATGGATGTTATTGTATTTTATTGTGTCATGAATTTTATCCAGTTATTTTTTGCTAATTTTTATGTAAAAAAAATTGCAAATAAAAATCAACAAGAAGAAGTATTGAAGAACCTTGTATATTAATATATTGGCTACGACGTAAAGTCTATTACACTGAAGGAAAAATTAAGAAACCAGGAAATGGGGGAAGGAGAAGGAATACAACTTCACTCAATTCTCGCATAACCATCTCTCGCCCTCTCTACCCTTTTTATTACATTCCCTCCTGCCTTTTTCCTCACCCCACTATGAAATCCTCTAACCTCTTCGGTAACCTCTTCTCACGCCTCCCAAGAGCATTCTCTCTCTCCTCCAGCTTCCCACCCGAGGTTGTTATAACGTCCTCTACCTCAGATGCCAGCGTGGCATTCTCTGTCAGCTCCATGTTGGCCTTCTCTCCTGCATCTCTGTTTTCCACGTTGGATTCTTTCATAACAGTGATTCCTTACACCCCTACCCCCAGCCGCCTTACTCTCTTTCCCTCTCTCTCTCCCCGCCATTGTTCATTCAATCACTTCTCTCTCTCTCTCTCGTCATGCTATCTCCATCCTAGTGCCGCCAGACATCGGGATTGTCACGTCGTGGTGGATTTCACTCACGATCTCTAGTCCCGATCTCCAGTAGCGACTCTGATCTCTCTCTCTTTCTCTCCCCGGCCAATCTCTTTTACCCCATCACTCTCCGATTCGCGAACAGATTTCTAGTTGTAGACGACGTGATCTCCCAGATCATGTGAACACCTTCATCATCTCTGGCAACACAAAGAAGCAAAGCAACCTTGATTCTCCTCGTTCTTTGTGTATTGCGTTGCCGAGGAATTGCTGGGGGATCTTCATCGTCAACGGTCGGAGGTCGCAGATGGAGGACGGTGCCGATGCCCTCACTGATCTTCGTAGCAGATCCTGATCTCTGTCGCAGATCAATGATGTTCCCCATTGTCGAGCTCCATGGCAAATTCGGTCGGGGAACTCGCCGATCTGGCCTTCACGAGCTAGATTCATTGTCTGCCTTGGAGCTTTGAGGTTTCGATTTGGCCTTCACAAACAAGAACCATTACTACTTTGTTCTACTGTGATCATTTGTGCAATGAGATGATTTGTTTCACGTTGAGAAAATACAGCACAGAACCACTAATTTTTTCTATTGCAGTTTTAAAAATTTTTCTTTTGATTTGTTTATGTTTGGAGAATTAAAAAAAACTGAGATTTGATAATACAGTATTTCTAACGCTGATAAGTCAATATTTCACTGAATCCAATTTTAAATTTAATAAATGAAGTATTTACTAGTAAATACTTCACTAAATTTAATTCTCGATATGATAAATACTTCATTTATCAGTAAATATGATATTTATTGATAAATATAGTATTTATCAGTTGTCAAAGCTGGTCTCTAGATTTTTAGATAAATGTGATATTTACTATTAAATACGATATTTAATATTTACCAGTAAATATTGTATTTACCAATAAATACTGTATTTATTAATAAATACAGTGTTAAACGATCGTCGGAATCAATGGCTGAATTTTTAGATAAATATGGTATTTACTAGTATATATAGTATTTACCGGTAAATACAATGCTAAATGTTGGGGGTTGGATTTTTAGCTAAATGTGATATTTATTAGTAAACACGGTATTTACTGGTAAATACTGTGTTAAACGATTGTCGGAGTCGGTGGTTAAATTTTCAAATAAATATGATATTTATTAGCATATACATATTTACTGGTAAATACGATATTTATAAGTAAATACAATGTAAACGGTCTTTGGAACCAGCCACTAGCCGTGTCTTTTTTGATAAGTATGATATTTACTAATAAATACAATATTTATTAGTAAATACATTATTTACCAATAAATACAGTGTTGAACAGTGGCCGGAGTTGACGAACAAATTTTTGGGTAAATATGATATGTAGTAGTAAATATGGTTTTTATTGGTAAATACGGTATTCATAGATAAATACATTATCAAACGGTCTCCAAGAAAATGATCGTCAGATTTTTAGATAAATATGATATTTATTAGTAAATACGGTATTTACCTGTAAATACAGTGTTAAATGGTTACTGGAGAAATGGTCGCCAGAAAACAGCCGCCGAAAAATGTCTTCAATTGTCAAAAAACAGCAACCGATCGTTGGAGCTGATTATCGGAGCCAACCATGATAGACTTGACTATAATCTACTTATTTTTAAAAATATGCTATAATATACTATTTTTAAAATAAAATAGATATTCAGGAGAAAGATGTGAGGTGGAAAAGAAGGTATTGAGGTATTTTTGGTTTGTTAGTAATATTTTAAACTTAAAATTTCAAATTATACTATAATCTACTAGTTTCTAAAAATTTGTTATAATTTACTAATCACCCTACCAATTATGTTATATCCCTATTTTATCTTTAAAATATCAGCGGTTTGCAACTATATAACATCTCAAAAAGAAGGGGGAAAAAAAATTGCTTTTTTATGAAACAAAAAATTATACTGCAAAGCAACTCTTTGATAATAGAAATAGAATAATGCTAAGACATTACTTTTAATCCTAATTTTTATACTAATTTTTGAGTTCTCATTCTTTTTATTGAAAGGTGTTTAAAAATTGTTACATTCATAAATTGCAACCACCGATAATTGAATAACAACTCAGAAGTTAGTACAAAAATTGAGATTAGTGTTAGTGTTCCTGACAACTCATCTTGCATCTAATGGAAAAGTATCATCACATGTCGCAGTTGTTGTCAGGTTAAAAAGCATATCATTAATTAACTTCTAGGATTAATCTAAAGAATGTTCTCGACTATTGTACTAAATTTTACTGTAGTCTTTAATATTTAAAATATTTGAAATTGACCTAGATCTATCTCGGTATAATTAAGAGGATATTTGATACTTAAATTCGTTCTCTGATTTAAATTATAGTTCGTAATTCGTTATAGTATTTTCTCTTATAAAAAAATATACGTAAATAAAAAATAATTCTAATCACATAATTTTAATTTATGAACTAAACGTCTTTTAAATTGATCATAATTCAATTAGTTGGTAAAAAAAAGGCAAGAGTTGTGCATTGGTGGGTAGTTGGATTATTAAAGTGAGTAATAAATTTCTTTGAACCCCCTATTAGAAGTTCCACTATATAGTTAGAAGAAAACCAAATGAAATATACCACAAACAAAATACGAACTTTATAGTTTATACCAAACCCTTCTCTACTGTATCAAGATAGATCCGGATCAATTTTAGAATGTCTTAAAAGATCAAAGTATAACATGATATACAGTTCGAGATTATTCTTGAGATTAATCCTAAATTCATTTTTTCTTTTTTGAAGACTTATTTGGTAGTCACCATCTGTCATCCTTCCACAAGAAGAAATCTTTTTGCAGCAAATGCGGTTAGCAGTTATATTTTTTCAGCTTTTCAATGATTGGGTGTCATCAATTAGCTTTTCCATGATTTTGCTGGCTGAATTTAAATACTCAAATATCATTATGCCTGCTCATTAACAAGCAAAGGCTGTGCCCAAAACGTCAGGACTATTAATATAGGTCAAGACGCGATTTAAAAATGACATAAATTTTATGAGTTAGGATTGAGAAAAAAATAATTGAGTTAGTATTGTGTTGATTTGAAATTGACATGAAAAATATTAATTAATTTTATGTTAGACCCGCTTAACTCAAATACGATACGAAACTCGTAAAAAATTAAAAAATGCATATATTTTTCATTACATATTTTAGATTTTATTATGAACTTGTGATATCATGATAGTTATACTCAAAATCTTATACTATTATTTGCTTAATTTCAATGGATGTTATTGTATTTTATTGTGTCATGAATTTTAAGTTATTTTTAATATGTAAAAAAATAAATAAAAGTAAGAAATTTTTGTGTCAATTTCGGGTTCACATGTCATTTTCATATCGTGTCGTGTCAACCCATAAGGTGGTCGTGTTATGGTTCTTAAAAAATTTCATGTCACGGGTTGTGTTCGGGTTGACTACAAATTTTTTAAAAAACTATTAAAACACGATACGTAACACAAATTGCTACCCCTAATAGCACTACTCAGCTGATTATAATACCCAAAATTTGCCGTGTGGTAGATTATGTTTGTATGAAGAAACAAACTTTTTGTCCACACTTTTTACACATAATATATTATGAGATTGTACATATTGTCAATTTAGTTATATTACAATTTGAGTTTTGCAATAGTAAAAAGTTTTCAGAAATAGTTACATTTAATTTTTTACTATAGAAAAAAACTCACATAAAATAACATCTTAACTCGAATTAAAAATTTAAATCAACGAACTAAACGGGCACGTCAAAAGCAAAGTAAATTGGCAAAAGTGTTCAAATTTTTACGAAACTGTTGTTCTTGTGTTGTTCAAGTCGTCTTACTAAGTGATCGAGTTTATGACTTCATGCAGAATACACGAGATGGAATTTATGATGACATGATAAACACAAGTTACGACCATTGGGCTAAGATTAAATTGGTTTCCACTTACTTCCGTTGAGATCAGATACAAATTCTTTTTACTTTCTCTTATATAATAGATGAAATTTTCTCCATGTTTACTAATGATGATTTAAAAAATGATGACTTTGATTATAGCAATTGATTGAAGGATCACTAATATTAAACCGCTTGAGTTTCCTGTTTAAACATTTTGTTCGACTCAAGATGAGTAGAGAAAAAGTTTGGAGATGGATCAAGCTCTCTTATTCAAAATAATGCGAAGATGGATTAGAGTTTATAGACGATGATTTTGCAGGGCTAATCTTAACACAGTATTGCATCTTTAACTTAGTCTTGTGTTAGTTGTTTGAGAATTCTCTTAATTCTGTTGAAATGGTCATAGCTGAATGCACAAACACACTTTACAATGAAAAATAGGTTTACAAAATGTTTTTCTGTAGTAATGAACAATACTTTTTAGACACTAAACTCGATCTTAAATTTTGTTTAAAACATTCTGTTGAAAATATACTTTTTAAAGCGTCAAAAATTGGATAAAGGCTGTGCTACATTATTCGGTAACTCGATAGGTTACTTCAGTCATCAAGTGGACTTTTGGATTATGAAATTTTCAATAGCCTCCGCCTTTTGTCTCCAACCGTAGTCAGTACTATAAAAACGATTGTAATTATAGTCAGAGAATGAGCCAAACTCAAAATTTTGGCTTATTTTTGCCTATTTAAGAGAGTTTCTCTGGTAAGATAGTCTATTGGTAGTGTTAATTTTTGATCGTTAGATCATATTAAAATCACATCAAATTGAAAAAAATATGCATAATAAATAATTTTTGATACAGATTTATCAATTGAAAATAGAAAACTTTAGACTGTTCTTTTTTGATTCTATCATAGAAGTTCATGAAATTTAAAGTTACAACATGAAAATACCTATTCAAATAAAAAGAGAAGAAAGGTTGGAAATTAAAAATTTGTTTACATAAAAAATCAGAAATTATTTTCAAAAGGTTGCGTGGTAATTCTAATGATATTTCATTACTTTATTATGATAGGTTTATAAGGAAAAGGATACAAATATTCTTTATAATGTATGTGTTTAGATTTTTACTCATTATTTTTAATTAATATTTTTAATTAAATAATTATAATAGTGAAAAGGTATTAACAAAGAGTAAAAAAAATGGAACTCCATACACTTCAAGAATAGGCTCAACAAGGATAATGTAAAAACTAAAAAGTTTTAGGTTGGTTAGACTTTCTTTAAGGCTCGTTAAGGGCCCACTTAGCATTACTTTTAGAGGTTGATTTTATTTATTCTTTTTTAAGAAGGTATAGTAAATCCAGTTGTTTGACAAGTCTTACTTTTGTTCAGCAGTTTCTAAAAACTGTTGCCAAATAATAGATTTTGAGAAGAATATTATAGGTTATTTTTATATAACTGTTTTTGTTGTCATTGTTTAAATTTATTAAAAGAACCTTAATAACAAAACTTAATTCTCTATTTAGCCATTTTATTATTTTCATACCAAATTAAAAAACATTATTTAAATATTTATTCAAAAATAAAAATATTTTATAAATATACTATGTAAATTTTACTCAAATATTTTTCATAATTATCAAAATGTTTAAAAATAACAATAATAAATTTAACAACTAATTTTTATAAATATTTTTAAACAATAAATTAAAATCATATATATTTTTTAAGTACTTTGGTGTAAAAATATTATAAATATTGATCTTAAAAATAGAAACTGGAACTAACTATAAATATATGTGCTAAATTATATCTATTTTAGTAATTATATATCTCTACAAAATTATACATAGTTTATTAAACACTTAAATTTATGCTTATGGCATTCACATTAGCTTCACAAAAAAAAAAAAAAAAAAAAAAAATTATACGTAGTTTATTAATACTCTCACCAATTCATAAGTTATGGTTATTACAATTTTACCTTGTATTAAAATTATATTAAAACCAATTAATACACCCGTATATTTACTACAAATAGAAATAGCATATTTTCAAAGAAATAAAAGAGTATATACCCAGCTTAACTATAGATATAACTTTCAAAGGAATAAAAAAAAAAAAAAAAAAACACACCCCACATTTTTCGTTAAAGCTAATTTCATCTTCATAAATCCTTAAATTTTCTTCATCAAATTCAAATTTCAATGGAGGCTCCAATTGAAACAAAAAAAGAAAACTTGAGGTTGTTCTTTTAGAACAAAACTAAAAAAGAATTTAAACTCGAATTACAATTTTATTTAAGTTTATGTTATTTGTAAAATTTGAGTTTGAACTCGAGTTTGGGGCTAAACTCGAGTTTAAATTTTCTTTTTAACTCGAACTGAAATTAATGAACAATATTTTTTCTATTCTTAAAAATATCATAACTTTTTCGTTTTAATTCTGATTGAGATGATTTTTTTTTCTATGCAGTCACAACGAAAAGACAAATAAAAGTACACCCATATACCATATTAAAATTTTTCATCACTATTGAGTTTTTATTAAAATACTAGTTAAATATAAATTTAAGTTTTCACCTACCTAAACACAAACTCAAAAATATTCTCAATTCAAATCATAACTCAAATGTGCACATCTACATATAAACTCAAGTTACAACTTCAATTCAAGTTATAACTCAAACTCAACTTAAAATCATCACTCATATTACTCTAACTCTGAAAAAAAAAAAACAACCCATATGTCTCTTGAGGCGCCAACAAATGATAAAATGTGTAGAGTATTGTATAGTATTTTCTACTTGAATAGCCTTTCCTACTTTGTTTAGAACACTTGCTGTCATGCTTATTTTTTTTATATCTTCCAGTGTCTTTTTTTTGTCTTGTATTGTTATGTTTTGGGAATATTTTAGTAAGAATAATTTTGTGGCTCCGTATCTTTTATCTTTGTTGCTGGGAGGATTGGTGTCTATTTAGTCGTTTTTTTTTTAATAGCATCTAGTTGGTTTTTTTTTTTTTTTTTTTTTTTTTTTTTTTTTTTTTTTTGTCGTGTTTAGAATTGATCTTATTTTTATTTTTTACGTTTTTTAAGAAAAAAATAAAAATATTTTTAAAACGGCGTTTAATGCAATACAGATAAAAAACAGAAATAAAAACGATTTTTTAGTTTATTGTAAAATAAAAGAGAAATGAAAAATGACTTTTAGTCGTTTTTTATTTTTTGTTTTTATTTTTTCCTCTCTAAGAGAAACATTAATGAGTTTTTTTACACTGAAAATAATTTCTTAATAAAACTACGAAATACATTTTTAAAAATAATTTTTATATGGATTGAAAACGTTTTCATTTTTATTTTCATAAAAAAAATAAAATTATTTTAAAACGAGTTCAAAACGCATCTTTTATTTTTTAGAAACTTCGTGAAAAACTCTATCACTTTGAAACTTCTCTATCCGCCAAAACCTCTATAATGGATCTTTTTCTTGCAACTACCCAATCATCCTTACGTCTCTCCTATTACCAGGTCGATCGCCCTTCTCCACGGTTGTACCTGGGCTATTGCAACACTCCCTCGGACACTTCCTCATGGCTACTTGATATTGGAGCTTCTCATCATATTACCAGCGACTTGAGCAACTTATTTTTTCACTCTCCATATAATGGTCCAGATGATATTATGATCCACGATGGCACGAGTCTCATGATCACTCAAATCAGTTTCACTTCCATTCCCACTCCTACTCGTAATTTTAAATTTAAACACTGTCCCTTGTCTTTCTAGCATAAAAAAGAACTTCATTTTTATATATAAGATTTAAGTGATAAGGAAACTTGATTCTTTTTAGGGGAAACTTTGAATTCTTGTATAATGTATATACATCAGTTATTACCATTGACTGTATTGCTATTTTCCAAACACTGTAATTATAAAAACAACAAAAGTAGAAAAGTTTGATGAAACCATACCGTTGGCAGGTTGAGAAGTGAACAACCTTGCTTGGTTTTGGGTTTAAAACTATAGTTAATGATTCTAATTTTTAAAATTTAAATTTTTTTGAAAAAAAAATATTGTAGCAAAACCATGATCTTAAATTAAATAGAACCTTTAAAACAAACGTCACCTTAATTTGAGTTGGGATGTGACTTTATGTGAGAACTTTTCACTGAACAAAAAAAATTAAATGCGACTATTTTTAAGAATTTTTTACTATAATAATTCTAAACTTAAATCGGTAAAATAAAATAGAATTTTTTCCTCACTTCACAGATTCGAGAGTTTTCGATAATAAAACTTGTAGTAAAAAAAAACATAAATGTGACATTTTCTGAAAAAATTTTACTGTAAAATTTAAAAATTGAAAACCTCGAATCAATAAAATAAAACAGAATCTTTTCTTTCGTTTTATTTTTTTCCTTTAAAGAAGAATAAAATTCCCCAATTCCTCTTTTTCAGTTGTTGGCTTTGGTAGGTCTGAGACGTTGAGGTCAACCAAACAAAACGGTCGGTCCTTGTCAAGACTTTCCATGTGGCCTGTGGGCATAAACTGATAAGGGACTGCATGGTCTTACTTACGTTAATAAATTAACGATTAATGCAACTTTACCTAATCCCATTTGTAATCAGAACAACGTATTAGAAAGGAATATGTATTTTTTTTAAAGTCGTTTATTTGTTTGACTTTTTCTGAGAAAATGACCCTCCTAATTCCCCCCACTTAATCCACTAATAGCCGGTTCCCACGCACTCAGCTGACAGTGCGTTCCAGAAATTCTAAAATACCGGATTTGCCCATCATGGACTATAAAACCCCTGAATTATAAATGCATAGAAAAATAAAATAAATATGCCTTTTTTTTTTTTTTTTGCTGAAAAAAATAAAATATACCTTAAAACATCATAGGTTACGTTACTTCTTAGACTGGAGAAAAATGACTTATCCCAAAAGCGCATCTCTATGCTTTTTTTTTTCTTTCCGTTTTGAGACGTTTAGAAGAGAAATTCAAACCATAATTTAAATTATGATTCGTGACTCGTTATTGTATTTTTTCTCACAAAAAATACATGTAAAATGAGAATAATTTTGAATCATACAAAAATATTTGCGCAAAGAGACTTCTGAGTCCATTTCCCACGTACTATTTTATATGAAGTTAGTTTAGGAAGCTATGAGAGGTTTTCATTCTTACTCTTGACTCTATTTGAATAGGAATTGGTGTACATTGCTTTTATGCTCCATCTCATTTTCACAGGCTAGAGATCTTTTATGTTTATATACCAATCTCTAGTGGTAAAGGTCATCTCACATTCCTTTATTGAAAAATAAATAAATAAATAAAGAGGAAAAAAATGAGAAATGTGAAAGTTATTATGATTAAGGGTTGGTGAAAACTCATCAAATCAAAGCATTATATAGTATTAGTGTCATTTTCTCGACAAGTTATTGGAGTCGTTTTCGGATTAAACATTAATACTTCTCAACTTGTTTTGACATTCTCTGTCATTTTTTAGTTGCTCTGCCATTAGGGTCGGCTGAGGGTCAACTTATAAAAGACACTCTGACGTTCAAGTCAAGCACATGGTGCTTTTGCATTGGTTGCCCTAACATGAAGAAACGTGTGATGTTAAGACAGGACAAACCATGCATCACTATCCCGTCCTCGATATGTCAAAATTCTCTGGTGGCATTGATCTGTTAGCTCGAGATTCACAGTCTTTAACCTTGATCTCAGTTAGAGGTCGATCTCAAACACGTGGCTTGCTCCTAATTATCTGGTGGAATATTCCCAATACATATATTTCGTATTATCCTCTTGAACCAATAAACATTAGTGTAAAAGTATTCCTTGTTTTTTAATATATCAGTACTAAACATCACTACTAATAATATCACCTTTGATGTTCTAATTTATTACGGATCAATGTGAGACAAATGTACAAATTGCACTCAATTTACACCGGTTAAAATCAGTGACAGTAATTCTCCAGGAAAAAAAAAAAAAAAAACCTATGTTGAACTTTCTACTAGAAATTTTATCAAAATGGAAGCTTCATAGTTGATATGCTAAATATGAACGTAAAATGCACAAATTCCAAAATGAACTTGTATAATTCAGGTACGTTCTTTTATTTATAAAACTCAAAAAAAGACACTTAAATTTTAACTTTATTTAAATTTATATTTTTTTTAATTTTAACTTTATTCAATTTTATTTAAATTTTAACTTCAACTTAAATTATAACTCAAATTCAATTTAAAAATTACACTCAAATTATACCTAAAAAAACAAGTCACCCAAAAAAAAGCACGTACATGTTCAGAAATTTGATATAATATATTTTCAGAGAGAATGATGGAAATTACAGAAAAGTGTAAAGGAGAAGGCAAAAAGTGGTGAAGAAAAAAGGCCATTCCCTTTGCCAGAAGAAAGAGTGAAAGACACACACACACCACACCTCACATGAAACGTGAGCTTTGCACACACACACTCATTGCTGCAACCAAGAAACCAAAAACCAGTTTCTCTCTCTCTCTCTCTCTCTCTCTCTCTCTCTCTCTCTCTCCTCCAAATAAATTTCACAAAATTTCATATATAACAGCTCATTTTCCCAAGAAAATCACAGTGAACTAGAAAACCATATCAAAGAAGAACTCTAAAGAAGAAGAATAACATTCATTAATAGATCCAAACAATCACACTCAGATTAAAACTTTGACTCAAGTCTCAATCAGACCGATGTCCACCGTCTGATCCTTTGACCCGAATTTCCACCATTCGATCTCTCTATCTCTCTCTGTCTACTTCAATGGGAGCTCGCTGTTCCAAATTCTTTCTCTGCTGGTTCCACTCCCACCTGAAACCTTCCGTTCTGGAAACTTCCGACCTCGGTATGCGCAGTTTCTTCTCTCCATTTCTAGTCTTTGATACTTCAAAGGTATGTTATTTTTTGCGGCCATTGTTGTGCAGAGAATGGAGGCAAGAGTCATCGGGAGTTATGGCCGAGCTTCAGCGAGTTCAGCCTGGAGAACCTCAAAGCCGCCACGAACGGATTCTCGTCGGAGAACATAGTGTCCGAGCACGGAGAGAAAGCTCCCAACGTCGTTTACAAAGGAAAGCTCGACGGCGGCCGGTGGATCGCCGTCAAGCGATTCAACAAGTTCGCTTGGCCCGATCTTCGTCAATTCCTCGTCCGTCAAACTCGCTCTCTAAGCTTTTCGTTTTGTTATGTTTCTGATGATTTTGAGATTTTGATCATGAAGGTTTAAAGAGTGAATTTTGAATGTGATTTTGTTAGGAGGAAGCGAGGTTGGTTGGGAATCTGAGAAGTGAGCGATTGGCGAATCTGATCGGTTGTTGCTGCGAAGGCGACGAGAGATTGCTCGTCGCCGAGTTTATGCCTCATGAAACTCTTGCCAAGCATCTTTTTCACTGTAAATTACTTTCTGCCTCCTCTTTTTTTTTTTTTTTTTTTTTTTTTTTTGTTTGAGTCCTAATTTGTTGTGCTTTTCCCTTTTCGATTACCTCTCTTTTTTTTTTTTTTTTTTTTTTTTTTTTCTGTGGGGTTTTGAAAGTAACTTCTTTAATGAAAATGCATGAGAATGACGACAATTAATTAAAGATCTTACTAAACTTTGATATTTATTTGCCTTGATCACTTAAGTACTTGCTTGATTATCATTTTGTAAGTGCATTTCAGGCTTCCAAACAACCGATATTTAATTGCAAATGACCCTTCCATTCAGTGCCCTGTCGAGAAATTTGCTAGAATAACAATTCAACAAATTGAAATTGTCAAAATGACCTATGAAGGGTCGTTCTTTATAAAAAGTGGTCATTTCTGATCGTTCTGTAGTCATTTTACACATAAAAATTTTTGAAAAGTTACTGTACTAATAAAACTTTCATATTGAGTCATTTTTACAAAGGCCTCCCAGTCTGTCTGGTCCTTTTTTTTTTTTTTTTTTTTTTTTTCCCTGCTCTCATTTTTGGAACCTATCTGTTTGATATTCTCTGTGAGAAACCTGTCTCTTTAATCAAATTATTATTGATTTTGACAACTCAGGGGATGCCGAGCCCATGAAGTGGGCCATGAGATTGAGAGTGGCTTTGTATTTGGCACAAGCACTTGAATATTGCAGCAGTAATGGACGTGCATTGTATCATGATCTCAATGCTTATAGGGTTTTGTTTGATGAGGTAGACTGGTTTCTTTGATGCATTCTTCTTTTCAAAAGAATAAAAACAAAAAAAAAAAAAAAAAAGTTTAATGTATTTTAGTTCAAATTCATTTACGGGCGGTTCGACTGTGATCAGGATGCAAATCCCAGGCTTTCCTGCTTTGGCCTCATGAAGAATAGCAGGGATGGCAAAAGTTACAGTACAAACTTGGCCTTCACGCCTCCAGAGTACCTGAGAACTGGTATATGCTTTTGCTTGAATATAACTGCAACATTATGTTGATTCGGTCGTCAAATACAATTGCAAAGCAAATCAACAGTCTCAATCTAAAAAACTGCTGCGTGGTGTACCTCCTTTGGTACCAAAAATTGACTTTGGTTTTGGAGATTGCTTCACTTATAGTAGTGTTTCATATGGAAATTTTGATGATGACAAATGCATAGTTATGCTTGACGTATAACTTTTTTGGCAGAGAAATATGGATAGTTATATGAGATCATATGAATTTTGTCAAATAAAATGTGATCTAAATCTTATAGAAGATTGGAATTGTGTCTTTTGTTGGCAGGTAGAGTGACACCAGAAAGTGTGGTGTATAGCTTTGGAACGTTATTGCTGGATCTTCTGAGTGGCAAACATATACCCCCTAGTCATGTGAGTTTTATGCTTTTAACAGATTTTACGTCCACTTAAATTCTAAAATCCTTCCTTAACTAATGCTAGACAAGTAAGTATGGAAATAAAGATTCCTTACTTTCAAGAAGTAGCTTCAACGAGTGTCTGAATTAAGTTTTCATTGGTTAAGGTGTTGTATAAAGAACAGTCGGATCACTTTTTTGGGCTAATATTGTTTGCAGGCACTTGATTTAATTCGTGGCAAGAACTTCCTGATGCTGATGGATTCGGCTTTAGAGGGTAATTTCTCCAATGATGATGGAACTGAACTTGTGCGGCTAGCTTCCCGCTGTTTACAATACGAAGCACGTGAAAGGCCAAATGCAAAGTCGCTCGTCACTTCTCTCTTGTCACTTCAGAAAGAAGTAGAGGTATGCAGAGTGCTTTTGCTAACCAAGTTATTTATTGTTATGCTTTGTTTAAAGCAAGTATACATCTGAAATAAGCTATAGTTCTCTACTTGTTCTCATAACGATGCGGTTATGGTGAGGAGAAAAAGGATGTTTCCTGTTATGTGCTATTATATAATAGTGTTCTATATTTCCATTCGCTGGTGGAAATGTTGATTGTCAAGGAGATTTGTTTGTTTGCATTTTTTTTTTTTTTTTTTTTTTTTTAACTGCTGAAAGTTTACATATGAAAGACTGTAATTGCTCATTGGTAGTTATTGCTAGGTTCCGTCGTATGCTTTGATGGGTATCCCACATGAAACTGCACCCTCAACTCAGCCATTGTCATTAACACCTTTTGGTGAAGCTTGTGTGAGGACAGATCTCACTGCTATCCATGAAATATTGGAGAAGAACGGATACAAGGATGATGAAGGCATAGCCAATGAGGTTTGCCACTTGTCCTTTATTTTATTATTATTTTTAATTTTCTATTTCAGCGTTTCATGAACTCACTCTCTTTTTTATTTATTATTATTATTATTTTTTTTTTTTTTTTTTTTTTTTTTTTTTTTTGCGTGTAATCACATTGCCAGTGCGGTGGGGCTTGCTACTTACTGCCCTCTTCATATGAATAGCAATTGATATGTGACACCTAAATAGAAGTAACACTGAAGCATGAATAATAAGCTGTACAAAATCTCCGTCTACCAAACTTGGGCTGTAATAACAAACTTGCACCGTCAGTTTGGGTCTTACAATTTAGCCGAAAAAGAAAGGTTGAGAGTTCTAACCGGGAAACATTTTACTTGGGAAAATCTGGGATTCTATTATTATCTTACTAGGTCCACAAGCTGAACATCCCTTTTCGTTTTTGTTGGCTAATTGTAACAATCTTACTAGCTTCTCTCTGCAATAGTGGGGCTATGCAATATAATTGAATATTGATTTCTTTAGTGGGGGAAGAATTAATAGTCTCTTTTAGTCCCAATTCACTCACTTTCCTTGGACTTGCATACTCGACAATCTGTCCAATAATTTCGTTTCTTTTCTTTCCCCCTTCGTCATCCCTTTTCTGCCTGCTAATTATGTTAGAAAAATTCTTGCCTTTCAGCTTTCTTTTCAAATGTGGACAAGTCAAATGCAAGATACTTTGAACTCCAAGAAGCATGGGGATACTGCTTTTCGAGCTAAGGACTTCGCAACTGCAATAGACTCTTATACACAAGTGAGTCATCTGTGCCATCATCGAGTTAGCTTTCTGCAAGAATTAGGTGTTGTCGTTTTAGAAAATTTGTTTTCAATTCCGTTTAGAAGACTAATGTTTTGTCTTTTTATTTTTGGCCTTGAAGTTTATCGATACCGGGACCATGGTATCACCGACTGTGTATGCCAGGCGTTGTCTTTCGTATCTCATGAGCGACATGCCTCAAGAAGCACTAGGGGATGCAATGCAGGCTCAAGTGGTGTCTCCTGAGTGGCCTACTGCTTTATACCTCCAAGCAGCTTGCCTCTTTAGCCTTGGCATGGATAATGATGCACAGGAAACACTCAAAGACGGGACAAACTTAGAATCTAAAAGCAATAAGAATTCATAAGTGTATAGCTTTCTGTTTTTCTACTGACATTTTTCTTTCTGCTCAAATCTCTGTATCTATTATTTATTTGTTATTTTTTTTCCTTCCCTTTTGCTGGCCGCATTAAAAGGATTATCTTGAAATATTAATGTTGGTTGGATGAATTTTCTTGAATCTGGGGTTTGTTTTGCAGAGAATTGTTCCCTACATTTAGAAAACGAAGGCAACATTATCATAAACTGGCCAAAGTTTCTATTTCCTCGTTCGCTGTTTTAACTTTTAATCCAATTTACACTACAGGTGGCAAATTGCGTTGAGACTAGGCGAATCGGGTTCATGTCAAATTGAGGTTTGAAATTAGCAATATCAGTATCAACTTAGACATGACCTTAAATGAACGCATGCGGGTTGACATAACATGACGTGTTAATTTCAATATCAGTATCAACTTAGACATGACCTTAAATGAACGTATGCGGGTTGACATAACACGACATGTAAAACACGCTTTCAAGAGTATGAGAAGTAACTAGTGAACCCAAAACAAACCCGTGAAGCAAAAAGAGAAATAACTTTAGAATTTCAATCAAGTTTAACGACCCTTTTAACACTAGTTATCAAAAGCGAAGATATGGAGTGAAATTACATTGGAAATTATCAAACATTCAGTAATAAACATCCACAATATTTCACCACTTTATCTACACATAAGAATTTAAAAGTCCATGACATTGCCAAATGTAAAACAAGTAGAAGTCCCACAAATTCAAGTTCATAACAAAGTCCGTAGGACAATAGATTGTATGACATAATTCAAATTTAAAATATTTAAAAAGGATAAAATCATTTTAGTACAACGTATTATAGTGAAATATGCTCTTAATATCTTACATGTTTTTATAATATTAAAATGATACCTTAATACTTTAAAAAAAAAAAAAAAAATTACTTGGAGGCAAATTTTAGATGTCCAACGACAAAACTGCTCTTATAATTAATTTACTACAGAATTAATTTTTGAAACTACCTAAAAGATTTAAAAAAGTAAAATAAAAGACATTTAGGGCACGTTTAATAAACTGTAAAAGGAATGTAATGGAAAAAGTAATGAGATTGAATAGAAAAATAAAGTAATAAAATTAAGGGTAATTCATTCTCTCTCATGTGTTTGCTTGACAATTAGATGGTGTAATGGGAAAAAACCTTATTCCCTTTCTCATGTTTACTAAAATTAAAAATAATAATATTGTGAATGTAATAACTAAAATGTCATTTTACACAATTAATAAGCATTAATGGTATACTAATTTATTAATGGTAGATAATTAAATTTAATATTCATTCCCTTTGACAAGGAATCAATACTAAGGTAGGTGCAATAATTGATATTTCTTTTTCTCATTCCCTATATTATGTGGGGTCTACTAAATCTCTATTACTAATTTTATAAGTAAACACATTATTAAATAAGAAAACTTCCCTTTTTCTTTTGATGCAAGGAAAAGGGATGAGATTGAGCAAGGGCAGATCAGAGCAAGGTGGTAGACTTGGTGATGATTTCGATCCGGTTACGCCGGAGGAGGAGAGGGGTGGCAAGGGCTGGGCGCCATAGGTTGGGGATTAACGATGAATGTTAGGACTTTGGGGTAGGGATTAGCTCATTTATGGGATTTTTCGTTATCTTTTAATGTTTCTAAAATGTAAGTTTTAAAAGTTTTAGTTTCTAATAAGAAGAGCAATTTTGACATTTATGTATCTAAAGGGCCTCCAAGGTATTAAAATAAAAAAAAATTTAGATGGAACTGCAGATGAGACCTAATAAAAACGTTTTTATCATTACATCACCATTTTTAGTGGTTGAGATACTATTTTAATATCATTAAAAATGCGAAATATTAAAAATATGTTTCCTTAAAACACAAAGTATCAACGTGATTTTATTCCTATTCAAAATATGAACGGTAGTAATCGGATTCAATCTGAAGTTGACCACGAATTCACAAGGCAGGTCAAGTGGGTTTGGCTTTATTCTTCTAGGTTTTTTTTTTTAGGTGGATCATTACTAAATTGACCGAGTCAAAGAGGCTGCTCCATAGCAAAAAAGAGCTCGTTGTATGGTGACATGTAAATTCTATGGCATTTCAGTGAAGAAAAATGTAAATACAACAGTAGACCAATATGATCTAACACCAAGCATTAGTAAATGAAAGGTCCACATTACGGACCACCTTTTAGTTGAGGCGTTTCTTTCTTTTTTTTTTTTTTTTTTTTTTTTTTTTTTTTTTATTACCCACCTTAGTCTTCATTGAAGTATTTGAGGACATATAGAATCACAAAAGTCGTGTATCTCATTCTTTTCTAGGATATTTTACACATTTACGCCTACATTTGTAGGATTTAAGCAACTCGTCTCTTAAACTTTTAATTTTTTATAATTTATCTCTCAAATTTGTGAAATTATTGTTGTATACCCCATTTTGATAGTGGTTGCCCTAAATTGGTGACGAAAAAGCAAATCCAATAAAAAAATTTCAATATTTCAATTCAAATGTAGTCTCTTAATTTCTCAACTTTTAATCCCTCAAAATTTACCAAAAAAATAAATAAATTAGCACAAAACTTGTAAAAATGCGCGCATTGCCACAATTCTGCAAGTTGGAGGGGCAAATTGCACAAACCCTATAATTCTAGGGCAAATGTACAAAGTACAGTTACAAAAGACGGCAACAAAAATAACAACTATAAGATTACAACTGTAAACAGTGTTCGCTTCCTTAGCCAAGGACTTTCCTTTAAAGTTTCTGATATCCGATGAATTTACAGAAAATACCATTTCACTATATTATGCCTTGCCAATTAGTTAACTTTACATTTTCATATGATAATCACTGCAAAATCTAATGACCTGTTTGGTTCAAGAGTTCAATAGAATTTCAAACAAAATTTGTTTAAATTTTTGTGCACTTGTAGCAAAAAAGATTTCAACCAAACTTTTTGGTTAAAAAACAAAGGCTATGAACGGATCAGAATTACCTTCAGTGTGCATTGGTGGTCTTCACACACAACGTAACCTGAGATTATCAAGTGCACCAACTTTTATCCTGATAAAGACTTATCTAGTTCACTTAAGCACTGGTTTTAAACATCAATTTTAAATGGATGATTTGTACGACCTTATCAAAAGCAGATAAATATTTCAAATGGGGTGGCATTTACCCCCACCATCCCTGAATTTTGCAAGAAAAGAAAACGGTGGAGCAAGACTATTATATTTAACATTGTAAGTACTTTTTGGAGAAATCACTAAAATCACTATGATAATTATAAATCATAAGGTAAAATAAAGCCTCGCTATGCTGTAAATGTATTAGAAGTGAGCAAATATAGATACAACAAGCTTTCTACAGGTATGGAACAGCAGCACCTGAATGTGTTTTGATACCTTTTTGAATGCTGCAGTGCTTGGAAGTTGAAACTTCTCAACTAATCACCGTCGTCATAGAAACCAATTTTTATGCAGCCTTTTGAATCCTTTTTAAGACCCTTTGGCTGAGGAACCTTCTTTTAAAGATCTTATGATGATGTCATGTTGAAGTGGAAGAGCCATGATACAACAAATGCAAATACCATACAAGCAAGTAGGAAATTCAGGAAGCGACGGCCGTGCCAGAAGCTTCGGGACTCCGAAGAAGACATTGATGCTGAGATTGCAGCAATTGCAGACGCGTTATTGGATTCGTTTGTCTGCTCAGCTAACTCAATCTCACTTGCTCCTGCGACGTTGCGTGCAATGGATTGACAAATCTCACATGTCCTAATCAGAATAGTCGATGTCAAATGTTTGAGGGTCAAAAATCTAAGACTACTTTCCATATAAAATGCCACCAGTAAAGCAGCGACTACATCTATGAACAAGAATATAAACCAAACAAATGAGGATTACACCAAGTAAACCAGAAATATTTTGAATAAGCTAAGATTAAGCGTACATCCCTGCCTCTAATGACTAATGTTAAGGTCAAGAGCTCTAATTTCCCCACCCCCAATTTCAACCAAAAAAAAAAGAAAAAAAAAAAAAAAAACATTCACACCTACAGTTTTAAAATACAAGAACTGATATACCACGAAAAAAGCTTTAAAAACACATTCACACCTACAGTTTTAAAAATACAATCAAGAATTCAGGTATCAAGGGCATTATCCTTGGCATCAATTGTAAAAAAGCTTAAAGCATCCTATAGGTCAATGTAGACTCAAAAACTAACCAAATCAGGCTCTAGTAGCCTTTTTAGAGTGCCGGCCACTAAATGTGCATAATTAGGTTGAATTTTGGATCCTTAAAGATATTGAAATCTACGGGCTCGTTTAGTTCGCTGATTTAAATTTTTAATTTGAGTTGAGATGTGACTTTATGTGAGAGTTTTTTACTATAGTAAATACAGTAAAAAAATTAGATGTGATTTTTTCTGAGAATTTTTTACTGTAGTAAAACTTGAATTTTAAACTCGAATCGGTGAAATGAACGGATAGGAAAGCAAGAGAACAATGTGAATTATGTGTTACTCAACTTTAACTAGAACATACACAAAAAGTTATAGTTTTACCGAGCATAATGATTGAATAGAAAAATGCGGATCTGCACATGGGATCAAAGTGATGTATAGCAACTGTAAGCCATAATATTATGCAAAGATGGCTAAATTGAAAAGGAAAAACAATTGGGTGTTACATGATCCACTTCCATAAATAGAATCAGAAGAAAACATGAAAAAAGAAAAAAGAAAAAATCTAAATAGAGTTATTAAACTCCGAAGAGGAGAGAGAAATAAGGAAATCTGTTGGTTTTACTTAGAAAAAGAACCAAGACATCCCAAATGCTTCTCTTTGCTTTACTTTTTTTTTCCCCCAATTTTCTCTTCAACGTAATCTTCTTTACTTTGCCCACAATTAAGCAAAAGCTTTCCTGTCTGCATGCCTACAGGAGTCTTCCACATAATGCAAATCCACTTTTCCAGTCCCAGATTAACCCATAAATTACTCAAAAAACTGAACCAAAAACACATCTAATTAATTCAGCTCAAATTCTCCTCTTTTGTTATGTGATCAACATTATTATTTCTTCCAATTCCTAAATCATCTCAATCAACTAATAATTGAATTAGAGGTCTCTCAACTAACAACAATTAACAAAACAAAACACATTTTTAATTCACCACAAAGGATTCATTAAACATGCATAATGCAAAGACCCACCAAAGCAAAAATAAAAACTATGAAAACCAAGTACAAACTGAGGTTATCAAGAAAAGAAACATATATTTAGGGGAAAAAAAGCTGAGATTTTTTTTTTTTTTTTTTAACTCACTTATTTCCTTTAATCTTGAACCAAACCTCGGCGCAGTTCTTGTGTGCAGAACCCAAATCGTCCTTGCAAGAACAACCCAATTCAATAGGAACACCAGATTCATGGCTGTTGCTCTCCAAACCCAGATGACAAATCCTACAATCTCTCTCTACTTTGGCCAAATGCACCTTAATCTCAGAAACCCCGTTCTCAGTTTCCACTTCCAGTACTCTCACAGAACAATCAGAAGCAGCAGAAGAAGCTCTCCGAGAATCATGAATTATACCAGCCTCGGGATCACAAACAAACTGAAAACTGTACTCGTCGTACGAACCGCCGGTCGTCGAGAAGAACTGGGAATAGCAAGAGCCTTCGTCGGCGTCGGAGAAGCAAAGGCTCCCGTCGGCGCTGACGTCACTCCCGCCGATCGAACGGCGGTGGTTAGTCTGATGACCTTGTCCTTGCTCTAAATCAACGTGGGAGTGGGACATTTTTCGAGCCCAAATTTCATAGACCCAGAAGAAAAAACTTGGCTGCAAAAATTTTGGAAAACTTGCTTTGTGGGGGGTTTTTTTGTGTGTGTTTTTTTTCCTCTCTTTGAGGAGTTGTGATGATCAAATCCGGAGATTTAAAGAAATGGGTATTGGGTTAGGTGACCCTTTCAACTCCATAAGTTGATTAGCTCGGAGGAGAGGTTAGAGATGAAGGTTTTGGAGTGAAAAAAAGTGCAGAGAGAGAAAGAGAGAAGATAGAGAGAGAGAAAAGGAAAAAACAATGGTCTCCGAGATAAAGACTCATGCTTTGGAAACTTGGACCGAAACACACTGCAGAGAGAAAGGAAGAGCAACGTGCAGTGTGTGCCACAGCGAAACTCACAAGAGACTTTTCATTATCACTGTATATTATAGAATACAGATTATAGATGTAGATATATAAATAGATAGATTATAAATTATATTGTATTAATTTATATGGTATAGAATTATTGTTTTTATTGGTAAATATAGTAATTTATTATTAATTTACAGAGTAATCTTTAAAACAACTATCAATAAAATGATAACAACTAACATATAAGTTGGTATAAAAAAATTAAGATTATAGTTGATATCTCTCTTATTATTCGTAAAAAATATGAGACTATTTTTTTCCCTTTTTTGCTTGAAGGCATTGTTTTTGTAAATATAGAAAATGTTCACAATCCGACAAATACAATATTAAAATATTCATTATTATGACATGCTTGTATATTTGAATAACATATTTTATTTAAGAATAATACTTAATAATATGTAATTTATCCTCTTACTTCAATGTTATCACATTTACACAAAAAATTTAAGGGGGTCTTTATAGTGGAGTAAATTATTTTGTTTCACCAATAGAATTGTGTTTTTATCGTTAAATTTTTTTCAGTGTTCAAATTTATAATAGAAATAATTCTGTGTAGCGCGTGTAAATTTTTAATATGTACCTGCACAATATAACCATTAAAAAATTAACCTAATAATTAAAATTAACTGTTCTCATGAGTGGAGTAAACAAGGATGCTCCACTATAAAGATTCTCAAAAGTTATAGGTCCTATGAAAAGTATTACATTTATCTTCTCTTATGCTGATGGAATAAATATTTTTCAATCGAACTAATATATTATAAAAAAAACATTAGTTTTGATTATTATTTTGTTTAATTTAAGGTGGAAAATTTAAATTTTATACCTCAAAATAGAGTAAGATGTAGATTTACACTAATTTATGTCCGTAATCATGATAATTATAATATATAAAATAGTGAAATAAAAAATAATTCACACTACTATTATTTAAAAACTTTTTAAAAACTTATGTGTATTGTTGTAAAATGAATTAAACTATTTTTTTTAATATCAAACAAAATAAAGCAACAAGAAAATTATTTTCATTCCAGATAAAACTAAATAAAATATACAATTTAAGTAGTAAATAAATACTCTTTTACAAAATTTCAATGAGTTTAACAATATTATAGAGTAAACCACTTGAGGCTAGCTCAAATAGTTGAGTGTGTGAGTATATATGTGAATCCGTTAAAATTAAAATCTTCAGTAATTTTAATTCTTATTAATTAAATGTGAATATTAAAAAAAAATAGTAAAATGAAAATTATAGACCACACCTCCCAAAATAATAATAATGTAGAGTGACTTTATTCATTTTGTGAATTATTAATAATACATATTATAATTTCGAATCATATATAGTGTGAAAAGACGTATTTTGGTAATAAAAAAAAAAAAAAAAAAATTAAGAGACGTTTGAAAGATGGATTCGGCCCCTGATTTAAATCATAATTCGTGACTCGTTACAGTATTTTTTTTATAAAAAAAAAACAAACGTCTTCTTAATTTTTTAAATAAAAAAAAAGAAAAGGAAAAGTTGGTGAGGGATTTGGTGGCGAACCAGAATCCATGTGGTTGGGAGATTCTGTACCTCTAATGCCTTCCAATGCATTGTTTGAAAGATCTCTGTTTTGCTGACCAAACAAAGGACCACGTACACCTTACCATTTCCGATTCCCAATTCCCAAATCTTTTTTACGTTAGTAAAAACAGAGAAGAAGAATCAAGAAATTAATATTTTTTTTTAAAAAATTTTTATCGCCGTTTTGTTTTTATCAAAGAATATAAAACGGATAAAGTGATCGCTTTCTGTATGAAAAGACGGATTAGTCCCCATCATTAGAAAAACAATGCAAGAAAGTAAAACAACCTCAAACGTCAAGTGTAATTATGTCAGCAAGTTGTGCATTTTTGGATAATAATAATTGTCTTTGTCTTTCAGTTAGGCGATACTTTTTAATCAGTACTCTACGGTACGATATTTATAGTAACAGACGAGCTACCACATCCTGCTTTTCATTCTAGTTTTCGGTTTGTGGTTCTAACAGTTGGACCGTACATCATGTGATGCATTGGGATGAATGGACTTGATCTGGTAGGGTGTATAGAGTTTTCTATGTAGGCGCAGCACAAAAGTATGATATATATATATATATATATATTGTAATTTGTTTTGAAAATTTCTTTCACGAGGATTCAAATTATATGATTTGAATTATTTTTAATTTATGTGTATTTTTTTGAGAGAAAATACTATAATAAATCACGAATTATAATTCGAATCAGAGAACGAATCCCTCTACCAAACATTCTCAATTTTTTTCAAATTTTTAGTGATAGAATAGTTAACTTCATATTTTCATATTTTTCATTTTTTTTTTCATGTTTTATGTTTTTATTTGTGTTGTAATAATTGTGATATCCTCATTTACCGGCATTTGGTCTTTGATTAGACGATGGTCTCTCTTCCGCTCTAAATTCAAGTTATATAGTCTATTTTAAGACTGAAATGTGGTTCATTTGGAGTGGTTTCAAAGTCTTTGAACCATGTTATAGTGTCACTAATTAAAAAAATTATCTCTTTATTAGATAAAAAGTGTTTTTATATTATATAGTTATGTAAGTAGCATCCGATTCTTAACTTTAATTTTGTCCTATATCAATTTTTTAATGAAGTTATGCTGCCTTAAAAAAAAAAATTGGAAGTAGGGACCACATCATAAGGTCAGTGAAGCTTATGTCAATGTGCCTTTGCGTGAACAACACAAAAACTCTAATGTTTATATTATATTGCAAAGTTGGAAAGAGAAATAAAAAAATAGATTTAAGGAAAGATGAAGAGAGAGCTCCCATGAGAACAATGCTATGAATCAATTTGCTACTTAAGACGTACTACTCTTAAGCTTACATGTGTCTATATCAATTTAGAAAAAAACAATTAAAAAAATAATATTTTAAGTACATGTTAAAAATTGCCACGTGTTGCACATCAAAACAAATAAAAGTGCCTATTCCCATATTGAGTCAGGTTACTAACTCACCCCAACTTAGGATACTTGTGACTTGTGAGATAACTTTGATGAAGACATAAAAGTAGTTCTTTAGATGTTCTGCTTTAATTATTTATGCAAGAGTATATAGTTTTTTAGTCATTATTCTTGCTTAGGAAAAGAAAAGAAATTTCTTTTAATAAAATGAAAATAAAAAGAATTACCTTGTTTTTATATTTCTTTTAACAAAACAAAATAAAAAGGATTTATTTTTCAAGGATAAAACCAATTTTATAATAGGTAATTTTGGTCGTTTAATGATTCTTTACTTTTCAAGTAGGCAAGGTAGGGAACGTATCTAATTCTTGAGGTTTATTTTTTATTTTTTTTTATTAATTATCTAATTTTATAGTTGATGCACATGTTTAAGAATTGAGCTCATATGTCCTCTCGTTGATTTCTCCTTTCGTGTCTCTCAATAAGATTATGTCATGTTAATTAAAATATTTTAACTTTTAGAACTTTTCAATTCATGTGGTGTGAAATTATAATTTGCATGATATTTTAATTGAGGTGGTATAATTTTATTAGAAGGACATTAAATGAAACGCTAATAAGTAGACATGAGTTTGATTCCATGTTTTCTAAGTTCTTTTTCTTTGAGTAATGCTAAAAAAAAGGGACATATCATGGAAACTAATCAAACGAAAACAAATCGAACTAAACTGATTGATTCTTATTTTTTTAATGGTTTGATTTGGTCGATTTTTTTTTAAATTTTTTTTTACTGGTTTGGTTAGCGATTTTAGATTTTTCAAACCTTAAAAACTATTCAAACCAATCAAATTCTTTCATAGTTTTTTAAAAATAAATTTTGTACTTTCATATTTCATTTGATTTATGGTTGTAGTTTTTATGGTTACTCCATTATTTACCCATCAATGTGTATCATTATTTTAACTATAAGATATTAATTCGATGGTTGTAATAAATTAAATATTTGACTTAAAAAATTATAAAAATTAATAAAATTAAATTTTTATAATGTCACATCATCAAATTTCTATATTTGATGATAACAAGCGATAAAAACATAATCATTAAAAACTCGTCCATATATATTTCACTCAATATACACACGTTATTTTTTGTCATAATTTAATTTTATTTTTATATTTTATGATTTAAATAAAATTTTAACAAGTTAAAAGTTTTAAAAATCATTAATTGTTAATTTTACAAGATTAACTTAAAATTTTCACACTTCAAGAATTACAAGTCTAAACCGACTAAATCAAACCGCCCAATCAACTATGAACAATCCTGCTTTTCTTTTCTCACTCATCAACTTTGTCTTGGTTGAAATTACCAATATTTTTCCCAAGAGCTCCTCCTATTTTTTTTGACCCCTATAACAAAGTGTGTTACAAATATTCTACCAGTTTTCCGTTCTAAGACTTTTTAATTGCAATGTTTAGGCATTTTTTAGAATTAATTATATCCTAAAATTTGATCTTTATATTTTCAAATTTCATTATTAAGCTAGTATTTTGAAAAAAAAAAAAATTCAATTATATCCCAAACTTTGACTTTTAAATATGTCGGTATTTTCAAAGATAAAACCCCTTAATAAACTAAAAATTAAGAGAAAATCACTTCATTGTGTGTGTATTTTTTTAATCGTTTTGGTATCTTGTGAAATGCTCAAACTATCTTTTTCATTAATTAACAAAAATGCAAAATTTTTAAAAATATTTTCTGAAAATATTTGATAACATTTAAAATTCAGAAAAAGAAAAACCTAACATCTTAAGTAGTTTTAAAAACAATAAGAGCTTCACAAAGAGCATCTACAAGATATGAAAATAGGTTGCACATAATTTTTAGGAGTAAACTTCTAAAGCATACATGAAACGCTAAAAACGACATTCATATATGGGTTTATTTGATTCGCGAGTACGGATTGGTGTGGCTTTGAACCTATGTGTTTGAACAGAAAATCCAAAGAAGATTTATATTTATAAGATAATTTCACCACATGATTTCATTTAGCGCTTGTCCTCTTGTTTTTTGTAAACTTAGGACCCATTTGATTCGAGTTTATAATTCGAGTTGATTTGTGATTTTATATGAGAGCTTTTTACTGTAGTAAAAAAATTAGATGTGAATATTTCTGAAAACTTTTTAATGTAATAAAATTTAAATTTTAAACTCGAATCGATAAAGTGAACGGACCTTAATTTGTATAGATAATATGTAACTGAATACAACGTACCTGTAGTTTGAAAGATACTTCTTTGCACTGGAATCTTATTATTCTTTCACTTTTCTTTATTGCTTTAAAGAATTTCTCTTTGTGGTGTCATCTCAATGCAATTTGTGGGTAATTTCTTTCAATAACACTGGAAATTAAAACAATCTGCAATCCACGACTCCAAATGCATTGAAACCGTTTTGAATCCCTTCCATACGTCAAAGGTGTGAAAGCAAAACACTCTTTTTTGAAGAACATCAAATTACAATGTGGTGGGGATCGCTGGCTTTAATGGCCCAGTGGGTGCAGCTGAATCTTCCATTCGGGCTTCCTCTGATTGAGTGTTACCTTTTATCTTCTTCTTCTTCTTCTTCTTCTTTTTTTTTTTTTTTTTTTTTTTTAAAGAAAATTATTTTGGGAAAACTGTAGTAGGTCCCTATTTTAAAAACATAATTGGAAGAAATAACCCTTTTAAATATTGTTAAAAAATGACCTGTTTTCTAAGAAAAATTCCCAAATTTCCAGACATTTTTGACACGGTCATGAACTAAGCGACCGGTAAGTCGTGCCCTTTGCAAATAAAGTTGCAACCTTGAGTCATACTTACGAAGATCTCGTTCATTTTATCAATTTGAGTTTTTAATTTTAAATTTTTATAATAAAAAATTTATAAAAAATATCACATTTAATTTTTTTTTATAATAAAAAATTCTTATAAAATATCACATCTTAACTCAAATTAAAAATTTAAATCCGTGAAGTGAATAAAATTGAAGTTTGTCGCTCGCTCCACACGGCGGACTATGTTGTAAAGGTGCATAGGCAGAATGGTTGGCAGTGTTTTTTGGTCAATGTGTGTATGGCTTCTTTTATTTTTTTATTTTATTTTTAATAACAGGTGGGAGAAGACAAAGCTGCGAAGTGCCCGAGGAAGGCGGGTGGGTGGTAGATGATTTATAGGTGAATTTGGCATGTTATGACCCAATGGATTTTGTTGGAAAAAAAAAAAAATAGTAAATTCATTCTTTAAACGCATTATTTTAAGATTTTTACACTTTAGTCGTACTAATACGTTTTGACTAATTATTATTTTTAATTAAAGGATATTAATAAAAAAAAAAGAGTGAAAATTTAAAACTCATGTATTTTAAGAAATATTTGCCTTTTTTTTCCCTAAAAATAAGCATTAAAACTGAAAACAAAACTAATTAATAAACACTCTAGCAAATAAAATTAAAATATATCTCTTACCTATTTCATTATAGCATAAACATGAATAGAGAGTTTGCCTGATGAGGAGCATGGAGGGCCCGTTTTCAATGAAATGCTATCTATATATATATATATATATATATATATATATATTTATATATATATATATAAGGAGCATAGAGGGCCCACGGGTGTTCGAGCGGTCTAACAAGTTGATAGATTTTGTTGTGTGTCCCTACCTTGTCGTGACAATATTGCAACTCTATCTCGTGAAGTTTGTCACTCATTTTAGTGGTTCGTTGCAAATACGAGTAATTTAGGGCCTCATTCATTTTTGCCGATTTTCAATTTAAATTTGAGATTTTTATTTTTTTAAAAAGTTCTCGTAAACAATCATAAAAAACTGATTTTTTGATATTTTTTGAAAACTTTTTATAAAATCAAAAATCAACTCAAATTAAAACTCAAATCGGTAAAATGAACGAGTCCTAAGTAACTCAATGCTAATGAGATAAGAGTTTGGGGCTAAGACAACTAGGGGAAGGAGATAAGTCTAGAATTAGGGTTAGGGTTTTCAATTTGAGGCTTTAAAGTTTTTCAATTAGGGTTAGGTTTTCAAATTCAAGGATTTTTAACTCTATGGCAAGGATTGCTATTTTCAGTATTTATCAATAAACCTATTTTTTTAATTATTTAATAATTATTTACTATTATATGATCTATCAATATTTACAAATCTTTATTGAATATTTACTAATGTTTACAAATTTTTGCTTAGTATTTTTTACCAAAATTTTACTTAAATACATCAAAAAAAATATTTACCAAATATTAATAAATTTCTTTACTCAATTAATACATGATTTACAAATATTGACATAATATGTTTTCCTTAGTTAATACATGCAAATAGACAATTTATCAATATTTATAAGATATTTACAATTTTTTTTTACTTAGCAAATGCACGTTTAACCAATATTTACCTTTACTAAATTTTTATTTTTTTAAATATTCTATTTATCAATATTTATGTAAAATTTACGAATCTACATACATTAAATTAAATTTTAATTAATAATAAAAGAATAGTACACTACGTTTGTACCACAAGGAAGAAATTTTTTTTTTTTTTTGTAAACAATAAATAAAATTTACCAATCTACATACATTAAGTTAACTTTTAATTAATCATAAAAGAATAGTACACTATATTTGTAGCCACAATGAAGTTAAAAGTTTTTTAATGGTAAACATGATTTACCAATTGATTTTCTCGCAAACATATGCTTACATTATCAAAAATTTTCTCACAAAATTTGAATTTAGTTCGGTCTTTGAACTGCATGTTCAAATGGCATTCTCAAATAAAAAAAAAAAAAAAAAAATTTATCAAAATGAGATTCTCAAATAAAAGGAAAAAAATTAAAAAAAGAAGGAAAAAGCTTCTCTCTATCTCGTATTTATTTATTTATTTACGAGAACTATATATTTTGAATTCTCTGAAAAGCAATAATGTGACTGCTCCAAATAGTTTTTTGATCGAACTGGCCCAAACACGTATTTATTTATTTGTTTATTTATTTATTTACGAGAAATAATGTTTGATCGAACTGCCCCAAACACGTAGACAAAAAGTAAAAAGGTTAAAAGAATCGCTTAGACTTAGTAATCTGTGTTTTTCCTAAACAAACTTGAAAATCACATTTGAGGCACGAACTGGTTAAAGGCTGCAAATCATTAAGCAAATCTCGACAAGAAAACATGCGCAATGCAGAGCTCAGCTATTGTGTCCTTAACTGCTTTAAACTCAAGAAGTTTCAGAATTCCTGACGGGAATCCCCTTTAATCCACATGCAATATAACCTTGCAAAACTTGCATCGAGAGAAAACTACGTCTTCAACATTTAAACAACGAGGAGTCATGCAGAAAAGAAAAAGGGTACTATATATATATATATATATATATATGTATGTATGTATATATATAAAAGAGGAATCATTTTCTCTCTATTACATCGTTATAATTGGTAACTTCTTGGATGGTTTTATGACCAACATTGTCATGATACCAAGTAGCTCACTTAAGCAACCCCCCGGAATACATAACTTTCTAGTTGGCTAAATTAACCTTCTGTTTCTTCAGAATACATAAATTTACCGGTTTAAAAGACATGTTTAGAAGGTATACTCAAATTATAATTTTTAATTCTAATTATTGAAATTCAAAATTTTTTTTTTTTTTTTTGAAGAGAAAAACATTATAACAAAATTAATGATTTAAATTTAAATATATAAAACAAACAGGTCCCTTAGTGGTTTAGTTCAGACATTTTCATTAAACGGGCTAGCAGTTCGATATTTTGATCAACCAAATGCCATATTTGACACTTTCACAGGAGAGCTCTAAAATGTTCAACTGTGGAGAGCTTAGCCCTTAGAAAGCAGGACTTGCTTTCTTAACGTCACAGAAATCAAACAAATCATAAGAGATCAAACAATCATTCAAAGCAAACCTGTGAAATGATAGGAGTGCCATGACAAGATTGCCCTGATGGGCAATCGGAATAGATGGAAGAACGGAAGTGAGCACCGGATGTGCCGTAGAATGTACAGAACCTTCCAACTTATGGTGAAAAAGGCACTCACAAATAACAAACTCTGACAATGCACAATAAAATTCTAAATTTAATTTGTCTATATTTAAGCAGGAACCCCCAAAGGACTAAAATGTGTCAAATAAGCAGCAAAGAACAAACCCAGCAAGGGGTAGTGGAAGAGCCAAGACAAAGCATGGTTAGAGAAAACATGCTGAAATATAGAATGTATAATTCTACTTGTGAGAAATAAGGAACCAAGGTTTCTACAGCTAATTGCAGCTGGAAGGAAAAAAAAAACTTTATTCGGGTCAATAGCGTCGCTTCGAGTTCTCCTGAGCTACCTAAATACAAGCCTACATGGAAAATAAGAAATACTACCATTCCCACTTCCCATGGAAAATAACTCTTAAAGTACAAATTTTCACTAAACCACCAGTTCCGACTAACACATCACAACTAAGCCATAACCTTCCAGTAGGTAAACCATTTATGAATTAGGTATTTAGACGGCAAGAATTAAAAACAAAGGCTGGTCAAACCTTCTGTGTTTTCCTCTTCTATTGACTATTAGCCACAATGAAAATTCCGACCCTGGGGAAAAAAAATATCCATGAAAACACTGGCCCCAAATACAATGTCTCTAGACCTTAAAACCTTCCGACACCTTCTGCATCTTGCAAATTTTGTAGTTCCCGCCAATAATGGGATATAATTATTCACAAATTCCCAAGTCCCCAGTTTTAGCTTGCAGTAAAGCATCATGTAGCAGTCTTAGGTAGATAGGACATTGGTTTTAATCCCCCTCAAGTTCTCCCTTCTCTCATCAAAAAGCATACGATTACCCATTCTACTGTCCTCAAAATGCCCCATTTGCACTTGAGATCCATGGGATATAATTCTACCAGCTGCATCACCCATTGCTCTAACAGTGCTATTCTCCAACCCACTTTTAAGCCAGGCAAGGTTGCTTATGTCAGTGCCAATTGCAGCCAGTTCAAAACTTGAAAATGCTAGAGGCTCTGAAAAATCAACAAATTCTGGCCCTAACAAAGAGGTTCGAGCATTCTTACCATTTTGTATCCCACAGCAACCATGGCCACATTGATGAGGCACTGACCTTGCAACGCATTCCGCTTCAAGCAATTTAAAAATTTCAGTATCAAGTTTTGATGCTTGAACCAAAGGTCCTTGCATCAGGGCTGTCCTTCGAAATGATGAGAATGGTTCTTGGCCATCTAAGGGGTTATATACACTGAAAGCACTAACACGTGCCACTGGTCGAAAGAGCGTAGGTGGCTCTTGTACTTCATGAATAAACTGACCTTCTGTTGGCAGCCTGAATTCATTCTGATCAACCATATGCTCCATGGTACAAAGATCTCTTCCTTCCATGGACTTGAATGAATTGACATCGCCACATGACATGGTTTCTTCAGATGATGCTTTGGTTTTGTCCAAACTTGTATCTTCCATAACATTGCCAGGTTCGAACTTAACTTTTCCAAGTTCTATACACCGACGCCTCAAGGTGGAATTCCAATGGTTCTTAATAGCATTATCTGTTCTCCCAGGAAGAAGCCTAGCAATTGCTGCCCACTTGTTTCCATGAATTGCATGGGCTGCAACTATGATCTGGTCCTCCTCATCTGCAAGAAATTTAGTGGCATCAGCCTTCAAAACATCATAGAAGTGTGCATGGGGAATATTGGTGATTTGTATGTCTCACAACTTGTCTGCATATCATTAACATGCTTATAAACCATCATAAACATTGCATCTTACAGAGTAACATAAATGGACAACAATGAGAATCCTTGACGACGGTCCTTACACTTTAGTTCAAATAAGAGAACTAGAGGTAGTAAATTATATTCAAATCGATTTACATGATTTCAGCCAGTCTAGATTTATAATTCTTGGACAACATTGTGAGTAACAATGTCATGATGAATTCCTTGATGACATTAGTGGTTCCGTCATTAACTAAGACCACCTTCCTACTCATGCCTTTACATTCCAAAAGCAATAGAAGATTTTTGCCTTCTACAGACTCTCCAACCCTCCTTTTTACATTACCAAATTCAGGTAGGGACGTACATTGACTGTTGACAAAAACAGAAAACTCAAAGCTAAAACAACAAAAAACTAACTGAATTCTGTATCAAATCCTCAGAAACTGATATTTTTGCAAGTATAAAAGATGAATTACAACTCCAAATGCCAATTAAAAGAAAACTACATTATTCGTTGTGAAAATTAAATGCTAACATGGGATCCGCAAGATTTGTGCAAAACTAATGTTGATGGCAGACAAATTTTGGTCTGTCACGTTGGTTCAGTATAGCATTCAGTTACATACAAATTGGAAGCACACATAACGAGCTCACTAAGAGGTAAACCTTGAAAAACTCTTCATGGATGTTGGCTTAAAAAGGTTATTTGCAAACGGTTGAAATGAGACATAAAATCAATGGAATTTGTGAATGAGACACATATAATCAAAATAGAGCTACAAGTCTGAGAAAATGCAAAAACATGAACAAGAAGGCCCAGATGAGACCAATGAAGGATCCAGGATTTTGATTCTGTGGGTGCAAAAATAAGAACTAAAAATAATAACAAAAAGCCTCCGACTCCAAAAAGTTCATAATCCATATGGCATTCAAAATCATGTAAAACTTCTAACCTTTTCAATAGTGACATTTTATTATGTATTATGCATATTCCAAAACAATCTCATATATATATAAAAAAAAAAAAAAATACCATTGAAACTAATCTCTTAAAAAAAAGTTCATAAATTTCTATAATATATTACAAATAAACATGAGTTTGTGTGTGTGTGTGTGTGTGTGTGTATCTCAATATGTTAATTGTGGCTATTGAGGCTAACACATCTTGGAGAGCAACTAAACTTTTGATATAAAAGTAATGAGAAATAAGGTTAGAGGAAGGAACGTGACAGAACAAATATGAGATGAAAGGGAAAAAAAAAAAGAACAAGAAGAATAGTAGTGGTGCAAGTCCCAATGACCATAGAACCCTATCCAATTTTTACAATGTGATGGTTAGCTGTTCATGGACTAACTGTACCTACCGTTTCTTTTTTGGAGTCAATATCAGCAATGCAATTTATCCAACGATAAACCTAATCCGAATCATAGAGCTACGACACAATCAAACCCGAACGAACAATTAATCATAGTTCTAATACTATGTAAGTAATCTATTTTACATATTCCTTGCTTTCGATAATAGCATACAATGAGAATATCCCACGATCGTGGAAACTGGAGAAGAATAGAAAAATAGAGAGAAAATAAAGTGAAAGGATATAGGAGGAAAAGAAAAATTAAGAGAGAGAGACTTTAGGGGAAAGAAGAAAAAAAATAAAAAGAGATGGTTATTTGAATATGGGCAGACTGAAATGTAAATAAATCAAATGAGTTTTTGAACTACGGACGAGAGTGTATTCAGTGTAGTGTAGTTAAGCCCAAAAGGTAGACTAGCTTAGCAAACAGCCCAAAGACAATCCCGTGGGGGCACAACCTATAGTGTAGGTATAAATTGAAGACAAAAAAAAAGGACAAATGTATGCATTTTCTTGTTCTTCAGTGAGGGCACGAGCCCCCACCAATGGCGGAGCCACTTAAAGATGAGCGGGAGTAGCTGCCCCCACTCAAATTTTTTTTTTAAAAAATTTTTTTAAAATTTTAAAATTTTACACTTAAGCGCCCATTGAAATAATATATACCCCCACTAAAATAAATATATTTTCTTATATGCCCCCACTAAGATAATTTGTAAAAAAAAATTTAGTGTACCCCACTGAAGTGAAAGGATGGCTCTGCCACAGCCACTACCTATAACATGTGTCCGTCATTGGACGAGACAACAATTGGCCATTTTGTTCCCAATAGACGGTCCACAAATTTGCAACATCTAGATTGTTAGATGCACAATCTATATGGTGGTTCAAATGCCTAAATTGCTGGACATCCCTTATCTTTATCTCAGCGTAAGTTCCTGGTTTTGGAATCGCAGATTTGCAAAAGAATTTATCCAGTATAATCGAGCATGAGCATAGAACCTTTACTAACACCTGTTACTTGGTAAATTTTCTACACTAAAAATGCATGCAAAGAATTTTTCCTGCATAATTGAGAACGAAGCCTACTTCACTAATCCCCTGTTACTCCAATTGAGCACGAATATAGAGCTTTAACTAATAGCAAAAAAAAAAAAAATGTCAATATCAATTTGTTCGCTTTTCCTACTTTTAAATTTCAAAGCGAGTCAGATTGTAAGCTATTTCAAACGCACCCCAAAAGTAGAAAAAGAAAATATGTTATCTTCATCTTTACCATGAGGCATGAGCTCTCCTTTTGAACCAAAAATCTGCACCCACCTCAGCAAGTCTAGAGACATAAGCCTCACAATACGTTCAGCCTAAATGAAACCACTATTATCCAATTTGAGACCCTCTCATAAGTCATAAGGCTTACCAGGCTAAATACAGTTTCACACTAACACAAGCTTTGCAAGGCTGAAAATTGAATTGATACTGTAAACGCCATCACACCTAGTAAGGCCCAGGAATAGAATAAAATCCATCTAGTGAAAGTGCAAAATTTCTAAGTTAAAAGAGTCAATTTGGAAAAGGCTTATCCATTCCTGTTCTATCACTCACTCACACACACACACACACACACACACACACACACAAAAGGCTTATCCATTCCTCACTCAGATGTCAATCAAGGCACATCTGAAAATCAATTGTGAAAATAGTCATGATAGTGAAAACCATTTGAGCAACGAATCTTCTCTGTTACACAATGCCAAGGTTACTAAATTTACTGACAATTATTACGACTGAACGTGCTCAAAACTTCAAGTACTTCAATTACAACATTAAGTCGATGGATTGAGAAAATACTCAATTTTGGGAGCCCTATAACTATTTTTCATCAAACAGTGAGCTGTACGACTCAAGTCATGTAATGTGTCAAAATTGTTCCAATACTTTGGTGGACATGTGCAATATGATCTTTCTCTTCATCGTTACGAGGCAGAACTAGTGCCAAGCTTCTCATATTTTAGCTCAAATTGTATACCATACATACACTTGCACAACGCATGAACGATCTCATTGCACAGATTCATAAATGAAATATATAATATATATATATATACATATAAAATATCTCAAAAGTTCTTCAATAGATGCAAAAACGAACTTAAATTGTAAATTCAGTTCTAAAATGTAATGCCAGACAAATTACAAAACTCATAAATTTTGTATCAGAAATGCAAAACCCTGATCAGAGAATTAAGAGTTCTTCACACCATAATGATTCAAAATAGATACAAAAACGAACTTAAACATTGTAAATTCAGTTCTAAAATGTAATGCCAGACAAATTACAAACTCATAAATTTTGTATCAGAAATGCAAAACCCTTAATTTCGGACAAAAAGAACCAAAAATGGTTAAGGAAACAAACTGTTCAAGAGCAAAATGAGAGCGAGAAGACTGAAGCAAATGAGTTTGGATTAAATAAAAAGAAGAATTTACCAGAAAATGGCTTGCGTTTGACGGCGGGATCAAGCTGGTTACACCATCGGAGACGGCAAGACTTCCCGGATCGGCCCGCGATTCCACGGGCGATCAAGCTCCAATTCCTCGCTCCGAACTTGCTCACCAGCCGGCTAAGAATGGCGTCTTCCTCCGGCGACCACGGCCCTTTCACTCTGTCTCTACTCGCTTTACCTCCGCCACCGGCGAAAGCGTCCTCGTCGCCGCTGCCGCCGCCAAAGGAGAGGTCTTCGGCGTCTCCGCCGCCGTCGATTTCGGAGACGACGGTGAGAGCGTCGTTGGTTTCCATGGGGAATTGGTGTGGGCGTGCACAGTATCTACCAGACTTAACTGCAAGAGTGTTGTTCCATGGAAAGACAGCTGAAGAGATTTATAGGGCATTTCTTTCGGGATTTTCTACTTTACCGGTTTTTTTTTTTTTTCCTCCAATTAGATCGTTTTCTCTAAATTACATATTTGTCCTTCGCTACTTTGTCAAATTACGTTGCAGGCCCAGTTGAATGTCCTTTTTTTTTTTTATTTTTTATTTTTAAAGGTGATTGTATTCCCAATTAAGGAGACAGACACACCAATAGGGACCTCCTTATACAAGGACAATTAAGTACGAAAGAGTAAAAAACGCGTGCTTGATTCTCAAAATGGTTGTTGATGCTTGGTAGATTCGTTGGGTACAACGTGGCAAGGATGTGTATGTGGACGTACCCGATTTGCCGGTGCTAACTCAAACGTAGGCGAGACACTTAGGTTGTGTTCGTTTCATGAATAGGGCTCGAATCAGTCCAACTTAAATTGTTGTTGCGGCCCAAATAAGCGTTAGGGCGACACAACTCGAAATCAAATTCGAGTAACAATTCGAATTTACTCGTGCATATAGAATTCAACTACCCCCTTAATTCCCATTAACTCGAACTTTTCTATACAGGTCACTTCCATGTTGGAGTCCTTACTTTTTCCTCAGATTTCCTTGCGCTCCTTACCGTTACTTCTCTTTGTCCTCTTTTCATAAACAACTTTCTCTTTTCTCGACTCCCATCGTCCACAGAGATTCGCTGCCAAACTTTCAGAATTGAAAATTTTTTCCCCTCTAGTGGTGAATCATATTCACATATCTGTTTCTTCTTATGAGGGAGGAACCCTTTCTGGCTTCTTCCCTCTGCCTAAAATGACAACAATCGCTAGCTAAACACATATCAACTATTCATGTATGAAATATTTTATTTTGTAACAGGTTATGTTGGATTGTATTAACCAATTCAAAGATCAAAATTTTTAGATTTTTGTGCATAACATTATACATACATTATTAGGAATTGATAGTATGCATTTTTTTAATTTCCATGTATTTCAATTTTTTTTTTTTTTTTTTTTTTTTCATTTTCCTACTTGAATTGGAGGTGGTGGTTGGAATTATAAAATTGATGAACACCTCATAACTTGAATTGAGAAGAAGGTTTGAATCACTATGTGCACTCCTAAACACTAACTTTGATTTCAGTTTTAATTCTTAAAGTTTCACAGTGATTATGTCGGTAAGACCTCCAAAGAAAACATATTTTAAGACCCGTTTAGTCATCAAAATGATCAAAATATCCCTGCAAAAAGTGTTCAAGAACCCGAAAATAGAGAAGAATAAAATCATATGGGTGAGAGTCAGTGGGATGAGTAACCAAAGGTTGATGGAGAATAGGCTCGGGTTGGATAAGGCTTTCACAGAGCATGTAATATTGCCATGGAACCCAACATAGGCTGCTCCCGGATCGATTTTGGGGACCTCGAGAAGGATGAAGTTGAGCTAAACTCTTATAGCTAATAATAAGGGTGAAGTCATAACACTAACACGTCTCTCCAGAGATATTCTAATTTGAAAAAGCTCAAGGAAGCTTTGAACACTCTTAGAAGAAGAGTGAATGAAGATCCGGCAGAACTTCTTAAGGAATATTATAGCTCGAAGCACTCTGAAACCAACGGAAACTCAGGAACAATAATGAAAAATATTGAGTCTTTATCACAAATTCCCTAAGAGTGCGGGATTCAATTTCATGATGACTTAAACACTTCCCAAGTCTGAATTTAATGCCCTATAAATTTCCACTTCTAGAGGTCTGATTGCAAGTCAAACATGTTAAGGATAATTCATATTGTTTGTGGCAACACAACATTTTCTTTTAAACACCTGACACAAGCTGCTGCGAGGAAGTTCTCATGGGATCGAGCCAGAAGTATGTGCAGAAACACTCTTTGAGGCAAGCGCACAATGCTACTCCGAGAGGCGATATTGGCACGAGAAAAGCCTCCGTTGAAATAAAAAAAAAATGATGAAACCAGACCTTTACTAATGGGGAACGTTCTAGAACCGAATGTCTTGGATTCCTGGACTCCCAAAGGCTGAAATGAATAGATTGGGCTTCCAAAGACACCAGGAAGGCTTTTGGGATTTAATTCTCTGTCTCTCATTTATTTTTAACTTGATTAATTTGAAAACTCTCTCATTAATTTAAAAAAAAATAGTAAAAAATAGGTCTATAAAAACTAAGAAAAGTAGTAGGTCAATTTTTAAATAAAATTAATATCAAACTTGTCAAGAGATAAGTTATGAACAAAACCCATTTATTTGGTTCTTATGAATAATAACCAAATTATGATTCATAACAGACAAGTTATAGACAAAAATAATAATTTGGCCTATTTTAACTTATGTAAACTATTGGCCTATTAATTTTAATTTATCTCAAATTTTAGTCTATTTTCTTCTTTCTCCCTTTAAATTAATATCAAGTCAAGAGACAAAGTTATTGAGCCTAGACCTTTAAATGGATCTACTACAAAATCAACCATCAACCATAAAGACAAATATAAAAAATGGACCAAAATAACCATCAACAATAATCAAAATAGACCAATCACAATCAGCTCTTTTAATATCACCTCGACAATCCATGAATAATTCCAATGATCGAGACCAAGAGACTGCAAAATAGAGGTCACAGACAACACAGCATGGAAGAAACCCTTACATGTTATATAAATCAGATGGTTTGAGAATAAACTTCACTAATATGCTTTCATCCAAGAGTGGAGAGACCACCTTTATTATTACATCACACGAGTTAAAACATGATACTGGTGTGAAAGAGATCCCAATGTTATTATTTTATGCAATGACGGAGTCAGAAAATTTTGTTAGTGAGGGCTAGTAACTACGTTTAAAATTTAATCAAAATAAGATTGCGTATAATATTGAGCTTTTAGAAGTAAGGGTTATAAGACTAATTTTAATTGGTGCTAATTTATATCAATCTAATATGATATATAATTATGTATACAAGATTTTTAAAACTAAAAAGTTTGAGTGGGGGAGCCCCCACTGGGCATGCCTTGGCTTCCTGCATGATTTTACGAAATCAAAAGTGACAAAAAAAGGAGATAACACCAAACTTTATATTCATTCTCATTTCGTCCTACAATCTTTAGAAACTCTAACGTTATTACTCTAAACTTTGAGTTAGTCTTAGAATTTATAATGCTAATCTACAATACAAATCTTTTTTTTTTTTTTCGTCTTACTTTGAATTTATAACGCTAAATCTTTTTATTTTTTTATTTTATTTTTGTTAAAATTCAAGTTTTATCTTGGTTAAACAATAATTAAGTGTTATTTACGT
Source organism: Morus alba (assembly GCA_012066045.3). NCBI lineage: Eukaryota > Viridiplantae > Streptophyta > Magnoliopsida > Rosales > Moraceae > Morus > Morus alba. The sequence continues at coordinate 2,029,546 of CP050235.2, forward strand.
CGGGATTACTATTAAATCTATTTTTAGCTTCTCTTTTTTAGTATATTCTACTTTTTTTCAATGCGAACTCTAAGAGATGAGGTTAAGTGAGATTAATTCAAAGTTTAGGTAAAAATTAAGAGATTTTAATGATTAAATGCAAAGTGAGAGTAAGTATAAAATTTTGGGAATAGATTGAAAAATCACTTTTTGTGCCTCTTGAATTTTGATTTTGTTTATTTAAATTATTTAATAATTTATTTTCTAAACATAAAATAGACTAGAACTATAACGACGACAATAGTTGTCACTAAAATATAAGATATAGTGGAAGCTATTTTTGAGAATAAAATTTAACAAGCAACGAAAACCTAAAAGTGGGCTCCACTTTTAGCGACGACAAGGCCATGCACAATAAATTGTACAATATGCAGGCAAAATTCGAGCGTACAAAAAGTTTTAGTGAAGAGTTATGTTGCTAAAAGTCATGGCACATATTGCGGGTAAAATTCGCTCATGAAACAATACTTGGCGACGACATCGACATGTATCATCGCTAAATGTTGACCATAAAAATGATGTAGTGAAAATTTGGTCTTTTTGTGTCGAAGGTGTCAGAAGGTGTTAGATTCTTTTATTTGTCGTCACTAAAACCTTTTTCCTCAAAAATTAATCTGAAATTTAAGCGGCACAAAATGCGGGAGTTTGACTTCTGAAGATACTTTCAGGAATTTTAACAACAACATATGTAATTGTTAAAGATTTTGTCAATGTAATATAATTATTTCACAATATTTTAATATATATTATCAAAATGACATCGTTCTATAAGCCTTTCGTGACCACAAGAATTATTTCGTCTCTAAAAGTGATTGTATAAAACCATCGTGATCCCTTTTTTTATCGATAAACTGTTCTCCCTCTCTAACCCACTCATCTCTCTCTCTCTCTCTCTCTCTCTCTCTCTCTCTCTCTCTCTCTCTCTCTCTCTCTCTCTCTCTCTCTCTCTCTCTCTCTCTCTCTCTCAATCTCCATCCTCCAATGAAAATTCACCTCATCATGCGCCTCTCCTAGTTAGGTATACCTGTCTCTCTCTATAACCTACTTTCTTTAGCTTTCTCTAATCTGCTCATTTTCTCTTTACATGGCCGCGGCCCAACTCTCATGGTCATGCCCAAAACGCCGTTGCCCCGGCCCTACCTCAAAGTTGCCTCAAAGTTGCCCCCTTCCATCTCTCTCTTAACCTATTCTTTCTCTCTCAACTCTCTTTCCACTACAAGAATTGCTGCCTTTAGCGATGATTCTTTGAGCGACGACATTAGTCGCCCCTAAAAATCACAGTCAATGACGTAATGTCGCTAAAGGCCCGTCGTTTCACTTGATCTCAATTCATTTCAGTGATGACTAAGAAAGATTTTTAGCGACAACATGTTGTTGCTAAAATGAGAGTTGAAATAGTCAACATTTAACGATGACTAGTCGTCATGGAAAAGTGTTATGCGCCAACTGGTAGAAGTCGACAAAAAATGCGTGCCAATTAGTACACTTTCAGCGATGACATGTCGTAGTTGAAAGTTTGGTCATTTTAGTCAACTTTTTAGTGAGGACATTGTAATCATTGAAAGTAACTAAAATTTTTGGCGAAATTACAAATTTTTCTTGAAAATTTAAGGCGGTAAGATTAAATTTCTTGTAAGTTTTTGTTGCTTCCGACTGCAAAGTTTTCAACCATTTTGGTTTGAAATATAAAATCTAAATTATCTAGTTAAAATTGTAATTTAAACTGGCATTTGCATAGGCAATTAACCAGGAATAAAATCTAAGTCATATTTGAATACATATTAAAAATGTCAATATGTTTTGTGATGATAAAACTAGAACTGAGATTTTGGTTAGGATTTCTCTTGAAACTACATTTTCAGTACTCTTGTGTATTTTGTGATAAACACCAAATGACTTATAGCACTATATTGTCGTTAATTTTCCACAAAAAAAAAAAAAAAAAAACAATATCAATGCAAATTTCAAGGTACTTTTTACATTGACGTAACGGTATGTTAAACATGATTCAAAAATATTTATTTATCAAAAAAAAAAGTACATATACTTTTTTATTGCACTTTATACAAAGACACGTTAATCAACTACAATTTTTCTACTCCTGACGAATGAAAAATGCTGACCAAGTAACTGTTCGATGCGTGCGGTCCTCTGCAAGGGTTCGCTAGTGGTATAACAAATAACGTCCTAAATACAATCACTACAAAAAAAAAAAAAAAAAAAAAACAACCTTCATATAATGTAAACATGTTTGACGAGCAGTCTTTTATATAAAAATTCAAACATTATTTATCCACGTGATCAAATTGAAACCTTTAAAGATATATAATATATTCTTTCCATTATTTGGTCTTCACTTTGTTTCTTACTTTGTATATATTTATCTACTGTACGGACCAAGTGGATAAGCGTAAATTTTATATAATAATATTTCAACCACAATGCATGGTAGTTAGCTAGCTAGTACGCACACTACATTTTTTTTGATCATGTTCGAGTCTTATACGAATGAATTAAAATGAGGATGATTGAGAGATCTACTAAATATTTGAGACTATTTAAAGACTAACGGTTTAATATTCATTAATTTCTTATGGAATTAAAATGACGCATTACGCCTCTCACATAAGTAGTTAAGTACGTCATTGGTTAGAAATTAACATTTTTTGTCTTAAACAAGTAAAAATTAATTTCTGACCAGACTTAAGGTACTTCAAATGAAGATGTACTTTGACAAAACGATTGTGGTGGACTAAATTTGCCAGCGCTGCAGTAGAGAAAGTCAAGGGTGGGTAGGTCTTGCGTGTGGATTTTAAGGATAATTACCACATTTTAAAGAAGAAAAGGACGAATTAAACAAGTTACAAGGTTCGACAGCTACTTTTCATTTTTTATATAAATTTTTTTGTATGTGTTGACTCGTCATTGCATCTTGAAAAATGATATGAAGATGTTATCCAAAAAAAAAAAAATATATATGAAGATCATTGTTAGGGACAAGTCGTTTACGAATTGATCTAAAGTTAATATTCCAATTACGTTGGCCTGTAATCCTTTTTGTTTGTTTTTTTTTTTTTTTTGCGCTACACCTCTAAGTACAATGGAAAAGGGCAATAATTAGGTCGATTATTGAACAGGTTAAATTAGGCAGTAGCAGATATCAGACTTTTCAAGGCATAACTTTGGCGTGTGAAAAAAAAATGTCAACGAGAAGAAACTTTTAACGTACCATCTTTATGAAGAAATTTTTTCTTCAATGCTAAAAGGCACCGTATGTATTTAATTATTTAAATAAGAAACTCGTTGGGACAGTTATCAACTTCTAACGACGTATATCGCAGCTGAGTGTTTAGTAAACTATAATTATAGTAGCTGTGTTGGTTCTAAAATTAATGTAATAACGTTTAGTAAATTATAAGGTTGAGTTGCTGTGGATAGTTAAAAATTACAGCTATATTATATTATACTATAATATAATATATATAATTACAATATAATATATTATTATTATATTTAATATAATATAAAAACTATTTTTATATAATATATTATATAATTATGATATAAAAAATAATAATATTATTAAAATAATAATTGAAATAATTAAAAATAACTATTATATTATATTATACTATAATATAATATATATAATTACAATATAATGTATATTTATTATTATAGATAATATAATATAATTAAATTATTATTAAATAACATATTATATAACTATGATATAGAATATAATAATATTATTAAAATGATTAATATAATTACAATATTATAAAACATATTATAATATTACATAAGAAATATTAATATTACAATTATAATATAATATATTGTATTATATAATTATTATTATATTATATTAAACAAATATATTATAATTAATATATTTTATAACCATAATTTGTGTAATACACTACAATATATAATAATATTAGAATTATAAAATTATATTAATATTTTATTATATTAATAATTATTATTTTTATTAATATAATAAATATAATTATATCAATACAATATAATATATAACATATTATAAAATATAATTACAATATATTATAATTATAATATCATATTATAATTATATTATAATTATAATATCAGATTATTAAAGTAATTATAATATTATTATAATATCATATTATATGATAAAATAATAATATTAGAGTTATTAATATAATTATGATACCATTTGTTACAATATTACTATTATATACTATTATATTATATTATATTACATTACGAGTTTGAATTTTAGATTGAGAAGATTGTAAATTTTAAATTTCATTAGAGGTATTATGGGTATTATGAAAATTTCATTAATTGTACAGTGTTGATTCCCGCACAATCTAAAAGCTAAAGTTGTCTTTAAGCTGCTTCTGATTTTGGCTGTAGATTCTTAAAAAATTATTCAAAAAACACTTTTAAGGAGATTTACTAAATATTAAAATCAACTTCTGCTACAAGCAGAAGCTAATTTTGGGAGGGAAAAGTAATATCAAACAAAGCCAACATCTTTCTTTAACCATCCAACAACGACGACGTGTACGAGATAAAATAATAACAATAACAAACATGTCACTGGAATTAGAGAAATCAACTTGTTATGGTTCCTAGAAAACAGGACACGAAAAGCTTGTCATCAAAATAACGAAGACTTAATAAAATACAGCTACAAATGTAAATAGAACATGTCAATAACGTTATCATCATGAGAGAGAAGTTAATTTGGGCAACCGTCGACCAATTACATCCCATGCAAAAACGAACAAACCAATTAATAAAGATATTCCGACTTTTATACGAGACTCATTAAAAGTTGTGGATAATGACATGTTGCATATTATTAATTGACCAAGTAAGTAAATTCATATATTTACTTGGGAATTACAGTGAATTTTCCGCATACCATGGTAAACCAAACCATGCAAAATATTAAAAAACGAAAGCTATAGCGCTTGGCCTTTGTGAAAACCCATTTGAGCTAGCTATTATCTATTTCGTTACGTAATTGCTTGTCGCCCTACTATAAATACAACATTATATGCTTGTGTTGAGAAATCACAAAACATTAAGAAAACAGTATACTAAGAAAAACATCTCTCCTCAACACTTTCTTATCCATATATAGCTTTCACTCTCTCTCTCTCTCTCTCTTTTTTTTTTTTTTTTTTTTTTTAAAATTTTTATCCTTATTATCAAAATCTCAACTTTCAACAATATTATGGCAAGATTTGCCGTTTGGCTAGCGTGCGCTTTAACTCTTTTAGCTTCCTCAATATCCTTCGCTGCAATCGTGGAGCATTCTTTCAATGTAATTATTTCTTTTGTCGATAGTCATATCATGATATAGTTTCAATTAATAGTTTGTAAGGTTTGCACATTTTACTTCCTTTATATATACCTAGTTTTAAGTCCCTTAATGCTTTAATTAATAACGTATATATTTATGTGTGCAGGTTGAAAATTTTGTGGCGACGAAGCTCTGCCGTGAGCAAGATATAACGGCAGTAAATGGAGGATTGCCTGGACCAACAATAGGCGTTAAAGAGGGTGACACTCTTGTCGTCCACGTCTTTAACAAGTCGCCATACGGCATTACAATTCATTGGTATATGAATTATCGAATCAGATCTAGTGTCATGTATTATATACATATATGCACATATATATATATATATATATATATATAATAGTAAGTTGGACCCAAAAAACCAAAAAACAAAAGCAAAAGTAGTAGAGTTGGTACTTGAATTTTTCAATTTAATAATTAACTTTTGATGGAGCTGATTTTTCTATGCAGGCACGGGGTATTTCAACTTCAAAGTCAATGGGCAGATGGGCCATCGAATGTTACTCAATGTGCCATACCTACAGGACAAAGTTATACCTACAGATTCAACATCACCGGACAAGAGGGAACCCTTTGGTGGCATTCCCATGTTTCGTGGCTCCGAGCAACCGTCTATGGTGCGCTTATCATTCAACCTAAACAAGGCCGCTCAGCCTACCCTTTCCCTAAACCCCACAAGGAAATACCCATCTTACTAGGTATGTAAATGCAAGTACTATTCTCATGCAATTTTTATTACATATATATAGCCTAGTTAGAATATTTAAATCATATTCTTAATATGTTATCTCTTAAAAATAGTGATGATAGAACAAATATTGATAAAATATTTATGTATATATATGATTGAACTGCAGGAGAGTGGTGGAATGCTAATGTGGTGGACGTTGAGAATGAGGCACTTGCCGCTGGTGTAGCTCCGAATATATCTGACGCTTACACTATCAACGGAAAACCTGGTGATCTCTACCCCTGCTCCGAAAATGGTACGTAAATACACATTAATTATAAAGAATAGTATAGATTCAGTTTAATTAAAGAACTCTAATACATGAAAAAGATTGAATTTTTATGAATTCTATGATCAGAATACTTATCCTAAAATTAATTTAAATTTTGTTATCATCAGATATGTACAAGATCAAAGTGGAGCGAGGCAGGACCTACATGTTGAGGATCATCAACGCCGCACTCAATAACCAACTCTTCTTCAAGATTGCCAATCACACGATGACTGTTGTTGCCATCGATGCTAGCTACACGGATCCATATGAAACCGACGTTATCGTTACCGCCCCAGGCCAGACCGTCGACGTCCTCATCAAAGCCGACCAGCCGGTCGGGTCGTACTACATGGCGGCTCGTCCGTACGTCAGTGTTCCTCTGCCGACTGTCATACCATTTGACAACACAACCACCAGGGGCATTTTCGCCTATGAGGGTTCCGAGTCAAACAACCCCGTGATGCCAACCCTACCTGATTTCCTTGACACCCCAACGGCTCACAAGTTCTACACCAACCTGACAGGACTCGCCGGTGGACCCCAGTGGGTCCCTGTCCCGCTCGACGTGGACGAACACATGTTCGTAACAGTCGGACTGAGTGTGGAGCCGTGTGAAGAGATTAATGCCACGTGCCCGAACGGGCAAAGATTCTCTGCTAGCATGAACAATGAATCATTCGTTTTCCCGCAGAACACGTCTATGCTGGAGGCATATTATTATGGCCGTGTGGACGGAGTTTACACCACTGATTTTCCCGACAACCCTCCAATTGTATTTGACTACACAAACCCGAGCTTAAGCAGCGTCGAACCTCTGATTTTTGCGCCGAAATCGACGAAGGTGAAGAAGCTGAATTTCAATTCGACGGTGGAGATGGTATTGCAGAACACGGCGTTACAAGTGGCGGAGAACCATCCGATTCACATTCATGGTTTCAATTTTCACGTTTTGGCTCAAGGCTTTGGTAATTACGATGCCGTCAGTGACAGCACGAAATTCAATCTCGTTAATCCTCAGATACGTAACACCATCGCTGTTCCATCTGGAGGCTGGGCCGTAGTAAGATTCCAAGCTAATAATCCAGGTTGGTTAAAAGATTCATTTCTGATATTGGATTGGTTTCCAGAGTTCTTTGTGTATATTTTTTTGAATGCAAAAAACATTTCATAAATCAACAAACTAAGAAAGTTATAGAAAACTTGATAGAACAAACCAAAATTAGTAGATCCGGGTGTCTTAATACACGAATTAAAAGTCTGATAATAGATATAATGTCTTATGTAGAAAATTAGTGAGACTCAATTTTTGTTAGTAGTTAATGACTAGTATGTCAGTGTCAAATAGCATTGCTCAACATATATAGAGTTGTTATTTATTGTTTATACCGTATCAATTTATTTTTCACATAGGCCCTTCTTATATGTTTTGATTTGATATATATATATATATATATATATATTTTTTTGGTTTATATCCCATCCGAGTAAGACTAGTCAATTATATATAACTGAAAAATTAAATATTTTTCATATGTTCTGATAATTACGTGAACGACACAGGTGTATGGTTGGTACACTGCCATCTGGACGTGCACTTGCCTGTGGGATTGGCCATGGCGTTTGAGGTTGGGAATGGACCCACTCCATCATCTACTCTGCCACCTCCACCGTCCGATCTACCCCGGTGTTAAATTAGATATGGTGGACAAATTTCCTCTGAATAGAAGTCATAATTTATTAATTTGTTTGCTTGTGAAATAGATAAATAAAGTTTGTAAGAGGTGGTTAAGTTGCAACCACTATTCTTTCTTTGCGTACTTTTTGAATTATCTTATTTTTTAATTGTTTCAATGAAAACATAAATCCTTCTTATTTTTCCCTAATTCTTTATTGTTTGAATGAAACATAATTTGTTCTTATTTTTTTCAATCAATTCTATGTTTTCGACATATATGTGTGTGTGTGTGTGTGTGTATATATATATATATATATATATATATATATATATATAGATGTCTCTCTATATACTAGCAGACGAGAAGCAAAATGTATTCAATATCTCGATATGCTGTGACTCATAAAGTATGAAAACTTTATTCATTATAAATACGAAATTCATAGCTCTTTTATAAAGAGTTAATAATTTACTCATAAAATTTTATTCATGACTTCAAAAAACAAAATATTATATATATATATATATATATATATACATATATTCATGACTGGATTAAGGTTAAAGCTGAAGATGAAGCTTTAGGTGCTCTTGGTATTGCAAGATCATATGAAATTCATAGCTCTTTTATAAAGAGTTAATAATTTACTCATAAAATTTTATTCATGACTTCAAAAAAAAAAAAAATATTATATATATATATATATATATATGTATGTATATTCATGACTGGATTAAGGTTAAAGCTGAAGATGAAGCTTTAGGTGCTCTTGGTATTGCAAGATCATGTGTGGATGCTTTCGGGTTTACAATATTGGTTTTGATTAATTGTTTTATGTGTTGTGTTCTAATTTGCGCCTATCTCTTCAACTTTAAAAAGCTGAGATCATTTATGTTACTACTAGTGGAGTCAATTATGGACAGAATGTGATTCTACAGACGTTGGCTATTTGGTTTTTTGGTGTTGTACTTTTGTGTTGACCCCGAGGTTCAATTAATCAATCGTAATCTTTGATTATATTAATAAACAATTGATTGTGAAATTACTAACATTAATCTCAAAAAAGGATTAGAAGTTGTTTGGAAAAAAGTTATGTAAGTAATTAAAGCTACTCAAAGTTAATGAACAAGATATCCAAAGCTCTGAGAATCTAAAACTTGAAAACGGATTAAGTGCTTTGAAGAAAAGAAGCCCAGTAGACATATAGGTTTATTGTTAAACTTACCTTTAAAGTGTATGAGTTTTGTTTTTACTCTTTTACGCTTGATTAATATCATTTTAATTAATATAGTTATTTTACTATAAAAGATATTTGTAAAAAATAAGAGTAAAAATTCAAACTCATGCATTCTAAAGGGTATTTATCTCATTTTTCCTAAGTTAAAATCTCATATGTAGTCTTGTAGTATATGTGAGACTAGTTTCTTAATTTTTGTTTCAAATGATATGGCTCAATGCACATTTAGAATTACAAACTTTTAAAAAGTTACATAAAATTATTTTTAAATGTTTTCAAAAATGATGAGCAACATTTTTCACGTATAGTTTGTTCGCAGAATTACATCAAAATTGAAATATTGAAATTACGTTTTAATGTGTCAAAATTGGAAAAAAAGAAAGCTCTCTGACTGTACTGCACTTCTGATGCTATAAATAATTGAGATTTATATACCGTTGAAAAGTACAATCCACACTTCTCACTGAACTATTACTTTGGAAAATGACGAGGAGAGGAGTCTCAACAAACCGGTCTTCTTAATTTGCTATATTTTTATAATAAAAAAAGCCATAGAATATGGATAGGCACTCATTCAATCTACACTTGGTAATTTATATCCTTCCAACAAGAGAGTCAAAGAAAAATCAACCTTCGCACCTCGATGTTTGATCAATTTTTTAGAAAAACCTTTCTAAAAGTCTCTCAAAATCTCTCAAATAATCTAGGGTTCCATAGGACTTAATGGCCTATTATTGGTTGTAGGTAGGGGAGTTTAAGGAGTGAAATCCACAGACTAGAAATCAAGCCATAATCCAATCTAAAACTATCAAATTGCCAATTTGTTATCAATCCAAAAGTTTTTCTGATCCAATTTAAATCTCTCAGATTTCATAGATTGGATTCTACGAATTAAAAAACTTAGACCTTTAAAGTTAATAAGCATAATAAACACTCATTTTTTTCTCTATTAGAATTTAAAAATTAAAAAAGAAAAACCCTAACAAAACTCGGAAACCAATTTATTATAGCACAATCAGTTATGACAAATTAGCTTCAATAAAACTTAAATTATTGTTAATTTTGAAAAAGTAATGCGGCAGATTATGACAAGCAAATAGATTGGCTTATTTATTTATTTATTTTTTTATTTCTTTGGATCTATTAGATATTTTTGTTTAGATTTATTAGCTTGGTCTGCTTGTAAATATTTGAAGCAGTATATTACATAAAACTTGTTTTGATAGGATTAACAATGCCGAGGAAGATGAAGTCAAAGATTAGGCATAGATTGTTGCAATTTGAGATTTGCACTAGGAGTTGGAATGTTGGATAGATGCTTATGTTTTTATTTATTGATGAATGACAATCATTTACTACCTTTGTCAATGTTAAAAGTGTTGGAGAAAAGGTTATTATGATCCATCTGAAGCAACCTATGCTTCTTGTTTTTATTTGCAGATTTTTCAATTTGAAGTTATATGGTGTGATGATTTGTTTGGTACCATTAAGCAAAATTAGGATTCGGAAACTGATTCTAATTGAATTTTTGACTTTTGTTTGTTGTTTAGAAATCAAAAGTCGATCCTCTTCGAAATTTTGAAGGTATTTTCCTGTCTAAAATAGGATAATGTGTCAGATTATAAAAAATATTATTTCAGTATGATCCTATTTGATATTTTGTATAAATCTGACAAGTTATGAGTCAAGAATTTGACAAACTATGTGTTATAGTTTGACAAATTATGACCCATATTCAGTAAAACTATAGCCAGTGCGGGAGTAACTTGTCAGACTATAAACATACTATGACTTGTCAGACTAATCTATAATCTGACAGACAATGGTCGTCACTAGCATTATTTATCAGACTATGGATCCTAATTGGATTATAATCATCAGAGTCTGTCAGGCTATGAATCATAGTCTAAGAGACTATGGAGCATGATCACCTTAGTCTGTTTGATTGGGCTTAGTCTAAAGGGGTAAAAATTAAAGGGTTAATGTTTGGGGGTTAATAATAGTTTGGTGATCCATTTTGAAGGGTAATTGTAAAAATCTCTCAATATTAAAGTAGTTACATTTGCTCCTCAAAATTTTGTAAATGCCCTCAATGATTAATACTTCTCTAATAAAGACTTGAAAAATATAATTCTTTTATAGATATTATTTTTGATAATACCTAATTTAACCCTATTATGCTCCTACTTTAATTTTATTTATTATGATTTATACAACAATATAATCCCTTTCACGTTTCAACTATTACTATTATATTTTCTTTTGAAAATCATTATAATTTTTCAATATTTTTGTTCCTCTTAGCTTTATTTATCAATTGCCTTATTATAGACGTAAGAAATTTATCATGGAATATTGCAAGTTACAGAAGTACAAAAAATTATCTCAACAGATTAATTGTCGAATTGGGGTGTGTGCACGCGTGTTTTTGTTTTTGTTTTTTGTTTTTAATTTATATGTGTTAATATTTGTAGAAACGCACTAATTGTTTTTTAACTAATTTAATTAAAACTACCTTCATCGTGTACAACAGTTCTGAGAATTTATTTATTTATTATTATTTTTTAAAGACCCTATTATTCTATGCTTTGAATCTAATTTGATTGTGTTATTTATCCGTTTTTAGTAATTGCTTGTTTGCATTACAAGGGCATTGAAGTTACTTGTACGCAAAAGGAGAAAAAAAAAATGTTGGGGGACGGAACATTCACTTGAGTTGCTAACTTCTATCGTCATGTTTTTACGTGGGTGTGTGATGTTTTTATTTCTTTATAAAAGAATGCTGCTTTTATCATAGTTAATGTGAGTTATATTAGTAGGTTTTAATGTAATTTTAAAGAAGGATGAAACTATAATAAAATTAAATCATGATTTAGTAGGGAGGCTGAAAAAATTAGCGGGTGTAAATATAGTCACTCTTAATATTAATATAGTGTAAGTGAGAGATGTAAATATCTTAAACTAAATATATAAAGTTGGAAATATTTTAAAAAAATTTAAAATATTATACGGGCCGGCCCCCAAACTTTAAACCTAAGCCTGGCCCTAATACTTTTTCTGTTGATGCTAGTTACTTTCACATTAATATTAAAACAAGAAAAAAAATGCAAAAATAATGTTGTTTGATGTTTTGACTCATTATTATTCTCCTCATAAGTGTAGTTAAGTTGTCTCTTCATATTGTTTTAGGAAATATGTTTCGTCAACGGCTAACTAACCACTATTTGATCTATTACATGACCTCAAAAAAATTAAAACATAAACCAAAATGATAATTAAAGTTTAGTGGCAAATTAATTTTAAAAAACCCTAGAGATCAAACTCTGCATCCATGTAATCTTTCAACATTGATATGGATTAGATTAACTTGGGAAATTATTAGTTAGGCCAAAAAAATCTCAAAGAAAAGTATTAATGTCTTCTTGGTTTTAAAAAGTCAAAGTCTGAAATATCGGGCCCGTTTGGTAATGTTTTCAAAATAATTTTATTTTCAATACAAAAGTAAAAATGAGATTATTTTGAGAATCATTTTGAGACCGATTTTAAAATTGCGTTTGATTGATTTTTTAAGAGATTGTTTTGAATATAACAAAAAGTGAAATCGTGTTTTGTTATAATTATTAATTAATATATTATAACATTATTGACAAGTATTGAGAAATGAAAATAGGAAAGGAAAAATAGTTTTTAACTGTTTTTTATTTTCATAAAAATCATTCTCACTTGCTAAACAAACACAGTTTGAAGACTGTTTTCATTTTCATGCCTCAAAAGGTGTGCAATAGCGTTTCAAAAATAAACAAAAATCAATTCCAAACGCACGTCATTTCTGTTATTGATGAATTTTGAAGCAACACCATGGAAGATTAGGATCTTACCAACAACAAATGTCTTGCCCTCAGAAATCATAAAAATATCTTAACGCAGATTGAGGATAATATACACATATCTATCAAACGAATATGTGTATATACTATTGTAATGGAATATGTTTTTTGCTCTTAAAAACTGGACACACATAAATAAGAATATATATATATATATATATAACTTGTTTTTCCGCCAATCATTTTCCAACTGCTACAAAAAGTTACAAAATAACTCATAAATAAGTAAATTGACCACTTCATCAAATTGTTACGTCGAATATCTCTGCCCAATCATTGTGTCCACATATTGTAATTGTTTTTTTTTTCGAAAATCTGTGTCGTAATACATTGATAATGTTGGATAATTATATGGTGCAACAGAACATTTCTGGCAACATTCTGATAAATTTAGAAGAATTTCTTTGGAGTTCAGAGTTAATAGATTTTCATTAATTTAGTCATAATTAGTAGGATTTGCAGTAGCAGTTCCTAATACTAAAACTTGACCTAACTATTAGCGGGAAGCAAATTTTTATCTTTTGTTTTTTCTGTAACAATTGCATAATCGATCGTCATTAATCTTGACATGAATAAAATAAAAATCCTATTGTAAGTCCTGGAATAAATTAACTAAACCTCATGGTTATGGGCGCATTTTCTTAGTCATCATTTTTTAGGTAAATTAGGGCTCGTTTAAAATGTATATTCAAATTATGATTTTTAATTCTGACGTTTGAAATCCAAATTTTTGTGAAAGAAATGCTGTAGCAGAATCAATGATTTGAGTTTGAATATATAAAACGAACGGCCCTTAATTAAAATGGACAACTAGTGTCAAGATTGTAAATCTTATCCAACTAGGTTACTACTCGAAAGACTTTTCTTAATCATTGGTTTTGAGTAAAAGTTGGATTAGTAAACTGTTCAATCCTTCACTTTCTAATAGGGAATAAATAAAAGTGATACTTGGTCCCTAGTCGGAACATCTTTCTATAGAACAAACAAAAAATGCCCTCTTTGTTTCAAAAACTTAAGTTTCTGACTTAAATGAGATTTCTTTATACAAACTTTGAATACCAACTTATACATATATGTGGTTCTTAGTTAGCTAGACAACGATGTTTATGCTAACACACGCGCAAGGGAAAATAAAAATAAAAAACAGAGAGGAGTGGAAAAAAGAAAACAATTGCACTTTCTACTTAAATATTCCATTAAAATTATTTATTAGCTATATATCTAGACGGTCACGCAATCTTGCTGTCTCTTTCTCTTCTATATATACATATACATGTATATATATTATATACACGTATCATATATGTGTGTGTATATATAATATATATAGATGGAAGGCTTTCACAATAAAACCTTACGAATGTATATATGTGGACGCAAACTTAGAAGCCACAAATTAATAATTTAACTAAAGAAATAGCTTGCCTCTATTTCCTTCCTTTTCCACATCTCTTTCTCATGACTCATGAAGCTATATTCTCAACATGGAGTTTAGATCATCGTTTGCATTGTTGCTAGCTTGTTCTTTAGCTCTTTTAACTTCTTCACCAATTGGAGACGCCGCAATAGTCAAGCATTCTTTAATTGTAATTTACTTCCCGATGATCATTGTTAAGAAGTGTATCAGTTCTCATTAGAGTAGTTAGGAATTACACGTGTAACCTTTTCATTAGCTGAACTTAGTTTACTTGTATTAAGTTATGTATAAATAGTTGGTTGTAACAGATTTCAAGATTAATGAGAATCAGTTTTACTTCTCAATCTTTAGATTAGTTTTCTCTTTCTAGATTCTGTTTAAAAGCTTTCTTTACAAGTTTTTCTTGGCTTAGTTTGGTAATGCTGTGGATTTTAAAAAAAGCGCTTTTAGCTGTGTTCAAAAAAAAGCAGCTGTTTTAAGAAGCGGTTGAGTGTTTGGTAAATTGTAATTATAGTAGCTGTGCTGGTTCTAAAATCAGTAAATAGCGTTTGGTAAATTTTGAGGTGGAATTGTTGTGGGTATGTAAAATGACCAAAATAGACATGATATGTAATTTTTATATATATAATTGTTTTTGATATTTAAAAATAGTTGTTTAACTTAAAAAAAACATAATGTTATGATTTTAAATTTTTTAACAATAAATTTATGATAATTAATTCTCTTTTTTTATTTCTTTATTCACAATAAAATTACAACTAAAAATAACATAATGATAAATTATCAATTTTATTAACGCAACCAAATATCATAATTATTAATTTTAGTGGGATTCTTTTTAAAAATCTGTAAGAAACTTTTGCAAGCACTTTTTAAAAATCCACAAAGATTACCAAACTTAAGTTGATCATCAACTTGAAAAGGAAACCAAATCGAAAATGACACAACACTTTAGAAAGACAATAAAAACACAAATGCAAAACGATATCAACTTGAAAAACGATGACAAGCTTCGAGAATAACTTGAAATGTACATCAACCGGAAAACGACATCAAATTTAAAAACACAACCTTCAAAACGATGACAAAACAAAAAACCACATCTACTTGTAGAATGACCACAACCTGATATATATAAGTTCTCTTCATCTTTTTGATGGAAAATTGACGTTTTGCTTCTCAAGACTAGGAAGTAAGAAAAGAAAGAAAATACAAGCTTCTTATCATTAAGGAAAAAAAATTGCAAAATGTCTCCAAACAAGTTTGTCCTAGTCCCTTTATGAATGATAAAATGACAGTTGAATAAAGAAATACATGGGAAAGAAAAATAGTTACATCCCTGCATCATCACTCAAACTATCAAACTGCAAATATTTGTAACGCTAACAATCTTGATGATTCCCTTTACTCACCTATTTGCACATATCCTTTCTCCTTTTTCTACTTCTCATTCTAATATTTTTTGTTTAATGTCCCGAGTCTTTATTCACTTGCTGAACTCTTGTCTGGCAATGGGGTTTTCTCTAAAACCTTTGATCAAGTTGGCCATAATATAATTTGTTGAATGACAAAAACGAATACATATCACCAAAAGAAATTATATGGTTCTCAAGGATTTAAATAAGATTCCCAGCCATCTTTTTCTAGCTTATCTGTCTTTAACCAAACAGGGCTCCTCGTGTCTTCTTGGTATTGACTCATTCTGCACAAAGTTTATCGCCGCATCAATAACATAAGCACTCAATATAATGACTTTTCATTGCTCTAAAAAAATATGTTTTGTTTAACCAAATGGAGAATATAACCTTGCTACTAGATCGCTGTCACCGACACCCAACATCCTTCTGACCAAAAACTGCGTTTGTGGCATTGTTTATAACAACTGTTTCAACTGGGACACCCTTGGCATCTGCAAATTAATGCAAGACATTTAAGCTATTTTCCTGGAAACACCGGAGACATTGAAAAGCGTCACATTGATACAGAGACTACAAAATCGGACACTGTCATGTAGTCATGATTTGGCAAAATATGGCACACAAATATCCATTTCACGGACAAGAAAAGATAGAGAAGGGATAATAAAACATTCTAGTAAATGGGAATGTCTTTTGCTTCTAGGCAATAAGATGCGAAGAATGGATTTGTGCAATGTTACCGAACAATTGATAGGAATGAATCAATTCCGTCAATGTAGAAACACGCGACAGGGAACACCATGAACCTGAAATTGATAGGAGTAATTTTAGGTATGGTAGTTGACAAGAATCTCCTGAAATTTTTTTCTGGACGATCTTTTGTTCACCATGAACTCACAATTAGTACAATTGGAAATGGTGGGGCTAATAACGATGGAAAAGATTGTGATACCAAGAAGGGCACTAGTCTCTCCCTTACTCTGGGAATGCTAAAATGAGAGAGAAAATTATTTAAAAAAAAAGCAATTAAACCTCAATAATTCCACCACATAACCAAATAAACGATAGATAGTGGTACATCCGTTGCTTTGCCTTCGCCCTTTGAATTTGCAATCTGATTAAGACATTCATTCCATCGGCCAATTAGAGGATTTTCTCTAGTAACATCCGCCATGACATTATCGGACCATATGTGTGATTAAGCAATGAACCTAAAAATAAAATGATAAGTAATCAACAATCATGACAATTAAATGCATACTAATAACCTCAATGCCATTGAAATAAGTTCGTTAGGATTTAAGCAAAAGATATAGACCTTTACGAGATCTTTTCCATTTGATCTAAATTCGGCGGATATTTCCAACAATTTGGGGACAAATCGGAAAATTTCCTAAATACTAAGATTAATGGAGTACTTACAAAGAAAACGTGCTTAAGAGGGCTAAGGTTGACCGGCGAAACTTGGGAGAGGAGACCGGAAGAACAGGGAGGCCGGCGAACGGAGGAGATCGGAATAGAGTGCAGACTGGGAGACCAGCGAACGATGAACGGATAAAGGAGCGATTGGCGAGAGAGAGGAGCGAGAAAGGAAAGAGAGAGGAGCAAGAAAGGAGAGAGAGAGAATGGGGAGTGATGGATTGCAAGAGGTTCAATCACGAGAGAGAAGAGAATGGAGTAAATGGAGATATGTGGGTAGATGGGGATTATTTTGTTTCAACGGGGGTAAAATGGGAATAAAAATTTTTCATTAATGTGAAAGGAAGGGATTCCCGCATAAGCTAGAATCCAAAGCACCTAAACACCTGCTTCATAAAAACAGCTGAAATTATTGAAAAAGCACTTATTTTAGTTTTACCAAACAAAGAAAAACAACTAATGCTTCTAAGGGTAATTCCACTCCCAAACGAAAGTCATTATATGGTCATTCATTTTCTTCTTCTTGGCGATTGCCATGGATACTTCGGATCGACTTTGGTTTGTTCGATTCTTTCAAAAATTGGATCAATAAAAGTTCTTGCCACCGGTGGTCATTTTTTTTTCTATGTCTGTAAGATCTCCTCCGGGTTTCTTTCCCGAGGATGAGCCAATTAATCTTGGAATCAATTGCAAAATGTCCGATTCAATTCTTGCTCGTATGGTGAATTGCGAAACTGCAGCACAGGTTTGACATACAACTGAGGTATACTTTGCTTCCCAAATTCGAGCCAAAAAAATCTCAGTTTAAGACTCAATTACAAAATACTCGTAAAGATTCTTTAACTGCAAATGAGTATCTTCTTCGTGTTAGGCATTTTGTTGACATGCTTGCCTTAGTTGGCAATGAGATTTCGGTTAAGGACCATATAGATGCAATTTTTAATGGTCTGCCTTCTGAGTATGATATCTTGGAAATCAGTGTAAATTCAAGCTTTGTTGATTATTCAACAATTTTAGGCTCATTGTTGTTCAAGTTCATCGATCTGGTTTTAATTCAACTCAAGGAGGATATGGTGCTCCTAGTGCTAATAATAATTCCACTGGTCATTATGGTCATTCATTTGGCCGTAATTTTGGTTCTTCAAACAATAAAGGCAGGGGACATTTTGGTTTTGGTCGAGGCCAATCTTGGAACAACAACAAAATTCAATGCCAACTATGTGGGAAACAAGGTCATGTGGTTATACAGTGCTATTATCGATTTGATAAGTCTTTTACGGGACCCTCTCAGTTTAGTCATCAGGTTCAAGGCAACATGGCTCATTGTTCAAGTCAACTTTCAACAGCAGAGTCCATTCAAATGGGTGCAATGCTTGCTACACCAGAGGTTGTTGCTGATTCATCTTGGTATGCTGATGATTCTTATAATGTGGAGTGGTATCCAGATTCCGGAGCTACAAACCACTTGACAGCAGATTACTCCAACCTCATGACTTGTTCTGAGTTCTGCGGTTCAGACCAGGTGCACATGGGAAATGGTAAGGGTCTAGCCATTAAACACATTGGTTCTTCCACATTTAGTAGCCCTCATGTGTCTTCTAAGTCACTTACTCTTAAACACTTATTGCATGTGCCTGAAATATGTAACAATCTTTTAAGTGTTTCCAAGTTTGCTGCAGACAATCAAGTCTTTTTTGAGTTTCATTCTTCTTCTTGTTTTGTCAAGGATCTCACTTCCAGGGTGGTGCTGCTGGAGGGTCGGCTTAAAGATAGTCTTTATGTGTTTGACAACACTCAGATCAGTCTCAAGCCTACTATTCTAGTTCCAGTCATCTCTTCTCCAGAAATTCTCTTTTTGTTTCTCATTATACCAATAAAACCTCTTCATTGCTTCCTGATCTTTAGGCATGTACTAGTGAGGTTAAGTCTTCTAGTTTTGGTCTTTGGCATAATAGGTTAGGACATCCTGCAGACAAGATTGTCCAACTTGTATTAAACAATTGTAATCTTCCTGCCAATAATAAAGTCTTTGCTTTAGTGTGTAAATCTTGTTTTTTAGGGAAAATTCACAAATTTCCCTTTTCTCTTTCTCAGACTACTTACACTAAACCATTACAACTTGTTCATTCTGATTTGTGGGGTCCCTCACTTGCTTTGTCTTCCAGTGGATATAGATATTACATTCATTTTATTGATGCATATTCACGTTTTACATGGCTATATCTTCTCCGAGCTAAATCTGACGCCTTACAAGCTTTTGTTAGTTTCAAAACTTTAGTGGAAAAACAACTTGATTTGCCTGTTAAATGCCTTCAAACGGATTGGGGGGGAGAGTTTAGAGCCTTCACCAATCTTCTAGCACAACATGGGGTAGAGCATAGGCATCCCTGTCCTCATACACATGAACAAAATGGGGTAGCTGAACGCAAACACCGCCACATAGTTGAAACAGGTTTGACCATCCTTGCTCAAGCCTCTATGCCTCTCAAATATTGGGATGAGGCTTTTCGTACGTTAGTCTTTCTCATATATAGATTACCTACACCGGTCCTTTAAAACAAAACACTTCTAGAGGTTCTTTTTCAAACCAAACCGGTATATTCCCAACTCAAAGTATTTGGCTATACATGTTATCCTAACATTCGGCCTTATAACAGAAACAAACTGCAATTCAGGTCTATACCATGTTCCTTTCTTGGATATAGCATCAAACATTTACAAATGTTTAGATCCATCTGGAAGAATATATGTGTCCAGGGACATCATTTTTGATGAATGTTCATTTCCTTTTGCAAACTTTCCCAAGCTGCTTCCTCATCCTCTGTTGAGTCCGGCCCTCCACCATTAACAATTCCCATTAGCACTGCAACGTTTGTATCTCCTTCATAGTCACATTCTCATTCTTCAACAGTTCTCGAGTTCCATTCACCGTGCAACCTTGACATACCAGTGACAGCAACCAATTGTAACTGGTTCACCAGCCAGTATACTTCTGAGGAAGGACTTGTGACTACTAATCTTGGTCAAGACCAAGGTTCATGTGTGAAGAGTCAAGGAATCAAAGAGACTAGTACTTCTCATTCCATGATGACACGTTCTAAAAATGGTATTTTTAAGCCGAAGGTGTACATGGCAACATGAGAACCAAACTCCATTGAAGAGGCGCTTGAAACTTCTCACTGGAAACAAGCAATGACAGATGAATTTCTTGCTCTTCAGCGGAATAATACTTGGAGTCTGGTTTCTTTACCTACCGGCAGAAAAATAATAGGCTGCAAATGGGTGTTCCGAGTTAAAGAAAATCCGGATGGGAGCATTAACAAGTACAAGGCTCGTCTTGTTGCCAAGGGGTTTCATCAAGTTGCAGGCTTTGATTTTACTGAGACGTTTAGTCCAGTGGTTAAACCTACAACTATTCGTGTGATTCTTACACTAGCATTGAGCAAGAAATGGTGTGTAAGACAGCTGGATGTCAACAATGCATTCTTGAATGGTGATTTGCAAGAAGAAGTGTATATGGAGCAGCCAGCAGGCTTTGTGGACCATCAAAATCATCATTTAGTATGCAAACTGCACAAGTCATTATATGGCTTAAAACAAGCTCCACGAGCTTGGTTTGATAAGTTACATCATGAGCTTCTCTAGCTTGGTTTTCACTCTGCCAAATCAGATCAGTCACTCTTTATTCAAGTTACATCACAGTGGTCTTTATATGTTCTTGTCTATGTTGATGATATACTTGTTACAGGGGATAATGAATCAGTCATTCAGGAACTTTTGGTGAAACTCAGCTCAGCTTTTGCACTTAAAGATCTCGGAGAGGTTGATTATTTCCTTGGGATACAGGTCACAAAAACTTCTCACGGTTTACACTTGTCTTAAAAGAAATACGTGGATGACTTGTTGTACAAAACAAAGATGCAATTTGCCAAAAGTGCATCAGCTCCTATGACCGCTGGACTGAAACTAACTTCCTTTGGCAGTGATCAGGTGAGTGATGTGTAGCTATATATAAGTGTGGCTGGGGCCTTACAATATGTAACACTTACAAGGCCAGAAATTTCCTATAACGTTAATAAAGTTTGTCAATTCATGCAAACTCCATTAGAACCCCATTGGAAAGCAGTAAAACGAATCTTAAGATATCTAGCTGGGACGATTGACTATGGTCTTCATTTGAGGAGTGTCTTGTAGAAAATCTAAGTCTAGTTGGTTTCTGTGATGCTGACTGGGCGTCAGACACTGATGACAGGTATTCAACCTCAGGATATTGTGTCTTTCTTGGCTCAAATCTAGTGTCCTGGCAATCAAAGAAACAACATACGGTGTCTCGATCATCCACAGAGGCTGAATACCGGAGCCTAGCAAGTGTGGTAGCAGAAATGACCTAGTTGCAATCTCTCTTGTCTGAACTCAGTTTCCAGAAGACAACAGCAAAGATACCAATGATCTGGTGTGACAACCTTAGCACGGTTCATCTAGCAGCAAACCCAGTTTTACATGCTCGGATGAAGCATATAGAACTCGACCTGTACTTTGTTCGTGAAAAGGTCATGAGAAAACAGATAGAAGTTCGACATGTACTAGCAATTGATCAATTAGCAGATGTCTTCACCAAGGTTGTTTCTAGCTCGTCTTTTGGTCTCATACGCAGCAAACTTAAAGTAGAAGAATTTGCTACTTAAAGTTTGAGGGGGGTTGTTAAGAAGTGTATTAGTTCTCATTAGAGTAGTTAGGAATTACACGTGTAACCTTTCATTAGCTGAACTTAGTTTACTTGTATTGAGTTATGTATAAATAGTTGGTTGTAACAGATTTCAAGATTAATGAGAATCAGTTTTACTTCTCAATCTTTGGATTAGTTTTCTCTTTCTAGATTCTGTTGAAAAGCTTTCTTTACAAGCTTTTCTTATAATCATTATCCCTTTTTGTTTTAGGTTTCTTTTTTTTTTTTTTTTTTTTTTTTTTTCTCCTTTTGATTTTCTTAACTGTCGACTTGCCGATTGTTTTAGTAGTTTGGAAGCCTACATTATGATTTACTTTTTTCTAAATAACTTTTTCACGTGTTATTTTTTGATGATCATGGTGTATTTTTTTTTTTTTTCTTATCCTTGTTCTATTCTCAAGTACTAGTCCAAACAAATTACACCCTCGACAATATTTTCTCTAATATTTATTCATAGTTTGCAACGCACACAATATACGTATATATATATATATATACATACATACATATATGTTTTCTTAATTATAAGAACTACTATCAATAAAACAACGTTAGTTAGTTATATATATTATCTTTGGATTTTTAACCAATCACAATTATTATCAACTTTATAATATATGCAATTTGTGACTAGCTGGGTACGTAATAACAAATGATGGATTTGTGTACTTCTCTTTTATTATAAAGTAGCTAGGTTCCCAGAGCTTAAATATTTACGTGATCATTAATTATATTAACTAATTAATTTTTTTCGTTTCTACGTGGTTCGCTCAGGTGAAAAACCTAACCGTCAACTACTTGTGTAAAGAGAGTAATAACTGCAAAATGGAAGTTTTCCAGGTCCCACAATAAGCGTTCATATATAAGAGCGACACCCTTGTCGTTAAGGTCTTGAACCGGTCGCCATACGACGTCACTATTCATTGGTAAGATTGATCAGTTCACGGTATATATATATATATAGACACACACACACTGTTATAAGTAGTTCACGGTTTAATTAGTACCTTAAAAGAAATAACTAACGAAATAGTCTCTAGTCAGTTAATTTATCGAAATATAATTTTCAACAATCTTTGACTTGAATCACATAATTAATGATTGGAAATTTCTATTTTGATACATACTGTAGAAAAATATTTGTAATACATACGTACCATGCTGTTCTATGATTTCTTCCATGATGCAAACCAGCTAACTTGGATAATAAACAATTGATTTGAAGGTAGAATTTTACTTACTACGTATATCTTTATAATATATACACATAACAATTTGCTTAATCTTCTTTTATTGTACTGATATCATTAATCCACTTCCTGCTAAGAAAACTAAATGGAACATTGTTAGGTAAAATCATAAATGACAATATAATAGCTTGATTTAGTTACACTACTTTATTCTAATAATATGAGTTGGCTCAATACCCCTTGGTGGCATCCCCACTCCTCTTGGCTCCGAGCAACCGTGTATGGAGCTCTCATAATCTACCCGAGATCCGGGCAATCCTTTTACCCGTTTCCTAGACCCGAAATGGATATATCCATTTTATTGGGTAGGTCCCTCATGCAATTTCTTTCTTTCTTTCGTTTTTTCTTTTCTTGAATGCAAAGTAAAGAGAAGAATAAACTGAAACAAACTTTAGTACATTCCAGCAAAATTGAAACTCACTAAAATCGTTACCCCACGTTCATGTGCTTAGAAATTCTCAACTAAACATAATTTAAGAACTAAAATGATTGAAAATTGCATAAGTGACCCGACACTTTTTGTAACGCAGAAAGCTCTCACATGACACTTTTTGATATACAGATAAAATCATTTTAGTATCCTCTAGTACTATAACAAAACATCTCATGTGTACCATATCTTTTTAATAATTTAGATCATTAGTATTAGACTTATAGGTTTAATTGGTTACAAAAATAACTTAATTGTTTTTTTTTTTTTTTTTTTTTGAATAATATAGTTGTTGTGACCCATTTAATAAAAAAAAAATTGGCAAGGGCACAACAAACATTTTAGGTACTAAAAATCAGGCTTGAGTACCAAAAAAAATTCTAAAATCTGAAGGTGTCGTTTTAATAGTATTAAAAAGTTGAAGTACCTGTGAGATATTTCATTTTATTAGATGGTACCAAAATGATTTTATACTGACGTACCCCTTAGCTTTAACCAATCTTAATTTACTTTTCGCACCAAAAGTAACGAAGGTCAAGAAATTGAAGTAAGTGTTTCAAAACACAGCGCTTGTCGGGATCGAAAGCCATCCTATTCATCTTCATGGTTTCAACTTTCACGTCTTGGCTTAAGGTTTCAGCAACTATGACGCTGCTGAGGATTGTATAAGATCATATACAACTCTATGTGGAACATATACTTAACTAATAAGATCATATATATATATATATATATATATATATATATATATAACATGAACATGTCTCTTATTACACCTACACAAAATAACTAAATTATTAAAAAATTGTTATACAAAATATAATAAAAGGATTGTCAAAACTTAATATAGGACATATTTATGGAAAGCAAAAAAAAAAAAAAAAAAAAAAAAAAAAAATACATGCACAAAATGTAAGTTTTGAAGTTTTTACATGATTTGCTACCAAATACAAATTTTAATAGCAAAAAATGCCTTTTTGTCACCAAAATATGAATTTAGTAGCATAATCATATTTTTTGCTACTAAAATTTGGTACCAAAAACTTATATTTTTTATTACCAAACTTTATTTTGGTAGCTAAAAGCATATTTTTTGCTACCAAATTTGAATTTGGAACCAAAAAGACGTATATCAAAAATTAAAAAAAAAAACATTTTAATGATAAAAATTGTTTTAGAATCATTGTTCTAATAACATTATAACAAAAAAAAAAAATAGTTTTGCAATTGAAATACATTATTCAAAGTTAAAAATCAATCAAATAGCGAGATTATATGCTACTATATGTAGAACATATACTTAATTAACAAGATCACATATGTATATCTCTTGTTACACCTACAAAAAGAACTAAATCATCAAATAATTGTTTTACAAAATATACTAGGATGATATGATTAAAACTCAATATAGGACATATTTATGGAAAAACAAAACAAAAAAATACAAGCACAAAATATAAATTTTAAAGTTTTTATATGATTTGCTACCTAAATACAACTTTTGATAGCAAAAAACATATTTTTACAACCAAATTATGAGTTTGGTAGTAAATTCTTGTTTTCTGCTTCCAAAATTGGGTAGGAAAAAATTATGTTTTTTGGTAGCAAAAGTTTGATTTTTCGCTACTAAATTTTGGTGGCAGGTAGTTATTTTTTGCTTCCTACACTTGGTAGCGAATGCTATATATTTTGCTACTAAAAATAATTCGGTAGCAAATACCTTAGGCGGAAAATTTTTTTTACTTCCCGCAAACCTTTTGTTATCAAAACATGTTTGGTAGCAAAAAAGTAATGTTTGTTACCCCCCGGGGCACCCTCGGGACACCCCCGGGACACCCCCAGGGCACCCCCGGGGCACCCCTGGGACACACGGGGCACTCCCGGGGCACCCCCGAGGGACTCCCAGGGCGCCCCCGGGACACCCCTAGGGCACCGGGGGCACCCCCGACGCACCCTTGGTAAAGATGCAACAATGGGCCGGGGCCCGTGGGCCGGCCCATGCCCTCCTAACATAGTGACGGGTCGGGCCAGCACGGCATGTCACTGTTCAAGGCACGATCCAACCCATAAATATTACTAGGTTGGGCTCGACTAACATATATCGACCTGCAGGCCGGCCCAGTACGACCCATGAAAAATTATAGGCCAAGCCTGGCACGGCCCATGAAAAATCACGGGCCAGTACTGGACAACTATCTTCTAGTTAACATAACAAATGTGAAAATTATTGAAAAAAAAATCTGAGGTTTTTTTTTTTTTTTTTTGGCGCTACATCTCTAAGTACATGGAAAAGGGCAATAATTAGGTAGATTATTTAATAGGTTAAATTAGGCAGTAGCAGATATCAGACTTTTCAAGGCATAAGTTTGGCGTGTGAAAAAAAAAAAATGAACGAGAAGAAAATTTTAACCTACCATCTTTATGAAGAAATTTTTACTTCAATGTTAAAGCATTGTATGTATTTATTTATTTAAATAAGAAATTCCTAGGGACAGTTATTAACTTCGAACGACGTATATCGCAGTCTGGGATTACTTTTTTAGGGTAGATTATAAAACTTCACTAATATGCTTTAGTCATATTTAAACGTGAACCACTAAAATTAACCATAGACTTGCCTTACTTATAATTAGGACATGTTTGGTTCATAAGAATGAATCAGATGGTTTGAGAATAAACTTCCCAAATATGCTTTTGTCCAAGAGTGGAGGGACCACCTTTATTATTACATCATACGAGTTGAAACATGACACCGGTGTGATAGAGATCTCAATGTTATTATTTTATGCAATGATGGAGTCAGAAAATTTTGTTACTGAGGGCTAGTAACTACGTTTAAAATTTAATCAAAAGAATATTGCGTATAATATTGAGTTTTTAGAAGTAAGGGCTTTAAGATTAGTTTTAGTGGGTGCTAATTTATATCAATCTAATATGATATATAATTATATCTACAAGATTTTTAAAACTAAAAAGTTTGAGTGGGGGAGCCCCTACTGGTCATGCCCAGGCTTCATGCATGATTTTACGAAATGAAAAGCGACAAAAAAAGGAGATAACACCAAACTTTACATTCATTCTCATTTTGTCCTACAATCTTTAGAAACTCTAACGTTATTACTCTAAACTTTGAGTTAGTCTCAGAATTTATAACGCTAATCTACAATACAAATCTTTTTTCATTTTTCGTCTTACTTTGAATTTATAACGCTAAGTCTTTTTATTTTTTTATTTTATTTTTGTTAAAATTCAAGTTTTATGTTGGTTAAACAATAATTAAGTGTTATTTAAGTCGGGATTACCTATTGAATCTATTTTTAGCTTCTCTTTTTTAGTATATTCTACTTTTTTCAATGAGAACTCTAAGAGATGAGGTAAAGTGAGATTAATTTAAAGTTTAGGTAAAAAATTAAGAGATTTTAATGATTAAATGCAAAGTGGGAGTAAGTATAAAATTTTGGGAATAGATTGAAAAATCACTTTTTGTGCCTCATCAATTTTTATTTTGTTTATTTCAATTATTTAATAATTTATTTTCTAAACATAAAATAGATTAGTAATCACTACAAGAATGAAGGCCTTTATTGATGACAACTATAACAATGACAACAGTTATCGCGAAAATATAAGATATAGTGAAAACTATTTTTACGAATAAAATCTAACAAGCAATGAAAACTTAAAAGTGGGCTTCACTTTTAGCGACGACAAGGCCATGCACAATAAATTGTACAATATGCAGGAAAAATTTGAGCGTACAAAAAGTTTTAGCGACGAGTTATGTTGCTAAAAGTCATGGCACATATTGCGGGTAAAATTCGCTCATGAAACTATACTTGGCGACGACACCGACATGTATTAACGCTAAATGTTGACCATAAAATTGATGTAGTGAAAATTTGGTCTTTTCGTGTCAAAAGGTGTCAGATTCTTTTATTTGTCCTCGCTAAAACCTTTTTCCTAAAAAATTAATATGAAATTTAAGCGGCAAAAAAATGCAAGAGTTCGACTTTTGAAGATACTTTCAAGAATTTTAACAACGACATGTGTGATTGTTAAAGATTTTGTCAACGTAATATAATTATTTCACAATATTTTGATATATATTATCAAAATGACATCATTCTATAAGCCTTTCGTGACCACAAGAATTACTTCGTCGCTAAAAGTGATTGTATAAAACCATCATGATCCCTTTTTATCGATAAATTTTTTCCCTCTCTAACCCACTCCTCTTAAAACTATAACGTCCATCCTCCAATGAAAATTCAATTTTTCTATTCCTTCCTCAGGTATGAAAAATGCAGGCCATAACCTATCGATGCGTACATCCTCTGCAATTCTCGCTAGTGGTATAACAAATAACGTCCCAAATACTATCTCTACCCAAAAAAAAAAAAAAAAACACCCTTGCACCCTTCCATCTCTCTAAACATGTTTGACGAGCAGTCTTCTATATAAAAATTCAAACATTATTTATCCACGTGATCAAATTGAAACCTTCAAAGATAAACTATATTCTTTCCATTATTTGGTCTTCACTTTGTTTATTCAATTTTACATATATTTATCTACGGAAAGAATTTTATAACTAATAGTTAACTTTTCAACCACTAATGCATGAAAAGTATTTTGTGCTAACTAGTACGCATAAAACCATGTTTTTTGGCAGCACATTATCACCGATTACATAGATGATTGAGAAAGTTTGGTCGTTTTAGTTTTAATGACGAACATTGTTAAAATGAGGATTTTTTTTGGAAATTACAAATTTTGAGAATATTTAAAGACTAACGGTTTAATATTTTTTAATTTTTTGTTGAATTAAAATGACAAATTTTTCAACCTTTTTCATTTGAAATATAAAATCTAAATTGTCCAAATTATTTTTTTAAACTGGCATTTGACCAGGCAATTAACCAGGAATAAAATGAAGATTTATTTGAATACATGTTGAAAATGGTCAACTAACTTTTTTGTGATGATAAAACTATAACTCGAGGGTTTTCTCTTGGTTGCGAAAGCTACATAATTACCACGTTTTTGTGTATTTTGTGGTAAACAAGCAAATGACTTATATAGGTTCATATTGTCGTTAATTTTATCTTCTAAAAAAAAAAAAAAAAAGATAAATCTTAATGCAAATTATGATCATTTTTAAATCGACATTTTAAATATGATTCAAAATATTTATTTATCCAAAAAAAACTCCTACTTTTTATCGCAAGAAATACCCGGACACGTAATCAACTACAATTTTTCTATTTCTCACGGAAAAATGCAGACAAAGTTATGGAACGATTTACATCCTTGATCTAAAGGGAATGTTTGGTTGAAAATAACGTCCTAAATATTATTTTTTTTTTTATAAAAAAAATTTAAATAAAAAATAATTTTAAATCATAATTTTAAACATGTTTGACGAGCAGTCTTAATATTCCAATTCAAACATTATTTATCCACGTTATATCAAATTTTTTTGATAATTTTTTTTTAAACTGTATTTTTTTTTTTTATTTTTTTTTCACTTTTTTTTTTTTTTTTTTTTTTTTTTATTTTGTCTACCATGGAAAATTTTATATAATAATATTTCAACCACAAATTAGCATGGTAGTTAGCTTAGGGTTAGTACGCATAAACCCTAAGTTTTTTTTGTTCGAGTCTTATACGAATGAATTAAAATGAGGATGATTGAGAGATCTAAATATTTGAACCTATCTAAAGACTTAACGGTTTTTTATTCATTAATTTTTTTGTGGAATTAAAATGACGCATTGCGATTCTCACATAAGTAGTTAAATTTGTCATTGGTATTAGAAATCTTAATATTTTTGTCTTAACAATTAAATTCTGACCAGAATTGATACTTTTCAAATGAAGATTTACATCATCAAAATAATTGCTCATGGTGGAAAAACTTTATTAAAAATAAATATAAAATTAAGGGTGGGTAGTTAATAAATCTGAAGATAATCCCACGTTTTAAAAAAAAAAAAAAAGGACGAATTAAACAAAAAGCGATATAGGTTCACTAGCTACTTTTTAATTCTAAAATGATAATGAACTACCATTCTCACAATGTTATAATTTATATTTCTTATAGATGTTTTTCTTTAATTTGTCAAATATTTTTTTTATAAACTGGACTGTTTGTTTTCAAAAAAGAAAGACACACACACACACAACAAACACACAACAATACACACGGATCTCAAGTTTTGGAACGTTTACGAATTGATCTAAAGCCTGGTTTTTGGTTGAATAATTCATTTACAAACTTTTCATCTCAAACTATTTTAAATAAATAATCAATTTTAAATTATTTTTTAAAAAAAAATTAAACGTCTTGAAAAATTCCAATTACGTTGGACAACTTATTAATCCAGTTAACATAACAAATGTTAATTATTTTTTTTTTGAAAAAAAAAAAAAAAAAAAAAAACTTTTTTTTGTTTTTTTGTTTTGTGCGCCATGGAAAAGGGCGATAATTAGATAGATTATTGAACAAGTTAAATTAGGCAGTAGCAGATATCAGACTTTTTAAGGCATAAGTTTGGCGTGTGAAAAAAAAAAAGTGTCAACAACAAGAAATTTTGACCTAAGGCACTGTATTTTTCTTCAACGCTAAGGCACTGTATTTATTCATATATTTAAATAAGAAATTCCTTGGGGCAGTTAACTACTTCTAACGACGTATATTGCAGTCTGGGATTACTGGAACTATTCTTGGCACGTAACAAACAATATTGCTAGATCGAAAAAAAAAAATACTGAGACTGTTGTTTTTAGGGTATATTATTAAAACTTCACTAATATGCTTTCGTCATATTTAAATGTCAACCACTAAAATTAACCATAGACTTGCCTTACTTATAATTGGGACATGTTTGGTTCATGAGAATACATCAGATGGTTTGATCGAGAATTTAAATTTATATGAAAAAAAATATTACAGAATTACTTTTTAAATACAAATTTTTGTGAGAGAAATATTGTTTTGAACAGAATACAAACCCTTGTACCAAACAATGTTGTAGTGTCATAGTTAAATGTATGGTTTAGGGGGCATGATCTGTTAATCATAAGGCACCGTTTATTTCACCGATTCAAGTTTAGAATTCGAGTTTTACTGCAGTAAAAAGCTTTCAAACGCAGTCACATTTTAACTTTTTTGTTATAGTAAAAAGCTCTCACATAAAGTTACATTTAAACTCGAGTTAAAAATTTGAATCAGCGAAACTAAACAAACCATGCGGTCTTTATGACAGGTACTACGTGCATGGGCTTTCTGCTTGTTTAATTAGGATCTTTCTTTATTAATCTTTTAGAGAAAATGGAATAATAATAATAATAAATAAATAAATAACATCTTTCTTTAACCATCCAATGCGCATGACAACTACGCGTACGAGATAAAATAATAACAATAACAAACATGTCACTGGAGTTTGAGAAATCAACTTGCTCTCTATGGTTCCTAGAAAACAGAACACGAAAAGCTTGTCATCAAAATAATGAAGACTTAATCAAATACAGCTACAAATGTAAATAGAACATGTCAATAACGTTATCATCATGAGAGAGAAGTTAATTTGGGCAACCGTCGACCAAAGATCCCATTCAAAAAGGAACTCTTGTGCTTCATCTTCAAATAACAAACCAATTAATAAAGATATTCTGACTTTTATACGAGACTCATTGAACGTTGTGGATAATGACATATTGCATATTATTAATTGACCAAGTAAGTAAATTCATATATTTACTTGGGAATTACAGTGAATTTTCCGCATACCATGGTAAACCAAACCATGCAAAATATTAAAAAACGAAAGCTATAGCGCTTGGCCTTTGTGAAAACCCATTTGAGCTAGCTATTATCTATTTCGTTACGTAACTGCTTGTTGCCCGACTATAAATACAACATTATATGCTTGTGTTGACATATAAAAAAACATTAATAAAATATTCTACAAATAAAAACACCTCTCCTCAACACTTTCTTATCACTCTTTTTTTTTTAATCCTTATTATCAAAATCTCAACTTTCAACAATATTATGGCAAGATTTGCCATTTGGCTAGCGTGCGCTTTAGCACTTTTAGCTTCCTCAATATCCTTCGCTGCAATAGTGGAGCATTCTTTCAATGTAATTATTTCTTTTGTCGATAGTCATATCATGATATCGTTTCATTTTTTGTTAACTTAATAGTTTGTAAGGTTTGCATATTTTACTTCCTATATATATACCTAGTTTTAAGTTCCTTAATGCTTTAATTAATAACGTATACTTTTACGTGTGCAGGTTGAAAATTTTGTGGCGACGAAGCTCTGCCGTGAGCAAGAAATAACGGCGGTAAATGGAGGATTGCCTGGACCAACAATAGGCGTTAAAGAGGGTGACACTCTTGTCGTCCACGTCTTTAACAAGTCGCCATACGGCATTACTATTCATTGGTATATGAATTATCGAATTAGCTCTATAGTGTCATGTATTATATACATATATGCATATATATATATATATATAATAGTAAGTTGGACCCAAAAAAAAAAAAAAAAAAAAAAAAAAAAAAAAGAAGAAGTAGTAGAGTTGGTACTTGAATTTTTAAATTTACCGTTTGACTGTGACAACAAAGCGCACGCTTAGAAATTACTTTTCGATGTTATCAGCTACCCTAACCTGATTAATTAGCATCGTCTTTCTTCCATTAATTACTAAGGGTCATGTATTATATACATATATGCATATATATATATATATAATTGTAAGTTGGACCCAAAAAAAAAAAAAAAAAAACAACCGAAAAAATTGTAGAGTTGGCACTTGACTTTTTCAATTTGTCTCACGGTTTGACTGTACAACAAAGCGCGCGCTTAGAAATTACTTTTCGATATTACCCTAACCTGATTAATTAGCATCATGTTTCTTCCATTAATTACTAAGGGTCTGTTCGGATATAAATAATAAACACAATGCAATACTATGTAAAGTCCACCTAACATTATATATTAGTTATATTTATTAACTTTTTTTAATATGTTATGATATGAAAATACAACATAATAAATATATCTTGAATAATATTACAATATAAACTATTAAACATGGCCATAGGCATTAATATAATAATTAACTTTTGATGGACCTGATTTTTCTATGCAGGCACGGGGTATTTCAACTTCAAAGTCAATGGGCAGATGGGCCATCAAATGTTACTCAATGTGCCATACCAACAGGACAAAGTTATATCTACAGATTCAACGTCACCGGACAAGAGGGAACCCTTTGGTGGCATTCCCATGTTTCGTGGCTCCGAGCAACCGTCTACGGCGCACTTATCATTCAACCTAAACAAGGCCGCTCAGCCTACCCTTTCCCTAAACCCCACAAGGAAATACCCATCTTACTAGGTATGTAGTAAATGCAAGTATTGTTCTCATGCAATTTTTATTACATATATATATGTATATGTGTATATATATATATATATATATATATATATATATATATAGCTTAGTTAAAATATTCAAATCATATACTTAATATGCTATCCCTTAAAAATAGTGATGATAGAACAAATATTGATAAAATATTTATGTATATATATGATTGAACTGCAGGAGAGTGGTGGAATGCTAATGTGGTGGACGTTGAGAATGAGGCACTTGCCGCTGGTGTGGCTCCGACTATCTCTGACGCTTACACTATCAATGGAAAACCTGGTGATCTCTACCCCTGCTCCGAAAATGGTACGTAAATACACATTAATTATAAAGAATAGCATAGATTCAGTTTAGTTGCTTTCAAATTAATAAGCCTCTAATTAAAGAACTCTAATACATGAAAATGATTGATTTTTATGAATTCTATGATCAGAATACTTACCCTAAAATTAATTTAAATTTTGTTATCATCAGATATGTACAAGATCAAAGTGGAGCGAGGCAGGACCTACATGTTGAGGATCATCAACGCCGCCCTCAATAACCAACTCTTCTTCAAGATTGCCAATCACACGATGACTATTGTTGCCATCGATGCCAGCTACACGGATCCCTATGAAACTGACGTTATCGTCACCGCCCCAGGCCAGACAGTCGACGTCCTCATCAAAGCCGACCAACCGGTCGGGTCGTACTACATGGCCGCTCGTCCGTACGTCAGTGTTCCTCTGCCGACTGTCATACCATTTGACAACACAACCACCAGAGGCATTTTCGCCTACGAGGGTTCCGAGTCAAGCAACCCCGTGATGCCAACCCTACCTGATTTCCTTGACACCCCCACGGCTCACAAGTTCTACACCAACCTGACAGGGCTCGCCAGTGGACCCCAGTGGGTCCCCGTCCCGCTCGACGTGGACGAACACATGTTCGTAACAGTCGGACTGAGTGCGGAGCCGTGTGAAGAGATTAATGCCTCGTGCCCGAACGGGCAAAGATTCTCTGCTAGCATGAACAATGAATCATTCGTTTTCCCGCAGAACACGTCTATGCTGGAGGCATATTATTATGGCCGTGTGGACGGAGTTTACACCACTGATTTTCCCGACAACCCTCCAATTGTATTTGACTACACGAACACGAGCTTAAGCAGCGTCGAACCTCTGATTTTTGCGCCAAAATCGACGAAGGTGAAGAAGCTGAAGTTCAATTCGACGGTGGAGATGGTGTTGCAGAACACGGCGTTACAAGCGGCGGAGAACCATCCGATTCACATTCATGGTTTCAATTTTCACGTGTTGGCTCAAGGCTTTGGTAATTACGATGCCGTCAGTGACAGTAAGAAATTCAATCTCGTTAACCCTCAGATACGTAACACCATCGCTGTTCCATCTGGAGGCTGGGCCGTAGTAAGATTCAAAGCTAATAATCCAGGTTGGTTAAAACATTCATTTCTGATATTGGATTGGTTTCCAGAGTTCATTTCTTATATTGGATTGGTTTCCAGAGTTCTTTGTGTATATTTTTTTGAATGCCAAAAACATTTCATAAATCAACAAATCAGGAAAGTTACAAAAACCTTAATAGAAGAAACCGAAATTAATAGATCTATTGGTGTGTTATTATACGAATTTAAAGTCTGATAATAGACATAATATCTTATGCAAAAAATTAATGAGACTCAATTTTTATTAATAGTTAGTGATTAGTACCGTCAGTATCAAATAGCATTGCTCAAAATATATAGAGCTGTTATTTATTTTTATACCGTATCAATTTATTTTTCACATAGTCCCTTCTTAAAACATTCATTTCTGAAATTGGATTGGTTTCCAGAGTTCTTTGTGTATATTTTTTTGAATGCAAAAAACATTTCATAAATCAACAAATTAGAAAAGTTAAAAAACCTTAATAGAACAAACTAAAATTAATAGGTCTGTTGACGTATTGATACACAAATTTAAAGTCCGATAATAGACATAATATCTTAAGAAAAACTTATTGAGAGTCAATTTTTATTATTAGTTAGTGAATTGCATGTCAGTGTCAAATAACATTGCTCAACATATATTTTTATTAATAGGTCTGTTGTTATTTATTGTTTATACCGTATCAATTGGTTTTTCACATAGGCCCTTCTTATATGTTTTGATTTGATATATATATATATATATATATTTATATATATTTGGTTTATATACTATCCGACTAAGACTAGTCAAATATATAAAACTGAAAAGTAAAATATTTTCATAAGTTCTGATAATTACGTGAACGACACAGGTGTATGGTTGGTACACTGCCATCTGGACGTGCACTTGCCTGTTGGAATGGCCATGGCGTTTGAGGTTGGGAATGGACCCACTCCATCATCTACTCTGCCACCTCCACCGTCCGATCTACCCCGGTGTTAAATTAGATATGGTGGACAAATTTCCTCTGACTAAAAGTCATAAGAGATCACTCTATTTTATTAATTTGTTTGCTTTGGAAATAGATAAATAAAGTTTGTAAGAGGTGGTTAAGTTGCAACCACTATTCTTTCTTTGCATACTTTTTGAATTATCTTATTCTTATTGTTTCAATGGAAACATAAATCCTTCTTATTTTTCCCTAAATTATTTATTGTTTGAATGAAACATAATTTGTTCTTATTTTTTTCAATCAATTCTATGTTTTCGATATATATGCATATATATATATATATATATATGTCTCTATATACTAGCAGACGAGAAGCAAAATTTATTCAATATCTCGATATGCTGTGACTCATAAAGTATGAAAACTTTATTCATTTATAAATATGAAATTCATAGCTCTTTTATAAAGAGTTAATAATTTACTCATAAAATTTTATTCATGACTTCAAAAAACAAAATATTATATATATATATATATATATTCATGACTGGATTAAGGTTAAAGCTGAAGATGAAGCTTTAGGTGCTCTTGGTATTGCAAGATCATGTGCGGATGCTGGATGCTTTCGGATATACAATATTGGTTTTGATTAATTGTTTTCTTATGTATTGTGTTCTAATTTGCGCCTATCTCTTAGACTTTAAAAAGCTGAGATCATTTATGTTACTACTAGTGGAGTCAATTATATATGGACAGAATGTGATTATACTTGCCAATTTGGTTTTTTGGTGTTGTACTTGTGTGTTGACCCCGAGGTTCAATTAATCAATCGTAATCTTTGATTATATTAATAAACAATTGATTGTGAAATTACTAACGTTAATCTCAAAAGACGATTAGAAGTTGTTTGGAAAAAAGTTATGTAAGTAATTAAAGCTACTCAAAGTTAATGAACAAGATATCCAAAGCTCTCAGAATCTAAAACTTGGAAACGGATTAAGTGCTTTGAAGAAAAGAAGCCCAGTAGACATATAGGTTTAATGTTAAACTAGTGTATGAGTTTGGTTTTTACTTTTTACGTTTGATTAATATCATTTTGATTAATATAGTTATTTTATTAAAAAAGATACTAGTCAAGAATAAGAGTAAAAATTCAAATTCATGTATTCTAAAGGGTATCTATCTCATTTTCCCTAAGTTATTAAAATCTCATATGTAGTCTTGTATTACCTGTGAGACTATTTTCTTAATTTTTGTTTCAAATGATATGGCTCAATGCACATTTAGAATTACAAACTTTTAAAAAATTACATAAAATTATTTTTCAATGTTTTCAAAAATGATGAGCAATATTTTTGACGTATAGTTTGTTCACAAAATTTCATCAAAACTAAAATATTGAAATTACATTTAAATGTATCAAACTTGGACAAAAGGAAAGCTCTCTAATTGTACCACACTTCTGATGCTATAAATAATTAAGATTTATATACCATTGAAAATTACAAACTGCAGTTCTAACTGAACTACTACTTTCGAAAATGACGATGAAAGGAGTCTCAATAAATCGGTCTTCTTAATTTGCTATTCTTTTTTTTTAAACCATGGAATATGGATAGGCACTCATTCAATCTACACTAGGTAATTTATCTCCTTCCAACAATAAAAGAGAAAAAAAAAAAAAAAAAAATTTCAACTTTCGCACCTCGATGTTAGATCAATTTTTTAGAAAAACCTTTCTAAAAGTCTCTCAAAAGTTTCTCAAGTGATCTAGGGTTCAATAGCACTTAATGGCCTATTATTAGTTGTACGTAGGGGTGTTTAAGGAATGAAATCCACGGACTAGAAATCAAGCCATAATCCAATCTAAAACTATCAAATTGCCAATTTGTTATCAATCCAAAAGTTTTTCGATCCAATTTAAATCTCTTGGATTTCACGGATTGAATTCTAAAATTCAACAAACTTAGACCTTTAAAGTTAATAAGCGTAATAAACACTCATTTTTTTTTCTATTAGAATTTAAAAATTAAAAAAAAAAAAAAACCTAACAAAACTCGGAAACCAATTTATTATAGCGCAAAATAACAAATTAGCTTCAATAAAACTTAAATTATTGTTGATTTTGAAATAGTAATGCGGCAGATTATGACAAGCAAATAGATTGGCTTAGTTTTTATTTTTATTTTTATTTTTATTTCTTTGGATCTATTAGATATTTTTGTTTAGATTTATTAGTGTTGAGTCTGCTTGGGAATATTCGAACTCTCCTCTATGTTTGGGCCTTTATTGGCTTGATAGGATTAACAGATTGTTTATTTTGAAAGTGATGAAGTTGAGATTAGGCATAGATTGTTGCAATTTGAAAGTCGTTGCAACCTTAGTTTGAATGTTGGATGGATAAGTAATCTTGTTTTTATTTGACAAAATGAATTAGGCTTTCAAATTACTACCTTTGTTTTAAAAGAAAAATCTACTTCATTGAGATAAGGCTCCAGGATTTCAGGAGAAGATCAAGCTTGTTGTTTTATCTTGAGTTTTAACAATTTGAAATTATATGGTGTGATCCGATTATAGATTTTGTTTTAGTTTGATAAGAGGTTTATTCAAAACCGATTCTCTTAATGGATTTTTGTTTGGTGAAGAAATCAAAATATTATCCAATTCAAAATTTTGATTGGTATTTTTCTATCTAAAATAAGAATAAAGAGAATAGCATTATAATATAATTTTGTTTTGAATTTGATCCTATTTAAAATTTTGTATAAATTAATAGATTATGAGTCAAAATTTTGAAACCGATCGGGTTATAAAAGGTTGATACACGAGGTATCAAACTATGGACCCAAACTCAAAAAAGCAAAGTGTACAAGTTGAAGAGTGAGAGCATTCATTGATTTTGATTTTTGAGAGATGATTTTGTGAGCTTTCGGGAGAAGGCGTTTTGAAGACGAGTGGTGCTCGCCAAGCTAGCCACTTAGGATGTTAGACACAGCGGCGTCGATAGTCAAGAGGGAGTCTTGAGTTGGTTAAGTCCGATTGGTGTCTGTAACTTTTTACCTAGTGGATTGCTTGATGCCTAGGCGTGGCCCCATGGATGTAAGTCGGTTTGACTGAACCACGTTTAATCATTGTGTGGTATTTACTTTGCTTTTGTGTTTTGCTTTGGTAATCCTTAATCATTTTATAAGAAAACACAGTAAAAGCACATAACCGGTTCTAACAATTGGTATCAGAAGGGTCACAAACCATCGTGTTTGTGAGATCTTGGCATAACCGGGTCACAAACATTTGTTTGTGAGATCTTGGGGATAACCGGTTGTTGCTCGTCTTCCAGCAATGCATTCGCCTGC
The DNA here is from genome assembly GCA_012066045.3 of Morus alba. NCBI lineage: Eukaryota > Viridiplantae > Streptophyta > Magnoliopsida > Rosales > Moraceae > Morus > Morus alba. The sequence goes on from CP050235.2 coordinate 2,068,578, forward strand.
GTGAAGGAGGTTCCGTGTCAAAGCCACCACTCTTGGATGAATCCAATTATTCGTATTGAAGGCCAGAATGAAAGCTTTCATTAAAGCCATTGATGAACGAGCTTGAGATCGATAGAGGATGGGAGCATCCAACAACAACTGACACCAAAGAACAAAGTCACCTTTGAAACTAGAAGAGAAGTGGTCGACGAGATGAAGATCACCTAGCTTAATTACAACTAAAGCACTCAATGCTATTTTTAATGTCAGAGATATGAATTTGGTTCAAACCATCTCTACATGCGAATCACCAAAGAGGCGTGGGAGATACTTCAAATTGCTCATGAAGGTATATTTAAAGATCTCTAAACTTCAAATTCTTACCACCATGTTTGAACAACTAAAATGCATGAGGATGAGTGTATTGCCGATTTTAATTCAAAATTATGCGACATTGCTAATGAATCTTTTTGCTCTTGAGAGAAGTATTCGGATGCAAAATTATTAGAAAGACTCGATCACTACCTATAGAGGTTTGCATACAAGGTTGCAACTATAGAAGAGGCTAAGGATGTTAACTCAATGAAACTTGATGAACTCATAGGTTCTCTTCAATATTTTTGTTGAAATTTAAGAAGGACAAGAAGGAGAATGGAATGGCTTTTCGATCCGGAGTAGAATCACGGAGCAATCAAGAGGAATCAAGATGAAGGAGAACTAGAAGAATCTCCGCATCGTCTCAAAAAAAAACTTCAAGAAGATTTTGAAGAAGATGAAAAGAAGGAAATGTCAAAGATTTCTCTAAAATTTAAGCGTAGATTTAATTCTCGTGGTTCAAAACAAACCGACTTTTACTAAGAAGGGAAGAGGAATTCAATGCAAGAGTTCTGTGATGGATATGGTCATATACAAGCGGAGTATTCAAACACCTTGAAGAAAAAGAAAATAAGGCCATGAAGTCCACATGGAGTGATGATGAAAGTTCCAATGCAAGTCAAGATGAGGATGAAGAACACAACATTGAATTTTGTTGCATTCAACGTGACTAAAAATTTTCGAGGACGGAAGTACCATCACAAGGATGCATCTTAGAAAGTAATGATGTTTTAGGGTACGTAAATAAGCATGAAGGATGTTTCCGCATAATCTAATCGATGACTTATATTAGGAGGAAAGACATTAATATTGAAGAGGTCCAAAAAGCATATGAAAAAATGTATTCTAAGTAGATAGTGGTTTGCAAGGTCAATATTTCCTTAGAAGAGCAAGTTAAAAGCCTTAACAAGGAAAAGGGAGAACTCAGTATGATCCTATTTAAAATTTTGTATAAATCTAATAGATTATGAGTCAAAAATTTGACAGATTATGTGTCATAGTTTGACAAATTATGGCCCGTAGTAAGTAAGACTATGGCCAATGCGGGCGTAACCTGTCAAACTATAACGCACTATGACCGGTTGTCAATGTAAGTTGTCAGACTAATCTATAGTCTGACAGAATATGGTCGGCACCAGCATAATTTGTCAGACTATGGATCCTAATTAAATTATAATCATCATAGTCTAGGAGACTATAGAGCATGGTCTTCTTAGTCTGTTAGACTATATATGTATTATATTCTGACAGATTATGACCGCCATGGTCATCTTAGTCTATCAGACTAGGACATATAGTCTGACAGATTATGGTTGCCGGAGACGTCGTTGAAAACAAAAAATAACTTTCAACTGTTTTTAACACCGGAAATCACATCCAAAAAAAAACCTCCCGAAGACGCTTTCACGCCGCGCCCGAAAAAGATGTCTGATGGTTGCCTGAAAGTCGCCGGAAAATCAATTCCACGAGTTCCGCTATCGATCATTTTGGACACATGCCGGAGTTTCGCCAATGGTAACTAGAGACACGTCGGATAGCCACCAGAGTTCCACAGTTGGTCGCCGTAGACCCTGCCATCAACAGCTGGAGTTTCGCCGCCAACTGCTGGAGACCTTACCGGAGCTCCGTCGATGGCCGTTGATTGAACATAGCCAATATCTTGTAAATAACTTTGAGGTTATTTTAATAATCTACATAATAGGCCTTTGATTAGGCTTAGTCTAAAGGGGTAGAAATTAAAGGGCTAATGTTTTGGGGTTAATAATAGTTTGGTGATCCATTTTGAGGGGTAATTGTAAAAATATCTCAATATTAAAGTAGTTATATTTCTATCTCAAAATTTTGTAAATGCCCTCCATGATTAATACTTCTCTAATAAAGATTTGCAAATTCTATTCTTTTATAGATATTATTTTTATAATACCTAATTTAACCTTCTTATGCTCCCACTTTAATTTTAATTTATTATGATTTATACAACAATATAATAACTTTCAAGTTTCAACTATTACTATTTTATTTTCGTTTGAAATCATTATAATTTGTCAATATTTTTGTTCCTTTTAGCTTTATTTATCAATTGCCTTATTATAAACGTAAGAAATTTATCATAGATTGCAAGTTACAGAAGTACAAAAAATTATCTCAACAGATTAATTGTCGAGTTGGGGTGTGTGTGCGCGTGTTTTTTTTTTTTTATTTATACGTGTTAATATTTGTAGAAACGCACTAATTGTTTTTTACTAATTTAATTAAAACTAACTTTATTGTGTACAACAGTTCTGAGATTTTTTTACAGACCCTATTATTCTATGCTTTGAAGCTAATTTGATTGTGTTATTTATCCCTTTTTAGTGATTGCTTGTTTGCATTACAAGAGCATTGAAGTTACTTGTCGGCAAAAGAAAGAGAAAAAAAAAATGTTCGAGGACGGAAACATTCACTTTAGTTGCTTTTTACTTGGGTGTGTGATGTTTTTATTTCTTTATAAAAGAATGCTGCTTTTATCATAGTTAATGTGAGTTATATTAGTAGGTTTTAATGTAATTTTAAAGAAGGATAAAACTATAGTAAAAATAAATCATGATTTAGTAGGGGCACTAAAAAATTTAGTGTGTGTAAATATAGTCACTAATATAGTGTAACTGAGAGATGTTACTATGTTAAACTTAATATATAAAGTTGGAAATATTTTAAAAAAAATTAAAAAATTATACAGGCGGGCCCCAAACTTTGAACCTAAGTCTGACCCTAATACTTATATGGGTCAGAATGAGCCAAACTGGCCCAAACATCGGGCCGAAGAGGCCGGGGGTTACGAGTTGGCCAGTGTAATCCGTTTTGATATAATTCCGTTGTACGTTTTCTGTTGATGCTAGTTACTTTCACATTTATATTAAAACAAGAAAAAAAAAAAGATAAAAAATAATGTTGTTTGATGTTTGACTCATTATTATTCTCCTCCTAAGTGTAGTTAAATTGTCTCTTCATATTATTTTAGGAAATATGTTTCATGTATAATAAAAAAGTGAAATCGTGTTTAGTTATAACTATTAATTAATATATTATAGCATTGTTAGCAAGTACAAGGAAATGAAAATAGAAAACAAAAAATAACTTTCAACTATTTTTTAATTCCCTCAGAAAAATCATTCTCACTTGCCAAACAAACACAATTTGAAGACCGTTTTCATTTTCGTGCCTAAAAAGGTGTGTAAAAATGTTTTAAAATTAAATAAAAAGTCAATTCCAAACGCACATCTGTTATTGATGAATTTTGAAGCAACACCATGGAAGATTAGGATCTTACCAACAACAAAAGTCTTGCCCTCAGAAATTATAAAAATATCTTAACGCAGATTGAGGATAATATACACATATCTATCAAACGAATATTTGTATATACTATTGTAATGGAATATGTTTTTTGCTATTAAAAACTGGACACACATAAATAAGAATATATATATATATATATATATATATATAAAACTTGTTTTTCCGCCAATCATTTTCCAACTGCTACAAAAAGTTACAAAATAACTCATAAATAAAAAACTGACCACTTCATCAAATAGTTACATCGAATATCCCTGCCCAATCATTGTTTCCACATATTGTAATTTCCAAATCTGTAGCGTAATACTTTGATAATGTTGGATAATTATATGATGCAACAGAACATTTCTGGCAACATTCTGTTAAATTTAGAAGAATTTCTTTGGGGTTCAGAGTTAATAGATTTTCATTAATTTAGTCATAATTAGTAGGATTCGGATTAGCAGTTCCTAATACTAAAACATAACCTAACTATTAGCAGGAAGCAAATTTTTATCTTTTTTTTTTCTTTAACAATTGCATAATCGATCGTCATTAATCTTGACATGAATAAAATAAAAATCGTATTGTAAGTCCTGGAATAAATTAACTAAACCTCATGGTCATGGGCACATTTTCTTAGTCATCATTTTTTTAGGTAAATTAGGACTCGTTTAGAATATATACTCAAATTATGATTCTTAATTTTGATGTTTGAAATTCAAATTTTTGTGAAAGAAACTCTATAGCAGAAGCAATGATTTGAGTTTCAGTATATAAAACGAACGACCCATAATTAGAATGGACAACTAGTGACAATATTGTAAATCTTATCCAACTATGTTCTTACTCGAAAGAGTTTTCTTAATCATTGGTTGTGAGGAAGATTGTTAATTATTGCAATTTGTAACTAGCTGGGTACGTAATAACAAATGATGGATTTGTGTACTTCTCCTCTTTATTATAAAGTAGCTAGGTTCCCAGAGCTTAAATATTTACGTGATCATTAATTATACTAACTAATTAATTTTTTTGTTTCTATGTGGTTCGCTCAGGTGAAAAACCTAAGCGTCAACTACTCGTGTAAAGAGAGTAATAACTGCAAAATGGAAGTTTTCCAGGCTCCACAAGAAGCGTACATGAGAGCGACACCCTTGTCGTTAAGGTCTTGAGCCAGTCGCCATACGACGTCACTATTCATTGGTAAGATTGATCAGTTCACGGTTTAGTGTGTGTGTGTGTCTATATATATATATATATATATATATATATATATATATATATATACTGTTATAAGTAGTTCACGGTTTAATTAGTACCTTTAAAGAAATAACTAACGAAATAGTCTCTAGTCAGTTGATTTATCGAAATATTATTTTCAGCAATCTTTGACTTTAATCACATAATTGGTCACAACCACGATTGGAAATTACTATTTTGATACATGCTGAAGAAAAATATTTGTAATACATACGTACCATGCTGCTCTATGTTTTCCTCCATAATGCAAACCAACTAACTTGGATAATAAACAATTGATTTGAACGTAGACTTTTAGTTACTACGTATATCTTTATAATATATACACATAACAATTCGCTTGATCTTCTTTTATTGTACTGATATCATTAATCCACTTCCTGCTAAGATAACTAAATGGAACATTGTTAGGTAAAATCATAAATGACAATATACTAGCTTGATTTAGTTACACTACTTTATTCTAATAATATGAGTTGGCTCAATACCCTTTGGTGGCATCCCCACTTTTCTTGGCTCCGAGCAACCGTGTATGGAGCTCTCATCATCTACCTGAGATCCGGGCAATCCTTTTAACCGTTTCCTAGACCCGAAATGGATATACCCAATTTATTGGGTAGGTCCCTCGTGCAATTTCTTTCTTTCTTTCGTTTTTTCTTTTCTTGAAAGCAAAGTAAAGAGAAGAATAATCTAAAACAAACTTTAGTACATTCCAACAAAATTGAAACTCACTAAAATCGTTACCCCACGTTCATGTGCTTAGAAATTCTCAACTAAACATAATTTAAGAACTAAAATGATTGAAAATTGCATAAGTGAACTGGTACTTTTTGTAACGTAGAAAGTTCTCACATGACACTTTTTGATATATAGATAAAATTATTTTAGTACCCTATAGTATTATAACAAAACATTTCACGTATACCTTATCTTTTTAATAATTTAGATCATTAGTATTAGACTTATAGGTTTAATTGGTTACAAAAATAACTTATTGTTTTTCTTTTTTGAATAATATAGTTGCTGTGACCCATTTAATAAAAAAAAAATTTGGCAAGGGCACAATAGACATTTTAGGTACTAAAAATCAGGCTTGAGTATCAAACAAAATTCTAAAATCTGAAGGTGCCGTTTTAATAGTATTGAAAAGATGAAGTACCTTTTCATTATAACAAATGGTACCAAAATGATTTTATATTGATGTATCCCTTAGCTTTAACCAATCTTAATTTACTTTTCGCACCAAAAGTAACCAAGGTCAAGAAATTGAAGTGTTTCAAAACACAGGCCTTGTCGGGATCGAAAGCCATCCTATTCATCTTCATGGTTTCAACTTTCACGTCTTGGCTCAAGGTTTCGGCAACTATGACGCTGCTGAGGATTGTATAAGATCATATACTATCATATGTGAAACATATACTAAACTAATAAGATCATATATATATATATATATATATTATATAACATGAACATGTCTTTTATTACACCTACACAAAATAACTAAATTATGAAATAATTGTTATACAAAATATAATAGGATGATTGTCAAAACTTAATATAGGACATATTTATGGAAAGCCAAAAAAAAAAAAAAACCAATACGTGCACAAAATGTAAGTTTTGAAGTTTTTATATGATTTGCTACCAAACACAAATTTTAATAGCAAAAAATGCCATTTTGTCACCAAAATATGAATTTAGTAGCATAATCATGTTTTTTGGAACTAAAATTTAGGACCAAAAACTTATATTTTTTTATTACCAAACTTTATTTTGGTAGCTGAAAGCATTTTTTTTGCTACCAAATTTGAATTTGGTACCATAAAGACATATATCAAAAATTTAAACAAAAAACATTTTAATGATAAAAATTATTTTAGAATCATTGTTCTAATAACATTATAACAAAAAAAATAGTTTTGCAATTGAAATACATTATTCAAAGTTAAAAATCAATCAAATAGAGATATTATATATTACTATATATAGAACATATACTTAATTAACATTTAACAAGATCACATATGTATACACATGAACATGTCTCTTGTTACACCTACAAAAAATAACTAAATCATCAAATAATTGTTATACAAAATATATTAGGATGATATGATTAAAACTCAATATAGGACATATTCATGGAAAACTTAAAAAAAAAAAAAAAAAAAAAATACAAGCACAAAATATAAATTTTAAGATTTTTATATGATTTGCTACCAAACACAACTTTTAATAGCAAAAAACATATTTTTACAACCAAAAAATGAATTTGGCTGTAAATTCTTGTTTTCTACTACCAAAATTTAGTAGCAAAAAATTATGTTTTTTTGGTAGCACAAATTTGATTTTTTGCTACAAAATTTTGGTGGCAGATAGTTATCTTTTGCTTCTATCACTTGGTAGCGAATGCTATATGTTTTGCTACTAAAAATAATTCGGTAGCAAATACCTTAGGTGGAAAAAATTCTTACTTCCAGCAAACCTTTTGTTACCAAAACATGTTTGGTAGCAAAAAAGTAATGTTTGTTACCCCCGGGACACCCCTCGGGAACCCCCGAGACACCCCCAGGGCAACCCTAGCACACCTCAAGGCACCCTCAGGGCACCACCAGGACACCCCCGTGCCACCCCAGGGGTACACCCAGGACACCCCCGGGGCACCCCCGGGACGCCCCCAGGACACCCCAAAGGGACCGGGGGCACCCTCAAGGCACCAATGGGACACCCCTGGAGCACCCCGGAAGGGATGCAAGAATGGGCCGGGCCTGTGGGCCAGCCCAGGCCCATCCTGACACAGTGACGGGCCGGCCCGGCACGACCCGTCACTGTTCAATGCACGACCCAACTCATAAATATTGGTGGGCTAGGCTCGGCCAACATAAATTGACCCGTGGGCCGGCCTGGCATGGCCCATGAAAAATTATGGGCCAAGCCCGGCGTGGCCCTTGAAAAATCATGGGCCAATAACGGACAGCTATCTTCCAGTTAACATAACAAATGTGAAAATTATTGAAAAAAAAAAAAATCTGAGGTTTGTTTTGTTTTTTTTTTTTTTTTTTTTTGCGCTACATCTCTAAGTATATGGAAAAGGGCATTAATTAGGTAAAAGTAAGGGCTATAAGATTAATTTTAGTGGGTGCTAATTTATATCAATCTAATATGATATATAATTATATATACAAGATTTTTAAACCTAAAAAGTTCGAGTGGGGGAGCCCCCACTGGGCATGCCCTGGCTTCATGCATGATTTTACGAAATCAAAAGCGACAAAAAAAAAAAAAAGGAGATACCACCAAACTTTACATTCATTCTCATTTCGTCGTACAATCTTTAGAAACTCTAACGTTATTACTCTAAACTTTGAGCTTGTCTTAGAATTTATAACGCTAATCTACAATACAAATCTTTTTTTTATTTTTCGTCTTACTTTGAATTTATAACGTAAATCTTTTTATTTTTTTATTTTATTTTTGTTAAAATTCAAGTTTTATCTTGGTTAAACAATTATTAAGTGTTATTTACGTTGGGATTACTATTAAATCTATTTTTAGCTTCTCTTTTTTAGTCTACTTTTTTTCAATGAGAACTCTAAGAGATGAGGTTAAGTGAGATTAATTCAAAGTTTAGGTAAAAAATTAAGAGATTTTAATGATTAAATGCAAAGTGGGAGTAAGTATAAAATTTTGGGAATAGATTGAAAAATCATTTTTGTGCCTCTTCAATTTTGATTTTTTTATTTAAATTATTTAATAATTTATTTTATAAACATAAAATAGACTAGTAATCACTACAAAATGAAGGCCTTTATGGACGACAGCTATAACGATGACAACAGTTGTCACTAAAATATAAGATATAGCGGAAACTATTTTCGAGAATAAAATCTAACAGGCAACGAAAACCTAAAAGTGCGCTTCACTTTTAGCGACGAAAAGGCCATGCACAATAAATTATACAATGTGCTGGAAAAATTCATGCGTACAAAAAGTTTTAGCGATGATTTATGTTGCTAAAAGTCATGGCACATATTACGGGTAAAATTCGCTCATGAAACAATTCTTGGCAATGACACCGACATGTATCATCGCTAAATGTTGACCATAAAAACGATGCAGTGAAAATTTGGTCTTTTCATGTTAAAAGGTGTCCGATTCTTTAATTTGTCGTCGCTAAAACCTTTTTCCTCAAAAATTAATTTGAAATTTAAGCGGCAAAAAATTGCAGGAGTTTGACTTCTGAAGATACTTTTAGGAATTTTGACAATGACATGTGTAATTGTTAAAGATTTTGTCAACGTAATATAATTATTTCACAATATTTTAATATATATTATCAAAATGACATCGTTTTATAAGCCTTTCGTGACCACAAGAATTATTTCTTCAGTAAAAGTGATTGTATAAAACCATCGTGATCCCTTTTTTATCAATAAACTTCTCTCTCTCTCTCTCTCTCTCTCTCTCTCTCTCTCTCTCTCTCTCTCTCTCTCTCTCTCTCTCTCTCTCTCTCTCTCTCTCTCTCTCTCTCTCTCTCTCTCTCTCTCTCTCTCTCTCTCTCTCTCTCTCTCCATCCTCCAATGAAAATTCACCTCGTCGTGCGCCTCTCCTCCTCAAGTATACCCATATCTCTCTCTATAACCTACTTTCTCTAGCTTTCTCTAATCTGCTCATTTTCTCTTTACATTGCCACGGCCCAACTCTGATGGTCACGCCCAAAACGCCGTTGCCCCCACCTCTGCCTCAAAGTTGCCGCCGAACACCCTTGCACCCTTCCATCTCTCTCTTAACCCATTCTCTCTCTCTCTCAGCTCTCTTTCCACTACAAGAATTGCCGCCTTTAGCGATGATTCTTTGAGCGACGACATTAGTCGCCGTTAAAATTCACAGTCAATGACGAAATGTCGCTAAAGGCCCGTCGTTTCACTTGATCTCAATACATTTCAGTGATGCCTAGGAAATATTTTTAGCGACGACATAGTTAACTTTTTAGCGATGACTAGTCGTCACAGAAAAGTGTTATGTACCAACTGGTAGAAGTCGACAAAAAATGCGCGCCAGTTGGCACACTTTCAGCGACGACATGTCGCCGCTGAAAGTTTGTTCGTTTTAGTCAACTCTTTAGTGAGGACATTGTCGTCACTAAAAGTAACTAAAATTTTTTGGCAAAATTACAAATTTTCCTTAAAATTTAAGGCAGTTAGATCAAATTTTTTGTAAGTTTTTGTTGCTTCCGACTGCAAAGTTTTCAACCTTTTTCATTTGAAATATAAAATCTAAATTGTCCAAATTGTAATTTAAACTGGCATTTGCATAGGCGATTAACCAGGAATAAAATCTAAGTTATATTTGAATACATGTTGAAAATGTCAATACGTTTTTGTGATGATAAAACTATAACGGAGATTTTGGTTAGGATTTCTCTTGAAAGCTACATTTTCAGTACTCTTGTGTATTTTGTGGTAAACACCAAATGACTTATAGCACTATATTGTCGTTAATTTTACAAAAAAGAAGAAGCAATCTCAATGCAAATTGCGAGATACTTTTTACATCGACATATTAAATATGATTCAAAAATATTTATTTATCCAAAAAAAATACATATACTTTTTTATCACACTTTATACAAAGACACGTAATCAACTACAATTTTTCTATTCCTCACGAATGAAAAATGCTGACCAAGTAACCGTTCGATGCGTTCGTCCTCTGCAAGGGTCGCTAGTGGTATAACAAATAACGTCCTAAATAGTATCACTACCAAAAAAAAAAAAAAAAAAAAAAAGGCAACCTTAATATTATGTAAACATGTTTGACGAGCAGTCTTCTATATAAAAATTCAAACATTATTTATCCACGTGATCAAATTGAAACCTTCAAAGATAAACTATATTCTTTCCATTATTTGGTCTTCACTTTGTTTATTACTTTTACATATATTTATCTACGGCGTAAATTTTATATAATAATATTTCAACCACATTGCATGGTAGTTAGCTAGCTAGGACGCACACTACATTTTTTTTTGGAAGCATATTATTGACCGAGTTACGTAGATGATTGAGAGATCTCAAGTTCGAGTTTTATACGAACATATTAAAATGAGGATGATTGAGAGATCTAAATATTTGAGACTATTTAAAGACTAACGGTTTAATATTCATTAATTTTTTGTGGAATTAAAATGACGCATTGCGCCTCTCACATAAGTAGTTAAATACGTCATTGGTATTAGAAATTAATATTTTTGTCTTAACAATTAAATTCTGACCAGAATTAAGGTACTCCAAATGAAGATTTACTTTGACAAAATGATTGCTCATGGTGGACTAACTTTGCCAGCGCTGCAGTAGAGAAAGTCGAGGGTGGGTAGGTCTCTTGGTTGCGTGTGGATAATTACCACGTTTTAAAGAAGAAAAGGACGAATTAAACAAGTTATATAGGTTCAACAGCTACTTTTTATCTTCTAAAATGATCGGATAAATCTTAAGCAGCAATGTTATGATCATGTAAATATAAGTTTCTTCAATTTCTTCAAATATATATTTATAAACTGGAGTCCTACTTTTCAAAAGAAAGACCCGGAAGAAACCTAAGAATAATATTTCGACGGATCTCAAGTTATGGAACATTTACGAATTGATCAAAAGTTATGGAACATTTAGTTGAAGGATTTGTATTACAGTATTTTTTTTATAAAAAATATATATAAATAAAAAATAATTTTAAATCATAATTTTAATTTATTAATTAAACGTCTTCTTAATATTCCAATTACGTTTGCTTATATTAATTAATATTTATATCTGGGTAATTTTTTTGTTGAAATTTTTTTTTTTTTTTTTTTTTTTTTTTTTTGGATAATGATTCTTTATATTTGGGTTAGTTTATTACCGCCTGTATCCTGCCCATAGAGTCAAAGTTTTCTTTTTTGAAAGTACTAAATTGTTGTTTCTCTTAGCGTGTTAATTTGTTGATTCTTTTTCTCGCAGAGGTCTTAATGTATGGATTTAGAACATTTCAACTAATTACATTGATACTTTTCAGTTCGATCGACATCATCACACAAATTCAAAAATTTTTATTAAAAATAAATATAAAATTAACACGAGTTAATAAATCTGAAGATAGTCAAAAAGTTCCTTCAAAAAAAAAAAAAAGATAATCCAAAAAGCGAAGGAAATGAATGAAGGCGAAATTCCGGAACAATTAATGAACTACCATTCTCACAAGTGTGTGTGTGTGTGTGTGTGTGTGTGTGTGTGTGTGCATATCAACTTTTGTATATATTGTTAATTTCCTAGCCTGGTTTTATGTACAACAAATTCTAAAACTTGATCATCTCAAACTGATCCGTCAAAGAATCAATTGCAAATTATTTTAAAAAAAAATGAAAAAAACTACCGGAGAACTATCTTCCAGTTAACATAACAAATGTGAAAATTATGAAAAAAAAAAAAAAAAAAAAAAAAAACTTAGGGTTATTTTATTTTTTTTTTTTTTTTTTTTTTTTTTTTTTGTGCGCCATAGAAATGGGCGATAATTAGGTAGATTATTGAACGAGTTAAATTAGGCAGTAGCAGATATCAGACTTTTCAAGGCATAAGTTTGGCGTGTGAAATGAAAATCTCAACAACAAGAAATTTTGACCTAAGGCACTGTATTTTTCTTCAATACTAAGGCACTGTATTTATTTATTTATTTATTTAAATAAAAAATTCCTAGGGGCAGTTAACAACTTCTAACGACGTATATTTCAGTCTGGCATTACTGAGAACTATCTTGGTGCATAACAAACAATATTGCTAGATCGAAAAAAGAATATTGAGACTGTTGTTTTTAGGGTAGATTATTAAAACTTCACTAATATGCTTTCGTCATATTTAAATGTCAACCACTAAAATTAACCATGGACTTGCCTTAACTATAATTAGGACATGTTTGGTTCATGAGAATAAATCAGATGGTTTGATCAAGAATTTAAATTTATATGAAAAACATATTGCAGAATTACTTTTTAAATACAAATTTTTGTGAGAGAAATATTGTTTTGAACAGAATACAAACCCCTGTATCAAACAATGTTGTAGTGTCGTAGTTAAACGTATGGTTTAGGGGGCTTGATCTGTTAACCATAAGGCACCGTTCATTTCACCGATTCAAGTTTAGAATTTGCGTTTTACTGCAGTAAAAAGCTCTCAAAAATAGTCACATTTAACTTTTTTGTTATAATAAAAAGCTCTCAATAAAGTCACATTTAAACTCGAATTAAAAATTGGGAAATAGTAGAAAATAGGCCAACATGAAAAGCTTAAGAAAGGAAATAGGCCAATTTTTAATAAAGTAACTTGTCAAGTTATGGTTCATAACCGGACAAGTTATGGACAATTATAAATAATAACTTGTCAAGTTATGGTTCATAACCAGACCAGTTATGGACGAAAATAATAATTTGGCCTATTTATTAACTTATGTAAACTATTGGCCTATTAATTTTAATTCATCTCAAATTTTGGCCTATTTTCCTCTTTCTCCCTTAAAAATTTGAATCAGCGAAACTAAACAGGCCATGCAGTCTTTATGACGGGTACTACATGCAATAAAAAATAAATAAATAACATCTTTCTTTAACCATCCAAGGCCCATGACAACTATGCGTACGAGATAAAATAATGACAATAACAAACATGTCACTGGAGTTAGAGAAATCAACTTGCTCTCTATGGTTCCTAGAAAACAGAACACGAAAAGCTTGTCATCAAAATAATGAAGACTTAATAAAATACAGCTACAAATGTAAATAGAACATGTCAATAACGTTATCATCATGAGAGAGAAGTTAATTTGGGCAACCGTCGACCAAAGATCCCAATTCAGAAAGGAACTCTTGTGCTACATCTTCAAATAACGAGATTCTGACTTTTATACGAGACTCATTAAACGTTGTGGATAATGAAATATTGCATATTACTATTAATTGACCAAGTAAGTAAATTAAAATTTTTAATTGGGAATTACAGTGAATTTTCCGCATAGCATGTTAAACCAACCCATGCGAAATATTCAAAAACTGAAAGCTATAGCGCTTGGCCTTTGTCAAAACCCATTTGAGCAAGCTATTACCTATTTCGTTACGTAACTGCTTGTTGCCCTACTATAAATACAACATTATATTAAACCTCTCCTAATAAAATCACCTCCCCTCAACACTTTCTTGTCCATATATAGCTTTCACTCGTTTTTTTTTAATCCTTATTATCAAAATCTCAACTTTCAACAATATTATGGCAAGATTTGCCATTTGGCTAGCGAGCGCTTTAGCTCTTTTAGCTTCCTCAATATCCTTCGCTGCAATAGTGGAGCATTCTTTCAATGTAATTAGTTATTTTGTCGATAGTCATATCATGATATAGTTTCATTTTTTATTAACTTAATAGTTTGTAAGGTTTGCATATTTTACTTCCTATATATATACCTAGTTTTAAGTTCCTTAATGCTTTAATTAATAATGTATATTTTTACCTGTGCAGGTTGAAAATTTTGTGGCGACGAAGCTCTGCCGTGAGCAAGAAATAACGGCGGTAAATGGAGGTTTGCCTGGGCCGACAATAGGCGTTAAAGAGGGTGACACTCTTGTCGTCCACGTCTTTAACAAGTCGCCATACGGCATTACTATTCATTGGTATATGAATTATCGAATTAGCTCTGGTGTCATGTATTATATACATATATGCATATATATATATATATAATAGTAAGTTCGACCCAAAAAATAAAAAAAAAAATAAAAACGAAAGAAGAAGTAGTAGAGTTGGTACTTGAATTTTTCAATTTACCGTTTCACTGTGACAACAAAGCACGCGCTTAGAAATTATTTTTCAATGTTATCAGCTATCCTAACCTGATTAATTAGCATCATTTTTTTTCCATTAATTACTAAGGGTCATGTATTATATACATATATGCATATATATATATATATGTGTATATATATATATAATAGTAAGTTGGACCCAAAAAATAAAAAACAAAAGAAAAGGTAGTGGAGTTGGTACTTGACTTTTTCAATTTATCTCACGGTTTGACTGTGCAATAAAGCGTGTGTTTAGAATTTACTTTTCGATATTACCCTAGCCTGATTAGTTAGCATCATGTTTCTTCCATTAATTACTAAGGGTCAGTTCGGAAATAAATAATAAACACAATGCAATACTATGTAAAGTGCACCTAACATTATATATTAGTTAGATTTATTAACTTTTTTTAATATGTTATGATATGAAAATACAACATAATAAATATATCTTGAATAATATTACAATATAAACTATTAAACATGGCCTTAGGGTTTAATATAATAATTAACTTTTGATGGAGCTAATTTTTCTACGCAGGCACGGGGTATTTCAACTTCAAAGTCAATGGGCAGATGGGCCATCAAATGTTACTCAATGTGCCATACCTACAGGACAAAGTTATACCTACAGATTCAACATCACTGGACAAGAGGGAACCCTTTGGTGGCATTCCCATGTTTCGTGGCTCCGAGCAACCGTCTACGGCGCGCTTATCATTCAACCTAAACAAGGCCGCTCAGCCTACCCTTTCCCTAAACCCCACAAGGAAATACCCATCTTACTAGGTATGTCGTAAATGCACGTATTATTCTCATGCAATTTTTGTTACATATATATATATATATATATATATATATATATATATATATATAGCTTAGTTTAAATATTCAAATCATATTCTTAATATGCTATCTCTTAAAAATAGTGATGACAGAACAAATATTGATAAAATATTTATGATTGAACTGCAGGAGAGTGGTGGAATGCTAATGTGGTGGACGTTGAGAATGAGGGACTTGCCGCTGGTGTAGCTCAGAATATCTCTGACGCTTACACTATCAATGGAAAACCTGGTGATCTCTACCCCTGCTCCGAAAATGGTACGTAAAAACACATTAATTATAAAGAATAGCATAGATTCAGTTTAGTTGCTTACAAATTAATAAGCCTCTAATTAAAGAACTCTAATACATGAAAATGATTGAATTTTTATGAATTCTATGATCAGAATACTCATCCTAAAATTAATTTTAATTTTGTTATCATCAGATATGTACAAGATCAAAGTGGAGCGAGGCAGGACCTACATGTTGAGGATCATCAACGCCGCACTCAATAACCAACTCTTCTTCAAGATTGCCAATCACACGATGACTGTTGTTGCCATCGATGCCAGCTACACGGATCCCTATGAAACCGACGTGATCGTCACCGCCCCAGGCCAGACCGTCGACGTCCTCATCAAAGCCGACCAGCCAGTCGGGTCATACTACATGGCGGCTCGTCCGTACGTCAGTGTTCCTCTGCCGACTGTCATACCATTTGACAACACAACCACCAGAGGCATTTTCGCCTACGAGGGTTCCGAGTCAAGCAACCCCGTGATGCCAACCCTACCTGATTTCCTTGACACCCCAACGGCGCACAAGTTCTACACCAACCTGACAGGGCTCGCCGGTGGACCCCAGTGGGTCCCGGTCCCGCTCGACGTGGACGAACACATGTTCGTAACAGTCGGACTGAGTGCGGAGCCGTGTGAAGAGATTAATGCCTCGTGCCCGAACGGGCAAAGATTCTCTGCTAGCATGAACAATGAATCATTCGTTTTCCCGCAGAACACGTCTATGCTGGAGGCATATTATTATGGCCGTGTGGACGGAGTTTACACCACTGATTTTCCCGACAACCCTCCAATTGTATTTGACTACACGAACACGAGCTTAAGCAGCGTCGAACCACTGATTTTTGCGCCGAAATCGACGAAGGTGAAGAAGCTGAAGTTCAATTCAACGGTGGAGATGGTGTTGCAGAACACGGCGTTACAAGCGGCGGAGAACCATCCGATTCACATTCATGGTTTCAATTTTCACGTGTTGGCTCAAGGCTTTGGTAATTACGATGCCGTCAGTGACAGTAAGAAATTCAATCTCGTTAACCCTCAGATACGTAACACCATCGCTGTTCCATCTGGAGGCTGGGCCGTTGTAAGATTCCAAGCTAATAATCCAGGTTGGTTAAAACATTCATTTCTGATATTGGATTGGTTTCCAGAGTTCTTTGTGTATATTTTTTTGAATGCAAAAACATTTCATAAATCAACAAATCAGGAAAGTTACAAAAACCTTAATAGAAGAAACCAAAATTAATAGATCTATTGGCGTGTTATTACACGAATTTAAAGTCTGATAATAGACATAATATCTTATGCAAAAAATTAATGAGACTCAATTTTTATTAATAGTTAGTGATCAATTTATTTTTATATAGAGCTGTTATTTAGCATTGCTCAAAATATATAGAGCTGTTATTTATTGTTTATACCGTATCAATTTATTTTTCACGTAGGCCCTTCTTATAAGTTTTGATTTGATATATTTTTTTTTGGTTTATATACCATCCGAGTAAGACTAGTCAGCTATATATAACCGAAAAATAAAATATTTTTCATAAGTTCTGATAATTACATGAACGACACAGGTTTATGGTTGGTACACTGCCATCTGGACGTGCACTTGCCTGTTGGAATGGCCTTCGCGTTTGAGGTTGGGAATGGACCCACTCCATCATCTACTCTGCCACCTCCACCGTCCGATCTACCCCGGTGTTAAATTAGATACGGTGGACAAATTTCCTCCGAATAAAAGTCATAATTGATCACTCTATTTTATTAATTTGCTTGCTTTGGAAATAGATAAATAAAGTTTGTAAGAGGTGGTTAAGTTGCAACCACTATTCTTTCTTTCCATACTTTTTGAATTGTCTTATTCTTTTATTGTTTGAATGAAAACATAAATCCATCTTTTGTATCCCTAAATTCTTTATTGTTTGAATGAAACATAATTTGTTCTTATTTTTTTCGATCAATGTTTTCGATATATATGCATATATATATATATATATATATATGTCTCTCTATAACCTAGCAGACAAGAAGCAAAATGTATTCAATATCTCGATAGGCTGACAATATGACTCACAAAGTATGAAAACTTTATTCATTTTTCAATATGAAATTCATAGCTCTTTTATAAAGACTTAATAATTTACTCTTAAAATTTTATTCATAACTTCAAAAAACAAAATATTATATTTTATATATATATATATATATATTCATGAAAGGATTAAGGTTAAAGCTGAAGATGAAGCTTTAGGTGCTCTTGGTATTGGAACATCATGTGCGGACGCTTTCAGATTTACAATATGGGTTTCATTAATTGTTTTCTTATGTATTGAGTTCTAATTTGCGCCTATCTCTTATACTTTAAAAAGCTGAGATCATTTCTGTTACAACTAGTGGAGTCAATTGTGGAAAGAATGTCATTCTACGTACGTTGCCAATTTGGTTTTTTGGTGTTGTACTTGTGTGTTGACCCCGAGGTTCAATTAATCAATCGTAATCTTTGATTATATTAATAAACAATTGATTGTGAAATTACTAACATTAATCTCAAAAGACGATTAGAAGTTGTTTGGAAAAAAGTTATGTAAGTAATTAAAGCTACTCAAAGTTAATGAACAAGATATCCAAAGCTCTCAGAATCTAAAACTTGAGAATGGATTAAGAGCTTGAAGAAAAGAAGCCCACAAAAAAGAAGGCCACAAAACCAGTAGCCATATAGGTTTATTGTTAAACTTACTTTTAAAGTGTATAAGTTGAATTTTACTCTTTACGCGCTCGAATAATATCATTTTGATCAATATAGTTATTTTACTAAAAAAGATATTAGTCAAGAATAAGAGTAAAAATCTAAACTCATGCACTCTAAAGAGTATTTATCTCCTTTTCCCAAAGTTAAAATCTCATATGTAGTCTTGTAGTAAATGTGAGACTATTTTCTTAATTTTTGTTTCAAATGATATGGCTCAATGCACATTTAGAATTACAAACTTTTAAAAAGTTAAATAAAATTATTTTTAAATGTTTTCAAAAATGATGAGCAACATTTTTTATGTATAGTTTTTTTTCAAAATTACATCAAAACTGAAATATTGAAATTACGTTTTAATGTGTCAAAATTGGACAAAAGGAAAGCTCTCTTACTGTACTGCACTTCTGATGCTATAAAAAATTAAGATTTATATACTGTTGAAAAGTGCAAACCGCACTTCTAACTGAACTATTACTTTGGAATATGACGACGAAAGGAGTCTCAATAAATAAACCGGTCTTCTTAATTTGCTATTTTTCTATATTAAAAAAACCATGGAATATGGATAGGCACTCATTCAATCTACACTTGGCAATTTATCCTCTTCCAACAAGAGACTCAAAGAAAAATCAAACTTCGCACCTCGATGTTTGATCAATTTTTTAGAAAAGCATTTCTAAAAGTCTCTCAAAATCTCTCAAATAATCTAGCGTTCCATAGGACTTAATGGCCTGTTATTGGTTGTAGGTAAGGGTGTTTAAGGAATGAAATCCACGGACTAGAAATCAAGCTATAATCCAATCTAAAACCGTCAAATTGCCAATTTGTTATCAAACCAAAAGCTTTCCGATCCAATTTAAATTTCTCAGATTTCATAGATTGGATTCAACGAATTTAAAAAACTTAGACCTTTAAAGTTAATAAGCATAATAAACACTCATTTTTTTCTCTATTAGAATTTAAAACTTAAAAAAAAAAAAAAAAAAAAAAAAAAAAAAAAAAAAATAATAAAACTCGGAAACCAATTTATTATAGCACAATCAGTTATGACAAATTAGCTTCAATAAAACTTAAATTATTGTTAATTTTGAAAAAGTAATTCGGCAGATTATGACAAGCAAATAGATTGGCTTAGTTTTTTTTATTTCTTTGGATCTATTAGATGTTTTAGTTTAGATTTATTAGCTTGGTCTGCTTGTCAATATTCGAAGCAGTATATTACATGAAACTTGTTTTGATAGGATTAACAATGCCGAGGAAGATGAAGTCAAAGGTTAGGCATAGATTGTTGCAATTTGGGATTTGCACTAGTAGTTGGAATGTTGGATGGATGCTTATGTTTTTATTTATTGATGAATGATATATATATATATATATATATCACATATGCATACTACTATATGTGGAACATATACTTAATTAACAAAATCACATATGTATACAAATGAACATGTCTCTTGTTACACCTACAAAAAATAACTAAATCATCAAATAATTGTTATACAAAATATACTAGGATGATATGATTAATACTCAATACAGGACATATTCGTGGAAAACTTAAAAAATAAAAAATAAAAAAAAAAAAAAAAAAAAGCAATACAAGCACAAAATATAAATTTTAAAGTTTTTATATGATTTGCTACCAAACACAACTTTTGATAGCAAAAAACATATTTTTACAACCAAAATATGAATTTGGTAGTAAATTCTTGTTTTTTGCTACAAAAATTTGGTAGCAAAAAATTATGTTTTTTGGTAGCAAAAATTTGATTTTTCGCTACTAAATTTTGGGAGCAAATAGTTATCTTTTGCTTCTAACACTTGGTAGCGAATGCTATATGTTTTGCTACTAAAAATAATTCGGTAGCAAATACCTTAGGCGGAAAAAAATTTTACTTCCCGCAAACCTTTTGTTACCAAAGCATGTTTGGTAGCAAAAAAGTAATGTTTGTTACACCTGGGGCACCCCTGAGACACCCACAAGGCACCCCCAGGGCAACCCCAGCACACCCCAGGGGCACCCTCGCGGCACCCTCGGGGGACCCATGGGCACCCCAGGGGCACACCCAGGACACCCTCGGGGCAACCGCGGGACACCCCCAGGGCACTGGGAGCACCCCTAGGGCACCAACGGGACACCCCCGGTAGAGATGCAACAATGGGTCGAGACCCGTGGGCCGGCCCAGGCCCATCCTGACACAGTGACGGGCCGGGCCGGCGTGGCCCATCACTGTTCAAAGTAAGGCCCAACCCATAAATATTGGTGGGCTGGGTCGGCCAATATATATCGGCCCACAGGCCACCCCGGCGCGGCCCATGAAAAATTATGGGCCAAGCCTGGCACGGCCCATGAAAAATCATGGGCCAGTACCGGACAACTATCTTCCAGTTAACATAACAAATATGAAAATTATTGAAAAAAAAAATATATCTGAGGTGTGTTTTGTTTTTTTCTTTTCTTTTTTTGCGCTACATCTCTAAGTACATGGAAAAGGGAAATAATTAGGTAGATTATTGAACAGGTTAAATTAGGCAGTAGCAGATATCAAACTTTTCAAGGCATAAATTTAGCGTGTGAACAGTTATTATTTTATTACATCACACGAGTTAAAACATGACACAGGTGTGATAGAGATCCCAACGTTATTATTTTATGCAATGATGGAGTCAGAAAATTTTGTTAGTGAGGGCTAGTAACTATGTTTAAAATTTAATCAAAATACAATTGCGTATAATATTGAGTTTTTAGAAGTAAGGGTTATAAGATTAATTTTAGTGGGTGCTAATTTATATCAATCTAATATGATATATAATTATATATACAAGATTTTTAAAACTAAAAAGTTTGTGGGGGAGCCCCCACTGGGCATGCCCTGGCTTCGTGCATGATTTTACGAAATCAAAAGCGACAAAAAAAGGAGATAACACCAAACTTTACATTCATTCTCATTTCGTCCTACAATCTTTAGAAACTCTAACGTTATTACTCTAAACTTTGAGTTAGTCTTAGAATTTATAACGCTAATCTACAATACAAATCTTTTTTTTATTTTTCGTCGTACTTTGAATTTATAATGCTAAATCTTTTTATTTTTTTATTTTATTTTTGTTAAAATTCAAGTTTTATCTTGGTTAAACAATAATTAAGTTTTATTTATGTCGGGATTACTATTAAATCTATTTTTAGCTTCTCTTTTTTAGTATATTCTACTTTTTTTCAATGAGAACTCTAAGAGATGAGGTTAAGTGAGATTAATTTAAAGTTTAGGTAAAAAATTAAGAGATTTTAATGATTAAATGCAAAGTGGGAGTAAGTATAAAATTTTGGGAATAGATTGAAAAATCACTTTTTGTGCCTCTTCAATTTTTATTTTGTTTATTTAAAGTATTTAGTAATGTATTTTCTAAACATAAAATAGACTAGTAATCACTAAAAGAATGAAGGCCTTCATTGACGACAACTATAACGACGACAACAGTTGTCGCTAAAATATAAGATATAGCGAAAACTATTTTCGAGAATAAAATCTAACAGGGAACGAAAACTTAAAAGTGGGCTTCACTTTTAGCGACGACAAGGCCGTGCACAATAAATTGTACAATATGCAGGAAAAATTCGAGCGTATAAAAAGTTTTAGCGACGAGTTATGTTGCTAAAAGTCATGGCATATATTGCGGGTAAAATTCACTCATGAAACAATACTTGGCGACGACACCGACATGTATCATCGCTAAATGTTGACCATAAAAATGATGCAGTGAAAATTTGGTCTTTTCGTGTCAAAAAATGTCAATTTCTTTTATTTGTCGTCGCTAAAACCTTTTTCCTCAAAAATTAATATGAAATTTAATTGGCAAGAAAATGCAGGAGTTTGACTTCTAAAGATACTTTCAGGAATTTTAACAAGGACATGTGTAATTGTTAAAGATTTTGTCAACGTAATATAATTATTTCACAATATTTTAATATATATTATCAAAATGACATCGTTCTATAAGCCTTTCGTGACCACAAGAATTATTTCGTCGCTAAAAGTGATTGTATAAAACCATCGTGATCCCTTTTTTATCGATAAACTATTCTCCCTCTCTAACCCACTCTCTCTCTCTCTCTCTCTCTCTCTCTCTCTCTCTCTCTCTCTCTCTCTCTCTCTCCAATGAAAATTCACCTCGTCGTGCGACTCTCTTCCTCAGGTATACCTGTCTCTCTCTCTATAACCTACTTTTTCTAGCTTTCTCTAATCTGCTCATTTTCTCTTTACATTGTCGCGGCCCAACTCTAATGGTCACGCCCAAAACGCCGTTGCCCCCGCCTCTGCCTCAAAGTTGCCGCCGAACACCCTTGTACCCTTCCATCTCTCTCTTAACCCATTCTCTCTCTCTCAGCTCTCTTTCCACTACAAGAATTGCCGCCTTTAGCGATGATTCTTTGAGCGACGACATTAGTCGCCACTAAAAATCACAGCCAATGACGAAATGTCGATAAAGGCCCTCGTTTCACTTGATCTCAATACATTTCAGTGACGACTAGGAAAGATTTTTGGCGATGACATAGTTAACTTTTAAGCGATGACTACTCGTCACGGAAAATTGTTATGCGCCAACTGGTAGAAGTCGACAAAAAATGCACGCCAATTGGCACACTTTCAGCAACGACATGTTGCCGCTGAAAGTTTGGTTGTTTTAGTCAACTCTTTAGTGAGGACATTGTCGTCACTAAAAGTAACGAAAATTTTTTGGTGAAATTACAAATTTTTCTGAAAATTTAAAGCAGTTAGATTGAATTTTTTGAAGTTTTTTTCGTTTGAAATATAAAATCTAAATTGTCAAAATTGTAATTTACACTGGCATTTGCATAGGCCATTGACCAGGAATAAAATCTAAGTTATATTTGAATACATGTTGAAAATATCAATACGTTTTTGTGATGATAGAACTATAACTGAGATTTTGGTTAGGATTTCTCTTGAAAGCTACATTTTCAGTACTCTTGTGTATTTTGTGGTAAACACCAAATGACTTATAGCACTACATTGTCGTTAATTTTCTAAAAAAAAAAAAAAAAAAAAAAAAAAAAGCAATCTCAATGCAAATTGCGAGGTATTTTTACATCGACACATTAAATATGATTCAAAAATATTTATTTATCCAAAAAAAAATACATATACTTTTTATCGCACTTTAAACAAAGACACGTAATCAACTACAATTTTTCTATTCCTCACGAACAAAAAATGTTGACCAAGTAACCATTCGATGCGTGCATCCTCTGCAAGGGTTGCTAGTGGTATAACAAATAACGTCCTAAATACTATCTCTACCCAAAAAAAAAAATCCTTAATACTATGTAAACATGTTTGACGAGCAGTCTCAAGCAGCAATGTTATGATCATATAAATACAAGTTTCTTTAATTTCTTCAAATATATTTATAAACTGGAGTCCTACTTTTCAAAAGAAAGGCCCGGAAGAAACCTAAGAATAATATTTCGACGGATATCAAGTTATGGAACGTTTACGAATTGATCAAAAGTTATGAAACGTTTGGTTGAAGGATTCGTATTACAGTAAATTTTTTAAAAAAATACAAATAAATAAAAAATTATATTGATAATTTTAGAACATTTCAACTACTTGCATTGAACGTTTCGCAGAGGTCTTAATGTACGGATTAAGAACATTTCAACTAATTACGTTGATACTTTTCAGTTCCATCGACATCATCACTCAACAAACCTCAATTCAAAAAAAATTATTAAAAATAAATATAAAATTAACACGAGTTAATAAATCTGAAGATAATCCAAAAACTTCCTTCACAAAAAAAAAAAAAAAAAAAAAAAAAAAAAAGATAATCCAAAAGGCGAAGGAAATGAATGAAGGCGAAATTCCGGAACAATTAATGAACTACCATTCTCACAAGTGTATTAATTTAAATTTCTTACAGATGTTTTCTTGCATTTGTCTACATTTTTTTTTAATATTAAGTATGCATGTTTGTTTGGCGGTTATACATACATATATATATATATATATATGCATATCAACTTTTGTATATATTGTTAATTTCCTAGCCTGGTTTTATGTACAACATATTCTAAAACTTGATCATCTCAAACTGATCCGTCAAATAATCAATTGCAAATTATTTTAAAAAAAAAAAAAATGAAAAAAGTACCGGACAACTATCTTCCAGTTAACATAACAACTGTGAAAATTATGAAAAACAAAAAATTATGGAAAAGGGCGATAATTACATAGATTATTGAACAAGTTAAATTAGGCAGTAGCAGATATCAGACTTTTCAAGGCATAAGTTTGGCGTGTGAAAAAAAATGTCAACAACAAGAAAATTTTGACCTAAGGCACTGTATTTTTCTTCAATGCTAAGGCACTGTATTTATTTATTTATTTAAATAAGAAATTCCTAGGGGCAGTTAACCACTTGTAACGACGTATATTGCAGTCTGGGATTACTGGAACTATTCTTGGCGCGTAACAAACAATATTGCTAGATCGAAAAAAAAATACTGAGACTGTTGTTTTTAGGGTAGATTATTAAAACTTCACTAATATGCTTTCCTCATATTTAAATGTCAACCACTAAAATTAACCATAGACTTGCCTTACTTATAATTAGGACATGTTTGGTTCATGAGAATAAATCAGATGGTTTGATCGAGAATTTAAATTTTTATGAAAAAAATATTGCAGAATAACTTTTTAAATACAAATTTTTGTGAGAGAAATATTGTTTTGAACAAGATACGAACCCCTGTACCAAACAATGTCGTAGTGTCATAGTTAAATGTATGGTTTAGGGGGCTTGATCTGTTAATCATAAGGCACCATTCATTTCACCGATTCAAGTTTAGAATTCGAGTTTTTCTGCAGTAAAAAGCTCTCAGAAGCAGTAACATCTAACTTTTTTGCTATAGTAAAAAACTTTCACATAAAGTCACATTTAAACTCGAATTAAAAATTTAAATCAGCGAAACTCAACAGGCCGTGCGGTCTTTATGACGGGTACTAGCTACGTGCATGGGCTTTCTGCTTGTTTAATTAGCATCTTTCTTCATTACTCTTTTAGAGAAAATAGAAAAATAATAATCAATAAATAAATAACATCTTTCTTTAACCATCCAAAGCGCATGACAACTACGTGTACGAGATAAAATAATAACAATAACAAACATGTCACTGGAATTAGAGAAATCAACTTGCTCTCTATGGTTCCTAGAAAACAGAACACGAAAAGCTTGTCATCAAAATAATGAAGACTTAAATCAAATACAGCTACAAATGTAAATAGAACATGTCAATAACGTTATCATCATGAGAGAGAAGTTAATTTGGACAACCGTCGACCGAAGATCCCATTCAAAAACGAACTCTTGTGCTTCATCTTCAAATAGCAAACCAATTAATAAAGATATTCTAACTTTTATACGAGACTCATTAAACGCTGTGCATAATGAAATGTTGCATATTATTATTAATTGACCAAGTAAATTGATATTTTTAATTGGGAATTACAGTGAATTTTCCGCATACCATGGTAAACCAACCCATGCAAAATATTCAAAAGCGAAAGCTATAGTGCTTGGCCTTTGTCAAAACCCATTTGAGCTAGCTATTAGCTGTAAATACAACATTATATGCTTGTGTTGAGATATCACAAAACATTAATAAAATTATTCTACCAAGAAAAACACCTCTCCTCAACACTTTCTTATCCATATATAGCTTCCACTCTTTTTTTTTTATCCTTATTATCAAAATCTCAACTTTCAACAATATTATGGCAAGATTTGCCATTTGGCTAGCGTGCGTTTTAGCTCTTTTAGCTTCCTCAATATCCTTCGCTGCAATAGTGGAGCATTCTTTCAATGTAATTATTTCTTTTGTCGATAGTCATATCATGATATAGTTTCATTTTTTAATAACTTAATAGTTTGTAAGGTTTGCACATTTTACTTCCTTTATATATACCTAGTTTTAAGTTCCTTAATGCTTTAATTAATAATGTATATATTTTCGTGTGCAGGTTGAAAATTTTGTGGCGACGAAGCTCTGCCGTGAGCAAGAGATAACGGCAGTAAATGGTGGATTGCCTGGACCGACAATAGGCGTAAAAGAGGGTGACACTCTTGTCGTCCACGTCTTTCACAAGTCGCCATACGGCATTACTATTCATTGGTATATGAATTATCGAATTAGCTCTAGTGTCATGTATTATATACATATATGCATATATATATATATATATATATAATAGTAAGTTGGACCTAAAAAACAAAAAAAAAACAAAAAAAAAAAAACGAAAGAAGAAGTAGTAGAGTTGGTACTTGAATTTTTCAATTTACGGTTTGACAGTGACAACAAAGCACGCGCTTAGAAATTACTTTTCGATGTTATCAGCTACCCTAACCTGATTAATTAGCATCATCTTTCTTCCATTAATTGCTAAGTGTCACGTATTATATACATATATGCATATATATATATATATATATAATAGTAAGTTGGACCAAAAAAACAAAAAACAAAAGAAAAAGTAGTAGAATTGGTATTTGACTTTTTCAATTTATCTCACCGTTTGACTGTACAACAAAGCGCGCCCTTAGAAATTACTTTTCGATATTACCCTAACCTGATTAATTAGCTTCATGTTTCTTCCATTAATTACTAAGGGTCAGTTCGGAAATAAATAATAAACACAATGCAATACTATGTAAAGTGCACCTAACATTATATATTAGTTAGATTTATTAACCTTTTTTAATATGTTATGATATGAAAATACAACATAATAAATATATCTTGAATAATATTACAATATAAGCTATTAAACATGGCCTTAGGGTTTAATATAATAATTAACTTTTGATGGAGCTGATTTTTCTATGCAGGCACGGGGTATTTCAACTTCAAACTCAATGGGCAGATGGGCCATCAAATGTTACTCAATGTGCCATACCTCCAGGACAAAGTTATACCTACAAATTCAACGTCACCGGACAAGAGGGAACCCTTTGGTGGCATTCCCATGTTTCGTGGCTCCGAGCAACCGTCTATGGCGCGCTTATCATTCAACCTAAACGCGGCCGCTCAGCCTACTCTTTCCCTAAACCCTACAAGGAAATACCCATCTTACTAGGTAGGTAAATGCAAGTATTATTCTCATCCAATTTTTTATATAATATATATATATATATATATATATATATAGCTTAGTTAAAATATTCAAATCATATTCTTAATATGTTATCTCTTAAAAATAGTGATGATAGGACAAATTTTGACAAAATATTTATGTATATATATGATTGAACTGCAGGAGAGTGGTGGAATGCAAATGTGGTGGACGTTGAGAATGAGGGACTCGCCGCCGGTGTAGCTCCGAATATCTCTGACGCCTACACTATCAATGGAAAACCTGGTGATTTCTACCCCTGCTCCGAAAATGGTACGTAAATACGCATTAATTATAAAGAATAGCATAGATTCAGTTTAGTTGCTTACAAATTAATAAGCCTCTAATTAAAGAACTCTAATACATGAAAATGATTGAATTTTTATGAATTCTATGATCAGAATACTCATCCTAAAATTAATTTAAATTTTGTTATCATCAGATATGTACAAGATCAAAGTGGAGCGAGGCAGGACCTACATGTTGAGGATCATCAACGCCGCACTCAATAACCAACTCTTCTTCAAGATTGCCAATCACACGATGACTGTTGTTGCCATCGATGCCAGCTACATGGATCCCTATGAAACCGACGTTTCACCGCCCCAGACCAGACCGTCGACGTCCTCATCAAAGCCGACCAGCCGGTCGGGTCATACTACATGGCGGCTCGTCTGTACGTCAGTGTTCCTCTGCCGACTGTCATACCATTTGATAACACAACCACCAGGGGCATTTTCGCCTATGAGGGTTCCGAGTCAAACAACCCCGTGATGCCAACCCAACCTGATTTCCTTGACACCCCAACGGCTCACAAGTTCTACACCAACCTGACAGGGCTCGCCGGTGGACCCCAGTGGGTCCCTGTCCCGCTCGACGTAGACGAACACATGTTCGTAACAGTCGGACTGAGTACAGAGCCGTATGAAGAGATTAATGCCACGTGCATGAACGGGCAAAGATTCTCTGCTAGCATGAACAATGAATCATTCGTTTTCCCGCAGAACACGTCTATGCTGGAGGCATATTATTATGGCCGTGTGGATGGAGTTTACACCACTGATTTTCCCGACAACCCTCCAATTGTATTTGACTACACGAACCCGAGCTTAAGCAACGTCGAACCTCTGATTTTTGCGCCGAAATCGACGAAGGTGAAGAAGCTGAAGTTCAATTCGACGGTGGAGATGGTGTTGCAGAACACGGCGTTACAAGCGGCGGAGAACCATGCGATTCACATTCATGGTTTCAATTTTCACGTGATGGCTCAAGGCTTTGGTAATTACGATGCCGTCAGTGACAGTAAGAAATTCAATCTCGTTAACCCTCAGATACGTAACACCATCGCTGTTCCATCTGGAGGCTGGGCCGTAGTAAGATTCCAAGCTAATAATCCAGGTTGGTTAAAACATTCATTTCTGATATTGGATTGGTTTCCAGAGTTCTTTGTGTATATTTTTTTGAATGCAAAAAACATTTCATAAATCAACAAATCAGGAAAGTTACAAAAACCTTACAAGAAAAAATCAAAGTTAATAGATCTGTTGGCGTGTTACAACACGAATTTAAAGCTGTTATTTAGCATTGCTCAACATATATAGAGCTGTTATTTATTGTTTATACCGTATCAATTTATTTTTCACATAGGCCCTTCTTATAAGTTTTGATTTGATATATTTTTTTTTGGTTTATATACCATCCGAGTAAGACTAGTCAACTATATGTAACCGAAAAATAAAATATTTTTCATAAGTTCTGATAATTACATGAACGACACAGGTTTATGGTTGGTACACTGCCATCTGGACGTGCACTTGCCTGTGGGAATGGCCTTCGCGTTTGAGGTTGGGAATGGACCCACTCCATCATCTACTCTGCCACCTCCACCGTCCGATCTACCCCGGTGTTAAATTAGATATGGTGGACAAATTTCCTCTGTATAAAAGTCATAATTGATCACTCTATTTTATTAATTTGTTTGCTTTGGAAATAGATAAATAAAGTTTGTAAAGAGGTGATTAAGTTGCAACCACTATTCTTTCTTTCCATACTTTTTGAATTATAAAGTATGAAAACTTTATTCATTCATAAATATGAAAATCATAGCTCTTTTATAAAGAGTTAATAATTTAGTCTTAAAATTTTATTCATAACTTCAAAAAACAAGATATTATACATAGATATATATATATATATATATATTCATGAAAGGATTAAGGTTAAAGCTGAAGATGAAGCTTTAGGTGCTCTTGGTATTGGAACATCATGTGCGGACGCTTTCAGATTTACAATATGGGTTTCATTAATTGTTTTCTTATGTATTGAGTTCTAATTTGCGCCTATCTCTTATACTTTAAAAAGCTGAGATCATTTCTGTTACTACTAGTGGAGTCAATTGTGGAAAGAATGTCATTCTACGTACGTTGCCAATTTGGTTTTTTGGTGTTGTACTTGTATGTTGACCCCGAGGTTCAATTAATCAATCGTAATCTTTTATTATATTAATAAACAATTGATTGTGAAATTACTAACATTACTCTCAATAGACGATTAGAAGTTGTTTTGGAAAATAGTTAAGTAATTAAAGCTACTCAAATTTAATGAACAAGATATCCAAAGCTCTCAGAAGTGGACGTTTGCTTCGTGTATTTAGAATTATGATTTAGAATTATTCTCGTTTTAAGTGTATTTTTTGTGAAAGAAAATATTGTAGAAAACCATGAATCATGATTCAGAATCAGGAATGGATATAGATAACAAACGGGCCCTTGAGAATGGATTAAGAGCTTGAAGAAAAGAAGCCCACAAAACCAGTAGCCATATAGGTTTATTTTAAACTTACTTTTAAAGTGTATGAGTTTGGTTTTTACTCTTTACGGGCTCGAATAATATAATTTTGATTAATGTAGTTATTTTACTAAAAAAAGATATTAGTCAAGAATAAGAGTAAAAATCCAAACTCATGCACTCTAAAGAGTATCTATCTCCATTTTCCAAAGTTAAAATTTCATATGTAGTCTTGTAGTATATGTGAGACTATTTTCTTAATTTTTGTTTCAAATGATATGGCTCAATGCACATTTAGAATTACAAACTTTTAAAAAGTTACATAAATTATTTTTAAATGTTTTCAAAAATGATGAGCAACATTTTTGACGTATAGTTTGTTCGCAAAATTACATCAAAACTGAAATATTGAAATTACGTTTTAATGTGTCAAAATTGGACAAAAGGAAAGCTCTCCGACTGTACCACACTTCTGATGATATAAATAATTAAGATTTATATACTGTTGAAAAGTACAAACCACACTTCTAACTGAACTATTACTTTGGAGAATGACGACAAAAGGAGTCTCAACAAACTGGTCTTCTTAATTTGCTATTTTTTTATAATAATAAAAAACCATGGGATATGGATAGGCACTCATTCAATCTACACTTGGTAATGTATCTCCTTCCAACAAGAGAGTCAAAGAAAAATCAACCTTTGCACCTCGATTTTTGATCAATTTTTTAGAAAAACCTTTCTAAAAGTCTCTCAAAATCTCTCAAATAATCTAGGGTTCCATAGGACTTAATGGCCTATTATTCGTTGTAGGTAGGGGTGTTTAAGGAATGAAATCCACGGACTAGAAATGAAGCCATAATCCAATCTAAAGCTATCAAATTGCCAATTTGTTATCAATCCAAAAAATTTTCCGATCCACTTTAAATCTCTCAGATTTCATAGATTGGATTCTACGAATTTAAAAAACTTAGACCTTTAAAGTTAATAAGCATAATAAACACTCATTTTTTTCTCTATTAGAATTTAAAAATTAAAAAAAAAAACCCCTAATAAAACTCGGAAACCAATTTATTATAGCACAATTAGTTATGACAAATTAGCTTCATTAAAATTTAAATTATTGTTAATTTTGAAAAAGTAATGCGGCAGATTATGACAAGCAAATAGATTGGCTTATTTTTTTTATTTCTTTGGATCTATTAGATGTTTTTGTTTAGATTTATTTGCTTGGTCTGCTTGTAAATATTCGAAGCAGTATATTACATGAAACTTGTTTTGATAGAATTAACAATGCAGGGGAAGATGAATTTTTGCACTAGTAGTTGGAATGTTGGATGGATGCTTATGTTTTTATTTATTGATTAATGATAATCATTTACTACCTTTGTCAATGTTAAAATTCTTGAAGAAAAGGTTATTATGATCCATCTGAAGCAACCTATGCTTCTTGTTTTTATTTGCAGATTTTTCAATTTGAAGTTATATGGTGTGATGATTTGTTTGGTACCATTAAGCAAAATTAGGATTCGGAAACTGATTCTAATTGAATTTTTGACTTTTGTTTGTTGTTTAGAAATCAAAAGTCGATCCTATTCGAAATTTTGATGGTATTTTTCTGTCTAAAATAGAATAATGTGTCATATTATAAAAAACATTATTTCAGTATGATCCTATTTGATATTTTGTATAAATCTAACAAGTTATGAGTCAAGAATTTGATAGACTATGTGTCATAGTTTGACAAATTATGACCCATAGTCAGTAAAACTATGGCTACTGCCAGCATAACTTGTCAGACTATAGACAGACTATGACATGGAGCATGGTCATCTTCGTCTGTTAGATTATCTATTATAGTCTGACAGACTATGGCCGCCACGGTCATCTTAGTCTGTCAGACTATGATACATAATCAAACAGATTATGGCTGCTAGAGATGCCGCTAGACAGATGCTAGAAATGCCGCCTAATAGCTATCGCCCAAAAGCTTCCGGACGGCCGCAAAGAAAAGCTGTCTGATGGTTGCCGGAAAGCCGTTGGACGGCCATCGGAGTTCCGTCGTCAGTCACAAGACACCTGCCGGAGTTCTGCCGCCGGTAGCTAGAGACACGTCGGAAGGCCACCAGAGTTCCGCAATCGGTCGCCGGTGCTCCGCCGACGGCCGTTGATCGAAGACAACCAACATCTTGTAAATACCTTTGAGGGTATTTTAGTAATCTACATAATAGGACTTTGATTGGGCTTAGTCTAAAGGGGTAGAAATTAGGGAAATAGTAGAAAATAGGCCAATATGAAAAGCTTAAGAAAAGAAATAGGTCAATTTTTAGTTATAGAAATTAATAGGTCATAACTTGTCAAGTTATGGTTCATAACCAGATAAGTTATGGACAAACTTATCAAGTTATGGTTCATAACCGGACAAGTTATGGACAATTATGAATAATAACTTGTCAAGTTATGGTTCATAACCAGACAAGTTATGGACAAAATAATAATTTGGCCTTTTATTAACTTATGTAAACTATTGGCCTATTAATTTTAATTCATCTCAAATTTTAGCCTATTTTCCTCTTTCTCCCTAGAAATTAAAGGGCTAATGTTTAGAGGTTAATAATAGTTTGGTGATCCATTTTGAAGGGTAACTGTAAAAATCTCTCAATATTAAAGTAGTTATATTTGCACCTCAAATTTTGTAAATGCCCTCAATGATTAATACTTCTCTAATAAAGACTTGAAAAATCTATTCTTTTATAGATATTATTTTTATAATACCTAATTTAACCCTATTATGCTCCTACTTTAATTTTAATTTATTATGATTTATACAACAATATAATCCCTTTCACGTTTCAACTATTACTATTATATTTTCTTTTGAAAATCATTATAATTTGTCAATATTTTGGTTCCTCTTAGCTTTATTTATCAATTGCCTTATTATAAACGTAAGAAATTTATCATGGAATGCAAGTTACAGAAGTACAAAAAATTATCTCAACAGCTTAATTGTCGAGTTGGGGTGTGTGTGCGCGTGTGTGCGTTTTTTTTTTTTTAATTTATACGTTTTAATATTTGTAGAAATCGTATACAACAGTTCTGAGACTTTATTTATTTATTATTTTTTTTAAAGACCCTATTATTCTATGCTTTGAATCTAATTTGATTGTGTTATTTATCCGTTTTTAGTGATTGCTTGTTTGCATTACAAGAGCATTGAACTTACTTGTAGGCAAAAGAAGGAGAAAAAAAAAATGTTCGAGGACGGCAACATTCACTTTAGTTGCTAACTTCTATCGTCATGTTTTTACGTGGGTGTGCGATGTTTTAATTTCTTTATAAAAGAAGGGAAATAGTAGAAAATAGGCTAATATGAAAAGTTTAAGAAAGTATATAGGTTAATTTTTAGTTATAGAAATTAATAGGTCATAACTTGTCAAGTTATGATTCATAACCAGATAAGTTATGGATAAACTTGTCAAATTATGGTTCATAACCGGACAAGTTATGGACAATTATGAATAATAACTTGTCAAGTTATGATTTATAACCAGACAAGTTATGAACGAAAATAATAATTTGGCCTATTTATTAATTTGTATAAACTATTGGCCTATTAATTTTAATTCATCTCAAATTTTGGCCTATTTTTCTCTTTCACCCATAAAAGAATGCTGCTTTTATCATAGTTAATGTGAGTTATATTAGTAGGTTTTAATGTAATTTTAAAGAAGGATAAAACTATAATAAAACTAAATCATGATTTAGTAGGCAGGCTGAAAAAATTAGTGGGTGTAAATATAGTCACTCTTAATATTAATATAGTGTAAGTGAGAGATGTTAATATCTTAAACTTAATATATAAAGTTGGAAACATTTTTCAAAAATTTAAAATATTATACGGGCCGGCCCCTAAACTTTAAACCTAAGCCTGGCCCTAATACTTTTTCTGTTGATGCTAGTTAATTTCACATTTATATTAAAACAAGAAAAAAAAAAAAAAAAAAAAAAAAAAGATGCAAAAATAATGTTGTTTGATGTTTGACTCATTATTGTCCTCCTCATAAGTGTAGTTAAGTTGTCTCTTCATATTATTTTAGGAAATATGTTTCGTCAACGGCCAACTAACCACTATTTGATCTATTACATAACCTCAAAAAAATTAAAATATTTACCAAAATAATAATTAAAGTTTGGTGGCAAATTAATTTAAAAAAACCCTAGAGGTCAAACTCTGCATCCATGTAATCTTTCAACATTGATATGGATTAGATTACCTTGGGAAAGTATTAGTTAAGCCAAAAAAACCTCAAAGGAAAGTATTAATGTATTCTTGGTTTTAAAAAGTCAAAGTCTAAAATATCGGGCCTGTTTGGAAATGTTTTCAAAATAATTTTGTTTTCAATACAAAACTAAAAATAAGATTATTTTGAGAATCATTTTGAGACCGATTCTAAAATTGTGTTTGATTGATTTTTTAAGAGATTGTTTTGAGTATAATAAAAAAATGAAATCGTGTTTTGTTATAATTATTAATTAATATATTATAACATTATTGACAAGTATTGAGAAATGAAAATAGAAAAGGAAAAATAATTTTTAACCGTTTTTTTTATTTCACAAAAATCATTCTCACTTGCTAAACAAACACAGTTTGAAGACCGTTTTCATTTTCATGCCTCAAAAGGTGTGCAATAGCGTTTCAAAAACAAACAAAAATAAATTCTAAACACACATCATTTCTGTTACTGATGAATTTTGAAGCAACACCGTTGAAGATTAAGATCTTACCAACAACAAAAGTCTTGCCCACAGAAATTATAAAAATAACTTAACGCAGAATGAGGATAACATACACATATCTATCAAACGAATATTTGTATATAATATTGTAATGGAACATGTTTTTTGCTATTAAAAAGTGGACACACTCATAAATAAGAATATATATATATATATATTTATATATAGAACCTGTTGTTCCTTCAATCATTTTCCAACTGCTACAAAAAGTTACAAAATAACTCATAAATAAGTAAAACTGACCACTTCATCAAATTGTTACGTCGAATATCTCGGCCCAATTATTGTTTCCACATATTGTAATTTTTTTTTTTCGAAAATCTGTATCGTAATACTTTGATAACGTTGGATAATTATATGGTGCAACAGAAAATATAGAAGAAGTTCTTTGGAGTTAAGAGTTAATAGTATTTCATTAATATAGTCGTAATTAGTAGGATTCGCAGTAGCATATGTTCCTAATACTAAAACACAACCTAACTACTAGCGGAAGCAAATTTTTATCTTTTTTTTTTCTTTAACAATTGCATAATCGATCGTCATTAATCTTGACATGAATAAAATAAAAATCCTACTGTAAATCCTGGACTAAATTAACTAAACCTTTTGGTCATGGACACATTTTCTTAGTCATCATTTTTTAGGTTAATTAGAGCTTGTTTAGAATGTATATTCAAACTATAATTCTTGATTCTGAAATTTGAAATTCAAATTTTTATGAAAAAAACTCCGTAACAGAATCAATGATTTGAGTTTGAATATATTAAACAAACGGGCCCTAAATTTGAATGGACAACTAGCGTCAAGATTGTAAATCTTATCCAACAAGGTTACTACTGAAAAAGACTTTTCTTAATCATTGGTCTTGAGTAAAAGTTGGATTAGTAAACTGTTTAATCCTTCACTTTCTAATAGTGAATAAATAAAAGTGATACTTGGTCCCTAGTCGGAACGTCTTTCTATAGAACAAACAAAAAATGCCCTCTTTCTTTCAACAACTAAAGTTTCTGACTTAAATGAGATTTCTTTATACAAACTTTGAATACCAACTTATACATATATGTGGTTCTTAGTTAACTAGATAACGATATTTATGCTAACACACGCGCGCAAGGGAAAATAAAAATAAAAGCAGAGAGAGAGTGGAAAAAAAGAAAACAATTGCACTTTCTACTTAAATACTCCATTAAAATTATTTATTAGCTATATATCTATACGGTCACGCAATAGCTTGCTGTCTCTTTCTCTTCTATATATACATATACATGTATATATATTATATACACATATCATATATGTGTGTGTATATATATATATATATATATATATATAGATGGATGGTTTTCACAATAAAACCTTACGAATGTATATATGTGGACGCAAACTTAGAAGCCACAAATTGATAATTTAACTAAAGAAATACCTTGCCTCTATTTCCTTCCTTTCCACATCTCTTTCTCATAACTTGTTCTTTAGCTCTTTTAACTTCTTCACCAATTGCAGTCGCCGCAATAGTCAATCATTCTTTAATTGTAGTTTACTTCCCGATGATCATTATCCCCTTTTGTTTTAGGTTTCTTTTTTTTTCCCTTTTTTTTGTTCTTTTGTCCTTTTGATTTTCTCAACTGTCGACTTGCCGATTTTTTCAGTAGTTTAGAAGCCTACATTATGATTTACTTTTCTCTAAATAACTTTTTCACGTGTTATTTTTTGCAGTTCTTCCTCATCCTCATGATCACCTTATAAGATTCGTTATATTTTGGTTGTTTTTCTTTTTTTTTTTTTCCTTGTTCTATTCTCAAGTACTAGTCCAAACATATTACACCCTCAACAATATTTTCTCTAATATTTATTCATAGTTTGCAACGCACACAATATACATACATATATATATATATATATATATATACACACACATATATGTTTTCTTACAAGAACTACTCTCTATAAAACAGCGTTAGTTAGTTATATATAATATCCTTGGATTTTTAACCAATCACAATTATTATCAACTTTATAATATATGCAATTTGAGACTGGCTGGAAAAGGAGTACGTAATAACAAATGATGGATTTGTGTACTTCTCCTCTTTATTATAAAGTAGCTAGGTTCCCAGAGCTTAAATATTTACTTGATCATTAATTATACTAACTAATTAATTTTTTTTTTTTTCTTTCTGGTTCGCTCAGGTGAAAAACCTAACCGTCAACTACTTGTGTAAAGAGAGTAATAACTGCAAAATGGAAGTTTTCCAGGCTCCACAAGAAGCGTACATGAGAGCGACACCCTTGTCGTTAAGGTCTTGAACCAGTCGCCATACGACGTCACTATTCATTGGTAAGATTGATCAGTTCACGGTTTAGTGTGTGTGTGTCTATATATATATATATATATATATATATATATATATATATATACTGTTATAAGTAGTTCACGGTTTAATTAGTACCTTAAAAGAAATAACTAACGAAATAGTCTCTAGTCAGTTGATTTATCGAAATATTATTTTCAACAATCTTTGACTTTAATCACATAATTAATGATTGGAAATTTCTATTTTGATACATACTGTAGAAAAATATTTGTAATACATACGTACCATGCTGCTCTATGTTTTCTTCCATGATGCAAACCAACTAACTTGGATAATAAACAATTGATTTGAAGTTAGAATTTTAGTTACTACGTATATCTTTATAATACATACACATAACAATTTGCTTAATCTTCTTTTATTGTACTGATATCATTAATCCACTTCCTGCTAAGATAACTAAATGGAACATTGTTAGGTAAAATCATAAATGACAATATAATTGCTTGATTTAAGTTACACTACTTTATTCTAATAATATGAGTTGGCTCAATACCCTTTGGTGGCATCCCCACTCCTCTTGGCTCCGAGCAACCGTGTATGGAAATTCCAACAAAATTGAAACTCACTAAAATCGTTACCCGACGTTCATGAGCTTAGAAATTCTCAGCTAAACATAATTTAAGAACTAAAATGATTGAAAATTGCATAAGTGACCCGATACTTTTTGTAACGTAGAAAGCTTTCACATGACACTTTTTAATATAGAAATAAAATCATTTTAGTACCCTCTAGTACCTTATCTCATGTGAAGGTAAGTTTCAAATATAGGAACTTTAGACAAATGTTATAAAATAAGTTTTATGTGAAATGAGTGCCAAACTCAGAGCTTCGTTCAAACTCTTTTTCTGACTATAATCTCTTTTCTTGCTTGTTAGATTAATTTTGCTTCATAAATTTATCCAAAATTAAGTCACCATTTCATAACACATTTACATAAATTAAAATACGGCCCACAATTTATTGATAATGTAATTTTTATACGGGAAAAAGAAGAATATATCGTATGGCAAGTATATTCAATTGTTCGTTTGTATAAATATATATTGGGTAATTATATTATTAGCAGTGATATTTTAGTTTCTAAACTCTTAATTTTTGTGTATTAATGCATGAACTTTCATTTTTTGACAGCCTTGATCCCTAACAGTAAAATTAATAAATGATCATTGAAATTTAATAAAGATAATCATGTGCAATCGCGTGGTAATTTAAAATATCAAAAAAAGAGTTACATTATATGCAAAATTTATCTTCATTACTATTAAAATATGTTGAAAATTGTATCATTTTCTACTTGCTATAATTATTAAGGTAAAACTGTCGGCCATTATGCGATAAAAATGAGATTATCAACATTAAATTTTAGAAATTGTTCATCTATACTAGGGTCTAGAGATTAAAACTGTTCAAAATTGAGAGTTCATGGACTAATATGTCAATATTAAATGTAAAGAGCTGAAGATGTCACTATGCTATTGGTCCATATTAAAAGTCAAGAGATGAAAATGTCACTTTGTTCAAAATTAAAAGGACTAGCACCCTTTTATATACTTTACGTGTTGTGGGGTTTGTCTATGGCTTTTGAGGTTGAGAATGGACCCACTCTCAGATCAACGCTTCCTCCACCACCGCCAGACCTACCAAAATGTTAGACGGCGGATGATCGTAAATAAACCTCTACTTCATAAGGAGGAAACAAAAAAAAAAAAAAAACAAAATTTGTCGTCCTTCGAGCTGGGATAGATGAAGTGAACAACATTTTTAGCGACGACATGAGTACGTGAAATATTTTGTTGGATTTTTTCTTAATATATCCTGCCTAATAAGCTTTTTAGCGACATCATAGTTGTCGCTAAAAACTGATGAAATTTAGTGGAATATTTTGGCGGCAAAAATTGAATTTTGTACTGACAGAAAATTTTTTAGCGACAACTACAAACTAAAAAAAATAATGTTGGCGGCAATTAAAAAGACGCTTAAAATTAATTAACTTTGTAATCAATTAATTAATTTAATTAACTCCAAAAGTTACTATAAATATGAAATTGCACTCTTAAAATTATGGATATGTAATTACTTCTAAGAATGTTAAACGTCCATTTATATTGTCATTACATATAAATCGATTCTCCATAAATAATGCATAATTATAATTAAGTAAAATCTGTTAACCTCTTTAATTACATCGCATACTTATCCTTTAGTACCATTGATTCTTTAATGAATAATAAGCTCATGAACTTATTCACGAATTGAGCGCTCTTATTATTCAAGACTAAATCAAAATTCAAGAGAATTAGTTATCTATTTTTTTATTAAAGAATAAATAAATTTCATCTCGTATATTAATATTTATAGTTGTTTACTTTATCATGTCCGTAAGATACAAAAAATAGAATTTAGTCTTGTATTCTTAGAGGTTAATTTAGTCTAGATTTAGTCTGGTTTTTTTCTTTTGGTTTGCTTATTGTGGTATTGTTAGAGGCTAATTTGTTGTGCCTTGTCGCGGGTTAGTTTGTTGGGTGTGGTTGTTTGGTGTTTTTCCTTTGGTCGCCTTCTTGCGCGTTTCAATGAAGTTGTCTTTTAGCAACAGAGAGAGCACCTAAAATAATAATAATTTACACAAAGAAGAAATCAAATCCGAAATCAATTATTTGTAATCAAGCAATACAAATATTCGCTCTTGAAATAGAATGTGTAACAAAATCCCAATCCCAACAATCTTCAATGCCACTCTTCAAATAGAATATTGTTTCATAGCCCCAAATCTCCTTTCACTCTCGATCTCTCTATATAATAATATGCTATTTATTATTCCCTAATTTACACACAAAAAAGAAAAAGATACAAGGACAATAATGTAATTACTGGGGAGCAGGTGCAAGAGCGGCCGTGTGAAGCTGTCCTTCCGTGGCCACAGGTCCAGGGGCCGCGCCAGAGCTCATAAGCTCCACCATGACTCGGTGAGGGCTGTAGCGTTGTTTCTCACACAGATCAGGCAAGAAAACTCCTGCAAATATTATATTAATTTAATTTACAAATGTGCATATAATATATTAGTTGTATATTTCAGAACAAAACAAAAGGTTACAAAATCAAAGATGAAAAGGTCAATTTGTTCTAGATTGTTTAAAAAAAAAAAAAAAAAGTATAATACTTTGATTGAATGAGAAGAAAATCTATTCCAAGTTAGGTATATAAGAATGTCACCCCTCAAAAAAAAAAGCTTAATATAATATAATATAAAAATTATCTGTGTGTGTAGATCTAGACAGAGCACTTTACATATGGTGGACATGATTGTAATGCTGCATGGGTAGAAGTATATAAGCATGCATGTATCATGTAGATTTTTTCATGAGATTAAAATCATTTTTAGAATTACGTTTATTTTTTTGAAAAAAAACTATAACAAATTATGAATAATAATTTAAATTAGAGAATAAATCCTTCAACTAAACAGGTTTTCATGTTTTAAAGTGTTTATAACTTCATTAATTTTTCCTTCTCTTTCCCCAAAGTCAACTATTGTCTTTGACAATTCCATATTTTCTCCTTTCAATATGTACTTTTTTTTTTTTGGGGTCAAATTCTCGACCTTCAAATGATTGCACACGGTTTTACCAAGTCTTAATTAGTATCCAGTTTCCATATGAAAAGCTAGAAGAAAAGTTTGAGGTTCTAAATTTTATTTACACAAATATGACAAACAAATTAAAAAATTCTCGATATCCGTTGACTAGTCTTGGTTTTACATTTTAGCTAAAAGCATCATGTACGTACAAATATATATATATATGTGTGTGTGTGTGTGTGTGTGTGTGTGTGTGTGTGTGTGATTATACACCTAATATATATGTACAAAAAATCTATGTAATTATTTTAATTTAAATATAATCACCATGTAGAACATTCCTTGAGCCGTATATCAAGAAAATGGCATGTCCCAAGAGGCTTCAAAAGCACTAGTAATATTTTTATATACTTTTATTAATTGGGAGTACAATAATTAAAACATATTCTTGTGTATAGGTCATTTTCTTTTTCGTTTTTGTTCAAAATAGAAATGATGTTCTTGCCTATAGATTAATTAAAAACTTCTTATTCTTTATATATATATATATATATATATATAAACTAGTTAGTCCGCAGGCGGAACGTGACATTTTTTAAAACAATGGTTATAAAATTGTTGAAAAAAAAAGAGAGAGAAAAAAGAAGAAAGAAACAGAAAATACACAAGATATTTGGGCCAGAAGCAAAAAACGAAAAAAAAAAAAAGAGAAGAAATAAAAATAAAAGGTGAAAATAAAAAAAAATGGGGGAGGACAATTAACACAAAAAAGAAAACACAAAAAATTGAGAAAGGAAAAAATGTGGGAGGACAAAAAAAAAAGATAAAAAAAAATACAAAAAACAAAGAAAAAAAAAAAAAAAAAAAAAAATGAAAAAGAGTTTCGCCAAAACTCGGCAACCACCCCAAAAATTAGATTGATCTCGTTTATATCATGTATGTAGAGATATATTATCGTCAAATGTGGAATCACTACATATATGAAATTAAATTAAATCAACTTACCCTCTCCGGCAGCCAAATTGAAGTAAAGATCAACAATGTTGGGGCAGTTTTGATGACATTCCTGAGCGCAAAGCTTGGCCATAAACTGAGGCTCAAGAAGGGAATCAGATGAAATGCCAACAGATTTCCTGTCAACCCCGCAAGCGTCCACACACCGATCCGTCTCAATGTACTCCGCCATCCTCTCCACCACCACCTCCGACGTCCGGCATTGGTGCTCCACTCTCCCGTCCTTCCCCGCCGCCGTAGTCTCCAACAAACACCTCTTCCCCGACGACGCTATCGCAAATGCGCAAACATCCAATGGCAATTCCTCACACACAATCTCAGCTAAAAAAATTTAAAAAAAAAATTAAAAAAGACATTAATATTAGTTTCTATAGACTAATTAGGATCTTAAATATCATATTATAATTAATAGCACAAAAATGTTACAAAACCTCTTAAAATTTAACGATTTAAAAATATTTGTATTACAATATAGGGTACGTAAATTGTTACACCGCAGTCGTATATTAAACAAGCTAAAATTAAAGAAAAGGAAGAATAAATATATATGTATATATACACACGTATATACATATGTGTACCTAGAGCTGCATGGATGAAGAGAGAAGAGAGGACGAGAACAAGAGGTACTTTAGTTGAGAAAGCCATGTTTAATTTGAGTGCAGGATCAAAATGGAAAATTTTCTTGTATTCAGAGAAGGAAAAGAAATATTTTGTGAGAGAGAGAGAGAAAAGAGGAAAGGCTATATGGAGAAGAAGGTATCTTCGATGAGACCAAACTGGTGTCAAAAATGTCCTATATATAGCAAAAATATGAGCTTACGTGGTTGGACACAGGTTTAAGATTCCTTAACTCCTAATAACTTTTGCTTAATTAGATACATTTAATAATATTAACGCGTCTCTATCATTTATGTTAAGGACAACGCGTTTGTGGGGCGAGTTTGGTGGAGCTTGGAAGTGCCTCTTATTTTCTCAATAGAAGAGCCCCCACTTGACTAATCAACATTATTTAGTACCATTTTAATAGTTAATTTGATTTTTATTTCTTGCTCTTTTTTTGGCTTGTATCTAATTAATTTCTGTTTTTGGAATTAAATATTATTAATTTATTTTTAAGTTTTTGTTTGGTTCGTGCTTTATTGTTGACGGTACTTAAAAGACGTGTAACTATTGGATGCCTGCGTGTTGAAAGTTAAAATTTCCTCTCTTTTTTGTTTTTTTTTTTTTTTTAAGAAAAAAAATTGGTCTACTTTCTCTTTTTTTTTTTTTTTTTTGGCCAATTTTGATGAATTGGTCAGCTTTGTGTTGTTTGGCTTTCTTTGTCGTTTTGGCTTCTCGGGTCAGCTTCGATGCTTCTAAGAATTAGAGAATTGCTGAGAAGTCGTACAATAGTGTAAATGTTTTAATGACTTTCCGTGTTGTTCATTAGTATAATAATCCATCAATACCGCAGACTCTAGAACGATCATTAATAAAGTTCGTAGAAATTAAGTGACAATTACCGGGAGAAAACGATTCAAGAACGATATCATGAGCTTTTCTTTATTCTTCAACATTCCACGTTCCAACTTCCAAAGTAGTTACATCAGAATAGTAAATATGAAGAGAAAAGAAGAAAGGAAAAAAAAAAAAAAAAAAAAGCGTGACTAATGAAAATGAGTAGGAGTAGATGACACGGATGCACGTGCTTCTCTTAATCAGCTGCTTAAACTTTGCTCAATCTAATACTATGATTACTAAAAATATATATAAAACATTCCTATTATGTGTTACAGATTCGTTTAGTTCGCTTATTTGAGTTTTCAATTTGAGTTGAGATGTGACTTTATGTTAGAGTTTTTTACTGTAGTAAAAAAATTAAATGTGATTGTTTTTTAAAACTTTGTACTGTAACAAAACTCGAATCGGTGAAATGAACGGAGCCATATGTTTTAATGTACAATAATCCTTACATTTAATCATGCACAGTACTTAAATATTTTTATTTAAGTATATTTTTGCTAAAAAAACAAACCTTTTAAACTAACATCTAAAAACAAACCTTTTAAACTTAGACACCATTTATTTTACCAATTTGAATTTATAATTTGAGTTTTGTTACAGGAAAATGCTTTCAAAAATAGTAACATCTAACTTTTTTTATTACAGTAAAACGCTATCACATAAAATCACATCTCAAGTCGAATTAAAAACTCAAATTAGCGAATTAAACTAACCCTTAGAGGCCAAAGACCAATTACTCAAGAGGTTGGAAGCAGCATTACATGATTTGGGAAACCAATCAAAAGAAAGAGTAGAGAAAGTTTGTCTTAAACTAATACAAGACAAGAAGGTTGGAGTTGCAATCCATTCTTGACACTGATGGTAACCCAATTGAACTTGTAACTCACTTCTCATAATCGGTATCTTTTGCGACAAGAAAACAGGGATACAAGAGTCGAATGGAGTAGCTTCT
This sequence comes from Morus alba, assembly GCA_012066045.3. Lineage (NCBI taxonomy): Eukaryota > Viridiplantae > Streptophyta > Magnoliopsida > Rosales > Moraceae > Morus > Morus alba. The sequence goes on from CP050235.2 coordinate 2,113,454, forward strand.
TTATCTTTTACAGATTGAGTTTTCACAAATACAACTTCAGATATGTTCATACCGTTTTCATATATAATTTTGCCTAATAAAATTAAGACTCTGTTCATTTCACGGATTCAAATTTAAAATTTAATTTTTGTTACAGTAAAAAATTTTTAAAAACACTTATATCTAATTTTTTTTATTACAGTCAAAAACTCTCACATAAAGTCACATCTTAATTTAAATTAGTAAATTAAACGGACTCGAAAACAAAAAATTTAATTTCAAAGTTTGAGGTTATTATAAGGCAATTTCCAATTATTAGTTATTTTCAACAAACAACCCTGTTGTGAGCATTGAACATAGACTAGGTCAGCCTCCCTGTGTGACTCCATGTAAACATGCTTGCACATCTCATCAAAGTCATGAAAGAACGAGGAAAGAGAGGAAAACCGATTCCAGAGAAATTGGACGTGGAAAAATTGACTTTGACGTTTTTTTTATTTTCCTTTTTCTTTTTCTTTTTATTTGATTTACAAGCTGTATTTCCACGTGTCCACTTTTGAGTGGGTGTAGTACTGCCTCAGCTTCAAAGGAAAGTCAAGAGTCTTTCGGTGTGAAGGTACGAAGTCATCTAGGCGGCGGCTATTCGTTTGTGAGAGAGTTAAGATATGTTTTCATTTTTTTTTTTTTTCGGTTGTTGTTTTTTATTAATTAATCTAAATTTAAGAATTTGATTACATAAATAAGAATAAAATATTAAAAGTATTTAAATAAATTATAAAGTGTTAAATTTTAATTAATGATTCCAACAAATAACTGTCTAAAAAAAGGAACATTTGGTCATTAAAGTCATAGATGAGAACTTGCGAAGTTTCTTACACGCAATAACACCAAGTCATATCTCTTCAAAAAATAAATAAATAAATAAAATAACATCAAAGTCACATAAAAAAAGAGGTTGGGTATAAATATGTAGAATTGATTTTTACCTTGACTAGTGAGTACATTATTACATCAAGAAATTGAGATTAACGTCCTTTTTCATAGAAGATAAAGAAATTAATTAGTACTCTATATTCTAAATATTCATTCTTTCAGTGAAGTGACAGATCGAGAATTTAAGGTTAAAATTTTATTATTAAGATTATATTAATATGTATATATATGTAACAGTTTTTATTTATTAAATGTAGAAAACTATTAATTTAAAAGGGTCAAGTCTAATTTTTACACATACTTATTATATTAAAATTAAAAATATTATATTAAAAAAAAAAAAAAAGAAGTAAAAAGCTAGGGGACATGGCGCCCCAACCCCGTCTGCATCACTGCTTTCAGAAAATATGCATCATATAAAATCTCAGCTATATTTATGTTGATCTTAATCTAAAGGTCAATTAACATATCGCTTTAATTCGAATTCCAAAAAAAGGAAAAAAAAAAAGTTCCTTAAGAGAATGATTGGTGGTTCTTTTGGCTAGAAACATTCACTTAAATTCGACTTATTATAAATTCATTCGAGTGCTCAGAGTGCACTGGAGCATTCATCGAATAAAAGTATACATCACCCCTCCTTGCTCGAAAAGGTAAAGAAATTTACGGGAGAAAATTTACTTTTCTCCAATAGGAAAATTAGTAGGTATTGTAGGGTAAAATGTCGAATCTTAAATTAAATACTGTATGGGGCTAATATGTCATAAATAAGAGCATTAAACGATCAATGATAGTTCAGCTCTAGCTGCCACATCAACAGACAATTCTCTTAAGAGCATAACGTTAGAAAGAAATGTTAGACATACGAAGGAGGTCGACTATTCTAAAAAGACAAAGGACGACATGAGGTTGACCGTACCTACAATCGAAGGCGAAGATGGTTTTGGAAGCATTTACGAAGTCGAGGCCACAAAAGACAGGAGATTCACGAGATTAGCTCTGAGATTTGCTATTTGAAATTCGAATATATAAAATTTGAATAAAAGAATCGGCTTGATTAATTATAATCTCTATTTTTTAATAAATTTTCACAAAAGATAAGAGAAACATCCCCGAATTAAATAGAAAAGCAAGCTCTACTCATTAGTCTAATTAAATTCACATATTGTTTCCGTTGAGGGTAAAGTCATAACTCTTCTCACTGTGCATGTGTCAATTTTACTCAAAGAGTGTCGACTAGAGGAAGGGTATGACCTCAGAACGAAATCATTGTCTCCTATAAATAGGTTACTTATCTGATTTTTATCCCAGCTTCTCTCTCTTTCTCTCTCTAATTTCTCTCTCTAAATCTCTTCTCTTGTCTGTGAAACCCAAGACCCTACAATAGGCGTAGCCTACACAATAAAAATCATCAACCATTACAAATCTGTGTGTCTACTATTCTATTTACTTTTCTACACTTTTGCACTCTCGTTCTAACCTCCAATCGACTCAACATCAATTGGCCTGTAGTTCCCGTCAATGCCTAAAACATTTAATTTCATCATCAAAATTAAGAGCATGTCATATTTAATAAATTGTGATAATTTAATAAAACTTGATTTAAATTTTACAATTAAAATTTATGTCTTAGTCATAAATTAATTTTTTAGTACTACTAAATTCTCCAAACAATTAAGGATCTTAAAATAAATAAATTCAACTAGAACATAAAAGAATTTTAAGAGAACTATAATTAATTCTCTCCTTAATTAAAAGAGAGATTCTCGGCGGGGTGGGGGGGGATAAATTATTTTTTAGTACTACTAAATTCTCCAAACAATTAAGGATCTTAAAATAAATAAATTCAACTAGAACATAAAAGACTTTTAAGAGAACCATAATTAATTATCTCCTTAATTGGTCCACGTTTTTTTTTCCTTTTTATCTTGTTTTTTCTTTTTAAAGTTTTTTTTCCTCCCTTATCTTTTTATTGCATCTTTTAATCTTTAACTTTTATATATTTTTAAATATATCTCTTTTAAATATTTTTTTACGATTATTTAAAATATTTTTTTATTATCTTACTAAATTAATTTATTCTCAAACGTATCACTATATAAATATCTTGTGTATTATTCTTGTATATTTCAATTTCGATTGCAAAATATTTTACATAAGTTGTATTCTTAAGTTTTTTTTTTTTTTTCACCACTTTTTATATTTTTATATATATATTTTTTCCACTTTTTTTATTTATTTTCTTTTTTCTTTTTCTTTTTTTCTCTGGCATTTATATATTTGTTATTTTAAATTATTGTCTGAATTTATGCCATTTGATTGTCTAGAATAACTTGAAGAAAAAGAATCACGAATGAATAGAAAGTAAAATGATACTGTTGTCATATTTGGAAGGAATTGATCTGTCCTGTACAATTATTATACCACTGACTTTTTAAAAAATAAATAAATATAACAATTAAATAATATCAAGCATACAAAAGAAAATGCCATATTCCGGAACAATGGTTGGGTCAAATATGTGAAAACCCCAATAACGATTTCCAACTCATGAATCATCTTTGGTCCTTGTTTTTCTTATTACATGGTAAGTTTCAAATTATAATTTATAATTTGTTATAATATTTTTTTCATAAAAATATTCATAAATTAAAAATAATTATAATCACATTATTTTAATTTATCAAAGCCCAAATTTCAATCAGTTTATCTTCTTTTATCAGCAAACAAAAAAAAAAAAAAAATAAAATTAGTGTATCTTCTTAGGAAGTAAAGTGTTCTTTCTTCCAGGTAATTATATATATACTAAAGACTAATGAATTATATATAAATATATTATGGGTGTTCATAAATTAAAGTGGCTTTTTCACTTGATTGTCTGAATTTGTGCCATTTGATATTTTGATTGTCATTTTAAATTGTAATTATTGAGAAAAATTTCAATCGTCCTTTTGGCTTCTAAAATGGTTTGTTGATCATATTTCTAATTATTATCTATGTCCCGCAATTATTTAAATATTATATGTTTTAAAATGTAATAATATTCTTTATATTCATTTTAATCAACATAAGCTATATATATCTAATGAGAGAGATGACCGAAAAATACATGTCAAATGTCGTGAAGAACCATAATAATATGCCGATATTCCATTTTTTATATCCAACTTAACCCACTTTGAGAATCTTATTAGTATGGTATCATCATCCATATTGAAAAAAAAAAATTAATTAAAAAATTGGAAAATAAAATTATCACTGTGATGATAAAAAAATATATATATGTCAGCTAAAAAATAAAAATTGACATTGAATTAATAAAGAGAAAACAAAAGTCTAAATAATAAGTTTGTACAAAACCATAAATCGTTAAATTTGGAAAAAAAAAAATGTTCTTTCTTCTTCCAGGTCACATATCAAACTCCAAAAACCCGAATGTTTAAGAAAATAAATGATTATTATAGGATAACTTTTGGATATGTAAGAGGTTGAAAAAACTAAATCTATTCTCTTTAGTTGGATTACATATTAAATTAAATTAGGAAGAATTTTGAATCCATGAACACCCTGACAATGATGGACGCGGTTTTTAAATTAGTTTGTAGATCGTAACTTTAATTTATTATATTGATGGATGCTTTATATAAAATATCTATATCAAAATAAATTATCACTTTTATTAAGTAATTTTTCAGTAAAGGTTCTGAGTTTTGTTTTGGAAATTTTCGTTTTTTCAAATGATTAATACTAACAATTTGTGTTTAATCCTTTTGTTAAGTTTTTGGTTTACAACTTAACCAATTTGATATTTCTAAATTAAGAATCATCATCCATGATTGGAAAAAAAAAATACTAAAAATATCACTCAAGATGATAAAAAAATATTATATATGTCATTTCACTCAAAAATCAGTTTTCGGCAAAACATTTCAGAAATATCGAAAATATTAGTAAATATTGGTATTGTTAAATATGTGTAATTTGCAAGGAGGAAAATATCGATATGGTGCAAATATCAGTACTACAAGTTTACGGAAATTTCAAAAATATATATATATCTATATAGCAAGAAATATTAGAAAAAATTACAAAATTGCATGAAAATGTATCTAATAATATATGATTGAATAAACATAAAAGAAGATCTATAACTAAAAAGTGTAGCAATTACCAAAAAAAATTCATACAAATTTGATTTCTCAATACCTAAAAAAGTTCTCCAATGCTCAAATATGGTTAAGATTTTATCTTGATTCATACAAAAACATGACATGTTATTTGAATAGTATTGAATATAGTTATGAATGCCAATTATAGGTTTGTTAATCTCTTTATGCTGTATTTTAATAAATGGAAAACTACAAATTCTCCCGATCGTTTATCTGAAATGATGATGGGTATACTCGAATACAATAAAGTAAACATCAAAAGACAAATACTCGATCATGTAGGCTAGGATATAATAAAATTAACAAAAAAATTTGCAACTATTTGAGCATGGGTTAGGGTTAGGATTTAGGAATCAAATTTGAGGTTGATTTAGGGATTACTTGCGACGATCCTAACTACGTGGTTGTCACTTAAACATAATAATCATGTATTTACTTAAAAGACTTGAATTAATTAGACTGAAATAGCAGAATTATATATATTACAAAAGTAGATAAACTTAACTTTAATATTAACTAATAGATATTAGTTTTGAAAATATAAGAAGTTTCTGTTTTTTTAAATCCATACTGCATAAATATAATTAAAAGTCTTAACATAACAAAATATAATACATAATTATAACACGAGTAATGTCCATTCTCCATTCTCTACACAGCTCGCCTGCTACTACGCACAGCCTATCATTTATTTTTTATAGGCTCCTTACCTACAATATAAATACATACTATGGTGAGTTTTTACTCAGTAAATAGGAACTATAACTCACTAATTAAAAATAGAATACTTAGAGTATAATAATAAATGCCTGAACCAATTATGCTCATTTATGAACTTGACTTATTTTTCTAATGGCCCTGAGTGTTCGTACTGAAATCTACACGCGATTAGTGGGTAGAGAGGGTTTGTAACATCCCCAACTATACCGTGATCCTAATTTAAGATAATTACCTCCTCAAGCACTAAATCCCCCCTTAGGTCGAGAGGTTGGTACGACACTCCCTTAAACGTTCTTATTAGTCATACTGATCTTATTAGTGAGCATGCAATATGACATGGCATAGTATACTATAATATAGAATATAAACATGTACTTAAAACATCTATAATATTTTAATTTAAAATTTATTCATACTATAGGCAAGATTTTCACTACCTATCCAGTAATGGTTTGGATTCTAAGACTTACCGAGGTTAACTTCTATTGTTATATTCTATAAAGAAAACACATTGAGAGTTTGAGTTTGACTTATTATAAACTAATCTGATTAGCTTAATTTATTTAGGAATTTATTCCTATACCTTGAAAATTTTCCTTCTTTTAAGAATCATAAGACTTTCTTATATATTACAATGATTATTTAAATAATTCCTTATCATAAAATTTTCCTTTATTGCCTTGCTTAAACAGTCCTAGGTTGATCACTAGTCTGTTAGTTAGTTATCTAAACCATAGACGATGTTTGAATTACCAATTCTTATTAATTTGTAAATTGGGCTCATAATAGTATTAAGGCTCACTTGGTCTAAAACATTACTAGACACTAGTGTGATGGAATTAGGCTCAAACGATTTTGGGGCTAATAAGGGTGTTAGATCCGTATCTAGTGGCGTACGTTTTAGAAATTCTCATTCCAATTCTAGTTTAGATATCGTTACGGAAAACCGCATTTTAAGCTAAGACTTTGAGTTTTACCGTTAGTCACCTCATTTTTGATCTTAAAATTGGTGTCTAACGACACTTACAGATTATTTAAGAAAATTACCGTAAATTGTAAAATTTCTTAAAAATTCCTTTTTAGGCCTCATTTACTAAATCGTGTCTTAAACTTTCATTTTTTGTAAAACTTTAATTCGAACATTTCGGAAAACGTTTTATTTTAAAAATCAGAATAGTTTTTAAACCTCATCGGTTAAATTTATCTATTTTCTTTAATTTATAAATAGAAAAATAGTAAAAAATAGGTCAATATGAAAAGCTTAAAAAAAGAAATTGGCTAATTTTTAGTTATAGAAATTAATAAGTCATAACTTGTCAAGTTATGATTCATAACCAAATAAGTTATGGACAATTATAAATAATTTTTGTAAAAGTTCTTTAACTAGATAAGTTATGGAAAAAATAATTTTAACCTTTTATTAATTTAGAATAGTTTTCTAAACCTTAATTCATCTAAACTTATCTATTTTTTCCTTAATTTGTAAATAACTACGTCTTAGAGTCGAATTTTCAAAATCTATACTTTACGATACTTTTTCATCTCACCAAGATCTAAAAATTTTACGTTTTGCAAAAATTGAAGTTTCGTCTCCGATGGCCCATTTTGTTAAAACAGTAGCTGAACATAAGTTAAATTGAGCAAATTCAAAACGGCCTGAAAATACATATTAAAGTTGAAATTGTGATTTTTTGTAGTTACAAAGATTCGTCCCTAACGTCGAAATCTTCAAAACACGTGAGTTGGAAATCCTGGAATTGACGTCTAATGGGTCCAAAACATTAAAAACGTAACTGTCCAAAATTAACAGTTTTTGCATAGTTTTAAAAATTTTCTGGGCAGTTTTGAAAAACATCTAAAAATACATTTTAAAAGCAGAATTTAGAGATTTTTTACAGTCATGATAAAATGTTCAAAACATCGAGATCTACAACTTTTATGAAATAGTATTTTTCTCAATTTAGATTTTAACAGCATTGAATTTTGAAATCAAAGTGGACTAAAAATTTTTAACAAAAACATAAACTTGGCAAACTCAAAATCTACACCATTTAACTTCTTGAAATGAAAAAACAAAGCTTAAAAAAAAAAAAAAAAAAAAAAAAAAAAAAACAAGACAAACCAAACAAAAATTGCAACCATAGACCAGATGAAAAACTTATGTACAAACTCAAACATTAACAGATGATGATTTTGACCACTAAAAAAAATCATTGCAAAGGTTTAAATTTTGCCAGAAAACAAACTTTGAAGAAAAACCATAAAAAAATAAAAACTTTGAATTTAAAAGTACTAAAAATTTTCAAACAAATTCTTCTCATTCTTCTTTTTGAAGATCTCTTAAGAAAAGGAAAAATTTTAAACTTATGTTCGGCCAAAGTGAATCTTAAGAGAGAACGAGAGAAAAATGGTAAAATGAGAGAAAATTAAAGGAAAATGACCTTAAATGTTAAGTGGATCTTACCATTAATCTTCTTAAACTAACTTAATTAAACTTAAAATTAAGTTAATGAAGCTTAAAGTGGGCTGGTCAAACTTAGGAAAAGAAGAGAATTTTTGACACCTCATTATGCATATTAACCTACATCAAATTAAAGTCAAACATTGCCTAATCTTTGTCTCCCATTAATTCTTCATTTAACAGATTAAACTTATACTGATAGAAACCTCTAGATTAGTTATTAGAACAAATATTTTTGACGGTTTTCAATCCATTGTTTAAAATTACAATCTAACAATATTTTTGGGAGAAATTGATACTGGTTTAGATTTTAAATTGCGCCTAGATGATTCAGATTGTTTCAAGAATTTAAAATTTACTTTAAAATACTTAAAATCTAAGTTTAACGTGCTTGTCTTAATTTTTCTGTAAAACATAGTAACCAATAGTGTTGATTCCCAAGCCCAACTTTATAGTTTTTTTTTAAAAAACATGGACTTGCGTAACTCCAATTTAACTATTTGGCAATTAAGAACTTATTTAAATGTTAGAGTGTTTTTCAAAACATTGCTAACACCAAATTGTACTCGAAAATTCTTATAACTAGAATTTCAAGTCAAATTCGGATCAAAATTTCACCCGCATTAATACGCGGTGAGGGTTATCAACCAAGTTATAAAATGACAAAATTTTAACTTAAGAATTTTATATAGAATTTTAGAATAATATTATTAATTTCATAAGCCCTCCATTATAAAACATGTTATTATCCAGGAAAATTCTTGATTTAATTACATAAATTATACTAATTAATTCTAAGATTTTCTTGATCATTACATTACGTTAAGGTTTTGATCTGATACTGATTTAGGGATTATTAGGATCAATTTGTACTATTAGTTCATCTGCAAAAATTTTTTGTAAATAACATAAAAAAGTAGTAAACCCAAATTTTTGGGTTTTAATTTATTCAATAATAACAATATTTACAAGTAAATCTAAGATTTATCGGATGCCGGATTTAAAATTTACATTGATTTTTGAATTTTAATATATTTTGTAAACGGTATTTACCAATAAATACAAAAATTTATTAAATATGAGATCTATAATTTACATTGATTTTTTTATTTTAATTTATTTTATAAATATGATATATACCAGTAAATACGATATTTTCCGGTGACTGAATTTTTTAGTAGAATATTTATTTACCAGATTTTTAGATAACTATGGCATTCTCAGATACACTTTTAGATTTTTAATAGAGTTAAAAACTAACATATTAAAATATGTTATTATTATCTATTCTAAAAAAAATTATGCTATAATAAGTAACCACCATGTTAAATATATGCTATTTCACAAATTCTTTCAAAATAAAAAATAAATAGAGAAAATTGTATAATTTATTTTTAAAAGTGTATTGATTTAAATTTTTACCCATCATTCTTAATTAATGGTCACTAATCAAGGGTAATGAATAAAATTCAGACTCATACATTTTTATTAAAGAATATGTCTCTTTTCCCCATAAAAATAAGCCTAATGATTGGGCTACCCGGAGACTAAACATATCTAAATCCAACCCACCCAATTTCCCCTTCCACTTGTCGCTTGTAATATCTCGTCCCTCGTTGGAAGTCTTCCACCCAAATAACCATGATCACAAAACGAACCCAGAAAGGAGGATAGATAAGTGGGACCCAGATTAAACGAAATCGTTGCCAACCTCACAATCCCATGCTCTGTACAAAACACCATCCAATCGAAATCAAAACAACAACAGAAGATCAATACCAAATTGAACAAGAGAGAAAAAAGAGCTGGAAGGAAACCATTGAAGAACTAAATCAGAAATGGGCTTAACATCACTAATATCACCTTCCCAACACATATATTCAAGTTCTCGCTCAATCTCTCAACTGTCTCCTCTCCAACTATGCTTCTTCGGCTCCAAAGCCTTCCTCTCTTGCCCCACCAGCAGCAGCAGCAGCAGCCTTGGCAGCAAGAGGAGGCCGGCGCACCTCAGCCTTGGCGTCCGATGCATGGCGGTGGCAGCGGAGGCCGAGACCAACAAGAGGAGTAGCTTCGAGATTCAGACGCTGACAGGCTGGCTGCTGAAGCAGGAACAAGCGGGTGTAATTGATGCCGAGCTTACCATTGTGATATCAAGCATTTCCATGGCTTGCAAGCAGATTGCGGCTCTTGTGCAGAGAGCAAGTATCTCCAACTTGACTGGAATTCAAGGTGCTGTCAATGTCCAAGGAGAAGACCAGAAGAAACTTGATGTTGTCTCTAATGAGGTCTGCTTATATATATTGACTCTTTTATTCCACACGCACACACATATGCGTATGTATGTATATCAGGAAAAACATTATGCATGCAGTGGAAATTACATTTCTTTCCGTCTTTGGAGCTTCAATGCTAATACATTTTAGAACAATGTTATAGGGCATCGGTGATACTGACAACCACCCATTAAAAAAATTCAGATTGTTTAAAGACTCATAAATTGAACCCAACTTTTATAATTGATGGTGTCTCTAAGCATTTTTCTACATTTTAAATTTAATTACATGCAACACAACAATACTAGGACCCACATACATGGCAATATTTTAAAAACAGGGAATTTATTTGGATATATTTCTTTCAAGTGTCATTGCCCTCTTAATGATGGAAAATTAAATGTGAAGGCTAAGGTAAAGAAGGTATAAAACAGAGAGAAATGGGCCGCTTGGAAAATTGGGGTTGAGCAGTCAAAAACCAATGAAATATGTCCAAGTATGAGGGTTTAATTTTGTATTTATAGGTGTTCTCCAATTGCCTGAGATCAAGTGGAAGAACAGGGATTATAGCATCTGAGGAAGAGGACGTACCAGTGGCTGTTGAGGAGAGTTACTCAGGCAACTACATAGTTGTGTTTGACCCGCTTGATGGTTCATCCAACATTGACGCTGCAGTTTCAACTGGATCAATCTTTGGAATATACAGCCCTAATGATGAGTGTCTCGCTGACATTGGCGACGATGCAACAGTAAGTCTATTTCTTTTCTCGTTGGTTTTTTAGTTTCTCCCTTATAGATGACGAAAAGGAGCAACTAACATCAGAATAAACTAAGGCATCCCAATTAGATTGGCACCCTTAAATCCTTTCTCCCGCGTCAAGCCCTAACTCAAATTTTTTGTTTCACCCTCTCGCTCACATATCTTCTTCTTGTAACAAGTAGTGAATTTGGCTCAAACCCAAGACCAACGAAGGCAGGGAGAACACAAAATCCACTAGAATCCTCAGTTTTCATTTGATTCATTATATTTAGCTAAGAAACTCAAAACATTCAAGAACATTATTTATAAAATCCCGTTTATTTTACCGATTCGAGTTTAATTATAATAAAAAAATTTTAAAAACAGTTACATTTAACTTTTTTATTACAGTAAAAAAATTTTTTATATAAAATCACATATCAAATTTGAATTAAAAATTTAAATTAATGAACTAAATAAACTCTAAGTACACGTCACAAATGTTCATAGATTGCATACCAACTTTAATGATTTGAGTAAATTATACCTTTAATTCAAAGGATGGACATTGTGGTCTTGTCAGCTTGGCACAACAGAACAAAGGTGTGTCGTGAACGTGTGCCAGCCGGGAAGCAACCTGCTCGCCGCGGGCTACTGCATGTACTCGAGCTCGGTGATCTTCGTCCTCACAATCGGGAAAGGAGTTTTTGCCTTCGCATTGGACCCGATGTACGGCGAATTCGTCTTGACACAGGAAAACGTCCAGATTCCAAAGGCGGGAAAGATTTACGCATTCAATGAAGGGAACTACCAGCTCTGGGATGACAAGCTGAAGAAGTACATTGATGATCTTAAGGACCCTGGCCCCAGTGGAAAGCCCTACTCGGCCAGATACATAGGAAGTTTGGTTGGGGACTTTCATCGAACACTTTTGTATGGCGGGATTTACGGGTACCCGAGAGACAAAAAGAGCAAGAATGGAAAGCTCAGGCTCTTGTATGAGTGTGCTCCTATGAGCTTTATAGTGGAACAGGCCGGTGGGAAAGGATCAGATGGGTACCAGAGAATACTCGACATTCAACCAGCTGAAGTGAGTAGAAAATACAAGAGACATTTTTATCAGTTTTAGCAGTTTTTACTTGGTGATTTTGACTAAGGGTGCGTTTGATATATTATTCAGAATCATAATTTTAGATTTTAATTTAAAAATAGTATTTATTTACAGTGATTTTAAATCATGATTTAGAATTAATATTTAACTTGGATAATTTTAAATCATGATTTAAAATCAGATATGATCTTTTAAACTAACTCAAATTATGATTCTAAAACCACCACCTCTTAATTTAATGTGATTCAAATCTCTAATTCTGAATCATAATTTTAAAATCATGATTTAAACTCAAAATTATGAATCATGATTTTGATTCTAAAATCATAAATCATGATTTTGATTTTAAAATTATAATTAAAATTACCTTAATTTAAATTTTTGTAACAAACAAAGCATAAGAGATTTTGTTTTATTATTATTTTGACAGATCCATCAGCGAGTTCCGCTTTACATTGGAAGCCAGGAAGAAGTGGAGAAACTGGAGAAGTATTTAGCTTGATTTGAAAGTGATAAGATGCAAAGAGAAAGAATAGTAGTTTTGATGATATTGTATTGAAATTTTTGCACTGAATTAGAATAAAACAAGTGTACTTCTTACCTGTATCTTATTCTCTTGTTATTATACTAATTTGATAACGTGCTCTGTACATATTATCATATTAAAAATACTTAAAAATTTTATTATTTACTAAAAAATAAGAAATTTATTTATATAATTATTTTTGAATTTTTGAATTTTTTTTAAAATATATATATATATATATGTAAAAATAAAAATTGATTAAAAAAACTGAAGTAAGGGCATATTTGGAGAAAATAATTTTAACCAATTAAAAATAAAATAGGAACACATATTAATCTCATAAGAATAAAGTGATGAACAATATATTTTAAGAAACACATAAAAAATTAATATGTAAAACAATTAAAAAATAAAGATAAAGAAGAAAAGAAGAAGAATAAGAAGTAGATGATCTGTCACGTAATAAGCCTATAAAAAAGAATTTTTACTCTTTTATGTATTATTAACTTTTATATTCAAATTTTATTTTCTTTTGTTTTTTTTTTTATTTTATTTTCATTTCTCCTTGAAGTAACCATCAGAGAATGGAGATGGCCCATGATAAGCACTTGTTTCTTAGAAGATCTGGAATAACTGCGGATGCTTGAAGTTTTTTGATAGGCTTGACTTAGTCCCACATTGATTAGGAAGTAAAAGTGGGGTCTCTAAGGTCTATACAAGGAGCCAAGATTCAACAAAACAAAATACTAGGAAGTAAGAAGAACTACATTTCAGTCTTTCTCAATAAATAATCACAAATAACCTAGGCATTTACTGAATTACAAAATATAATAAGAATAAGAAAAGGCAACTTAAAAAAGAAGCAAAAAAATAGGGGAAAAAATAGAAAGGGGGACAAATCAAAATGGTGCATAAATGCAGTGCAGCTCGCTTCTTTTATACTCTTTTATATATAGGATTTAAAATTATAACAGGACTTAGGATTTAAAATTTAAGATAGCATTTAGGATTAGGACAAAATAGAATTACAATAAAAGTAAGAAAGGATAACATATGAAATTTTAAATGCTTAAAATGAAAAGGAAAAAAATAGAAAAGAAAAAAGAAAAAAAATCAAATATTCAAAATGATTGGTTTTGAACGACGATTTATGAACAATGGAGCATTGATTGCTCTTTTATATATGTGGGATGTAAGATATGTGTACACAAAAAAAGTTTGATGTCTTTTTTTTTTAATGAATAATATATTCTAAAACCTAAAAAGACAATACAAACACCAACTCATATACATAATTTTTACTATAGAGAACATGACACCAACAGATAATGAGTTTCATCAATAAACAAACTCGAAGGAAGTTTATGGGACTCCATAAACAGAAATCACCGAAAATGATATATTAAAATCGAGTACACTCTACACATGACTCTTTAACAAATTCTTTACAATTAATGAAAAAATGTGATCAACCAATATTAAGAAACCTATAACACGAAGGCTACACAAAAATAAGATAAAATAAATATAAAAACATATTTTGCATACGAAAAGACAACTAAATACTAAACAAACAAAACAGTAACCCTCAAAACTAAATTTGTGTATATATACAAGTATATATATATATATATATATATATATATATACAAGTCAGAACATCAAAATCCAAGAAGCATGAGTCCTTTTAACACTAGTGAAGCAAAATGGTAAAAAAAATATAAGTTTATTTAAAACAAAAAAAAAAAAAAAAAAAAAAAAAAAAAAAAAAAAAACGCTACTTCATTCAAAACCTAATTGAAATTCTATAAATTCTCGAGTTTCAATTTTGGTCTTCATTGACAAAACTCTACATTTCAATTTAAAGAAACATACCCAAGCGTATTGTCACAATCCGCAAATTCTTGCCCCATTCTAAGTGTTAGAGGGATGCAAGAAGACTCTAGGATTCTCTAGAATGTTCTACAATTGACTACCATGTGGAATATTCTAGATAAACCTAGAGAAGTATAGACTTTAGGAGAACCTTGGAGTTCTCTAGAAGCTTGTGGATGTTTCTTAAAAGAGTACTCCCTTGAAGAATACTCTAGAAACTTGTAGATATGCCCACCTTGTGTATAATTCTTTAGAGAGTTCTAGACTAGATAGTGGTCTATAGAATTCTAGAATGTTCATAGAAGGGTTCCCTTGGCCTATAAATAAGGGAGACCTCCTCATTTGTGGATCAAGTTCCAAAACTAGCCTTGTAAAGTTCTCTTCTAATAATACAACTTTACTACTCTTTGCCTACCTTGCGAGTTTGAGTGAATTAGGCTTTCTTAGCATTTAAGTGAGTGCTAAGGCCGCACGTTTGCTTACTTGAAGAGTAAGAGCGTGACAGTATGCACCATAAAACCACTCAATGCCTCTTCCATACCAAAATCTCCACGGGATAAGTCAAGACGAAAACTAAAGCGCCTAAAAATGTCTCGTAATCAACAAGGACCACCTATTTTACCTTAGATTTGATCCAACAATCATCTTCCTCGACAGGTCATTCGAACACCACTCTAAAATCAACATCTGACGACAAACTTGAAGAAAAATTTAATATCTAATATAATATTGTTCTAAAAATAAATAAATACACCTTGCCTCTGAAGCTTTGAATCGACTCCAAGAACTAAGAAAATTATTAATTATGCTTACTTATAAAAAAAAACTATTAATAAATTAATCAAGAATTCAAATACTTTTTGCCACTCACAAAAAAAAATAAAATCTTTATTTCGTCTGTAAAAGTAAAACATAAAACATCTATCAGAGCTACACCTTGTTTACAACAATTTCTTTGCTCCTTTGTTTTTAGTCGATATAGCATAAACAAACATTAAACCTTCGTTTATGGTCTACTAGTAATATATTAATTATTTAATAAGTAATAATTAATTACTAACTATTAATTCCGTAATATATATATATATATGCGCGCGCATATATATAAATATGCATTAATTATTTTTGTAGTTAATACAAAATTTCACTTTTTTATGCTAAAACAAATCTTTAATAAAAACAAAACAACCGGAATTTAAAAAATGATACGAGTACCATTCTTTAAGAAGTTCTCATTTACATTTTCTTATTCAAAACACAACCATTTTGAAAAATTAAGCCAAGTTTGGATAGCTTAAGAATCTTTCTTTTTTTTTTTTTTTTTAAGGAGTCGAAATGGAAAATGGTTTAAAATTTAGGATGTATAGTGAATTTAACTTTAAGTGCATGTTTGGTTGAAGGATTGAGGGATTCAGATCCTAGGATTAAAGTTGAATCTGTGTTTGGAAGGTCAAAATAGGTTAGAATCAGAATGGGTGATTAAGATCATTTGGGCTCAGTGATTGAGATCATTTCGGAATCAGGTCCCCCCCTGATTTTACCGTTTGAAACCCAATGCACAGTAAAAAACACTGTGCTCGTAATGCAAGCGCTTGGAGAGAGAGAATCTGAATGGGAAGAGCGTCCATGTCCGCTATATTTAAAAAGCCCCCACGCCGGTCTTTGCCAGCGGCCATGTACTCGATGCCGAGCGAGTCGAGCCCGATTCACGAGTTGACTCGTTTCTCCTCAAGCAGCTGAATTTTGCTTGAGAAATGACAAAAGCCGAGTGTTTTCTGCTTATCCTTCTTTTTTAACCTCACTGCCTGAACCTGTGAGATGTTAGAGAAAACCCATTTCTCAGCAGAAGAGGAAAATCGCAATAAATAGAAATAGGAAAAAAAAAAAAACCATACGCGAATGTCACTGAAAACTTTTTTTTTTTTTTTTTTAACCAGATTTTTCTCAACAGCTTAACACCAACTAATGCACTTTTCACTCCTGTGGCAAAACGTGGAACGCATGTATGGCAATGGAAACATATTTATGGCTTTAAAGTATTAATTTTTTTTTTTTTTCAAGTTTGAGAACAGGAAATCCCCTGAATCTGATTCAGATTGAGGGGTATGAATTGCAAGGATTTAGATGGAAAACAAAATTAACACATTGAAAATCTCAAAAGAATCTTCATTTTTTTGGTCAATACACCTGATTTGAGTCGAAAATAATGAAATGCAATTTCAGGTTTCATCTCAGCTCACCGATCTGGCACTACCGGAGCTGAATAGAATTGGTCAATGCCGGAAAATTCTTGGTCAGTCGTGCGGTGAAACAGACAAATTAACATTTATTTTATAATTTTTTATTACATTTATATAATTTTTTAAATTACATTTATTTTGGTCATGATTCAAATTCAAAAAATATGAGAACCAAACACTGATTCAAATCACATTTTAGGTTAGAATCATAATTATATATATACACATCCAAACAAAGGTTCTAATCACTCTGAATCATGATTCAAATCATGAATCATGATTCTGAATTAAAAGATTCAAATCACTCTGATTTCAATCCTCACACCAAACGGACCCTAAGTCGTGAAAAGCTTTACAAAAATTTATAAAACTCACACGCACTAATTAAAAAGAAAAAAGAAAAAAGAAAAAAAAAGGTGGCAAACAAATGACAATCACACAACTGTCCAACTGTCATTGGCGTCGATAAGCCGGGAAACACAAAAACAGAAAGTCAGAAGAAGATTTGTGAGAGTGAGGAACGAAAATGGTCCGTACAATTACATCCTCGTCTTCTCATCTCCTCTTCTCCGCCTCTCTTTCTTCCAATTCCCGTCTCTCTCCTCTCCATCTCCGCCGCTACCAACCGCGCACCAGCGCCAGATCCGGCGCCGAACGACTCCGAGCAGTGAGCTCGGCGGAGACTCAGACGGCGAAGTCCAAAATCAGAGGAAAGGAAAAGGAGAAGGAGCAGTATTTCCAAGTCCAAAACCTAACGACATGGCTCTTGAGGCAAGAGCAAAGCGGACAAATCGACGCGGAGCTCACGATCGTCCTCTCTAGCATCTCCCTGGCCTGCAAGCAGATCGCCTCGCTGCTTCAGAGATCGAGCATCACTAATCTCACCGGCGCTCACGGCACCATTAATGTCCAAGGCGAAGATCAGAAGAAGCTTGACGTTATCTCCAACGAGGTCAGCAAATTTATGTGTAGTGTATCATATACTTAGATAAATATATATATATATATATATGTATGTGTGTAGTAAAATTCTTTCATCACTCTATAAATTTGGTTATTTTGTTTGTTTTTCAAGTGTACTTCAAAAGAAAATATTTAGCTAAATTCTTGTATTAGCTTAATTGATATGCATATGTTCTCTAAAATATGCACATTTTCATCACTTAACCAAATGTTAATTTCAGCTTTCATAACGTGCTAACTATAGCATTATAAGAGTAAGTGATCTTTAGTTGGGATTCCTGAATTATACGTGAATTCGTTTTGGTTTCGGCTTGTTTGACACCATGACCTATTCGTTTAAGTTATGAGAATTAGTAAACAAACAAAATGGACATATATGTGAGTCAATCAAACAACAATTTGAGCTCAATCGTGTTAATTCTTGAATTTTTTTTTTTTTTTAAACAGTTGTTCTGCAGCTGCCTGAGGTCCAGTGGTCGGACAGGGATAATAGCATCGGAGGAGGAAGATATACCTGTCGCAGTGGAAGAGACTTACTCAGGAAACTACATCGTGGTGTTTGATCCAATTGATGGCTCTGCCAACATCGACACCGCCTTAACTACAGGCTCCATCTTTGGCATATATGGCCCAGATAAGCAATGCCTCGTCGACCTTGATGATGACACAATGGTAATATTCCTCTAATTTGAACTTTTTATACATATGCATAGAGAGATCAAAGAAAAAGCAGTCGTTGTAGAACCCAATCTTCTGCCGTACCCTCATTGCTTGTGGTTTTCAATTCAAGCACATTGAAACAGAGGAAACTCTTGCGGTTGAATATCTCAGAAGAAAGTGTTCAAATTCCATTCAAGGTCAGAAAGTTGCTTTGGTAAACAACTTGGTCCAGCAGCATTCTCAAATAGAATTACATTTCCGCAGTGGGAAGGAGTCATTTTGCCAAGTTTTTATACCTTGTCATTACATAGGGCCCGTTCTTTTCTCAACTTCGAGTCAGAAAACTGAGTTGGAAAGTGATTTTTTTTTTTGAAAGAAAATTCTGTAGCAAAAAGTTTGAGTTGTGAAAAGAACGGAATTATAATGCTTCAATTTTTACCATCTTCTCTAAACTGAAACAACACAGCTAGATCAAGCAGCAGAGAGGTGCGTCGTCAGCGTTTGCCAACCAGGTAGCAACTTGTTGGCTGCTGGCTATTGCCTGTATTCAAGCGCAATAGTATTCACTCTGTCTATAGGGAAGGGGGTGTTTGCATTCACCTTGGACCCCACTTATGGGGAATTTGTTTTGACACATGAAAACATTCAGATACCCAAAACGGGTAAAATTTATTCATTCAATGAAGGAAATTATGACCTATGGGATGACAAGCTGAAGAACTACCTTGACCATCTGAGGCAGCCAGGTGCAGACGGAAAGCCGTATTCTGGCCGTTATATAGGCTGCCTAGTTGGTGAAATCCACAGAATGTTGCTAAGAGGCGGTATCTATGGAAATCCCAACAACAACAAGAGCAAAAAAGGGAATCTAAGGCTATTGTATGAGTGTGCACCAATGAGCTATTTAGTTGAGCAAGCCGGTGGAAAGGCAACAGACGGTCGCCAGAAAATACTTGAGATTACTCCAACAGAGGTAATGGAAAAGGCCTCAATCTTAGATAACGTTTTAACTGCTATTACTTTGGTAACATTAGGCAACTTGAGAATGTTGGAAATTTGCAACCTACCCCTAATAGTAGTCGATAATTTTAGAAAAGGATTTAATGGATCTCTTCATTTTTCTTTGGCAGGTTCACCAGCGCACACCAATTTTTATTGGAAGCCCAGAGGAAGTAGACAAATTACAGAAGTACTTGGCTTGAGAAAAATTTCCAATTCAGTTCTGGTTTTCATGCAACTACGTTTGATCATTTTGCTTCATTTTTTCACTCAAGAATTCTTTCATGGAATTATGCTTTTGCATTCAATTGTAACATATAAACTCTCATATTCCAAATCTCAAGAGATACCATACCCAGTTAAGCAATATAAACCGTGTAATTGTAGAGAATGGAGTGGCATGAAATACGACATTTACAGCGGCCAGACTGCTTTGGGGCCTCAATCAAATCAAATGATAATAGAGAATAGAGATGAAATGAATCATAAATTAGCATTTAATCTTGAAGAATGTGTGAGTAGAGACATGCTATACCAAAACCAATATAGCTCCTGCCAATTGTTGCTTAGAATAGTTAGCTTATTTACATCTTTTCTGTTAAGTACAGGTACCATTGCATCCTAAGAGTTCTGTCAAATTCCAGTCAATTTGTTGGAGAACATGTCTGATCCGGAGGACTCCCTCGATTTTTCACTGCACCACCAAAAGCACCCAAACAAAACATTTTAGACCTTCAATTATGATGGAGAAAAGCATTACAGACAAATTGAGTGGGATTATACCAGGGCTTATAATTTTGATGCATCTTGTTACAGATTTGACTGCTGTCAGAGAATCTGAGCCTGCAACAGTCAAAATTTTAGTCCTCTAACTATATAATGTAAAATAATAATAATAATAATAATAATAGAAATGTATAGCTAGAAAGGACCATTCTCACCACCTTGCACACTGGTGTCTTTCTGTGCAAGTACTTCAGTCACAGTTGATGAGAATTCTGACATAAGTTGGTTAGCTCCCATATCACCATCCATTGATTCAGGGGATGAACTATAACATGCCGTACAGAGAAGAATATCAGACAAGAGAATTGAATTGCAAAAGACTAATAAAATAATGAGACCACAGGAAAAGGCAGCAACTGAAACAAGACAAGTACCCTGCAGCAGTGTCCTTAGAAGCGTCTATGGCTGGTTGGCAAGAATAGCCCATTTCTTCACATTCAAAATCAAAATCGCGTAATATATCGCTGAAAGAGATGGAGTCTAAGTTGGACAAATCAATGTCAAAAAGGTCTAGTTCCTTCTCAGACTCGGATGTTGAAATCTGATCAGCCATTGGTTGGTCCGAGTTCACATCAGAGCCATCGAAATCTAGCCTTCCTTTTACATGATCCCTCTTAGCCTGCCTCTTCAAGTTTGTCTTGACTGGGGAGGAAGTGGAAACACAGTGGTTCCTTTCCAGGGAGTAAGCTATCTGTTTGAATGGGCTCACTGTCACCCTTTTGGATGAAATTACAGTGCATCGCGTTGTGGTGACCCCTTCAGGAGTATTATCATTACTAGTAGTGGAAAAAAACTCAAGAGGAGATATGGATTTATCACTTTGAGAGGAGTTTGCTCTTGGAGGTGTCGCGGGAACAGAAGTATTTGCTGAAATGAGCATTGAAGGCTGATTGAACAGACACTTTGCCACGCTGGATCCATTTTGCAAAGACCCACCAACAGAATTGTTGGGTGACGAATCGGATGGAAAGGAGGGCTGGGCACTTTCTTGATTATGAGCTGCATCAAATGATTGTAAATTTAGGGACAAAGATACGAGAAGATAATAAAAGAAGCAAAAAAAGGAACAGAAACGATATCAGAACTTGCAAGGAATATTTACCTTTGTCCTCAAACGTTCTCGTAGAAGATTTGTTACGAGATCTCTTAGCCACTGGTGGAGCATCTGAAACAACTTTAGAGTCTTTCCTCTTGTTAATTGCGAGGGGATAACTTGTCATTGGCGACGAGAAATTTGTAAGTTGAGTATTGACGTTGGAAGGAGTTGAAACTGAATGAACAATAGGACCTTTGTACGCAGGCAAACCTGATTATATAGCAAAAAGAAAACGAACATTCAGTAAGGCCATCAATTGAACTGTCATAATTTGTAAATGGAAGGAACATAAATCATGCAAATTTTATGCATTCGCATAATCCAAACGTATTGTTCATGTTGTTGCTTTTGCATGACTGTCAATTAGTTCAGCCAAAAGGCATAGATTGTTAACTCGGCCCAAATAACCGTGCAAATGCATAACAATTAACCAAGAAAAACTGAAAATTCAAACATAGCAGGCTTGCACAAACCCAATGAACTTGTCATTTCTAGTTTTGGAACCAATAATATGATGAACGGAAAATAGGCATTTTGGGTCTGTGGGTAACATTATCAAATGCCCATAGGACCCAACATTACAAAACTGGGCCTGTTCTGATACCATTTTATAGAAATTAAAGGATATTAGGCCTAACTCAACCTAACAAAACCGGCTTGTTAGGGGAGGATTATCCTCGCCTTATTAAGTGGATCATGTTAATATCTACAGTCAATATGGAATTCTAATAATTGGTAAATACTATACCTGCAGGGGATCCAGTAAACGGCTGCGACTGAGGAAGCGTAATTGCCGGATTCATTGCAACCGTAGGAACGGGAGGTGCAGGGGGGGTTCCGCTGACATTGTAAGCGTTCATGGCGTTCTGAAAACTCTGCAACAGCGTCTGTACCCGAGATTTTTCCTGCTCCAATCTCATCTTTTCTTGATCCACCATAACTTTTTGTTCTTTCAAACATATATAATCGTTCAAAATCGCCCCTAGACTCAGCAAGCTCTTCGGCGCCTGTCAAAATGATTTTTTCTCTCAGTCCCCTTTACTATTTCACTTTAAATCGAATAAGAAAAAAATTTTTAAAAAAAAAGTGTATAAGAAGATAAATCAAAACTAGTTGGCAAATTTGAGATTCCATATCACATAGCCCCAATCTTGTAATTAGGTCAACAGATCACATTTTCTCAGTCGCCAAACAAAATAGCAAAAGACCAAATCAGGCGCACGTGTTGAGGAATTTCACTTACCTCTTGAGAGGAGGATTTGGAGAGGAGAGAAGAAGCTTCGGTTCTGAAGAGAGAGCGAGTTTCGGAGAAATTATTGTCGGAGAGATACCGATCGACGAGGAAGGCGACTTGGGTCGGAGTTACATTCCCTTTTCCGAAATTCTCGGCCTTCTTGTAGGCTCTGTTAGATTGCTTCCCCATTGTTCCTTTGTTTTCTTCAGAGACAAAAACAAAAGAAAATAGTTTGTAGAGAGCTGGAGATGATTGGTATTCTCAGAGAGGACTTAGAAATCTGAATCTGAAGAAGAAGAAGAAGAAAGAAAAAAAAAATAGAGTCGGATCTGAAAGGAAAAGAGGAAAAAAAATAGCGGGGAAGTGAAGGAGGGAAATGCATAAAAGAGAGGGAGGGAGAGAGCTGAGGAGGGGGAAAAACGCGGGAGGTTTTTGAAAATTTTTGGAGGAAAAATCATTTCGTTGTTGACTTGTTTTTAGCGGTTACCCGTTTTGTGCTTTTAAGTTTTAAAAGTTTTAACCATTTTGGGCTTTTAATTTGGGCCCATGTTTTTAAAAAGTTTTTTTATTATAGAAAAAAAGTTAATGTGAAAATAGGTCAATTTAAAAATTTAAAAAAATATAATAGACTAATTTTTTTAATTAAAAAATTAATAATAGAAAATCAATATAAAAATTTAAGAAAATATAATCTATAATTAAATAAAAATTATATGTCATAATTTGTTAAGTTATGATCCATAACTAAATAAATTATGAATAAACTTGTCAAGTTATAGTTCATAATCAGATAAATTATAGACAAAAATCGTGAATTATAGATAATAATTTATCAAGTTATGGTTCAATAGCAGACAAATTATGGACAAAAACAGTAATTTAACCTATTTATTAACTTATGTAAACTATTGGTCTATTTATTTTAATTCATCTCAAGTTTTGACTTATTTTCCTCTTTCTCCCTTAAAAAAATAAAATTACAGAAAATTATAAAATTTATCCTTAAAAACGTATGTGTCTAAATTTTTACTTTTTATTTTTTATTAATACCTTTTTACTACTATAGTTATTTAACTAAAAAAGTTATAATTAAAAATAAATAATAAAAAGCTGACTCAAAACTTTTAGAAGATATTTATCTCATCTCCCTTTATAAATAATTCACTTTTATTCTCTATATTTAGAATTTGTTTTTTATTTAACAATATCAATATGTCCATTTTTATGATTATTGAGATAATATTACTTCAAATATACTATTTTGTATAGGTGGTTACGGGTGGACTTGAGATCCAAGGAGTTCTCGGGTTATTAATTCAACTTGATATATTAGATATTATCCTAGACTAGCCATGAGGTTCAGTCACAGGGTTGAAAGAAACAAAGCCCTGATTGGAATCGGTTTTGAAACCATTTTTTCATGAAAATTGAGGCACCGAAAATGGAATTGATTCCTAAACCGCGTTTGGCACATTAATGGAATTGAAAATGAGATTGGAAATGGTCTTTATGTTTCTCTTATTTCCATTACTTTTTGAAAACGGTTTTTTATCGTTTTCCTTTTTTTCATTTCCGTTTTCATCTCTCTCTCTCTCTTTGTCTGCCATCACAATCGGCCACCGTCCGTCGACATCCGCCACCAAGCATCAGCCAACCTACTCCTCGTTCCCCAAAATTCCCATTTTCCTGGTGTTGCTGAGATTTTGGCATTGTCAAAATTTCCATCGACCCCCGCCACCAAGTGTCAACTCGAGATTCTGTTGTTGTTGATCTTGGTGATCTTGAGCCTATTCCCGGATTTGTTCTTCGCTAGGAGTCTGATCTTTATGGCCGCTTGCTTTTGGTCCTCAATCGAATAGGACTTGAGGTTGGAAATTAGTTGTCGAACTACATGGGTCTCGACTTCGAAAGTAGGCTGCAAGACCCAATGTTCGTGGGACCCATCGTTCACGAGAAGGGGGTCCCAAACGAGGGCTTAATGATCAATGCATGGGGTCTGAGTTTGGCGGTGAAGGCAAGGAGGCCCGGCGGCGGTCAGGCACTAGTCCAGAGTTCAAAAACTAAAATCCATGGGTCTTGACATGTTTGCATGTGGGTGCGAGCCTTCACTATTTGCAATCTTTTCCGGTGTTCATTGGTGGGTGTCGAGACTTCGCCGGTGGTGGGTTGCAAAACCCATCGAGGGGGTCACAACGGTCTGACGTGCAAGAAGATTAAGGGCGCAAAAGTGAGGGGTGAAGTTTGAGGATGGCAAGGGTGTGGGGGGCCAAGGTGTCGACGACGATGGTGGGTGCAATAAAGTCTGGTGGGAAACTGGTTTGCCGGTGAGGGTTGGCTGATGAAGCTCTGTTGCAGTTTAAGTTTATTAGTGTTAGGGTGTCAGGGAGTTTCAGTTTTTTCTTATTTTGAAAACAATTTCAAAATAAAACTACCAAACGCATTTTTAGAAATACTTCCAAAATGAAAATGAAAACGTTTTCATTTTCATTTTCATACAAAAAATAAAATCCATTTTAGAATGAGTTCTAAACACACCCAAAGTGTATGTTATCCCAGTGGAAAGAGCCAATTTGGGAAAGTTCAAACAAATATCTCAAAATATAGACGGGGCTTAGAGAAGTTGGAAAAAGGCCCCCGGTGATGGAAATCCTAGCGGATATCACATTTAACCTTACTTAAATTGATTGTCGTTATTAAGTGTAGTGGAAGTAAGAATTGTTCCCGTAAAATATTGTGTTTAATCAATAAGTTATTAATTTTATTAAACGAAAATATAAATAATTAACTAAACTAAATAAAATAAACTTGAAATAAATAAAGAAGAAAACAAAATATATAATAAAACAACGGTCAATGATTAATCTCCACCATTAGAGAATGAAATCATAATGAATATTAATATTATCACCAATTTTCTATCAAAACTACCAACCATATATAGTAACAAGCTATGTTGCCCCAATCTTTTCTTAGTTTGTCATTAAGCAAAATAAACTCGTCACTTAATCCTTTTACCTCAAACAACCTATAATAAGCTCTTTAGATTTAATTCAAAGTAAGCATTATGATGAGAAAGATAGGTTGATCTAAGCAATAAACACACATGCTTGAAATATTTAATCTAAGTCATGTTCTTTATGCAATTATATGAAAGCTTGACTACAATCAATAATCACAATTGCTACTAATGATTAGGAAATCAAAACAATTACAGATTAAGACTCCTAATCTAGCAATAGAAAATTCTCAAGTCCCATATGGTTGCATTCCCAAATAAAATAAGAAAATATCATGAAAATATTTATGGAAGAACATAGACACAACCCCAACCTCGGATTTAACCTAGACCACTTCCTAACCCTAGCCCTATTTGAGGAAGATAACAATAGTTTGAGCACAAATCCATCATTTGATGAGATTAATTCGTTTGGTACGATGATGGTGATTTTAATCATGATTCTGAAACTAAATCATGATTTTGGATTCAAATCATGATTCTGAAACCATGATTCATAATTAGGGGTTTGAATCACCTTAAATTAAAAGAAATGTGATTTTAGAATCATGATTTGAGATAGTTTAAAACATCACATTAAATTTTAAATCATGATTCAGAATCACTTTAAACAAACACTAGACGTTTGGTTCATACATTAGAACTATGTGATTAGAATATTTTTGATTTACGTGCATTTTTTATGAGAAAAAATACTGCAACGAACCATGAACCATGATTCAAATCAGGAAACAAATTTAGGTACCAAACATCCTAATTCTAAACCATTGACTGGCAGAAATATATAGACTAATGTTAAAAGGATAAAAAAAAAAAAGTTGGCTCTATTTTAGAAAGCATTTTTAAAATTACCTTAATTCAAGTTATCAATCTGTCCATTTTAAATTATCAAAGAGTTGGGTTGCAGGCCATTCCTGACTAACAGCTTTAAGTGCCTGGTCTAAAAAAGAAAAAGATTAGTCAAGTCACTCTTTGAATATATTGTTTTAAAATTTTTAACCTTATTATTCATTAATACCTTTTTAATTAATATAATTTTTTAATTAAAAATTATTAATTAAGAATAAAAATTAAAATTATTAATTATTAATTAAAAATAAAGAGTGAAAATTTAAGATTTATTATCTTTAAAAGATATTCATCTTCCTTTCACCTTTAAAAAAAAAAAGGAAAAAATGCCCAAGCCCATGACAACGGGCATCATCCAAGAGCACGAGCGATGGAGCACAGTAAGAAGGACGACTTATCCAAACATCTAGCTGAATGTAATTTATTTACCCACGTACAAAATAAAATAAAAAAGGCGTCGTCTTGTTCGTTCTCTCGGATCACCAACGACAACAATTAACAAACACAGCACAGAAAAATCCTCTGTAAAAAAAGATGGCACAAGGGCTTCTTCTATGGAGTCCTTGCCATTTCCATTCCCAGTCCCTTCGCTTCCTTCCACTCACATCCCACAGAACTCGCAGAAACACTCCGCCACTCTCACTGTCCATCTCTGCGACTCTTGAATCCGCAAACGATACCGCCCAAGAGCTCAGCGCCAGAGAGAGAAGACGTCTCAGAAACGAGAGGAGAGAGAGCAAAGCCGGCACCAACTGGAGGGAGAAAGTGGAGGAGAGGCTTCTGAAGAAGCCCAAGAAGAGATACGTCTCTTGGACGGAGGAGCTCAACCTCGATAAACTCGCCAATCTGGGCACACAGTGGTGGGTCGTCCGGGTTTCTCGGGTCAGGCAACAAGAGAGTGCTGAACTCATTGCTCGTTTGCTCGCTAGAAACTTTCCTCACGTCCCCTTTAAGGTTTTGTCTTCGAATTCCCAATTTATTTTGCTTTCTGGGTTTGTTATCAAATTCGATTTCTTTTTCATCAATGGCGGATTTGTACTTGCTAATAAGCATACGACAATTCGAATTAAACTTTGCTTAAATTAAACTTTTACATGAAATTGAACACCAACGATAACAATTGGAATTCATTGCTTCTTTGCTACTTGGAACCTTCCCCATGTCCCTTTTAAGGTTATTTAATTTTTACTCGAATGCTTTACTTTTCTGGGTTCGTTTTCAAATTCAGTTTCATTGTTATGAATCACAGATGGTGTAGAATGTTGTAAGCTAGTAGACCTATGAAGTTCGTCATTTAAATTTGGGTGATTTTATATGCTTTAAATTCAATGTAATAAAATGGAATTGTGATGACAACTATTGGAACTCTTTCCTTGTTTGCTAGCTAATAACTTCCCTCATCTTCCTTTTAACGCGGTTGAAATTTGGGGTTTGTTCTTGAGATCAGTTTCGTTGTAATCACAAATTATAGAATATACATTTACTTCAAATTTGTAAGTAGTCATGATTTAAATCTGGGTGATTTCATAATCTTTAATTCATTGCACTAAGAGAAATAAATTGTGGTGCTAAATTTATTTTTATTTTTATTTTTTTTTGTTTGCATGCTGCAATTAGAATAGTGGGTTTGATAAGAACGGTTTGCATTTGACATGAGAAGTCATCCAGGACTGAACTGGAATCCATTCTGGCTTTCGTTTTGTGAGACTGAGTGATGTTCTCTATTTGCTTTACTTGGGAGGATTATTATTTGTTAGTTCAAATGAACCTTTATTAGTATGAGGATTTGGATTGAGAAAGTAGTAAGCCAGTGGGCAATAGTTAGCCTTCATAAACACACGATAAGTTTGAGTGCAAAAATAAAAATAACACACACAATGTGAAGAGTATGTCACTTCAGCAAATGGCATGTTCTGTGACCTAAATGCTTATAGTCGATGATTCATGAAACCATCCGCAATGAAGTGAAATAAGTTAAGTAACAGTGCGTTCAGGCTCTTTTTCTAGGACCAGCTATCGAGTACTGAAGAACTTTGGCTCAAATTTACAAGCACAAATTACTTTTTGTTTCTGAAGCGCCTGATGAAGTAACTCTTATATTAGACAGATAGATAAATAGCCTTTTGAGGCCAAAGTTATATATTCTGATTGTTGTATGACATGATGGGTCATTTTCATTCAAATTTGCAACCTGCTTGTAGATACTGATACTGATAATTCTAAAAGCCATATACTTTGACTTATTATCTTATTGTTATTTTTCAGGTGTATGTTCCTGCTGTCCAGGTGAAGAGAAGATTGAAAAATGGCTCTATTTCAGTGAAACCAAAGTATCTATTTCCAGGGAGTGTCTTCTTAAATTGTGTAATGAACAAGGAGATCCATGACTTCATAAGAGAGTGCGATGGAGTTGGAGGATTTGTTGGTTCCAAGGTTGGAAATACGTGAGTATTTATTTCTTGCAATTAATCTTCCCTTTTGAATTCATCACAACAGTTAACTATAATGACATTCTATCATGTTTAATGCCGCCTTATATTTGAAAGAAAGCAAAAGCATCAGTAGTCTGTATTTTACAAATGTTATGTGTGTAATTATAAGAATTAAACTCTGTCCATCCTAGTGGTTTTACTTGAAGACATAAAACATAGTTATTTAAAGCCATGGTATGGAGAAAACCAACTTAGTTAATCTCAAGAGTTAACCTGATTGATAATGAGGTACTATAACAACTTTCTTTAACAAATTTTGTGCCAGCATATGACAAATTTTAGATTCTCTTTGGCAAGGGAGATTATGTAGTTGCTAATGTCGAAGCTATCTTGAAGTGAATGTACTGTTCGCATACTATAAAAATTTTCTACTTTTTACTATCCTTAAAAGAAAAATATCTTTTGATATGCACAGAAAAAGACAGATCAACAAGCCTAGGCCAGTAGACGAGATTGATATGGAAGCAATTTTCAAACAAGCAAAAGAAGAGCAAAAACAACATGAAAAAGAGTTTGAGGAAGAGCAAAAACAAGAAGGGACACTCGTCTCTGGAAAGTCCAAAGTGGAGGAGGCTCAGTTGGATTCCAATGGTGCTGGAAATTCTAGTATGGATTTGAAACCAAAACGACGATCTATAAAGAATGGTCCCAAGCTTGCTCCAGGTTCTACTGTCCGAGTTGTATCTGGGACTTTTTCAGAATTTGAAGGAAGTCTTAAAAAGGTCAATCGCAAATTAGGAAAGGTTAGTGATGCAGTACTTCAAGTTAAGGCAAGACAGGAAAAGAAAACTGTTTTCCAAGTCTAACATATTAATTTAATGCCAAAGCTGAATTCAATTATAATAAGATCTACTTATATTGGTAGTCCTATATACTAAAGTAACCCCTTGAGATTTAAAAAATATGGATCAAGTAACAATAATTATACTAAGGAACCTTGGAGTTGAACTCAGAAGGGTAGAAAATGAATAAATAAGCCCAACACATATTCTGCACCTTCTGAGGTTTATAAGAAACCCCTTCCCACCCAGACTCAAAACAAGTACAGAGGCTATCACTACTATATCCATCACTTTGCTATATGTTTTTTTTTTTTTTTTCAAATACATATATATCACACACATACTGATGGAGATTAGATTAGGGATATTCTAATATTTAAATTTGATCTTAGGATCATGTTTATTTATTTTATTATTTTTAAATTTATTTATGTTTATCTACTCTCGTGATTCTTCTTCTCTTCTTGATTCTATTTCTCCCTCGTAGTCTGTTCTTCTCTCACTAATTCTGTATCTATTCTCTAATTCTACATGGTCCCACATCACATACCCATGGGGGGGTGCTGATTGGAATGGTCATTTCTTTAGCTTTGCTCCCACAAACTGGGGTTCAAACAACCTCATGGGCACCTGCATGACAAAAGTAGTTTTATGCCCCTAAAGATTGTAGGGTTTGGTGGAAGGCTTCATTTTTTTACTCTAGCTCACAAAGTGAGTTCCGGTGATTTTTGGGTATAAAAAAAAAAAAAAAATACACATACATATGTCAAACACATTATTCAACTTCGAAGAGGTCACTCTGAGAATAACATGCCCGCATGCAATTTGAACAATCTAAATGGCTGTAATGCCTTGACACTAAAAGTTTATATGACCAAAACTCTTTGTGCTTATGTCTTAACTGAAATTAATGTTGAAAATTTGGTGTTGTTTCAGGCAACCGTGGGATTTACAATATTTGGGAAAGAGAGCTTAGTAGATCTAGATCTCAATGAAATTATTGTGGGGACAAAGTGATGTAAATATGTTTCGTTGAAATCATTATTGATTGGTAAGCACCCGTGCTTTCATCTCCTTGCTAGATATTTCTTGCTTCTTTTAACATGGAAATGTGGCGCTTTACAAGTAATAGCATGTTTTCTAATTAAGTAGATCAATACCTAAATATTAGTAAGGGACTAAAAGCATATTCACTAGTTCCTGATGTAGGTTCTCATGTGTATAAGCGGTTGACAATGCAAGCACTTGTGGAGGATAAATATAAATCTATCACTAACTTAACTGAATCTTAATGCAAGTTTATAGGAATTGAGGTCTATACAGTCCAGTGGACTTCCAGTCTCTAAAGTCCAAAGACTTGTAAATGTTCTTCATCATATTCTTGGACCTTTTTTTGATAATTAATATTCTTGGACCTTTATGCATGTCAAGTTTTACCCACTTTCTCTTCCATTTGCTGCCGTTTATGCTTCTGCATTATTTGAAACCAAACCAGAATTTTACAGAAGCATAAAAGGCAAATGGACGTGAACGTGGATGAAATTTGACTTGCATAAGACTATGCGTGCTACAATGTAATTATCAATCTTGGCGTTCCTCCTTGTAGTTGATTTTAAGCTTTTCGGTCGGTTGATAATCTCACTTTGCTCTTATTGTTTTGGGCTTCACTTGGCTGCCAAAAGCGTAGTAGCCTTGACAGAGAGAAGGCTTATGGCCACATTTACGTTGTTTTTGGATGCAAAATAAGTACCTGTTTACATGCAGCGGAAATTGGTATTTTGACTGAACAGGGGTGATCCATCAACATTTTGTTTCCATTTAAGGTATTTTAAGATTCTAATGGCATGTTTACTTATCCGTAAATTGGGGTGGACATAAATCAGAGTGGACAAGATTCAGAGTGAACATGAATTGGAGTCATAATAAGTTTACTTAGGTTTGAAGAATCGGAATCGAAATCAATCATAATCCCATTTATGCGTTTACTTACACTCAGAATCAGAATAAACTGTTATAAATTTACTTACCCTTTTAATAAATTTTTGTATGTTGAACTTTAGAAAAAAAAAAAAAAAAATTGTATATTATGCTAACTATTTTAATATTAGGATAACTTATTAGTAATTAGATTTTTTTTAATCACACCTAGATTTTTTTTTAATTAGTAATTAGAAATTGTAATGGTCTGAATCTTCACAAATCCTTGAAATGATGTTGTGCAATGAAGGGGTAAAATATGGTTTGATCACAGTGTCAACAAATGAACACAAGATAAATAAATAATAAATAAACTTGCAATTCAATAAAAAAGAAACGCAGTGATTTATGTTATTGACTCCCCTTGAAGAGAAGAGGGATGCTCTTAGTTGTTGTGGATGCAATGTTGTGTTTTGAGGAGAAGAAAATATCAGAGAAAGTAAGCAAAGAGATACGAGAGGCGTGAAAATAAATTATGACATTTTCAATTTTTTACTTTTTACTTTTCTATTTACAAATGTTAGTAGAATTGAGGGTAAAATCGTAATTCATATTTATTATCAGGATTGAGATTGTCAATCCGGTGGGAGTAGAAGGAGTGTCAATCTCATTTCTCAACTCTAAATTAGTGAGGGACCCACACATTTTTACTTATATTCCAAGATAAAAATGGGTAAGTAAACATAGGATTAATTTTGATTTCTAATTTTCATTCCCCACTCCTCATAATAAATATGCCATAAACTTAGGCCCTGTTTATTTTGCTGATTCAAGTTTAGAATTCAAGTTTTGTTACAGTAAAAAGCTCTCACAAACAGTTACATCTAACTTTTTTGCTACAGTAAAAAGTTATAACATAAAATCACATCTCAACTCGAATTAAAAATTTGAATCAACAAACTAAACGGACTCTTAATCATGCTTACCAGCTACCATTCAACGGAAGAAGGAGAAGATAAGCGATCGAAAATCGGAATGGGAAAGCCAGGACGGCATTTCTTTAAACTTGGGCTAACTCATCTCATTCGTTGGTTTGCTATCTGATGTAAAAGCATTGATCTTTTCAGTGTTTTCTTACTTTGATAAAATTAAAGGTTGTCTCCATTGGAGGAGAATATATATTTTTTATATATAAATTAAGGTTTTTCTAGGTTTGTTGGTTGTATAGTTGTATATAAAGTTAAGCAATACATTTAAATAATGCCAAAAAAAAAGGTAGGCCGAGGCTGTATTGGCTAGGCAGAAGTAAAGCAGGGTTTTAGATCTTTGACCACTAAAACGCCATCTCCTTTCTTAGAAAATGCGTTTTACAGTTTTGGATTTGCCCCGAAGACGATGCTTTTTTTCTTTTCTTTTTCTTTTTCTTTTTTTTTTTCTTTTTTTTTTAGATGAAAATTCTCGGAAGTAGCTTCTTCTTGTTTAGCTGGTTTTGGTTAAGCATACTAAACCTTAAGAATGGAACATAATGCTTTTTATTTATTTTTTATACAGAGAAGTGGATTTTGGAACTTTAGAGACCTTAATACTAACACTGTTAATTTTATTCGTTGTTTAAATAATAATATATTATATTAATGTAGTCCATGTGTTAGTCAAACAGTAAACGTAGTATAAAGTGATAAAAAGATGATAGATACTGGCATTTCTTAAACATTAATTTCATTTAACCAAAAAAACAGCACTTTTTTCTTAAGGACTTAATCATAAATAAACATCACCCTTTTTTTTTTGGTTGAAATTAACATTGTTAACAACAGTAGTAAGGCAACGGCAACGCGTCATAGAATTTTGGTATTATTAAGATCCTGTTCATTTCATCAATTTAAATTTAGAATTTAAGTTTTATTACAGTAAAATGCTCTAAGAAATAATCACATCTAACTTTTTTATTATAGTAAAAAATTCTTATATAAAATCACATCTTAATTTAAATTAAAAATTTAAATCAGCGTACTAAACATGTCCTGACTAATCTCATGACATGAGATGTGATGGCTTTCAGTTTTCTCAAGCTTGTATGAAAAATTGAATTTGCTCTCTCTTTAGTTTATGTTTCTTAAATAATTAAGAATATTATGTTTATGGACCCTAGGTAAGATTTAAGTCGGTAATTAATTACCCATTTGCAGTAAACCAATCAGATTTTGGAAAAACACCAAACAAGCGTGGGTGCAGTGCAGTGCACCACACTCACACAAAGTTTGCTTGCTTGTTGACTATGGAGTTAAAGTTAATGCAGAGAGAATCTTTTGTAATCTTTTTAAGCATAGCCGACCAGAGTCTTTGAGAACTTAAATAGCTTATACCATTTTATTCTTTTTAGATACTTACCAAATGACTCATTGGTTCTCTTATTTATTTATTTATTTATTTATTTATTCATCAATATTTTGAATTGGTAGCAATAAATAACATTTGCCTCTACCCAGCCTATTGGTGGTCCAAACAATATTCAAGGCATACCAATTAAATATCCCTTCCAGCAAGTTCAATAAAGGTCTTCCGAGTACTACACATACAAATCATATTTACTCTTGAGCAATAAATTGAAATAATAAATAAGAGAAAAAAGAAGGGTTCTTCTTCGAGGTACATTTCTTAGAGTCTGTTTAAGAGAGCTTTCTAAAAGTTATTTTTGGCTTTTTTATTCTAAAAAATGTTTCTAAAAATGTTTATAGATAATTTATCAAAAGTGTTTTGACTTTTCAGAAGAGCTTCCAATTAAAATTATAAATTGTGTCTTTTAAAAAAACACTTTTAAATAAATTTTGAAACTTATACTAAAATTTAATTAAGGTATTATAAACTTAATTCTAACACTTTTATTACTTATTTGAAAATTTAAAAATCATTTTAACATATTAAGCTCTTTATTCTAAATACTTACTGAAAGTCACAGTTTTTACTTCTCTTTTTTTACTGGTTAAAAGCAAAAATAAAAACTCTGTTAAACGATCTAGTCAAAATTACAGCAGAATAAAAATATAAAGAAAAGACAATTTTTAATACAAATTTAATGACTGAATAACCGAGCTTTAGAGTAGTTTGTTTTCCGGATCCTACCATAGAAATTTCTAAAAAATAAATGTTTTTCTTTTCTTCGTTTTACATGATGGCACACGCCATTGGAATATGGATATTCTGGGTTCTCTCGTCTTATGATGTTCAAAGATAGATAAACAAACCAGCTGTCATAAAATGTGGCTCTTTCTTAACCTGAGCAGTTAAAACTTCTATAGGTCAGGCATTTCCATGTGTTTAGGTTTTAGCACATGAAAGTTACAAACACCAAGCATGTATACTTCTTCATGAACCAAAATAATTCTAATTCATATACTATGGCTATAAAGGGTAGTTATCACTTGTTTTCCTTCTCATACATATATATATATACACATATATATATATATATACACATATTTATATATTAGAGAAAAGAGATGCTTCAAGTATGGCTAGGCTATCTTGTGATGCACGTCTTTCACCCATAAAAGGCAAAACGAAACAGATCAGAAGAATACCAATAGTATACTTTCAAACACCTGTAAATAAACCAAAGAAGCTTGTTTGTGACCAGCATTTGAATTTTGTCTTATGTTGTGAAAATTTGCTTGTGGAGATGGATGGAGAACAGATAAGTATGGAATCTTTATAAGAAGCAAAAGGCCAACAACAAACATAAGTACTCTTTCTTCTTTTCACTTCTTTTTTACACCACTTAACAGATCACAAGCTAATAGAAGTTTCAGAAATTAAATGCCATTTGGGGTCCATTGCATTCACGTTAGAAATAGAGAGGCAGGTGAGAAACTACCAAATGGCTGGGACCCACATCCCAGAATTGTTGAGATTGTGTCACGAATCATACCCCTTGAAGGGTTTTTATTAATATTCAGCAGTGTTTTATTGGTGATGCTTGTTCAATCAATGCAACAGCAGAGAACACAGGCATATGCAGGGCTGAGTCCTGTATTAATTAGATTTTCAAAGTGCTGATCGCATTGAATTATACCAACCCAAAACCCTTTTGTATTTATTGCTCTTCAATGGCACCCTCTGTTTTAGTTAGAATCAACAGCACATCCTCTTTACTCGAGACGTACACATGCATGTTGGCATTCGATCAATCTCACTCCCAAATCCTCCATTGCAAACGAACTACGGCCACCAAACAGATGTTTCATAGCCTTTTCTTTTACAACATAGACCTCGCCAATATGGAGGAAAGACTTTCACCCATTTACAATAGTATCAGTTTCTGATCGTTGAATGTAATTAAAATTATATTAAACTAAAAATATATGCAGAATAAATAATTTTTTATATAAATCTGAAGGTTGAAAAGTAAAAAACTGTCGATAATTTTTTTTTGTTTACTCCTACCAGAAAAACTCTACATGAAGAATGTAACTTCAACCTAACAAAACCTACATTATATTTGTTATGAAAAAAAGAAAAATCCAAAATTATATTTTGAAAATTCTTAGGTAGGGTATGAAAAAAAAAAAAATATATATATATATATATATATATATATATTGGCGAGAAACAACTAATCTTTCCTTTGTCAAGTTAAACCGTTTTCTTTTTTATTATTTTGAATTTCATTTTGATTATAATCTAAGTCAAAGTTATATCTTATCGACTTTATCATAAAATTCTTATTATTTTTTTTTTGAGAGTTTCTCTTGTAAGATTAGAAAGAATGAACTACTTCTAATTTTTTATTTTCTAACCGTTAAATTTGCATCAGAAATTAATTATTTTATATGCTTTTTCTATCTCATATGATTTAAACAGATCAAACGGTACCAGAAAAAGTCTCTTTTTTTATTATATTATTTGGTATGTCGGTGTATTAGTAAGTTAAATCTTTCTAACCATAAAATCTGTGTACTTTTTTTTTTTTATATATTTTTATGCAGATCTAACGTTTAAAAAATTTTATCTGTTAGTATATTAACGTATCAGAAAAAATCCTGTTTTCTTAGCTATAATATTGTGGACTACTTCTTTTACAATTGTAGCCATTGAGTCATAATTTGACAACAACTGCTCTAGTTTGATGTAAACCGTTGGGCAGCCTCTTTTACCTTTTTATCACTAAGCTACAAGCCTACAACTAATGAAATTACTTGGTGTAATAATATGTTGCATTTCTTTTTTTTTTTTTTTTTTTTTTTTTTTTGAACTTGGTGTATGCATTTCTGGTCTAATTTTTTAACGAATAAACTTTACTATAAATTATTCTACCGAGAAGCATGCGCTCTATAGTTTTTTTTTTTTTTTTTTTTTTTTTTTTTTTTTTTTGGTGAAAAGGGTTTCGCTAAAGTAGACAGCAGCCTATGTTTGGTTTTTGTCAAACAGTTGCTGCACGACTCACACTATGGTCCCCTAACGAAATCCTCTTATTTTCTCAGTTATCTCTATCTCCTCATCCCAAAAACCCAACTCCACAAAACCTTTTTGAAAACAAAAATAAGGAGCTTTTTTAAGATTAAAAAAAATGAATTATAAATAATTTTTTATTTTTAATCGTTAAATTTATATTAAAAATATATTTATTTTATATATTATTTTAATTAAATTTAATGATTATAAATTAACATTATTAATATAACTGTCTTATAAGAAAAATTCGTGAATAATTTACCAAAAAGAAAATAAAGTGAAAAGGGCACTACATAGTGGGAATCCCATTAAAAAAAAAAAAAAAAAAAAAAAAAAAAAAAAACCTGCACTCTTTACCTATTCTGCACAGCTGTCATTCTTGAGCCAAAAGTGATTAGATTAGAGTGGATGAACATTTTTTGGTAGTCACTATATCATTGCTCTAATTTTAAGGCTCTGGTTGGACACCTGTAAGTTCTCTGCATTTAATGAAATTTATGAATGCCCACCCCAGGTTTTACTTATTTGCATTCATATCCTAACATGAATTATATATGATGTAACTTTATTAAAAGTTTGATTTAAATTTTTAATTCGAGTTGAAATGTGATTTTATATAATAATTTTTTATTATAATAAAAAAATTAAATATGATAATTTATGAGAGTTTTTTATTAGATTAAAATTTAAATTGTAAATTTAAAGGAGTGAAATGAACGAGAAAATGTTTTCACCAACATTACCAACCACTTTCTTTTATTGCTGACTCCTCTTTATTACCTCTTTTAACTTGTCATGGCCTCTCCAAACTGTAATTTCCTTCAACTCTGTTAAAACGGGTGGATATTTCATGGTAGATTCATATTAAAATCATATCATTTTATATACCAAAAAAAATGAATAATAATGTTTTAGAATTTAATAAAGATTGACTGTCCATAATTGTGATACTCATATTTTTCTAAATCTTGTCAAAAATTTCTCCTTTTTTTGTCTTTTGAAACCGTCCACTTTTAGGAGACGTTTGGTTCATGAATTAGAATTATTTTTTATTTACGTGTATTTTTATAAGAAAAAATACTGTAACGAGCTACAAATTATGATTCGAATCATGACATGAATCTCCCTTTTAAACGCCCCCTTATTGTTTTTGTTTCTAGACGTGTTTTATATGTTCACATGATCATGCTCAATAGTTCCTCGACAAAGAGCTAATGATATCAAACATAAAACTATTGGTCTCCATACTCAAGTTTCGTGTGTCCATACCCCCAAGTTTTTGTTTTCCCCCAAAATAATTGTTGTACATGTGCCTAAGCTTCACGTGTTATGTGCAAGTAAAAAGAAAAAGAAAACAAAATAATTCCTTAAATAAGGAATTGTTAGTACTTGAGAATTTAATTTTTAACCTAGTAACCTATCTACCAACCAAACTTATGTTTAATGTTATTTTAAAGAAAAATCTTATATAACATGGATAATTTTATTTTGAAAAAAATTATTTGTTATAGAATAAAAAAAATGATATATTGTGAATCATTATTTTTAGTAATTTTGAATAGCAAAAACAGTTTTGTAAAAGCAAACTATGATGGCCTACTTAAAAAATTCTTACTAGTGGACAATAGTTCTTTGAATTTGTTGAAGAAAAAATAGGATTTACCAAAACTTCTTTTTTTTTTTTTTTTTTTTTTTTTTTAAAAAAGAAGCAATTTACTAACCACCTTTTTGTTGTTGTTGTAAATTTTAAGAACCTAAAAGCAATCTCCAAAATAATGCCAAAGGCCAAACAGGTCTTTAACAGAAAGTGCTTCTCCAATATCACCTTAGTTATTTGTTGCCAAGTGAAACACACAAATGCTAATAATTATTATAATCTTATGAAATTACACGGCGACTTGATAGCATAGTAAAATCTTTGCTTCAACAAAGAGGGATTTTTCAATAGTATGAGGTATACTTTCACTTTGTAGTTAATGAATTAAATAAAATAAAAAAAGAGGGAAAATTTTATGACAAGAGTGTAAAAATATATTACTAGTGAAATATAATTTTGAATTATCATATCACGTTTGAGTCATATTAAACTTAAAAAAAATGACAAATGAACGAAATTGATTAAAATATGACAATTAAAAGTGGTGTCTTAGTCGTAATGTATTTTCACACTCCTCAAAAATTCCCAGAATAAATAAATTAAAAAAAAAGGGAAAAATGTAGATGGCATATAAAATGAAAATGAAGCTCACCATATAATTAAGTGGGGATATTCATGAATTATCCCTTAAAACAAATAAAAAAGAATTGTGGTATTCATCACTTAAAGATAAATAAAAAATAAAAAATAAATCTAGTGGTATTCATGAATCTAGAAAGCAAGGGTACATATGAAAATATAGAAAAGTACAAGTGCATAGTAGCAAAAACTCTTTATTATATTTCCCACTCAGCAACCACTGGGAGAAAGTGAATGAATAGAAAGGTTTTTTTTTTTTTTTTTTTTTTTTTTTTTTTTTTTGCAGAACCGAAGTGGACGTATTTAATTTTCACAACCTCCAAGCCAACCTCCCCAAATATTCTTTACTTTCTTCCCAATGCTCTCTCTTTTCTCCTTTTTCTCTCAAACCCTAAGACATTAAAATTTCACCTTCAGAAGAATATATGCAAATGGGGTTCTTGCTAAAACTCTAAGTAAAGAGATCTTCCAACTTACCACAAAACCCAGATTCAGTTCCAACCCATTTCTAGCCATGGCTGCATTATCCATTTCCAGTAACTTTTCAGCTTTTTTTCTCATCACCATTTTCTTCTATGGAACTTCTTCTGCGGGCTCAACTTCCTCATTTTCCTTCCCACAGTCTGCCAAAGATGTTAAATTTGAGTCCCGCGTTGCTTTCTATGGAGATTCAAAGGTCGTAAATGGCGGGTCTGCCGTTCAACTCACAAGTTCCGGGAGAGTCATCTATAAGAAACCCATCAAGCTTGTTGAAGGTAAGCCTCAGAAATTGGTCTCCTTTTCGACCAACTTTTCATTCTCTCTTTCCCAAGGAGATGGGAATGGTTTGGCCTTTGTTATGCTTCCAAGTGATTTTGATGTCAACAAGTTCTATAATGGCTCATTTGGGCTTGTCCCAATGGGATTGGAAAAGGGCAAATTTAAGATTGTTAAAGTTAAGTTTAGTACTGTTAATGATGTTAAGAATAATGGTTTGGTGAAAATACATGCGGGAATTGATGTGGATGGTTTGGTCCCAACAAAAGTGAGAAATGCTTCGACCATAGATTTGGCTCTAAATAATGGGAAAAAGTCATATGCTTGGGTTGACTATGAAGCTGGCTCAAAAAGATTGGAAGTTCGGTTGAGCCAATCTGGTTCTGTCAAACCATCTGACCCTTTATTTTGGTACCCAATTGACTTGTCCAGAATGTGGGGAAATGAAGAAGCTTTGGTGGGTTTCTTTAGTTTTTCAAATTCAAGCTCTTCTCAATCGTGTTTAATCTACTCTTGGAGCTTTTTGCAAAGACATGTTCCCCAATGGATGCATTCTGAGCCGTTGGATCCAAAGGCCTTTGGTGAGAACTCAAACCCTGTCAAAGTTGAGAAGAGGAAAGATTGCTTTATTAAAGTTCTTGCTTCTTTGATTTTTGGGGTTGCTTGTGGAGCTTTAATGGCGTTCACAGTGTTGTATTTGTGGACCATATTTGGTAGTAAACGTCCGGTGGTGCCAGAAGAGTATGTTGGGAAACCTGTGGATTTTGAGTACGAGAAAGTCAAAGTAGTTGTAGATAATAAGACCGTCGAAGATGGTAAGCAGTAGAGATGGATGTCTGGTGATGGGAGAGATCTATTATTTATTATGTTTTTTTTTTGTGCTGTAAATCAGTGTCTCATCTTCTTTTTTCTCTTCTTTCTCCTTGTATTATGATCTGGTTTTATTGTTGCATTGACTCGTTGTAATCTGAAAATGAATATGTCAAGAATGTAGCAGTAGGTTTTGTTGAATAGTCTCCTCTGTTTGGAGCACTTGGATTCCCTTTGAACTGAAGAAATGAAATATTCTAAGTGTTTAATCCTCTACTTCAATTAGAGCCTTGTGATAATTTCTTTGAACTACTTATGGTTTTTTTTAATGTCCCTCTTCTAGTAAGTGGTCTCTCCGACATAACATAACAACTATTGAATGTAATATTAATATTGGAGAGGTAGAACATAGTTTTTAAAGAAGTGTAACATTAACATTGACACTGTTGGAGAGATTTAATACTAAAGTATGTAGTCATCTAGAGACTATTTTACACTTTTAATATTAGTGATATGTTTAATAACTATCATGTTACGTTTTTTATATCTACATATTATCTAATATTAAGAAATAATTACACAGAATGCCTACTTTTAAAGCCTTCAATCTAAAAATACCTACCTATATACAATATTACAAAAATGTCTATTTCTATATAATGACACATCTAATGTCGGATATACCCCTATTTGTTATTTTAATCGTGTTCCTTGGATGGTTATTTTTTTCATTACATAGGCTGATTTTTCTATTAACATATTACTTTTGGACTTTCCTTGTATGGTTTTTTCATTATAATTCATTGTTTTCCATAATGATGCGTCACTAAGATAATGAAAATGAGTGTTTTTTTATTTGTTGTTTTGTTTATGAGAGGTTTTCATAATATTTACCATATTTTTACATTTTTTAACATAATAATTTCGTGCATTTTGATTGTTTCGGATTCTTTGCAAACTTTGTATGGATTCGTTTTTCATAATAATATAATCATTAAGATAATGAAAATTCGACTTTTTATTTGATGTTTTATTTGCTGTAGCTTATTTTGTGCAGACTTATTTGGTTTTTATTTAAAAAAAAAAATTAAGTAGGTGTTTTTTTTTTTGTTTAAAAAAAAATTTCTATTTCTTGAAATAATTAGATTTCATTAAATTTAATTGTTTGATTTTTTGTATTTAAATCTAAATATTCATTATGTTATCTTTGTTGATTTATTAGTTTTTCTTTTTTTTTCATTAGGTGGGGATATAAACGACTTTATATGTATGACAGTAGGTATTTTTATAAATAAATTTTTAGAGTCAAAATGCTCTAAATAGACATTTTTGTAAACAACCCTTAAGAATCCTTAATCCTTAATCCTTAATGTTAATCCTTAATGATTTTTATACACAATGAAGAGTAATGGAATCCTTAACCCATTAAAAAGCCCACTAGAGGGTGCTGTAGAAAAAGCCAAAGTTTATTTAACTTTTTTGAAAACAAAAGGTTGATATAATGAGACTTGTTGTTTATGTTGCCTTGATTTTTTTTTTTTTTTATTTTTTTTCTTTATTTGTGACAGATACAAGTTACCAACCAAATTCATCAAGTCTTGACATTGCCGAATTAGTAGGGCAGATGTTGCTGACACTTCAACCTTATAAAACCTTCTTAGCTTTAACGTTTGAGATTATAAACCTTCTATGCGGCAACTGCAAGCCTTCTTTCTTGCTTGGTTTACCTTTTGCGTGGAAAGAATGGCAAGTGTCATATCATTTTCAAAGACAAAATAACCAGAAAAAATCGCTATAAGACAATATTTACAGATGTTTCTATGAATAGTTAGTTTACGTTATAAGAGAAAAGACATGTATATGTGATATTAGATATTGACTAGGTATATAGGAACTAAAAATATATTTAATTTGCTCCACTATTATTGTGAATTTATATAGGGATTCCAAAGAAAAATCTTTTTGTTTCGTCTGTAATTTTAAATTTAATATTGAATGAATTTAAATCACAATTTTCGTCTGTAATTTTGAATTTAATATTAAATGAATTTAAATTACAAAAAAGAACAAAGAATGATTCAGAAGAAAAGAAAAAAATTACGAATTCACAAAATTACGGGAATAAGAACTAGAAAAAGAGATATCAAACTAATTCTAATAAAAATATAGTGCTTCAATAAAATGAATAAACATAATGTCATAATTCTGCTCAATATTCTGGTTATTCAAAAGAAAAAAAGAGCATTTTTCATTATTATCGCGCTCTATGTATCATTGACGGTCTGTGGACAAGTTGAAAAGAGTACTTGTTACGGAAAATGGTTGGCGGGATGAATGAAAAAAGAGGAAAAAAAAAACATTTTCCAAATTGCAAAATAGATTTGACTATAGTGAGTGCTTAGTAATTTTAATTATTGTAATTAATTAATAAAAGCCATATTGACCAGCAATTTTTGATATTCGCAGAAAGACATGTCCAATGCACGATAAACGTGAAAAATCGACGAATGAACGAAAACCTTTGACGATAATACGACGACATAGATCCAATCAACATAGTAGGAAGAAATATTATACGACGATATAATAGGGAACAATCTTTCCACAATCCTACATTCTTGTCTTTTACATAGAAATATCACCACCAAAGCAAAAAGAGCAAACTTCAATTGAAATTACGGCCTAGAGCTACCGAAAACCATCCATCGCCTTGCCAGAGACCGGCAACTGGAAGTTGCGGTAATTTTCACATCAATTTTTAACTTGAACAACTTCAGACTTCATTAGCTTCCTCCTCCTCTTCCTCGTCATAGTAATCATCCTCCTCAGCTGTGGCATCCTGGTACTGCTGGTACTCAGAAACAAGATCGTTCATGTTGCTTTCAGCCTCAGTGAACTCCATCTCATCCATGCCCTCCCCTGTGTACCAATGCAAGAAAGCCTTCCTCCTGAACATAGCTGTGAACTGCTCGCTCACGCGGCGGAACATCTCCTGAATGGATGTGGAGTTCCCAATGAAAGTTGAAGCCATTTTCAAGCCAGTGGGTGGGATGTCACAGACAGTGGACTTGACATTGTTGGGAATCCACTCAACGAAGTAAGAGGAGTTCTTGTTCTGGACATTGATCATCTGCTCATCAACTTCCTTGGTGCTCATCTTTCCTCTGAACATGGCTGAAGCAGTGAGGTAACGTCCGTGCCGGGGGTCAGCAGCACACATCATGTTCTTCGCATCCCACATTTGCTGGGTAAGCTCAGGGACAGTGAG
This sequence comes from Morus alba, assembly GCA_012066045.3. Lineage (NCBI taxonomy): Eukaryota > Viridiplantae > Streptophyta > Magnoliopsida > Rosales > Moraceae > Morus > Morus alba. The sequence goes on from CP050235.2 coordinate 2,157,792, forward strand.
GGCCCTGTACTGCTGAGAACCACGGGAGGTAAGTGGGGCAAAACCCACCATGAAAAAGTGGAGACGGGGGAAGGGGATAAGGTTGACAGCAAGCTTTCGAAGGTCAGAGTTGAGTTGTCCAGGAAATCTCAAACAGCATGTTACTCCAGACATAGTTGCAGAGATCAAGTGGTTAAGATCACCGACTGCACAAAAAATACCACAAGAATCAACAATCATAACCCTGGATGCAAGGACTAGTAAACTTCAACTAGTAAACTTCAAAAGAAGTCAAGAGCAACTAAGAACAAAATGTTTAAATCACCGACACAAAAATTCAAGAGCAAATAATAAAGTCCCACAAGCAACAATAAAATGTCTTATATCACAAACACAAATTCAAACACAGGTCCAACAAACAGATAAAATAAAATAAATAACAAACAAAGCTCAAAAGTTGTCAGAAACACCAAACCAAAGACCAAGATAGACAAACAAAGCAAAACAATCAACTGAAGATTAATCTGCATATACTACTTACAACAAAAGGAGCACATCTATTAATTTTCATCTGAATAAAACCCCTACTCACTTTTTGCACAAAGTAGTAATCAATTGCAAATTTTTGAATACAGAAAGTCCAACAATATACCACAAGCATCATTAATCAATAATAATTTGCATATGCTGCTACAACAATAGGAGCGCATCTATCACTTTGGATCTGACTAAAATCCCTTCATTTTTTGAAGAGAGTAGAAATGCATTTCAGATTTCTGGATCAAGATAAATCAAAGCAACAACGCATATGCTGTTCGAGATCTAAGGATATTTTTATACATTTCAGAATTCAAGTATCAAATGAACAAAAATCGGGACAGATATCTCCCATAAACAAAAACCCTAACCCTAGATCTGATTAATATGAAAGCAAATACTTACAGCTTGGAGTGGTGAGTTTGAGTGTACGGAAGCAAATGTCGTAGAGAGCTTCATTGTCAAGAACCATGCACTCGTCTGCGTTCTCAACAAGTTGATGAACAGACAAGGTCGCATTGTACGGCTCAACGACAGTGTCGGACACCTTCGGCGACGGGAACACCGAGAAAGTGAGCATCATCCGGTCAGGATATTCCTCTCGGATCTTGGAGATCAAGAGAGTACCCATACCAGATCCGGTTCCTCCTCCAAGAGAGTGACAAACCTGAAAACCTGAAAGCCAAAAATCGAAACATCAGAAACCAAAAAATAAACAAAAAGGAAAAAATCGACAGAGACATTTCGACAAACACCTTGAAGGCAATCGCAGTTCTCGGCCTCCTTACGAACGACATCGAGAACAGAGTCGATCAACTCGGCTCCCTCAGTGTAGTGACCCTTGGCCCAGTTGTTTCCGGCGCCGGACTGGCCGAAGACGAAGTTGTCAGGCCTGAAGATCTGACCGTAGAGACCAGATCTGATGCTGTCCATGGTTCCAGGCTCCAGATCCATGAGAACAGCCCTGGGGACGAACCTTCCGCAACTGGCCTCGTTGTAGTAGACATTGATTCTCTCCAGTTGGAGCTCGGAGTCGCCATTATACTTTCCGGTGGAGTCGATGCCGTGCTCGGCGCAGACGACTTCCCAAAACTTGGCTCCGATCTGGTTGCCGCATTGGCCTCCCTGGATGTGAAGAATCTCACGCATTTTCTCTCTCGGATCTAGAGGAGAGACGAAGCTAGGGTTTCAGAGAGAGAGAGAGAGAGAGAGAGAGAGTGACAATGAGGAAAATGAATTGGGGGAAAACGAGTGGGGACGGTGGGATATTTTTTATAGAAAAGTGGGTTCAAACGGCTCTCGCGTTTTTCAAAATAGAGAGAGAGAGAGAGAGAGAGATATATTTATATATTTTATTGTTTTTATTTTTGGGGTTTGAAAAATAGTGAAAATGCGTTGTGATGTAGAAAACGGATGGAAGAAGAGCGGTTAGATTTGGGCTGCAAAAGCGGAAGTTTTTCTTGTCACAAACAATTTTTTGAAATTCAAATTTTCATTTTTTGCGAGCCTGCTTGCTTAGCTGTAGTCATGTACTGTACAGGTCACTGTGGCCAATGATTCCAAAACAGCAACTGTGTAGGTTGGTTTTTTTTCTCTTCTGTTTCCTTTTTTTTTTTTTTTTTTTTTTTTCTTTCCTGACCAGAAATATTAAAAGTAGAAAAGGACAGAACAACCAGAAATATGGATAACTAGGCTGGCAGACAAAGGGGTATACTCGTCTTTTCATCTTATTTTTACTATTTTTCTTTTTGCGTTTGAAAAATCTTCCAAAACGGTGTTTCGGGGGTGGGCCCTGTGGGGTTTCTCTTTCTTGACTCTATTCCTCCCCCAACCTTTACCTTCTTTGCAGATTGGTCCTCAAAATTTTTTCTTGGCATTTAGGGCACGTTTGGTAAGAGGAAGAGATGTAGGGAGGGAGGGAGGGAGGGAGGGAGGGGGGGGAGAAGGGAAGCAGAAAGAGGAAGAGTCACGATCTCTTGTTTGTTTAGTTGAAGGATAAGAAGAAAAGAGAGCCTCTCTCTAGTCGGGCCCACTATTTTACATTTCTTTTCTAATGGAATGATTCATATAATCTATTATTAAAGTTTGAAAAAATTATTTTATCCTTAAAAACTATTTATTATAATAATAATATAATAATTAATATAATTAAATATTAATATAATCTTTTAATTTTAATATTATTATATATTATAATGTATTATACACGTAATGATTATATAATATATTAATTATAATATTTTTTATATAATATATTATAATATAATATAATTGTAATTTTTAATTATATTATAACTGAAATATTAATATTTTTTATGTAATATTATGATATGTTTTATAATATTGTAATTATATTAACCATTTTAATAATATTATTATATTATAAATCATAGTTATATAAAATGTTATTTAATAATAGTTTTATTGTATTATATTAAATATAATAATAATTATACATTATAATTATATATATATTATATTATAGGATAATATAATATAATCCTTATTTTTAATTATTTTTAGCTATTATTTTAATAATATTATTATATTCTATATTATAACTATATAATAATATTTTTTATTATAATAAATATATATTATATTGTAATTATATATATTATATTATAGTATAATATAATATAGTCACAATTTTTAACTATCTTTAGCAATTCAACCTCATAATTTACCAAACGTTATTAAATTGATTTTAAAAACCATCTACTTTTGTAATAGCTGCTTGTTCTTTCAGCACAGTTAAAAGTATTTTTTTTTCAAAATCTACTACCAAATTTATAGTTGATCTCTTACTATCTCGAGCACTCATCGATTATTCACAACAATCTTTTACCAAACCATAAATTGTAGTTAAACTATGGTCGAAAAAAAGTAATTACACATAATGCGACACTAAACAAACAAGCATAAAAAAGTTTATCGATTTTTTTTGCAAAATCTACAAAGACTACCAAAAATTTTCTAGCCATTGTCAAGTTGATCTCTTACTATTTATAAGATTCAAGGATCAACCGAAAAAAAATACCTTGGGACTCGGATGATATCTTGATTTTCACCACGTTTAGAGCGAAAGTTTCCATTCTCAACAATCTTTTAAAACCAAACCATAAATTGTGGTTAAACTTTTCTCTCTCTTAGCTATGAAAAAAAGTAATTACACATTCAAAATTGTCTCACACTAAACAAACAAGCATAAAAAGTTTATCTCCAATTTTTTTTTGGAACAAATCTATCCCTTTGATGGCATGGTTTCTTTTTTCCTTAGAAAAGGAAGGAAGATTTTTATCTTATCAAGGAAAAAAATTGAAATTAATTTAAATTAGTTTGCACAAATGAACAACTTATCAAATAAGTTTAAATGGATAAATAAATATGTTCAATTATTTAAAAATCTCATTATTTAAATAAAATAAAAAAATACAAAGTGTGGTTTAGTTAATCGTGATCTTAAAAATTTTCAAAATCACAAACCAAATTAAACCGTAAATTCATAATTAGAGTCGTAGAATCCGTTAACCGTAGACATTCTAGATTTTTAAACTAAACCATTGAAGTGTCCATTTGAATAGTCATTGCATTAATCTACTAATTAACTAAATTTGATTCTCTAATGGATAGTAAAAAACAATCACAACCGCATCTCAACACTCAAGAGAATTATTTAGTGATTTGGGAATGGTTATATGGTTAATAACATTCCCAGGTTGTGTTTTTGGAATCTCCTACTTAAATCTCAAACTCAATAAGAGCTTGCTTATTATGGCTTTGCCACCATTTTCATGGTCCTCACTCCTTAATACACTTTCCATCAATATAGGAAAATGGAAAGGTACTCTTTTTTTTTTTTTTAAATCAATTGAAACGATTACTTTTTGATTATTATCCTTAAACATGGCCAAAACTAGGGATACTATGTTTAATTTAGGTTTTGTTTGATAACATAAATATATGTAAAAATGATGATTGAAAATTTTATCCTTTTACATCTCATGTTTTAGGCCCTTAGCAATGGTTTGATGTTTAATGATGAATTGTTGTGAACCTTTGGAAAAATAAAAAAAAAATCGTTTTGTGGTTTAGGGTTTTTTCATTTTGGTTTGTGCCATCATAGTGATTTGCGAAGGAATAGTAGACTTTTCAATATATGGAGTGAAAAGGGTTTTTTTTTTTTTTAAATCAATTGGGCTAGGTTGCTGCTTTAGGTTTTTGTTTGATAACATAGTACACCATTGATTTTGGTTTTAGGCCCTTAGGTTTGATGGCGATGAATTGTTGTGAACCTTTGGAAAAATAAAATCGTTTTAGGGTTTATTTTGGTTTGTGCCATCATAGCGAAGGAATAGTAGACTTTTGGCTCCTATGGAGTGAACAGTTGGGCTAGGTTGCTCTCCATGATTTTGGGGATGAAGGCGGCAAAGGGCTCTCATGAGGGGTTGAACCGGCAAAGGGCGGAGCGGTGACAAGTCGTCGGCAACATCTTTTTCTTTGGTGTCATCTCTTTTTATTTTAACATTATTATGTGGTTATTTCAATAATCTTGGCCGAAAACTTATGATCAATGACCTTTTCTGTTCAAAATTTTAAAGTTCGTTAATAATTTTAGTTCTTTGTGACAATTATAAGAGTTTTTTTACTTAAAAATAAAACAAATGTTCGAGTACTAAGTAGATACTTGTTAGTTTGGGAGCTAAATGAGTAGTTTACCTAAAACAATTTTTAGGAAACCAAATAAAACATATGTGGATGCATTTTGGTATAGTTTTAGTTGGTGGTATTGGTTGCTAGATTATTTGAGGAATTCTTTGGTAAAGTATCCTAACTTAATAATAAGAACATTTTTCAAAATAACTTATGAACTTTAATTATCATATCACATTTAATCATTCAATCCAACAGTTTGATTCTCAAGTTTACTCAGCCTATAATATTCAGTGGGTGTTCTACCTAATGCAGGAGAACTCCGTAGTTTGGTAATTCTCCGGTAATCACTTGTCTATGTTTGATAAGAGAGAAGGAAAATATGATGAAGAGAAAGATATGTAAGGGATAGAAAATAAGAACGATGGAAAAAATAATAATTTTTGCTTTAATTGTTTAACATGATAAGAGGGGAAAAAAATGAGTTATTCTATGTATTATTATTTTACCAATATCTTCATAAATATATAGCTTCAAAAGAGACTGTCTCTGACAGTCATATCAATAAGATTAATTTTTTAACTGTCATATTTAAACAAAATCAAATAAAATTGAAAAAAATATACAAAATAAATAATTTTTAATGTAGTTTTAACGATTAAAAACGGTTGAAAAAAATAAATCTACTAATAATTTTATTTTTTTAATCCTACGCAAAATAAGATTAAATAAGTAGGTCTCGTTCATTTCACCTATTCGAGTTTTTAGTTTTAGGTTTCTACAGTAAAAAACTATAAGAAAATGTCACATTAAAATTTTCTGCTACAGTGAAAAACTCTAAAAAAATATCACATCTCAACTCAAATCGAAAACTCAAATCTGCAAAGTGAACGAGGCCGTAATATATCTTAATTTTATGTATTACACGTTTTCCCTTCTAAAAATCTCTCCATTTATTGAGAGAATAAAAATAGTAAGACCCACATGTATTATTTCTACTCTATTTTTTCCATTTTTCTCTTTTTCCTCTTACTAAACAACCTACATTTTTATTTCTTCCCGGAGATGCTATAAAGCCTAAAGTATCATGAGTGTGGTTCAACTTCTCTTTCATTATATTTTTCAAGTTTTAAATGCAGTCTAAGCAAAACCAAAATAAAACAAGGATGTGCTAAAGTTTCTTCATCAATAATCCGAACAAAAAGGTAAAAATATAAAACTAAAAATCAACGGAGGAATATTACGGGGTTGTTCTTTTAGAGTGTAACTTGAGTGTAGTTTTTGAGTTAAATTTGAGTTGAAATTAGAACTTGAATAAAGCTGAGTAAAATTAAGTGAAGTTAAAACTTAAAAGAACGTGAACTTGAATAAAGTTGAAACTTGAATTGTCTTTTTTTGAGTTTTATGTGTAAAAGAACATGCTCGTAATCATTGAACTAGAACAGAGCCGCACATTAAAGCCAAAAATTCAGACTGAAGACATTAATTTAAATTTTAAATTTTATGAATTTATTTATTTTACCGATTTAAATTTTATTATAATAAATTTTTTTTATAAAGAATCACATTTAATTTTTTTTACTATAATAAAAAATTCTCACATAAAATTACATTTTAACTTAAATAAAAATCTCATATCAACGAACTAAACAAACTTTAAATTTTTAAAATTAAAAATTCTCAAAATATATTACATTTAACTATTTCTGTTAACACAACTCAAATTAAAAACTCTAATTCGCGAAACTGCCTCAATATTCCAACAAAACAAGTCACATGAGAAGAAATACTAGTCTTGAAACCAAATCAAAACATGTTATAAAGACATCCAAAGATCAGTAAAAAACTTTCACTTCCCAAAATGCAATATAGTTGGATTTCAAAGGTGAACAACACATGCCAAAAAGATTTGACCTTTTGCAATCACTGACGAAAAAAAAAAAAAAAACCCAAAATAAACCAAAATAAACTTTTAAAAAAGAAACACAACAACAGCAACAAAAAGAGTCCAAAACGATAATCAGATCTCAGTAACATAAAGTCTTCTTCAATTCCTTGAAGGAAATTGCAGAAAGATAACGCAGTATTTTGTTAAACATCATCGATCCAACAAATTTGCCACAACCCAGCTGGGCAAACCAGCAAATAAACAAAAAAATAAAAATAAAAATAACAACAATCAGAAAACAAAAGAGTTAGGAGCATCTCAGAAAAATTTTCCCCATGGGTTTCTTCACTAGCAATCAAAGTGCAAGGATAACAATAATAAGAGATTCATCAGCGATGCTCATCGCAAATTAGAATATACACCCATATATACACACATATATACATATATATATATATATCTATCTATATCAACAACAGTTTAGGGTTAGGGACAATGGTGGATAAATAGAGAACGGCGATATTGGCAATCCGAATTCCAAACCCCAATAATCCCAGATGCCCATAAGCCATGTCGGGTGAGAGGTGCTTAATTTTGCGTTGAATATATATATGGGAAAAATGAATAAGCTTTACCCTAGTTCTAGAACGTAAAGTGATTGGGCCGGGTAGTATATGGCTTGCAACACCGCCAAGACCAAAGGTTTGAGAGGTCTCGGCCCAAGGTGACATGAGCCGGGAAAGACATAACCCATTTTAGATCAGTTTAGTTTACTTTCGAGTTGAGATGTTTATGTAAAAAAAATTTATTATAGTAAAAAAATTAAATATAATTATTTTTTAGAGTTTTTTATTATAATAAAACTCAAATTTTAAATTTAAATTGGTGAAATAAACGGGACTTTTATGAAGTGAAATCCAAAGTGGAGTGCAACTGTAACGTACAAAAATTAAGTATAATTTTCACACTAGAGAAACAAAGATGAATAATTAGACTTTAAAAATAAACTCAATTTACACTCAATTTATGAGGTTAATAATATATAGACAAGATAATTGAGGGAGTAGATAAATACACTTTTAAGGAGTTGGTCTTCAAATACATCATTTATGTGCAAAAATTTGAGCGTAATTTAGGTGAGTAATTGATTAACTACATGAATATCTAAAAATGAATGTTCAATTTATAAACCTTTACCATTTCAAATCATTTTAAAATTATCGGAAATCCTACGAATAATAACACTATTAACCACTAAAAACATTAGAATAAAAATTACATCTTTATGATAATGATTAGTTGCTTGAAAAAGGATATGCAATGTTTTATGTTTGTGTACATTATGCAAATATGGTCCTTACTCATAAAGATAAGAATTTTAAGATAAGTGTTCATCTCATTTTTTAACGTCAAATTATAGATAAAATCTCATTTTAATCATCGAGATCTTGTTTATTTTACTAATTTAAATTTTTAATTCTGAATTTTTACAATAAAATTATCAAAAAATGTCACATTTAATTTTATTTATTATAATAAAAAACTCTTAAAAAATATCACATATTAACTTAAATTAAAAATTTAAATCTATAAAATAAACGAAATTTAATTTTTAAAATGTTGCAAAACAAGTTATTACTCTATGAATTATCTCAAATTAATCTTTTTATCTATCTGATCATTGAAATCTTGATAGAAAGAAGTACATGAGGATCATGTGCCACTTTTTGTATATGAGGACCATGTGCCACTTTTACTTGAGATTTGAAGGATGAAAAGACATGATGTACAGTCAAAAGAAAGACACACTTTCCATTGAAATTTCAACAATTAGAATAAAATAATCAACATTATGGATTGTTCTAGGACATTTTAAAGAGAAATTTAAAATATACTCACTAAAATTTAGTTAAATTTTATATTTATCTTGTGTTTTTTAAAATTCAAAAAGTATATCGTATATTTTTAAAATATCCCAAAATTATCCCCTATGTTTTTAAAAGAGTAAAAAAAAATAATAATAACTGGTCAAAGTTTTGAAATACCATAAATAACCTCAATAATTACTATTTAAATATTATTTTGGCCATTAATTATGTAAAATTTGTAAAATATAAACTTTAAAACTAAATAAAATATTGAAAACAATGCCATTGAATGACCGCGGGGCAGGATTTAGTGCAGGAGGGGACGGATTTGAAAAGTTGTGTGTTAGTGGCGAGGCACGAGATCAGAATTCTGCGGAGCTAGACCAGTTTTAACTTATTAAATTTTGGATTTTTTTAAAATACAATTTAGTTTTTTTAAAATTTTATCTTCCTTTTCTAAATAGAGTTTGTTTGGTTCAGAAATTTAAATTATATAATTTAAATAATTTTTAATTTACGTGTATTTTTTATGAGAAAAATCATTATAACAAACTACGAATTATAATTTAAATCAGGAGACGAATCTCCTAACTAAACCTCTCCTTAATTTTTTTTAGTTATTAATACTTAAGATAATAAATAATGTCATTTTGACAATTGACCACTGTTTGTATCTGTATATATATATATATATATATATATATTTTTTACTTTTTGCTTCTTTCTTTCCTCCCTTTTTTTTCTTTTAACTTTTCCCCCTTTTTTAACTCTTCTTTCTTTTTTATACCCTTTTTATATTCTTATATTTTTTTACTTTATTATACATTTCTCTCTCTCTCTCTCTCTCTCTCTCTCTCTCTCTCTCTTCGTTCTTATCATTTTTGTCATATTATATATATTTTTTAATTTTTTTTAAATGAGACTCTAATAAATATGTTTTTCTTTATTTTTACTTACACAATCTCAGGCCCATAGTTTCAACTAGTATATATTAATAGTATTAATAATTAAAAAAATTCAATAAAAAAGATAAATGATTATGGGATGAACGTCAAATTTATCCACGGTTCAGATTTTTTCGCTACATTAACGTGCAAATGATAATCCTGAACAAACATGACGATAATCCACCGAGGAGTGAAATAGACTTCATTCATTTAATTAATTTAAATTTTTAATTTTAAATTTTTACAATAAAAATTTCTTAAAAATATCACATTTAATTTTTTATTATAATAAAAAAAATTTAAAAAAAAATATTACATTTCAATTTAAATTAAAAATTTAAATCTCAAAATAAACGAGATTATAGTATTTAGTACTCCATTAAACTCGTGGATAAAGAGAGTCCACGTATGGTTCCCCAAATTCAGCCACTACTTCCCAGTCCACAATTCTACATTTCGAAACCCCTTTCCCAAGCAAAACGGATCAAGACAAAACACATCTAAAAAATTCCAGAACATTTCATTTCACCTCCATTCAACTACTTTTTATAGGCATAATCTCTTAAGAAATACATATCGTTTAATGCCAAGATGGGCATGGTTTTTGGAAAGATCAGCGTCGAAACTCCCAAATATGAAGTGGTCCAATCCACAAACGACTATGAAATCCGAAAATTTGAACCTTCTGTGATAGCCCAAGTCACCTACGATCCATCCCAATTCAGAGGCAACAAAGACGGCGGGTTCACCTTGCTGGCAAACTACATAGGAGCCTTGGGCAATCCACAGAACACCAAGCCCGAGAAGATTGCCATGACGGCCCCGGTCATAACAAAAGCTTCTGAGAAGATCGCAATGACGGCTCCGGTCGTGACACAGAGCGGCGGTGGGGAGGAGAAGAAGGCGGTGACAATGCAGTTCCTGTTACCGGCGAAGTACCGGAAGGCGGAGGAGGCGCCAAGGCCGGTGGATGAGAGGGTGGTGATCACGGAGGAGGGTGAGAGGAAGTATGGGGTGGTGAGGTTTGGCGGGGTGGCGACCGAGCAAGTGGTGGAAGAGAAGGTGGAGAAGCTGAAGAAGAGCTTGGAGAGAGATGGTTATAAGGTTGTTGGGGAGTTCTTGTTGGCAAGGTATAATCCACCTTGGACTTTGCCTGCCTTTAGGACTAATGAGGTTATGATCCCAGTTGAGTGATTTTATAGGACTTGGTCGTATTAATTACTATATCTTTTTCCGTTGGGTAATGTGGCTTATCTTGCCATATATTATGTTCCATGCTTTCATCAATATATATTATGTTCAATGCTTGGGAAGAATATGTTATCTAGGTTCTACTCAAATATCAAGTCGTTTTTGCATAGACGAAGCTATCCCTTAAATCAAAGATGAAGAGAGTATATACAAACGTTAAATACCCGTATAGAAGAAATGGAACAGAAGCAAGCTTATAGGTTGCTAGATTTCACTTGAATAAACGGCTATGAAGGCAAAACTAAGTCCTTACAAGCACAAAATGCCCAAGAATAAAGCTGTAGGCTGCTGGACTATAGGTTACTTCTTGATTGTTTAAGCAGCCAAAAGATTTTTTTTTTCCAAACAAAAAACTATAGGCTGCTAAACAATCAAGAAGTAACTAGAAAGAAAAAGTAGAGTTTGAAATGACATTTTATGTTATATCATTTGGCTTTGATGATTAAACTTAGCTTATATAGTTATCTTTTACTTCAATATGTTTGGGGCTCAACCCAATTATCACACACAATTCTTGAACAGGAAAATTTTTCTGCAACTATTATTTCACAAACTATACAGATATTGAACGTCTAAAATAGCAAAATCTCTCTAGCCTCAGCCAGAAAACAGCTTCACTACAATAGTTACAATATTCAAAAGTATGAGTGGCAATCTGAAGAATTGGCATGCATGTATAAGCCCTATGATCTGCCCCTTGAGTGTATTTCTCCTGCCTCGTTGGAGTTCTACCAATGTCCACCCTCTAGGAGCAAGGAACCGGTCCTCATTCAGTATCGCTAATGCATTCGCAAATAGCAGAAGCCCTTCTAATAGTGTCCAAAACCCCATTTTCTGTATTATTTCCGGGGAAGAAAAACTTGGATCAGATGGATTAACAAGTTATGCAACATCCTAACAGAGTGCATAATATGACAGCTAAAGTTGCTCCAATACGCCTTCTTTGTCAACACACCCCAAAATCCTTTCTTCGGGGGGTAGTTTTAAAAGCAACAACATTTTATAAAATCTATTTATCCAGACATTAATTCAAGCTCAAATAGAATCATTCTTAAAAGGTAACAATACGAACGAAAGCTTAAAGTATTTCCTAAAATTATCCCTTTCTCAATAAAAAAGACACAGGAAGTAACTCCCCCAAATCATTTCTTGGGATAGTTTTAAAAGCAGCAGCAAACTTTGACAAAATTTATCCACCAAAAACCAACAAGAGCTCATCAAGGTCATAAGCCACTCGCCCCCCACGCAAGTCATGGGTTTGAGCTCTGACTGTTGTGGTGGTCAGTGTATGTAAAGCAGCGGAATGGAGAGAACAAAATTTACCAGCCTAACCGGGACGAAGGATGGGACTTGAGAGTTCTCAAATCCACTTAAACATAACCCACAAGGGAAACCCCAAAATTGGAGAGAAAACTCAACTCTAGTATTCAATATCTCAGTAATCAAGTCTCCTATCTTAATAGCTAATGTAACTATTTATAGCTCAAACACAAAATGATAACAAAATATCCAACAACAAACTAATAACAAAACAAAGCTAAATTAAAAAGGTAGAACAAACTATCCTGAAAATATAAAAATGACTACTTATAGCTAAATCTTCCTGCATTAGTATGCGCGCAATCCATTTCATGAGGCAGGGGCTATATCATCCCCAAGATTATTTGGGTACATCATCCTCAACCAAAAAGTTCTCATCTACCCAGAAATCAGTTCAGGCTTAATCCCCACTAATGTCTCAATTCTCATCTTCCCAAGCCAAATCAGGGTTCATTCTTATTATAACGCGGTGCATACCAACACCCTGTGTACGAAATAATGACAAATTTTCGCAGTGCAGAATAGGGAAGTTGTTCACTCTATGCATAAGCCCAAATTACAAAAGCGAATCCAAGTGGAAAGAAATATGTTTTCAGCAATAAAAACAGTAAATTATTATATCCTGAAAAGTTGCAGCCGATTTTCTTGAGATTATAGTCATAAGGTGAATTCGTACTGGGATTTTATAGTCAAAGCTTTAAGCCAATAAATTGAAATTCAGGTCAAGCTGATATTTTACGAAAGTATTAATTCAAGAGGTGAGATTTGAGATACTATAATTACCAAAGCTTTAAGCAATTTATTTCACATTGAAAAGAAAAATAAAAGCGGGATTACTGAATTCAGGGAAAATGATCAAAATTCAAACCCAGCTTTTTATTTTCCTACTCGGACGGAATATATCAAAACTCTTTCAGTAGATAAAATCATAGAATTCTTACCAGTAAAAACTACGGAAAGCTGTACCGGTAAGAGCCCAGAAACCCTCTGTGACAAAGGAGAAGAATCGAGAAACAAACGGTTTCTGATAGGGGTAATTAGGATGGTCTCTTCGTCGTTAAGTCTGATGGTATTATCAAAGCCCCCAAAAAAAAAAAAAAAAAAAAAAGAAAAAAAGAAACAAGAAAGGGAAAAGAAAAAGAAAAAAAGTCTATTATGAATTGAGTTGGAGGAACGAATTATGTAGATTTTTTTAAACTTGTTTGGTACGATGAAATGAAGGATGCTGACGTTTCATTCTTTTGTTTGGTATTAGATGGAAATGAGGAGAGAATCATTAGGTCTTGTTCACTTTATAGATTTAAATTTTTTATTTGAGTTGAGATATGACATTTTTTGAGAGCTTTTTATTATAACAAAAAATTTTAATATAACATTTTCTGAGAGCTTTTTACTGTAGAAATCTAAAACTAAAAACTCAAATCGGTGAAGTGAACAAGGCCTTAGACCCATTCACTTTACTGATTTTAATTTATAAATAGTAGAAAATAGGCCAATATGAAAAGGTAAAGAAAGTATTTAGGCCAATTTTTAGTTATAGAAATTAATAGGTCATAACTTGTCAAGTTATGGTTCATAACTAGATAAGTTATGGACAAACTTGTCAAGTTATGGTTCATAACCATACAAGTTATGGATAATTATAGACAATAACTTGTCAAGTTATGGTTCATAACCAGACAAGTTATAGACGAAAATAGTAATTTGGCCTATTTATTAACTTATGTAAACTATTGGCCTATTAATTTTAATTCATCTCAAGTCTTGACCTATTTTCCTCTTTCTCCCTTAAAAAATAGTAAAAAATAAGTTAATATAAAAAATTTAAAAAAGTATATAGGTTAATTTTTAGTTATAAAAATTAATAGGTCATAACTTATCAAGTTATGATTCATAATCAGATAAGTTATGAATAAATTTGTCAAGTTATAGTTTATAGTCAGACAAGTTATGAATAATTATGGATAATAACTTGTCAAGTTATAGTTTATAACCAGACAAATTATGGACGAAAACAATAATTTAGTTTATTTATTAACTTATATAAACTATTAGCCTATTTTAATTTTAATTCATTTTTCCTTTTTTGGTTTATTTTTGAGTTTTTGATTTTATATGATTTTTTCTTTGTAATGAAATTAAATGTGATTTTATATGAAAATTTTTTATTGTAATAAAAAAATTAAAACTTGTGATTATCTTAGGGCAAAACTTTTTAAAAAGACAACTGTTTCAATAAAACTCAAATTTTTAAACTCTCGATCTAACTTCAACTCAAGATAACTCAAATTCAACTTTTATTGAAAAGAACAACCCCTTAATTTTAATTTATCATAGTAACCTTTTTGCTTAATTTGCATTTGCATTGTGTGTCTTTATATTACACAAATACGTTGCTTTATTATTCAAAAAAAAGAAAACGTTGGTTTATTATATATATAGATATTAGACATTATTACTACTGGATTTTTATACCAGAACTGGCGTATGCCTGTATATTTGGGATGCTTTCGTTAAAAAAATAGATAAAAAAATATTTTATATTAAAAAAGTAAATATCTTTATCTACAACTTACTCATCAAAAAGAGATAATAATAAAAGGAAAAAAAATGAAAAGAAAAAAAAAAAAGAAAATATGTGAATAATGTTTAAAATATCAAAGGATTTTGTGGAACATTAGCAAGTTGACGAAGGTTGTTAATACAGGAAATTCAGCAATTTTATTTCCCCTCAACTTCTTAATCCGTGCATCGGTGCATGAATGTGAGGATTGTTTTTTGGTGAGCGCAAGGGATTCACAATTCCTTCTTTCTCCCTCTCCTCTCACCTTTCCACCCAACCAAACAAGTTATTTTTCATTTTTCGCACCTCAGTCCTGAGCTCCTATCCCTCCACCCTTCCATCCTTTCTACCAAACACACCCTACGACCAATATGGGTAATTAGGATTTTTTTTTTTTTTTTTTGTTTTTTTTTTTTAGTTTTTGCTATTAGGTCATTAAGATGGTTTGTCTCTAACGTTTGGTGCATTGATTTAAAATTATTCTCAATTTACGAGTATTTTTTATGAGAGAAAATATTGTAACAAATCATAAACCATGATTCGAATCAGGATACGAATCCACTAGCCAAACAACTTATAAATCTTGAGAACGTTGATATTTTCGTCCCTGAATTTTTTATTTTGACACATTACTCTATGAATTTTTGTTTTTTAATAGTTTCTATTTCAGACAGTGAATTTTTGTTTTTGTTTTTCTATAATTAGTTCTTATACTAAAACCTTATACAAATTTAAACCCTAAATATATTTTTTTTTCTAAATAAACCTTAAATCTTTTTGATATCTTAAATTTAACCCCTCAATCATATTCTACTAAATTTTTGGATGGAAAATATTCAATATTAGTTATTTTTTAATGCTTAAATAATAGTTGTTAAGTAATAGAAAAAAAATGAGAACATGTTCTTCCCACCGCATTTCTTGCAAAAAAGAATATTAATAGTCCGTTTGATTTATGTATTTAAGTCAATAATTTTAATTTTAAATTTAAATTTTGTTAGAGAATTATTAGTAAAAACTATTTTAATTCAAATTTTTATGAGATAAAAGTGCTATAAGAATCAAAATTATAATTTCGAACAAACGGACTTTTTATGTCTTAGTCATTTTCTTATGAAAATTATTATATTTAAATTCATTGTGGCCACAGTAGACCTTGACTTTGAAAAGTTGGAATTCAATCTC
This sequence comes from Morus alba, assembly GCA_012066045.3. Taxonomy (NCBI): domain Eukaryota; kingdom Viridiplantae; phylum Streptophyta; class Magnoliopsida; order Rosales; family Moraceae; genus Morus; species Morus alba. The sequence continues at coordinate 2,173,983 of CP050235.2, forward strand.
ATGCTTGAAGAATTCCTCCAATGTTCTAACATTGGGTAATTTTGACAAATACTATTTAAAAATATATGAGTAAAGATTTTTATTTTTTACTTTTAATTTATAATTTTTTAGTTAAATAATTATACTAATAAAATAATATTTATTAAAAATAAGAGTTAAAACTTTTGACTCATAAACTTTCAAAGATAAACTCTCCATTTTTTCTTTCTCAACTGCTGCAAATAGCCCATTATGACACTATCATCTTGCACATAAGGCCCGTTTTGGGATAGCTTGTAATTGCACTTTTAAGTAGTAAAAAAAGATAAATATAGTTGAGATTTTTTTATTAGTGTTTAGATAATGCTTAAAAAATATATTTTTATATCTAAAAAGAGCTTTTAAATTTGTTTGGTTAAAAAAAGTTGAAAGTACTTATTGTTATAAAAAGTAATGTAATAAAAAGATATAAATGAAATATTTGCTGTTCACAAATAAAATATTAAAAATGTAAATAAAAAAAGTTTTTTATAAGTAGTAAGGAGATAACTTGTTTTAAAAGTACTTAAAAAAAATTAAAAATACTTTAAGATTGTCCATCTAAATAGGCTTAAAAGTAATTTTTAAACTAAATAAGTTAAAAATAATTTTTTCAAACCAATTTAAACAGGCATATAGACTGTAGGCTCGTTTAGTTCGCTGATTCGAGTTAAGATGTGATTTTATGTGAGAATTTTTAACTGTAATAAAAAAACTAAATGTGACTATTTCTAAATTTTTTATTATAATAAAATTTAAATTAATAAAATAAATGGGACTTGTGTTACATTACCAGAAATATGACATAAAATGGATGGGGTCTACATATCCACGTTAACTTACATCCAGTAATCCCCATCATTGCAATAATTCACAAGTCGTGTCATTCCTCGATGCAAAATCAATGTTTGAGCCTTTTTCAATGCATTAAACATTTGGCTTCATTCACTTCACTATTCGAGCTTAAAATTTAAGTTTTATTACAGTAAAAAGTTCTCAAAAATAGTTACATCTAATTTTTTTGTTACAGTAAAAAAGTTTTCACATAAAATCACATCTCAACTTAAATTATAAACTCGAATCAGCGAAATAAACGGTTATTATTTTGAGTTAGTGTGAGGAAACTTAAAAGCATAATCGTATCATGAAAGTTGCATATAAACAACAAAAGCATAAAATTGTGTTCAGTTTGTTTCATCTCAATAAAAAAATAAAACGCAGGGAAATTACAAGATAAAATTAAGGTGAAATTAACTTTATGGTGTTGGTTCAATCTGTTAAAATTACAAGGTCGACTTTCCTTTAAGGATATTACACATTATTTTCATCCTAAATTTAACAGGATGTAACTAAGGACTAAATTTAAGAAATCAAAAGAGTTTAGTGTCTAAATTAGAATAATTCTTAATAGAAGGACTAATAGAAGAGGATAAGTTGCGGAACCTCCATTGAATTTAGCTCAATCAAAACTCAAAACTATAAATATATAAGAATAAAGAGTTCAAAAATTAAAATATCAGAATGTTTATAGTTTATGACTAACAATGATAATAATACCTTCGTTTATAAGGTTGCTAAATTGCTTTGAAGTGAAACGGCATCCTGTTTTCAAGTTCAACGTCAAATTTCACAACTTGTTATTTTTTCTCCTTTTTTTTTTTTTTTTTTTTTTTTTTCCTAAACTTCAAAATGTTAGCAAACCTTCTAAAGTTTTGTTCATTTCACCGATTCGAGTTTAAAATTCAAATTTTGTTACAGTAAAAAGCTCTCAGAACAGTCACATTTAACTTTTTTGCTACAGTAAAAAATTCTCACATAAAGTCACATTTTAACTCGAATTAAAAGTTCGAATCAGAGAACTAAACGGGCCTAAAATTATTGATATGGTACCTAATTTAAATATCAAAAGCTCATTAAAGCTCTAGAAGGGTCAATCATGAAAACAATAATATATTGATAAAAATACCTAAGAAAATAAGAAATATGTAGGACTTATCATATTATGAAACAATGTTCTGTACGTATAGAACAATTTAGTAAACCTTGTTAACACAGAAACCAAATATTGTTGTGTGAATTATAACTGCAGAATAGTAAATGACAGAGTGATATGATTTTTTTAATGTAGCCATAAACTATTATTAAAAAAAAAAAAAAACCATGAGTGCTAGTCACACTAGACCAAAAATAGAATTTTACTGAACACCGAATTATACTTATAAATGTTTGAAAAATCTTTAGGATACTTCGACTACGGTTTTTTAACGATTACTAGGAAATATTATTTAAGCATTAGATTAAATTTTTAAGAATATGATATATAAGATCTCATTCATTTCACTAATTCAAGTTTTACTGCAGTAAAAAACTCTCAAAAATTATATTTAGAGAATATTTAGTTTATATATTCAAAATTATGATTTAAAATTATTTTTATTTTTTATAAAAAAATATTATAAAAAATTATAAATTATAATTTAAAATCAAAAATAAATATAGAAAACAAACTCGGAGGGAGTGAAATTTATCCAAAAGACAAGTTGTTGGTTTTTTGTCGTTTAAAATTCCGTTGTCGTTTATCTAAAAATTATTTGGGAAGACAGTTGAGAGTAAACGTTCAGACAAGTGACCGACCACCCGATAGAATTGTGACAAAGGAGGAGGAAGTCAGGAGACCAATTTAGCAGCAAGCAACAGCCAAAATGGATAAACCCTAGCTCTCTCCTCTAAACCCCTAGCCATGGCGTCCCTTTATCTATTTCCCCCTTTTCTCGCCCTTCCCCGCCATAACTCAACAACTTCCATAGCTTTACAACCTCCCAACTCCATTAAAAACTCCCCACATTTCGAGCTTTATTCTTCTCTCAACCTCTTCAAATCGCCTAAGCCAAAACCCCCACGTCCCAGAGCTTCCATTGATGGAGAAAGCAATGGAGCCGTCGAATCCAAGAAACCCACTCGCCGAGGCAGGAAAAAGGGGTCCACAACATCACCGTCTTCCTCATCATCTTCTTCTGCTCCGAAAAAGCAGACCAGGCGTTCGAGAAAAAGCCAAGCCGAGAGTAATAATGGCCAGATTTCGGATAAACCCACGAAACAACAAACCCCACGAAAAGGGGTAGAACAAGACTCGGATTCAGAACTGGAGGATTACGACGACGGAATAGATTTCCCGTACGAAGACCCTCCTCTGGTCTGCTGCTTCGGCGCGGCGCAGAAGGAGTTCCTGCCGACGGTGAGGGTCTCCGACAACCCGATGCACCCGGACATCTACTCCCAGTGGAAGATGCTCCAGTGGGACCCGCCGGAGTTCGTGCGGGCACCCGGCGGACCTTCCTCCAATGTCGCGATATCCCACGTGCGGCTTGGCGGGAGGGCGGCGTTCATGGGGAAGGTTGGGGATGATGATTATGGGGATGAGTTGGTTTTGATGATGAATCAGGAGAAGGTTCAGACGAGGGCCGTCAAGTTTGATCCGACTAAGAAAACGGCTTGTTCGTATATGAAGATCAAGTTCGAGGATGGGAAGATGACGACGGAGATGGTCAGAGAGGCTGCCGAGGATTCTCTGCTTAGCTCGGAGTTGAACCTTGCTGTGCTCAAAGAGGTAATAGATCTTCCTTTTAGTTGAGGAAAATTCACAAACGTTTCTTTATTATTATTATTATTATTATTATTATTTTATTTTGTCAATGGGACTACTTTGTGATGGGTTTTATAGTTTGCCTGCATTTAGGCATTGTTCTTTCACTTGGCCGAGTGTGTTCACATAACATATAGAAGTGAGAATCGTACCGCGGCGTTTCTTCAATATAGTAATGAAATTGAAAAGTATAACACCAAGAAATTTAGGGCCCGTTTAGTTTGTAGTTTGAGTTGAGATGTGACTTTATGTGAAAAGTTTTTACTGTAGCAAAAAAGTTAGATGTGATTATTTATAAAAGTTTTTTAGTGTAGCAAAACTTGAATTCTAAATTCGAATCGGTGAAATGAACAGAGCTTAATTATTCTAGACTATTGTTACACCTCTACAACGTCACTACATTTATTCAGTGTAAAGCCGATGTTAAAAAATTGTAACGCAAGAAATTTGTTGTTGCAAATTATTGTTACACCTCTCCAATATTCATATTGCATTAAATAAATTACGTTACGCTTCTCGCTTATATATATACACACATCTATATGTTCTGCAGTATACAGTAATGTGGGATATAATTTAGTAACAGAAAATCATTTTGAGGATCCATATATAAGCACACAACTGTTGCATTTCACTTATGAAATGTTATGATGTGAATATTTTGTAGGCAAGAATGTTTTACTTCACTTCAGAAGTCCTGACATCTCCCTCCATGAAACGGACACTTTTCAAAGCGATTGCATATTCCAAAAAGTTTGGGGGCCTTCTGTTTTTCGATCCCAATTTGCCTTTGCCTTTGTGGAAATCACGCGATGAGACGAGGGAATTTATCAAAAGGGCCTGGAATGAAGCGAACATCATTGAGGTGACGAGGCAAGAGCTGGAATTTCTTCTTGATGAAGAGTATTATGAGAGAAAGAGGAATTACAGGCCCCAATATTATGCTCAAAATTACGAGCAAACGAAGAACCGGAGGGATTATTACCATTTCACTCGTGAAGAAATATCTCCTTTGTGGCATGATGGACTTAAATTTTTGTTCGTAACTGATGGGACACTTCGAATCCATTTTTACTCCCCAACCTTTGATGGCGTCGTAGTTGGGACTGAAGATGTGCTCATAACCCCATTCACTTGTGATCGGACTGGTTCTGGTGATGCCGTCGTAGCTGCTATTATGAGAAAGCTAACAACTTGTCCAGAGATGTATGAGGACGTAGATGTTCTGGAGAGGCAACTGCGCTTTGCAATTGCAGCTGGGATTATATCACAGTGGACTATTGGTGGTGTGAGAGGTTTTCCCACTGAAAGTGCGACACAAAATCTCAAGGAGCAGGTTTACGTACCTTCGATGTGGTGATCTGGATGATACTGTAGTTCTGAAAAATGGATGTGAAATTTTTTCAGTTGTGAAAAGAATTTTGTTCTGTTTTGAAGATGGACGAGGAAAAGATTGCTCTGCTGTACTGGTCTGGTGAGTTTTGTATCATTTTGATTTAATTAAACAACAAGACTCGTTATTTAGTGCATTTCATAGGTTAGAGACTGCAAGCATATTATTGCAATGCAGTGCGATTTTTTGTGCATTCTCTCTATGTCTCCAATCAAATAGTGAAATTACATATTCTCGGTACTTCTCTCATATTCTCCGTACATATAACCAATCAATTGTTGTTTGATCTATGTTTTTATTGGTTTGTTAGCTTTGCTACTTTATTGTTTGAATTTAGGTAAATTTGAACTGTTGCCACCGCTGAAAGAATCAAATTTCAAAATTCACTGTCAAACCCTATTGTCAAAATTCACTGTTTCTCTGAACTTGTGTAAGGTGGTCTTTTCAACCCTATTATAAAAAATTTAACAAACAAAAATGACAAGTTTTGAGAGCAAGATGATGTACCTCTTTAATTAGGTTTGGACTTTGGTAGATTGAGTAGGCTATGATTTACTACTATTCAAACTCAAATATACAAGAGACCTTTCCCGCCTTTCTGTTCAATTATGAATAAGGGTACGTTTGGTTCATGGATTTAGAATCATTCTCGTTTTACGTGTGTTTTTTTGAGAAAAAAACACTGTAGAGAATCATGAATCATGAACGAATACAAGAAACAAACATCCCCTGAATCATTTTGGTGGTGTGAACGCGGATGAGGAAGGAAAGAATATCAACAGTCTCGTGAAAATTTAAGTGCTTGCTTGGTTTGAGGGTTCAAACCAAACCAGTATTCAAATTTTTGTGAGAGAAAACAATGTAGCAAAACTTTTAAAATTTAAATTTTTTATGAGAGAAACCACTGTTTGAACCAAAATCAAGGTGATTTAAACCCTCAAACTAAACACGCACTAGGTGTGTTGTACACATGAAAGAGTATGACTCACTTGGGAAACGCTTGCATGAAACTACTAGAAAACTTGAAGATGAAAAAACAGATGGGATAAACGTCATAATGTTTGATCTTTTTTAAGAGTCAGGGAACTCTTACTTGCAAGCTATCTTCCCATCCACATCCTTTAACAATCTCAAAAGTTCGGACGCAATTTAATAACCAAAATTAAGGCAATCTTATTTGGTAATTAGATGCATTGGTAAAACTATCATCAAGGCCACTTATTTCTAAGAAGAGGAAGGCCATGCATTACGCTCTTTTATCATGCTCTTTCATCAAATGGCTCAACATCGTTGGTGATGCTGAAGTTAGAGATATGTTAAAAGCTGTTTCCATAGCTAATTTTACTTTTGGTACATAAATACTGAACTATAATCAGTCTATAGCTGTTCCACAAATAAATATAAGACGCAACTGCAGGGGCAAACTGTATAAGCTGATTTCTATTATGAATCAATTGTGAAGTATATGGAAGTTGATATTCAATTCACAATGAAGCGCAATTTGACAAATTGGCCTCGGCAATAAAATCAAAGAAAGAATAATAAATGAATAAATGAATTATACATCAATATTTGGCAGGGATGCTATCTCTGTAACATTGAAACTATCCCTATTTGCCTTTAGAAATGTAAACCAACCTCTCTGTGTTCCTAAATATCACTTGGTAAAGATGAGGCCCGCGTCCGTTGCCAACCCCCCAACACTGAAACTTTCTATGTTCAAATCACAAGGGAGACCTCGAACTCTCGAGCTCTTAGGGAGCTGCAGTCTTTCACAGCGGCCGAAGGAGCAATTTGCTTTGATAGGCCCATTGCACCTGCCACTAAAAGCAATACATATAACTGTCTATTCAACTCTGTACTCACTTTAACACCTATCTTTGTAATGAGGTCCTTAGACTCCGTCTTTGTTTGAGCTTCGTGCTTGTTGTAAATGTCTCCAGAGGCTTGTTACAGATGCAACCGGGTAGAGGGTTTGCATAAAAATACTCCTCCGACCTTGGTGAATCTCCAGGCTCTCTGAGATATGGTGCTCCAAGCCTGTCTGAATGTACACTCTTAACCGCCAACGAAAATTCTTCCCACGATATTGCATGTTCATCTAACTGATCAATCAGTTTAACAAAATTTTGTCTGGAAAAAAAAAAAAAAAAAAAAAAAAAGAGAATAGAGTTACTAATTATCAGAATGCTAGAATCTTCAAGACTGAGTTAAAAAAGCGGGGGAGAAAAATCAAACCCACTTAAGAAAACTAACCTGTCGGGGTTGATAGTCTTTTTAAACCCATCAAACCTCCTATGGCCCTGAACTGCCTTTGCCATGTTCCCGTCGTACGAATAAACAAAGACATCACTATCAAGTGCCAGAAAGTAATCCAATGCGGCAAGGCGATTTTGATAAGGCTCGAAGGGGGCTAACTCTTCTTCCGTTGCAAGCGTGGAATGAGAGAAGACATTTGGGTACTCCGCGCGAAAGGCTGCCATGCTATTGCTGCCATATATTTCTCCGGCAACAATGTAGATAGTTGTTGTGGAAGGATACCCCATGGCCTTGAGAAATATGGCTGCCTCTCTCGGCGACATAGGACATCCTCCTTGTAACCTGCGTTCTTTGCTATCAATCTCTTTCTCCTTCCAATGCTTGACGTTATACCTCATATCTTGAAGTTCCCCCGCTTCCTCTGAAGTAAGATTGTGGCTGCAGCCTGTGAATGCAAGCATGTCTTTCTCATATCTGCAACCAAGAATTTTGCGCTTCATTAAAGAACCTATTCCGCTATTGAAAAGGAGAAATACTAACAGACGCAGCATAATAAAGGTACCTTAAATGCAGAGCAATATATTGCTCGCTGTTGTTCCTCAGTCTATCAACCAATATCTTTCCGAGGTCCTCAATTTCCTTTGAGTATCGGAGAGCCTCGTAATTGGCACGACATCTAAGCTTTTGAATTGAGGATGCAAGGTTGTTATTGGCGAGGCGAGAATCTGTATGAGTAAACTTCACGACTTTATGCTTCTTTAATAACGGAGCCAGTTCGTTTCTGTAATAACTAGCCTGCATTTTAAAGCATCTGAGATACAATTCTAGTGATACAAGTTGACAAATGGATACATCTAGTGCCGAGCAGCAAAAAATATATTGCATGTAATTGTCACACCTTTGACCAAGAGACAGGAGGCTTAAGGAGGGGTTTCACGGCTGCATAGCGAGGAGGCAAATACTCCACTATTTCAATATCGTCTTTCAAGACTTCCATGAAGTGTCTCCAGTCAAATATATCTTTAAATTCACTGCAGAGTAATAGAAAATTCAGTTGACTTAGTGAACAAGATAAACATATCTCATCACACAACCTCAAATGTAAAGAATCATTCATACCTTGGATCTGTCCAAAATGACTCATGATCAAGAGAAGGAAGAACCAAGGTGGCATTCATAAGCTTCGCTACAGCAACCATATCACAAATCTGCGCATCATTTGTATCAAAATGTTAGCTCCAGAAAGTCACTCATCCTGTGTTAACCATGAAAAGGGTACATCAAGAAATCTTTGGAAAAAAATAAAATAAAATGTTCCTACCCCTGTTCTCATTTGATTCAATCCACCGTTGGCGTGAACAAGAAGATAACCGTTCGTTTTAGAACCTGGTTTCCCTGGGGTCAATTCATATGAGAGATGAATCAGACCAAAAGTTTTAATTAAGATGCTAATGCTGATAAAAAATAAAAAAATAAAAAAATACGTTGACCAAAATCATACGTACTTATTCGATTCTTGGGTCGATCAATGCACTTCTGATAACTGCCGCTGTCAGGCTTCATCCATATTTCAGGTGTCTACGCAATCACAAAAAAAAAAAAAAAAAGGGGGGGGCATCAAATCATCAAAACCATATGTTCAAGGACATTTTTTGTTTAAAATTCCTGTTTAAACTTGATCAACCAATACCATCGTGACATTGCCGTGAATTAAATGAAAAAAAAGGCAGCCATTATACTTTTTTTTTTTAATTTTTTCTTTTTCTTTTTGTCAAAATCATTAGAATTCTCAAGTTTGCCCATCAATTTTAGCTCCGGTTCATTTTATCAATTCGGATTTAAAAATTCAAGTTTTATTACAGTAAAAAATTCTCAGAAATAATAATATTTAATTTTTTTATTATAGTAAAAAAATTCTCACATAAAATCACATCTTAACTCAAATTAAAAATTTAAATCAGTGAATTAAATGAGCCTTAAAATCTAAAGAACTTGAACTGAATCATGAATGTAGCAAATATACCAACCACAAATAGAATGAACACAACAACACAAATCAATGGCCCAATAATCATTCGTTGAAAAGTCATTTACAGCTATTGCAATTGGTTAGCAGCCACCGTCCCATAAATTTCAATTCTAACAATTTCTCCCCACTAATCCACTACTTCTTAACCAGTCATAAAGTCAACGAAACCCATTCAGCCCTTGAAAAAAATATAAACAATAAAGTCTAAAACCAATTAAATTCATCAACCTCTTCATTTCACGTCCAGAAAAAACTGGAGAAAAAAAACCTTGACCCGTAATAGAAACTACAAAACAGAAAAGTCGCTGAATATCAAAGAAATACATACTTGTATACATACACACACACACACACATATATACATATATATATATATCTATACATATAATCTAATCTAACAGTTCAAAAACTTGAAAAGAAAAAAAAAGTAACAAATAGTACAACAAAAAACTATTCTCCGAATTACACCAACCTCCTCAAATTTCCAAAAAAAAAAAAAAAAAAAAAAAAAAAATCTAAAACCGACCAGGGAGACTGCAAACAAAAATTTTGCAAATTCATAAAAAAAGGTTCTATTAATATCTAACTGTTTAAAAATATAAAATTTCCAATGTACTTACAGAAAACTCAAGAACTCGCTTGGGCATGGAATTCTGGGCCTCGGAGACGACCCGTTGGGCTATGGCGGATTCATCCGTGAAGGTTTGCAAGATTAAAAGCCCGTTACCCTCCTTCTCCTCCTTGCCCTTGCCGTCGACGTCGACGTGGCCACTCAAAAACGAGACCTTCACGAACAACGACAAAACCGCCATTACAATCAGCGCCACGAAGATCCTACGGCCCACGCTCTTCCCCGTTCTTAGCGGCTGAACCATCGCAGCCGTCCACAAGAACCACTCCTCGATCCCCACCATCCACGCCTCGGGCACACAGAGCAGCATCCGCCTGCGCAGCAGCAGATACCTCGCCACCGGGTGGTGATGATGAGGAGAGTAATGGTGGTAATGATATTGATTATGGTGGTGGTGATGATGGTGAAGACTGTGGTGGGGCCCAGTGCTCGCACTAATGGAGCCGTTGGGCTCGTACTGGTCTTCCTCATCGACCACGCGTCGCCGCGCCGCGGCTGTGGGGCCCACTGACCTAGGGCTTCCGCCGGACGAGCTGCTGGAGACGCCGCCTGACGACATCGCCGGAAAACGAGGAACAAGAGAGGAAAAATAATTCTCCGGGCTAAAGAATAGAAACAAAAGAGGAAATTTTGAAAAAGTTTAAAAAAAAAAAAAAAAAAAAGAGAAAAAGAGGGGAAAAGGAGGAAATAGAGAGTTCTCAGGTGTGGAAAAAGTGTTTGGAGAGAAAGAAAAAGAAAAAAAGAGAGGGAACCGTCGGTACGAGGGGCTTTGAGGTTTTCGGCTTTTTTTGGTTTTATGTTTTTCGGAGAAGGTGCCCGTAATCTAAGGCCAGCAGAGGCGTTTATTATTTTCTCATTTTCTTCTTTCTAAATAGATTTATTTATGTAAATTATATGATATATTCCATAATTTATAAATACATATATATATATATATATCTATTTTCAGTTTTCAACCTCTCCTCTCTCTCTCTCTCTCTCTCTCTCTGAAACTTATCAGCGGAAACACAGTGCGATGGTGGAATGTGGATTTGGGGGATTGGACTCTCGTGGTTTTTATATTGTTTCGTTACAAACCGACGTTGAAATTACTTTACTACCCTTTTTGCATTTTAGGGGAGCGACAAAATAGAAGCTTTTTGGAACGAAAAAGGAACGTTCCTTTTTGGTGCTTTACGGTTTTCGGTTTGCTCTCTCATTTTTCTGATTTGTCTTTTTTCTTTTCCTATTTTTCCTTCCCTCATTATTTTTTTTTTTTTTTTTTTCTTGCAATAATTCTTGGGCATACATTTTTTTTTTTAATACCTCTTTTTGATAAAATCTTGGAGATACACTTCATTTGCGCGGTAACCATTAGAGATTATTAGACTCCATTCATTTCATCGATTCAAGTTTAAAATTTGAATTTTATTACAGAAAAAAATTCTTAGAAACAGTTACATTTAACTTTTTTGCTACAATAAAAAGTTCTCAGAAACAGTTACTTTTAACTTTTTTGTTACAGTAAAAAACTCTTACATAAAATAACATCTCAACTCGAATTACAAACTCGAATCGATGAAGTGAACATGTCCTTATTATCCGTGAGAATAGACCCCGTCTCAATGGGATCGGAGATGAAAACAAAATTTAGTCACGACGCAATAAGAATTGAAACTATTAGGAAGAATCAATGAATGATCATTTACGTTTATATTTTGATGTTTTAAACCTTTTTGCTTATACGTTAGCTATTACTTTTATATTTAGTTTGTAATACGTTAAAAATTTTGTTTTTATCATGGAATTTTTTATTTTGATCTAAATTTATAATGAATTTTCACTTTATTTTTATTTTAAGTTGCTATAATTTTAAAATACATAATCTTATAAGATAAAAAATAAAACGGATATGAAGAAAACTCCTCTAATAAAGAATTCTCCGACTTTAATCCCGCTCTTTCCTAAGCGGGGATATAGGATCAAAAATAAAATAGTTTATAATTATAGAAATGAGGATGAAAAATCATTTTCCGTCCTGCCATCGACTAGTAACCACTAATCACTTATTGTAATTTGAGCGAGTGTTGAAGCAATTCCATTGTGTTTGTCTTTGAAGATTCCTATAGCCATTGCTAATTGCATGACTGTATTTAGTTTAGATTTCTAAAAAGGAAGGAGAGAGAGAGAGAGAGAGAGAGAGAGAGATTTTGATACAGTGAATAATGGTTCAGTTACGGTGTTGGACTTTGACGTTGATTTGTTGGGAAAAGATACTACTTCATGAGGTTTACAACCGAACCAAAATGAAATTGAGATACTTTTTTAATTCGTCTTGGTTATTCCGAATTTGTTTTTGTCTAAATACAATGATGTGTAACTGAACAAGTGTTAGTATTAGTAATCGGTTCGCAAGTGAAGGCGCATCTTCTTTTTATTGTGTAACTGAATTTTTTTTCTTTTTTCTTTTAAATTAATTGCTTATATTTGAGTCTTGTACAAAACAAAGATTATATATGACAATTAAATAGAAGGTTTGGGAGTTCCTGGACTTCGGAATATTGAAATAAATAGGGAAAAAGAGAAAAATATATCAAAATTTGAGATGAATTAAAATTAATAGATTAATAGTTTACATAAGTTAATAAATATGTCAAATTATTATTTTTGTCCATAACTTATCTGGTTATGAACCATAACTTAACAAGTTATTGTCTATAATTCACGGTTTTTGTCTGACTATGAATCATAACTTGATAAGTTTATCCATAACTTATCTGATTATGAATCATAACTTGACAAGTTATGGCATATTAATTTTTATAACTAAAAATTGGCCTATATACTTTCTTAAGCTTTTCATATTGGTCTATTTTCTACTATTTTCGAAATAAATATTGGCTCATCCTTTTTCCTCAGAAAAAAAAGGTTATCCTTGAAATGCTTTGGATAACATTTTCTTACAAAAAATGTGTACAATTGCACTTCTAATTTAAGCAAGATTTACGTATACTCAACTAGCTAGTTACCTTTCATTTTAAAATACTAATTCAGAGTTGATTTCTTTTAGTGGCTGTAAATTCACAAAATTGCTTCTTATATTTTCTAGAGTTTTAATCCAAAAATAAAAAAAAATCTTTTATATTATGTATATATATTGCCTTAAGTAGATAAATGGTTCAATTTTAATAAAATTTTCCAGCCATGTTTTTTTTTTTTTTAAATTAAAATGTCACTTCCTTAAAGGTAATCAATATGGTTCACTCAATTCTTTTAGAACTAATCTATAACAATCCATAATTTAGACTTGGAACCCTCCAAATTGGGGATCAATAATTAGAAGGCTTTGAGTTAAGATGTCTATAAATTATAATCCATTATATTATCGCTAAATTTGCATGTGAAATGTGTTAGAAGGGGATTTGGAAGGTGACTGTCTCTGTCTTTTATGCCCAAGAAAGCTACAATTAATTGACACTTCATAAACAAAAAAAGGTCATATTTAACATCGCCAACTTAACGGATAGTAAAGTGTCTGTATGTGTATATATATATATATATATATATATATATATATTAAATGTTTGTATTTTCAAGTGAAAGTGAAGTATATTGATTGCAAATATTAGAAGTTTATCTATTTATTTGTTTGTTGAAAGGATTGAATTAAAATTGGTGGTTTAGCAACTTTGCTTTGTCCAACTCAAACATCAAGTAACGACAATAAAACTTAGTTTTAAGAAATCTCGTTTAATTATTGGGAAGTTATAACGATACCTTGTGGGCAACTATAGATCATGCACCTTACAACGACCTAATCATATATGTATTCATCGTATTTATCGTTCCACTTCCACGTTTTACATAGCATTGTTTGCGTACGTATCATTTTCAGAAATATATAAATAAATAGATAAATTACAAAGCTACTAAACACCACTTAAAATGACAGATTGCCAGAAGTGAAAAACACAAAGTCGTGTACATTATTTTGTTGTTTTCTCCCATCTTGAAGATATTATCATTCTTTATCCCTTTTTGCTGCACATTTTGATGGGATATGCAAAGTGAACATTACTTATAAAACACTAATTTTCACGACGTGTACGTTTAGTTTATGGATTCAAAATCTTGATTTAGAACCATTTTTTATTTATGTAAAAAAATACTGTAGCGAATCACGAATCATGATTTAAATCATGACATAAATACACCAACTAAACGCATCATAACTCTCACGTATAGTTTTGGCTGGTAAATGCATGTAAGTTATACATTTGGGATATTTGTATTATCTTTAAGAATAATACTAAATTTAACATGAAGTTTTATCTTATTTTGTCATTGATATATATATATATATTTTTCTAAAAAAAAAATACGGTAGAAAGTTGGGGATGAACCTTATTATTTTTTGGGATTTTCTTGAAAAATATAGGTGTAACAGGGATGAAAAATAAAAATGTTTTCCAAAAAAAAAATGGCAAACAAAATCACTGTTTTGAAATGTTCCTTATTTAGGATATTTGTAGGAGAATTTTTTTTTGAACTTTATTTTTTTTGAAAACACCAGTATTTTTGATCTGATCAAAATCACACAATATTTAAAAAATATATAAAATAAATAAATTTTAATATAAATCTAATAATAACTGAAAAGTAAATAACATCCGAAAAAAATCCCTTTAGTTTTTTATAAAAATGTATTCGACTAAAATTACATTTTTAAAAAGTATGTAGTGTTTTATCTGTAATGGCCGAACAATTAAAAAATCCTTAATTAAAATCTCAAATTTATTCGACTAATAATCTGATATAAGACAATTATATTATAATTTTTTATCTCAATTTTTAAATAAATAACTGATATAAGATAGTTATAATTTTTTTTTTTTAAAAAAAAAATGTTGGAAAATATATTTTGGGTGTCTGGTCCAGTTGTTTTTGGCTAATCACCACCTGGTCCAGTTGTTGGTCAACACAAAAGGAGTTTCTTGCGCAATACAAATATTTTGTTGAAGGGTAATAAAGTCAATTCACAAATAAAAATAAAACATTGTACCAAAAAGTAGAAAATAGATTTCAATCAAGAAAAGCCACTATTTCATTGGAACGTTCCTCGATTCTCGTGTCATTTTTTTTTTTCTATTTTTTAATAAAAAATAAATTGACGTTTTTTTTTTTTTGGCCACTTATGATTGACGACTTTATGGTTTTCACATTGAGAGCCGTGATGGCGTACTGGATTGCTCCCCGTCTGGACTCTGACTGACATTCGGCACTTTGGGGAATTGAATTGACACGTGGCACTTCACGGGTGGCCTTGCTCAGATGTAGTTTGCGTTTGTCACCTTGCGCCGGATCTGAGAATCTGACCGTTAAATGTGACGACAACCTGTACTGAAATCATGACGCTTGGATGGGACAATCATGATCTTTGGGCCCCTGACGAGATCATGGCCGTAGAATCGTTAAAACTAAGTAACGTGGCGTTTAAGACGGTGATGAGACGTGAGGGACCATGTTGGAATGTAAAGTCGCGAGGCGTGGGATTTTCACTTATTGCTCGGTTCCAAATCCGATTTTGAGGGACCAATAGGAGAGAGAATTCAACGCGGAGAGAATCTGGAAATGCCAGCATGATATATGGCTTTGCACGTTCTCTCCTCGTTCCCCTTGTTTTGTTTATCCCTAAATTCTTGTTTACATCTTTTTTCACCATATTTTTATTTCCCGTTAATTAATCATTAATCATTAATGTTTATAAAAGACAAAAAATATTAAAGAAAAAACACTTTTTTTTTAAAAATAATAAATAAGATAATTATGATTTTTTGATAGTCTCAAACTACAGGCACAGGGTATAAAAATGAATAAAACTAATAATTTATTAGTACGTGATAAAGAGGTAAATCTACACATGACTTTATTTTGAATTTAAGAGACGTTTAGTTTATAAATTAGAATCATGTGATTATAATTATTTTTAATTTACGTGTATTTTCTTAACGAATCACAAATCATAATTCGAATCAGAAAACGAATCTAAGTACTAAACATAGTTTAAATCCTCTTATTTCAGTTCAAAAAAGAAAAAAGATTAGTGTGATAGTTTTTTTAACGCAAAATTCATATTGGAATATAATAAAACAAAAGAATGATAACTTAATACAAATTTGATGAAAATTTCTCAAACCATATAACAAAACTATTCTCTTTAATAATTCGTACATCCATTTTCCTTTCATGAATTCCAAAAAAATTTGTAAAAAGAAACACGATTTATGAACTTTGATTGATTTTTTTTTAACTTTTTAATATTTAAAGTGATTAATTAACGACTCAATCATAATGTGTAGAGTTTGAATTACCCTACAATAATTTTTTTTTTTTGAAAAAAAACTTTTCTAAAAAAGAATAGAATATAAGATATCTCTCCTAAAATTTATGTTATACAATTTGACAATTCAAATTTTATTTTGAATTTTTATTTGTAAACGACATTAAAAGATATGATCTTCGACCATTGTTTTATAAGACAAATGCGGCATACTATGTTGTAAGTAACAATAAACAAACATGGTTTCTCATTTAAAAAAAAAAAAAAAAAAAGACAAGCACTTAACGCCTGACAACTAACCTTATTATAAATAGATTTATAGTATAAATTAATATCATTAATGTGATCTGTAGTGCAGCCACGTATAGATCCAGTATTATGGCTCCATGTAATGTAAATCTTATTAGCAATATTACTATGGAAAAAAAAAACAGAAATACTATTCAAGATAGTAAAAAAAATATTATTTATGTTATTTTATTAAAAAATAAACAATTACTATTTAATTAATGAAGTTAAAATAAAAAATAAAAAACCACAATGATGTCAAAATTATTTAAAATGACATAAATAATAGACCTACACAAAACAATGAAAAACTATTTTCTTTGGAAGAATAAGATCGGAAGATCGGAAAAATTCATTGGAACCCCCTCTTTTTTTTTTTATCTATCAAGAATAATATGTCACGTTCATTAAGATATTTAAATAATATGACCTTTCAATTGATATGATATGGTATTTTAATTG
The DNA here is from genome assembly GCA_012066045.3 of Morus alba. Classification (NCBI taxonomy): domain Eukaryota; kingdom Viridiplantae; phylum Streptophyta; class Magnoliopsida; order Rosales; family Moraceae; genus Morus; species Morus alba. Next base: position 2,191,025 of record CP050235.2, read on the forward strand.
ACGTGTCGTAGTGTTATTAGAGAGATATTAAAAGAAAAATGCATATATGGAGAAACATGAGTCAAATCCGTAATGGAACATGGCATAATCTAATGTGTTTTTGTGGTAAACAAAATACATATAATTACGTGAGATTAGAAAATTGGTTTTGCAAAATTTGGTTTTGTGAGAATAAAAGAAAAATCATTGCACATAGAGGCTAATTTTGTTTTCTTTACGAAATGAAAGAAAGCGAAAAGCAAAGGCAATGTTCGGCCAAAGCTCTAAGGCCATCTTCTGGTTTTTCATTGGACACTCCCCCTTGAGAGTTCATCCTCCTATTCATATCATCACAGACTTTTTGGTGGTGATGGCAGTGTACAATGTATGGTGGTAGTTTTCACCACATTTTGTTTTTATTTTTTATTTTTTATTTTTTTATTTTTAGTATCCTCTAGATTTGTGTCTTAGACTTGTTTTGTGGGGGCATTGGTGCTACTTGCCTTTCTATTTTAGTCGATTGAATTTATCTATCAATTATAAAGGATTGTCAAAGTCTCATGTGCTCTATTTTTGGTGTATCTTAGTGAGTTTAATGAGTCATCGCTCTTTAAATTTGGTACACAATTTTTATTGCTAAGGTCTCATGTGCTCTATTTTTGGTGTATCTTAATGAGTTTAACGAGTGTTCGCTCTTTAAACTTGGTACACAATTTTTTTCTTCCCTTAAATGTTTCATTTAAATTTATCGATGGACCAGATTGTTCAATAGGGTCGTGGTTTTCTTATAGTTTGTTGCCCTCAAATTAGTCAATATTGGTGTTTGTATATATTTTCTTAATTTGGAATAGATTATGTCACTCTAAAAAAAATAGAGAAAAAACGTGATGAACAATCTGTAAAGTCAACTTTAAATCCCATAGAGAATAATAGATTAATATGTTTTTATGAGTATGTCAGGTGATTTTTCTTGCTTATAGAGTTTTATGCTAAATTATTATTATTATTATTATTTTTTTATACCGAGTCTTGGCTTTTCCCAAGCAGATCCGAACAGGCAGGCAGGATCCTGCAGCAGCTAGGTCAAAGGAAATAAAACTATGATAAAATAATTACGAGAAAAAGAAAAAAATAGATTAAGGCTTGTGATGAATTAAAATTAATAAGTTAATAGTTTACATAAGTTAATAAATAGGTTAAATTACTATTTTCACTTATAACTTATCTGATTATGAACTATAATTTGATAAATTATTATCCATAATTATTTATAACTTGTCTGGTTATGAATTATAATTTAATAAGTTTGTCCATAACTTATCTGATTATGAACTATAACTTAATAAGTTATGAACTATTAATTTTTATAATTAAAAATTAACGTATATACTTTCTTAAACTTTTTATATTGACCTATTTTATAATATTTTTCAATAATTAAGTCAATTTTATTACTAAATTGCGATAAATGGTTAGTGAATATCTTTTGTCCAAACATCCCGCCTCTTTATAACGCCGGTCGAACCTGTAACTTAATGTGAAAAAGCTATCTATCTTTTTCAATGGAAAAATGATAGCACCACTAATCCTTTTTTTTTTCTTGCAAGAAAAAAAAAATCTAAATATAGTGCGACACTTGCCAATATATATCAAGGTCATAAAGCTATCTCTGATGAGTGCCCTTCATGTTATAAACTAATCACACTTGAAAATGTGATATATAGTTTCGTGTTGATAATCTTAAAAATAGTCTCCAAACTGTATATTAAATCTCAATTTGCTCGATAACGTTTAAATGGATGTTTGGTCCATAGATTCATAATCATAATTCAAAATTATTCTCAATTTACGTGCATTTTTTGTGAGAAAAAATACTATAACGAATCACGAATCATGACTCGAATCAGGACACGAATCCACCAACCAAACGATACTTAATGTTCCAAAGTCAGACTAATCTATTTTGGTGACAAAATTAGTTATTTTGTAACAATATTAGACGTTGTAACATAGAAACGCCAATAGAACCTTGCATGGACGGTGTATGATATATTTTATTCAGATTTTAAATCAGGTATATATAAGTACAGGATTAAGTTCATCATACCCATGATAAATTGGATTTGTTTTGGAACGTTTTCATATTTCAAACTCAATAATTAAAATATGATTGCGTGTTCTTTTTTTATAATTTGAGTGAAAGTGATTTGAGTTAAGAATAATTAAAAGCGAAATGTAATTCTAGTTTGTCAGCCAAACATGACATGACAACGTAAATAAACAAATTAATTGACAAGAATGAAGAATCTGTACTCTTTTTATCTTTGTTAAGTGGGAGAAAAGGAAACTTAAATAAAAAACGTATAAAATTGTAATTTAGTATTATATATATATATATATATATATATATATATAAGCAAAAAGACAAAACCATCGACATACAGATGGCCAGGGTTTAGGTGTAATGGGGTTTGCACGATTCCACTAACAAGGAAGCATGCATGAAATCCTGAAACTTTCACGTATTGATTTGTAACTAAAATTGGACAAATGGAACTCCACTCATAATACCAAAACATAAACGTGTCAAACGCTTCAAAAGTCACAATATATATTCAACAAGATTGGATGGCAGTTAGGTCTCTTTTTTTTTTTTTTTTTTTTTTTTTCAGGGTAAAAAAATAAAATTTGTTGAAAAAGTTGCACTCCCACGGTCAATACCGAACTTAATTCCTCATTAGAGTCTTTGTAATACTTAACAGTAGAAAAAAAAAAAAATCGATAGTGACCATTTCCTACATCTAATGAATATTTATGATCGGCTTCGGTTGGATTTTGAGGCGTCTATAGTGTTAGCATGGTCTAAAAGTTAACATTCAGGTACTCTTGGCAAAATCTGCCTGTTATAAGTTCAATGTCATCAAAAGAGAAAGAGAAAAGTGATATATTTTAGCACGGTTCATGCACTTGTCCCGTTTAGTTCGCTGATTCAAGTTTTTAATTTGAGTTGAGATGTGATTTTATGTGAGAGTTTTTTACTGTAGCAAAAAAGTTAAATGTGATTGTTTGTAAGAACTTTTTACTATAGCAAAACTCGAATGCTAAACTTGAATCAACGAAATGAACGAGACCGTAACAAACTGAAGCCATTTGTCAAAAAAAAAAAAAAAAAAAAAAAGGTTGAAAAATATTGTGGATCATGGTGTCAGTTTTGGTCAGGCAAAAGGAAGGCCTCGCCGTCCCTCCAGCATGTTTTGGCATAAATATATAAGACAATCATGAATTATTCTAATGGAAACGTCATGTTTAAGCTGTAAATGGAATATTAATTGCTAAGAAAAGCAACAATTTGCAGGCTGGTTCAGCCGGAGATTGCTGTCGTTTCAGCCCGCTTTCTTCTTTAATTTTAACGTAAGATCTCCTTTAAATTTGTGTCGGAACTCGGAAATGCGCCTAAACCGCGTGGAGACCACGTTTATTTATTCTTCATGTTGACAACTTTGCTTGTTTGTCCAATTTGTATATTTGTACGGTACCTTACTCCTTGTGGTCTCAAGCTACTTTGAAATTGGTTCTGTGGCCGAACAATTCAAACAAACATCACACGTCATTCACAAATTCAGACGACTCAGAACAAGGGTAAACCAGACCTGTTTTTGGTTGACACATGGGCAGCTTAGGGTGTTTGTTTGTTTTTGTTTGTTTTTTTAGAGTGATTTAACTCCAGATCTTAATTTGAGTTAGAAGTTAAATTTGAATTGAAATTATAATTTGAGTTTGTGTTTAAATGTGTACATTTAAATTAAGATTTAAATTAAGAATTTAATTTGAATATGTGTTCAGTATATCAAAATTTGAGTTGTGAATAGTAAAAATTAAATAGGATGTGATTATTTTTGTTTAGAATTTGTTATTAAAATAAGAGAATGCAATTTTTGTCAACAATTGCAACTGAACCAGAAAGGGACCAAGTATAAACTTGAGTCTTCACTCGAGTTCCTTGCCGAACACAGACTTGGGCCAAGTTCTTTACTTAAGTGGCCCTTTTTTGAGTTTTTGGGTGTAAACGAATAAATTCATTGAGCACCTTTAAGTGTCTCATGAGAATTTATTCCCATAAATACAAAAATAAGCCTCATTTGTAGGGTCCACGTGAGTCTCACTATGTGAGGCCCACCTCTTTGGTCTATGGAGATAAACCCTTGTAAGGACACAAAGTGTCTTTCCCTAATTCATCGAACAATGTTATAAGATATCGGTACTCGGTAGTATTAAACACTCATACTAATAAAAGGTAGACCTCATAAGATGAGGCTCATTTTCTATTAATAAATTGTGTTTAGCATCAATGGTGTCCCAAATATTTTTCTAATTTATCCGCCTATCAATTTTTGGTATTTTTGTCTATATAACCACGTCATAAGTTTGAGTTATGAAACTGGTTGTGATATATGGTAAGCACCTAAAACCATGCCATTACATTGAACATGTGTAATTTTGATATAGGGATTGTTAGCTTTGGTATTGTCTAAGTAAGAGATTGTTGGAATATTTTCATATGGACTCATAATCATAATAATTTACTCTATTATAGATTAAATCATGTTATGGATAATTATATTAATGTGAACTAATTAACACATGTATGTTAAATGTCAGGCTATAAAGTGATGAATACTCTTTTTTTTTTTTTTTAACTAGCTTGAGGCTTATGAACTGTCTCTCTTGTAAGTAATGTGGTTAGTCCATTAAGTCAAAAAACCTATTTAGCACAATTTAAAAAGGGGCTTTAAAGGGAATTGACACAAGTTTTAGGCTTAGATTGACATATATCAGGAGACATAAATAATTACAGAGAATACCACAACCACATCATCATATTATATTTAGAATACCAAATATACCCTTAGGATATTGTTTGATATCTGACCACGATACTAGTATCCAACTAAGATACTTGTTGGTATCCGATAGACAACTGCCAGTATTAGTGGTAGTAATCAACGGACAACTATCAGTAACCGGTGACCGCTGTGATACCAGCCGGCTACCAATCGGTAACCTCCAGTATCCACCTAGATACCTGTATTCATCAATGATACCGGTGGATATCCAAGACGATACTGACAAAAAACTGCCAATCCCTGACGGCACCACGATACCAAGATCCAACCTAAATACTGGCCTGTATCCAGCCATTATACCAGTTGGTATCCGCCGGAAAACACCAGTACCAAGGTCACTTACATGATAAAGAAAAACCTAAAAAAATCATAAAACAAATCCAGCAATCCACAATCTGGAAAACAGAAGCACAAAAACTTGAAAAAATTTCAACAGATTGCATAATTTTAAAAGGAAAAAAAAAAAAAAAGAGAACTACACAATCTCTCTTCCTCTCTTTCTTTGTAGATCTGCAAGAAGATAAACCCAATATTAGCACAGAAAAGTCAGAAACTTATGAAGCAATAAGAGTTCCCCCTCTCTTATCAATTAAACTTCACAAATATCACCCTATGAACACAAATTAACAGCTCAATAACTTCAAACCAATAGCTTGGTATTCTCACAAAGCAGGTCAGTAATTATAAACATGGATAGCACATAGAAGTGGAGCCCTTGAGTATTATGGATGGAAATGATATAGTAATTATCATAATAGTGTCACATTTTATACTATATAATGCTATAGTAATTATTTTAATGATATCAAATTTGATTATTCTTGTAATATTTTAAAAATTTTACTATATTTGAACTTTATTATTTGTTAAGACTAAAAGAGAATGTTGTTGCACTTATTTTAGAGTGCATAAATTTAAATTTTTATCTTTTATTTTTTATTAATATATTTAACTAATATAATTATTTAATTAAAAAGAATATTAATTAAGACTAAGCTGTAATTAAGAACAAAAAAAAAACTACGAACTCTAAGGTTGTCTTCTTTCCTAACCAAACGGGCCCAACCTTTCTTCTAGAAAGCCCGCAATATGGGCCGAAAATGTAAGCCCACGTTTGCCGAAGGTTGACAAGCCCGTCCCCAACTACGCCTTTTTCATCATCATTTCTCCAGAAGATAAACACAGTGAGTCTCTTCAGGAGCTCCTTCCTCAAAGCCCTAATCCGAACCCTAACACTTCAAAATAATACGGATTCTTGGCGTCTAAATCTGAGCTGCTTTATCACCGCCCTTTTGCGCATGGCGCTTCTTGGGTCTAGCCTCTGTTGTAATGTGAGTTCTGCTTTTCTTTTTGTGCTCATTTATTTCCTTTATGGGTCTCTGATTGTGTTTGAAATCCAAATCAAGCTCAAAATGTCGATTACTTGTTGTAAATGCATGTATTTTTGTTTTGTTTTTTTTTTTTTTTTTGGCTTTTAATGAGGATATTATTATCATAATTCTATTTATTAGTGTGCGTTTAATTAGTAAATTTGTGGCATTATTTGAATTATAATTCGTGATACATAATTTAAATTATGATTCGTGATTTATTATAATTTTTTTTTTTATAAAAAACATATATAAATAAAAAATAATTCTAACTCAATTCTGAAAGCATAAAGTCCACTTAATTTATAATTGCCAGAGTTGGATAAACTTTCCCTTTATTGGGTTACAGATTTTCTAAACTAATAGTAAATTACAAAATGAATACAAATTTTAAGATCTACCACATGAATAAATTTGCTTTTTTTGATCTTTTTTCAACTTTTAATTTATTGGTATGACTTTTGACATTTATTCCCAGGGAAGTGTCTCTTCCATGGCGCTGACCGGCCTGCCGTGTTTAGGCATTCGGAGTTTATGTTCGACACTTTGTCTTTCTTCATATTCTGTTAAACAACCCAATTATGGCAAACGACATAAGACCCAGCTTTTGCCTTGGCATTGTCAACTAAACATGCACACTGGAAGATGCAGCAAGTCTTTTTTCCTTGCCATTCCATGCTTCTCCCATTTTTTTTAATTATATATATATGTATATATCTTTGCTGTCTCTGCTTTCAAACTTTTAGCATAATTTCTGCTCAGTATGATGTTAATCATAAGTCATAGCCTTGAGTCTTCTGACCCTCAATTTATTGTGCATTTTTTCCCCTTCCCCACTTTCCCCAATTTTCGTTTGATATTCCAGTTTTGAACACTTCTAATTCTATATTCTTCAGTGCAGCAACCTTCATTCATACTTCACGATCATCGGGACGATGTCGAGCGAAAGGCGAGGACTTACAAGGTAGCTTAACTGGTGAAAGCATCATTTATTATGCAGAAACTTTGGAGCGGGACCTGCATACTGCCATTGCAGAGGAGAATTATGCCAAAGCAGCACAAATTAGGGATAGCCTCAAACTTCTCAAGGAGGACAGAAAAACTTCTCTATTGGCAGCAAATGCTCGATTTTACAATGCGTTCAGGATCGGCGATCTTGCTACAATGCAAACCCTTTGGGCGAAAGGTAATGAGGTTTGTTGCGTGCATCCTGGAGCGAGGGGAATAACTGGTTATGACGATGTTATCACTAGCTGGGAGTATGTTTGGGCAAACTACGAATTTCCTCTTGATATTGAACTAAAAGATGTTAAAGTTCATGTTAGAGGGGATGTAGGATATGTTACCTGTCTGGAATTGGTTAAGACAAAGGGCAGCAGTTGGGGGGGACAGTTTGTGACAAACGTGTTTGAGAGGATTGATGGTCAATGGCTCATCTGTATCCACCACGCTTCACCTATTGACTTGTGAAGTTTTTATATTTCAATGCATATATGATATGAACCTCACAAAGAAAGGATCGTTATAACTTAAGGTCCGTTTAGTTCGCTGATTAAAGTTGAGATGTGATTTTATGTCAGAGTTTTTTATTGTGGTAAAAAAGTTAGATATGATTGTTTTTAAAAGTTTTTTACTATAGTAAAAAGTTAGATGTGACTGTTTCTGAAAGTTTTTTACTGTAAAAAAATTTAAATTTTAAACTTAAATCAGTGAAATGAACGGGGCATCAGATTCTCAACACAGAAAACGAAACAAAGACCTTGACCCGTTATTTATTAAAGAGATAAGAATCAGAAGTATAAGAATTAGGGTAGATGCCACACTCAAGAAAAGAAAGAAGAATTTGTGAGTGATAAGTTTAGATTGAACGTTATAAGGAAGCATTGATAAGATCAAAATAGTTGTTTGAAGAACTAAAGAGAAAACACTCTCAATAATATTATTTCATCCATAAAAAGTTGTCTTTCTTGGGGGCATACACGCCTATATATAGGTTGAAACAAAAATACAAGGGCGGCTAGCCTTTCACGCCCATAAACATTAAAGAAAAGAAAAGGAAAAAATCAGGAAAGTAAATAGCCTATAATCAGGGAAGTAAATAAAGACTTTAAATGGTAATTAGCTGTCTTGGAAAATAGGCAAGTTATTTGCCATTTATTAGAATGTAATCTGTTCCTTATTTGGAATGCAGAAAATAGGAAATCAACATGTATGCATGTGCCACACGGCCAAGACTCTATTCAGCCCCTTCAATTGCACGTCCAAGACTTCTATTCAGTCCCTTCAATTGCCTTGATGACATTGACTACGACTTAATCATCATTTGAATCCATCTTGGACTTCACCTTTTTAGAATCAGTTCAAGGTTCTTGAATCAACTCACTGAATGTTTCTTTAAATCTCTTGATCCTTGCACTTGTAATTGGCTCAACTGGTACCTGCAATGGATCCTTTGGTGCTGCTACTATATTTTCATCAATATAGTGTACGACTTTCTCGAGGTAATGTTTCGTTTCATTGTATTTCTCAGTCAATTAGGTTCTGTTTTTCATTGCCTTCTGAATCTGCTTTATTTGTGCCTTTTTGTTTTGCTTTTCCCCCCTGTTGCTTGGGGTATTGAGGACGTATTTCAATGATTTATTGCTAACGTCTAACGTCTTTTGCTTTAATCAAGGGATTAATTTTCTAATTTATCTGAGGCCGTCCTCTGCATTATGAACCCGTGAAGCGCCTCCCATTACACTGTTATCGCAAGCGCTGTTGTTTTGGAAAGTTCATCAGTGGCAGTCGTCCCCGGAGCAACATCATTTTGGGTCTGGATGGAGAGTTGGATTTGGAAGCCGGCATCAGCGAGCTCTTTTGGTTGGTTTCAGGGGGCATGAGTTTGTAAGTACGCTATGTTTGCAAAAGTTAGTGCATCCCTTGTTGATATGTGGACTACTTAGGTGGACCAAATAATTTGTTTCCTTGTCTACATAAACATTCCAACAATCGGAGAGAAACGAGACAGTTATTTGGTCACGTTTGCAACTGTCCTATCAAAACTGTATTATCTAGACAGTTGCAAACATGACCAAATAATTTGCTTTGTTGCCATTTGTTTTTTTTTTTTTTTTTTTTCCTAAACAGTAAAAGTTGAGCTTTTTTGCTATGAACAATAAATGTTGTGCTTAGTTAATAGTTATAGTGTTACTTTGCACCTTTTTTCCCCTTCTGCTTTTTTTTTTTAAAAAAAAAAAAAAATTTATTTAATCCCTGGAAAAGAAAGGTGTCTGCTTGGCCGATCTAGACTTGTCATATTAAGCACTTGAGAGCCGAAAATGGAAGTCGTGCTACAATTATTGGATCAATCTCAAAGGACAATCAAGTGCTGCTTTAGCTTTATCAGTGTAATGGGATGGAGAAATGGTGGCATTTGGTAAATTTGCCCGGTTCTATTCGATTAGTTGCATTCGTGATCGAAATGCAGGGAAAAGAACAAATTTACAATTCAACTGTCTTGGTAAGTATTAACTAATAGATAATGCAGTTATTTAATGTACTTCACAATGCTTACATGGTCGATTACCGAATCATCATGACTTAAAGACTGTAAATTTGAATTCTGTCCCACCTAATCAGTGGAACATTGTTCACCGAGATAAAAGGCTGTCATTTCATGAAGATAGGCACTGGCTTGGGGGCGGGCGCCTATCCGACATATAATCGGTACAAGCGGTATAAAATATTATTACTATGAAAAATCGTTCTACTCTATTCTCAGCTCTACTATGATTAGTGCCTCTAAACTTGCGGAGTTTTTAACACTCTCGGAGGATCCGCCTGGGACTCCGCCGATTGAGAGTGGTCTATCTCTTTTAAGATTTCTCTTTCTTTCTATCTCTGTCTCTGGTGATAAAAATCTGTGTTTGTGGAATTATTTTAGTTCTCTCGCACTTTTTAAGGGTTCTCATTCCTGAAGAAAGTCTTTTTAAAAAAAAAATTTATTTCATTATGCGCTCTCTCTTTTGCGTTGGCATTATTCAGTCCTGAGTGTAAAAGAAGGGATATTGGCGATTTTATACCATGCATTTTGAGTTAGTAATCCTCAATTTTGAATGCTCTCAAAATTGTACATTCAAAATTTAAATTCATGGCAGATTCGTAGCTTTTTTAGATCAATAACTGATTTATTTGTATCTTTGAATTGATGAATTTACCCTTTCCAGCTTATAAACCTGCAATAAATTACTAATTGGTAAATTTACCCTTCGCGGCTTAGCTTGAAATTGATGAATTTATCTGTCCAGCTTATCTTTAAATTGTTTTTTTTTTCTTTGTTCTTAAATGTTACGCTTGATTGATTTTTATAAGACCATTTAAGGTGTCATTTTAGAGGTTAAAAACCTTGAAAAAGGCAAAATTTGACATGAATTTGAAAATTAAAGATACAATATTAAGAACATCCAAAATGTCGGGTTATTTTTCTTAATAAACTCAATATGCAATATATTTTTTTTTTTTTTTAAGAGTAACCATTAAAAAAATGAATATTTGTCCAACTATCAATCTCCCCTTGAAAAAAAAAAAACTCTCGCCTTTATTTTCGACCTGAGCCTCTACTAATGTGTAAAAGTTATCAATCACGAAAAGTATACGGAGAAAAATAGTAAAAAAGTGCCCTTCAAGGATAGCAAAATTTTTAGCAAAATTACTTAGAAAAAGTTACACAGTTTTTCACTCGATCAAATCGACCATATTGAAGAAGGTATACTCTTTTGTAAAAACAAATGGGAGAAAAGGAATCTACAATAGTAAACGTAACAAATATATAAAATGACTGATTTATATGGTAGAAATATGTAAAATGACAAATGAAGAGTAAAACATGCATACATTATAGTATACAAACAAAAAAGCGAAAAGGAAAAGCTAGTGATAGTTGCAATACTCTTTACAAGGGGCATACAATCCTGAAACTTCACGTATTGATCTGTAACTATATTGGACAAATGGAATTGCACTCACAAATATTCACAAACGTGTCAGAAGGCCAAAATATTCAGTAAGATATTACAATGGAAAACACAAGATAAAAGCACTATTAGATACAGAAACTTATCAAGCAATAATAGTTTCCCTTCTCTTATTAACCTCACATATCATCCTATGGACAAAAATAAACAACGCAATAACTTCAACCAATAGCTTGGTACTCTCACAAAGCAGGCCCAGACCAGAACTATGAACATTGATAGCACGGAAAAGTGAGCCCTTGAGTCTTGCAGATAGAATCTGCCAAATTAAAACTTCAACCATTCTAAGCAAGGACATAGACCCCAGCAAAATCTTGAGGGATAGTAGTCCTTTAAGTATACCTCTCTGTCATTTCCGATTATATAAAAACTGAAGGACCGGCCACGGTGAGCCATGGTAACTCGTATCACTGGCACGACAGAGATGGTATGCCTCTCGCATATGACCCTTGCAGTGGGAGGGACAGAGGCTCTGTCTGCAATAACTTCAGAAGAAAATTTATTGAGGAAGAAAGAGTCTGCAAAGAAGGCTGGAGTGCACTGGTATGCCTGAGTGTTGCATAACTGGACACCTTTGGCTCTATGGAAAACTTCATCAGGAACTGATGCTGCTCCGCTGGTTCCACTGACCTTCCGGGTTGATAGCGTCTTCCTGTGAGACAATGGATCAGTTTATTTTGGTGGACCCAAAGTAGAAATGAGAAGGTCGGAGTACATCAAAACAATTTAGTAACTGCCCGTAAGCCAAGGATAATAAGTTAACTGGTCCTTCAAAGTCGCTTAAAAGTATCAGAAACATGTATAATTGGGTATCAAGGGAGTTGTTGGTGCGAAAGAAAGACAGCAAGAGCATGCTGACATTTATAGGCACGACATAAGGTCATAAATACATACCATTTAACAATGCAAATACTACGAGTAACAAGAGACCCGCTCCCACGACATGTCTCGCATTTAATAAGACCGCGAGATCCACAAGCTGCACAAGGAATTCTCCCCTTACCATCACATTTCACGCATCTGCACGGACAAGGAACCTGATTCTTTCAATTTCAGCCAAAAAATGTAAAAGAACAAAGAAAATGACTTTCAAAGCACCCACAAGTATCTATTAAATTAGAGTGGTAGCTATCCCATATTAACATCAACGGTTAGTCTATTACAAGTTACATCTGATTTCTGACTACGTATAGTGTTTAGCAGTCAAGATCAGTTTTCGATTAAAATCATCTTGAGTTCAAAAGAGATCAAGTTTTGAGTGTTCAAAGGTGGTTCGGAAATTCTTATGTTGGAGAAGAAATGATAGGAACTTATAAAATGTAGTAGTTCAGAATGTGTTACATACATTGTATCTGAACCGTCTCTATGAGCAATTAATCCCCTTCCATAACAAGTAGGGCACTGAATCATCTGGTTTTCCTTATGGAATCCAGGTTCTTGATTCACATTGCATGTACTGCACACAATTCCTCCTCGTCCAGCGCAACCTACAGTTTTTTTTCACAGTTATGTTAGACTGGAACGCAACAAGAACAGTGCATTTATATAAATTACAGGGACTTTACTGACTTCAAAGTACTAACATAACATATTCCATGCTTAAACACATTACTTAAAGTAACCACAGTAGTCGAAAGAATACCAATTCAAGGAACCAAAGTTCTATATTCTATCCCTGGTCCCAGTTTACAAAAGAAAAAGAAAGGCCCTGCTTCACTCACCGGCCATCGCCACCCATAAATATTGATTCCCAGAATCTCACCTGAGCATTTCTCAATAATTTCAGAATGAGGAATTTTAGCTCTTGATTCCTGATAAGGTACAAATAAAACAGGGAACTGAGATCTTAGATCCAGTTCCCAGATTCCAAGTTCAGGTCCCTTGTCTTTTCCATCAATATTGCCACCAAGGTATGGTTCTGTTTCTTTTATAGTGTCCCTTTCCTCCATGAACGTATCTAGAGTTCCAACATACACATTACAATCTTCCACTGTGTGAATGTTCCACGTCCGAGCTGGACGACTTCCCCAACAGCAGCGATGCCCAACATGATCAATGAGCAACTCCCGTATCTCCACCTGGTCTAAAAGTTGCCTACACATAATCTTTCTGTTAGGAGAAAGAAGGGCCCAGTTTTCACAGAACTGTTGAATGTTAAATTGGAAACTTGATTTCTGAGTTAGACAAAAAAAGAAACACAGGTTATAGAGGGAAAGCCATAATCATGACCAAACAAAGAGTTCTGTGGCACACATTGATTTAAAGTTGAATGATCCAACAGCAGCAACAAATACCTGTTCTAGATCTCTTCATAAACTGCTTTATGCCACTTTGTGTCTTTAGATATCATAGTCCTAGCCATCTTATTTAGTAGAAAAGCTAACTAACCTATTCAATGAAAAAATCTTAACAGTTTGCAATTTTCTAGCATGTACAAGTATTGTTTTGGTAGTAAAAAGATCGACTTGCTTCCTGCCTTGCTCTATCAAAATGATTGTTTGAATGGAATTTAGGCTTTATCTATTTGACACAAATACATTTATACTTGACAGGTTCCGGAATATATAACAGGATGAGAAACAAAAAAATTCTCATTTTCAAGTGATACAAATGCCTCAATGAAAAAATTGGTGAAATTCATGCATACTGCTTCCATGGAAGTGGCGGTAAAACAAATGGTTGTTATACTGAAAATAATTTAGGATTCTCCAAATTGATGAAGATAAGCTTTTTCCTCCAAAGTAAGCAAGAGCTATGTTTGTTACTCCAAAATTTCACATGAACCATAAAGTTTGGGTCAGTTTGCTATGCTGTTAGTAATAAGTTGTTGTGGCCAGAATCATATAAGTGTTTGGTAAATATTTTTACAAAGCTACTGTGAGTACCAGGAGCAAAGATTTAAGTGTTTGGTAAATTGTGTATGGAATTGTTGTTGAAATGTATAATGACAAAAGTAGACATACTTTATCATACATGTTTATCGTTAGTTTTATTTCTATTTTTATGTTCAATATTCATAATCTAAAAAATATTTCAAATTTTATTAGTTAAAATAATTCTTAAAAATAAATTATTTTTATTCAAGGAGAAAAATAATTCATCTACTAATATTTATTATTGTTATTTTAAAATATTTTAATAATTATTAAAAATATTTGAATGAAATTTAGCATAGCATACTTATCAAAGATTTTCAATTTTTAAATAACTATTTGAAAAATATAAATATTTTTAATTCAGTATGAAAAATAAAATAGGTACATTGAGAATTAAATATTATTATTAAGGTTATCTTAGTAAATTTGGATAATGGTAGCAGAAGTTGCTATGCAAAAGCAACCCCTGACCTGCTTCTCAATTAAAATATATTTTACTAACTAAATATCTTTCAATATCTTGTCTGGTCTTGATAAAAGGAACCGAAGAGAAACATGGAAGTGGCAGTAAAACATATGGTTGTTATACTGAAAATAATTTAGGATTCTCCAAATTGATGAAGATAAGCTTTTTCCTCCAAAGTAAGCAAGAGCTGTGTTTGTTACTCCGAAATTTCACATGGTTGTATTAAATGTGCTGTTTGTTTTGTAGATTTGAACCAAAATTGAAACCTTTTTACTACAATGTTTTCTCCTACAAAAATTTGAATTTCAGTTTAAACATTCTGTTTAAACCTATGAACCATACAGACAAAGTCATTTACATTCAATTAAAATATATTTTACTAACTAAATATCTTTTAATATCTCGTCTGATCTTGATAAAAGGAACCAAAGAGAAACAAGTAAAAGAAGACCCAAATCTTAAAAGAGAAACGGAAAAATATTAGTGTGAGACTAGAACCTGATCAGTTCGAAATAAAAATCCATTCTTGATAAAAGATGTATCGTATACTACATTACCTGCCAACTTCGCTTGGTGTACCAGTACCACCATAATCTCCTCCATATACACCTTGATAGACAATAGCTTGCTCTGCAACAAATCATTCATAATTCATTGTTCATGTATGCATTACGCTCAACTTCCAGTTGATAGAAAACAAATGATCTGACTGTTCATTTGGTAAGCAAAATTTTCTTGGTTGAGCCAAATTATTTTCCAGTTAAAATGGAGGCAGGCCAAATACCAGTCTTAGAGCGACAAAAACTGTAAAATTTTATAAAAGGATCAACTTCTAGCTTTCCAAAACTTGTCTTCTCACTAAATAAATTCCAGAACTTCCAAGCAGAAATAGCTTAAAAGGAAGAAAAATACAGTTTTTCTCAACTCCTTTTTGCTTGGTTGGCAAGAAAATTTCCTCAATTAAGCCAAACATTTTTACCAGGATAAGTCAAAAAAACATGTTTTTGTTTCAAAAAAAAAAAAAAAAAAAAAAAAAAAAAAAAAAAAAAAAAAAAATAAAACTCAGAGAATCAAGTTCAGTTCTTTATAACATTGTCTCAGCAAGTACGCCCATCTACAAAGGAATTCACAAAGGCAAGTAATCAAAGCAGAATAGATTTTTAAAAAAGTGAAAACAAAATTTTCTAAACTCCTTTTTATCAACAATGTCTCAGAAACCATGCCAATACATAATACAAGAATCAACAGAACCAAATACAATCAAACCAGAAATCGCCGAATTGAAAAAACAACAGAAAATTCAGGTACCGTTGCGGTGGGGCTCCGGAGAAGAGAGCAAAGCGGCGTGAAGGGAAGGCGAGTAGGCGTCGGAGACAGAAGAGGTCGGGAAGAGAGAGCCAGGTCTTCTTCCCACGGACTGATAGGAACTCCATTTATCGTCGCTCTCCTTCTCTCCAGATTCGCTGCTTCGTCCTTCAATCGGCGATCAACAAATTCAGAATCCGCCGCAGAGGAAGAAAAGAGGAATTAAGGCATGGAATGGAATGGAAGTGAGAGTTGAGTTAGCTATACCTGAGAGAAGAGGCTCCTCCATAATAACGTCCTTTGTGTTGGTGTTGCTCGTTCGTGTTATGTGATTGTGAAGAAGATGGTGAGTATGAGAGGGGGATCAACTAATAATATGGGAAAAAAATAATAATAATAATTTTGCTTAGCAATGAAGGAAATTTGGGTCAATTCAGCCTCGTTGTTGATGAATTTGGTCCCACACACTATCGCCAATAACTCTCCTCCTAAAGACATATCATTTGGTTCAACCCAAAAGGCCAAAAAAAAAAAAAAAAAAAAAAAGAAGAAGCTGTGTCTTCATAATTTAAGAAACGTGAGAATCATAATTTAAAATTAATTTTAATTTTAATTTATGTATATTTTTTATTAAAAAAATATTATAATGAGTTATAATGATTTAAATTATATTATAAATTCTTATTTTAAATGTACAGTTATTTTTATGGAAGCTGGAGCTTCATTATAACTTTCATTATTATACTAGTTTTTATATTTATATTTTTTTAAAAATGTTTAAAGATAGTAATTGACGAAAAAAATTAAATAAAAACACATTAGAAGAAAATTATTTTAACTAATTAAAAATTAAATAGAAACACAAGTAAAAAATGCTACTCTTGTAGGAGCAAAATGATTAAAAAAAAATTAAATTTTTTTAAAAAAATAAGTACAGGGACTATCATGTAGCAGCCTATAAAAAAGAATTTTAGCTCTTTTATATATTGTTAGATGTATAAAAAAAATAAAGAAATGCAATAGACAAGAAAAAAAAAAGTCAAAAAATAGAAAAAGAAAAAAGAGAGAAAATTAAAAAATTAAAAAAAGGAAAGAAACATGTGACCTCTATAGAGGTCAACACATAGCCTCCTTAGAAGTTAAATTCTCGTCTCTTTTAAGTATGTATAGATATAGACTAGTTTTGTGATGTACTCTACACGTCTTGCTATGTTAGAAGCACATAAAAAATTTATTATTTATTGAACAATAAGAAATTTATTTATACAACCATTTAATGATTTTTAGATTTATTTTAGAAAGGGATAGTGTAATGATAACAATTGACAAAAAAAAAAAAAAAATTAAGTAGAGATACATTTGAAGAAAATTTTTTTAATCAACTAAAAACAAATAGTAATACGTGAAAAAATACTTTGATAAGAGTAAAGTGAGAAACAATATATTTTTAAAAAATACACAAAACATAAAGTAAAAAAATACAAAAAAAAAAAAAGAAAAAAAAAGGTAAGTGGAGGGTTGCCATGTGGCAACTCCATAGAAAATATAAGGGATACCAACTCAAACATTAACTTTTATATAACAACTCATATAGCATGTAAGTTGTCAGTTTTTATATTAGTGGGTGTTTAAAATATTGTCACGTTAATTAATGATAAGACATTACATATACTAATAAAAATATGATAACTCACATGTTATATAAATTAGTACAAAAAATTACGATTTGAGTTAGTGTAGCTAATATTATTCTTATATTATTGTTATGAGTTTGTTATAAATTTGGGTACATAATGCATATAATGGATTTTTTCTTGTTAAAAATTATGAGAAAATTAGGGAAACGATCTCTTTTTACCATTTTTTAATAAGTGGCTAATTTTTCTTTTAATAAATAGCTAAATTTTGTTTTATTTTAAGGAAATAGTCCATTTTCTACATTACTCACTTAGTGATTCACCCATAATTAATAAGAGATAAACTGATTTATTATTGATTTATCAATGGTTTAAATTTTAATCTTTTATTTTTAATAAATTTAAAATAATTTTTAAAATATGAGTTTTAAAAATTTTAGTTTCTAATTAATTAATGAGAAGAGCAGATTTCACATCTTATGTTTAAAAAATTAACACGACGATATTAAAAAAAAATTAAAATGTTAAGGTAGATATTTAATATTATAAAAAACACATAGTATCATACACATATTTTGATATATCACAAAACACTAAAATAATTTTTTATCAAATTTCTTTAATAATTATTACTTTGAATGTTTTGTTATCCTCTTATCAAGATTCGATGGGCCGGATTTTTAAAAAAAAAAAAAAAGAGTTATTTAAGTAGGCATTTTTAAATTGGGAGAAAGAGAAAAATAGATCAAAATTTGAGATGAGTTAAAATTAATAGATTAATAATTTACATAAGTTAATAAATACATAAAATTACTATTGTTGTTCATAACTTATCTGTTTATAAACCATAACTTAATAAGTTATTGTCCATCATTTACAATTTTTATTCATAACTTGTCTAGTTATAAACTATAACTTGACAAGTTTATCCATAACTTATTTAATTATGATTACTTATCTAATTATAAACCGTAACTTAATAAGTTATAACCTATTAATTTATATAATTAAAAATTAACTTATATATTTTCTTAAACTTTTTATATTGATCTATTTTTTATTATTTCCGTTTTAAATTCAGGACTTCTAAAGTATACGTTTTATGTAATTAACTTCCAAAAAAATAAAAATAAAAGAAGGTTACGTGGGCCGAGAAATGCTCGGCTTGTTTCCCCATAATTTGGTGAAATGGAGAAGCATGCTTTTTGTTGATCTGAGAAGCTTTGGATGAGTTTAAAGTACTTTTAGTAATATCATTACTTTTACTTTGTTGTTAGATGTAATGGATTGTTTCATTATTTTCGGATGACATAGAAAATTATTTATTTTCCCTTCATTTCAATGCATGGTATTACATAATCAACCATATGTCTTAATTATATTTTCAGAATTAAAATATGGATGCAATTTGTGAGTATTCTACATATGCATTAGCTTAATGCATATGTATGATGATATTGTTGATTTGTTGTATTGATGATATTGTTGATTTGTTGTATAAATCAATCTTAAAGATAATATATAAGAAATACGGTAGATTGTTTTCCACAATATGTGGGATCACAACATTATAATTTTAGGAATTTAATTCATTTTCAAATTCTTTGTCAGATATTCCGTAACATAAATTTTTTTGATTTAAATTCTTTGTAAAAGAAAAATACTATAACAAAATCAGAATCGTGGTTTGAAATACCCTTCTTAATCAACCCATTTAGATATTTAAAGCTATTTTTGTCCTAGTTTCAGCAAACTCATTTCTCTTTTGCAACGTTTAGCTTCAGAATTAGTCTCAATTTTAGTCCCCGAACTATAGGCCATATTACATTTTATTCCAACTTTTAAAGAATTTCATAACGAGTCTCTAATCTATAACATTGTTTCATGTCAGTTACTCCACCGTCTGATATCTTCAGTGAAAAAAAGCATGTGAGGGCCATTTACGGTTTAGTAGGAGTTAAATTTAATAAAATGGGTTTAATTTTATTGTGGAGGTGTTTCCAACCTTATGATGATCTTAAAATACTGGAAATTCTCACTTTAGAGAAGCCAAAAACTCATGCTACAATGTTATGAGTTCGATGACTCGATCCCAAGACACTTCTTTTGGCAGTATAGATCAGTCTATAAACTCCTATAAGGCCACTAACTAAATGGTTTCTTTAGTGCCGTTCTTTCTTTTATTTTAGTTCGTGTATTCATAATCATGATTCAGAATTATTTTTATTTTACGTGTATTTTTATGAGAGAAAATACTGTAGCGAATTATGAATTATGATTCAGAATCAGGGATGAATACAGGAAACAAACGGGCACAACTTCCCACCCACTTTTTTTTTTTTTTTTTTTGCCTAAAATCTTTCCTCTTTTTTTTTTCTCCTCTTTTTCCGTTTTTATTTTTTATTTTGCTCTATTATACATTTTTTTCCTTTTCTTAAATTGACCCTCATAAATCTTTTTTTTTTTCCTTTTTAATAGCCCAGTGAAATAATTTATTCTGGTACATTTTCCTATTTATTTTTTTTATCATGTTCTCCTAATAAAATATCTCGTAAATATATATATATATATATTTACTTTTCTTTCTTTTTCACTCTCTCTTTTTTTTTTTTTTTTCTCCTCCTTTCTTTCATTCTTATATTTTTTTTGTCATATTATAAATTCTCTTTTTCTTCTTTTTTTTTTTTTTTTTCTAAAAAAATCTCTCTAAATAAAACCATAATAAATATGTTTTTTATTCTTACCTATGCGCACGGTTTTCAGATATATTACTATTTGATAAAGCTAATGCGTTTGGATTTATGTTTCCTTTTCCTCTTTCTTGTGGGTGTTTGAAATAAAAAGTAAAGAGAACGAAAAAGGAAGAGCAAATGCAATAAGTGTGAGAGGTGGGGGTGGTTGGTTGCTAAATGCCACGGCCACAAAGAGACACAATCACTAGCCCCCACCAACCAAATTCCATAGGGAAATAGTAGAAAATAGGTCAATATGAAAAGCTTAAGAAAGGAAATAGGCCAATTTTTAGTTATAGAAATTAATAGGCCATAACTTGTCAAGTTATGGTTTTTAACCAGATAAATTATGGACAAAGTTGTCAAGTTATGGTTCATAACCGGACAAGTTATGGACAATTATGAATAATAACTTGTCAAGTTATGGTTCATAACCGGACAAGTTATGGACGAAAATAATAATTTAGCCTATTTATTAACTTATGTAAACTATTGGCCTATTAATTTTAATTCATCTCAAATTTTGACCTATTTTCCTCTTTCTCCCAATTCCATATCCAACTCTTAGTGAATCTTATATAGTGGAGGTTTGATTGAGGAGTTGTTTGTTTGAAAGATTTGTATTTTAATTTAAATTATTATTTATGATTTATTATAATATTTTTTTTTATAAAAAATATATATAAATATAAAATAATTTTAATCTCATAATTATAATTTAAAATTATTTTTAATTTATATATATTTTATAAAAAAATATTATAATAAATTATAAATTATAATTTAAATTATGATGTAAACTCGCCGACTAAATGCAAGTGTGGCCAAATGTGAAACAACTTCTCTGGTGGAGAACCGCCATTTGCTTTTACAATCATAATTAGCTACACATGTCAAAAACCGGTTTTACACCACTTGTCTTAAACCAACTTCTCAAGTAATACGACGTCGGTTTAGTCTTATATAGTCAGGGGTGTGTTTGTTATAAGAAGAAATGGCACGGCTTTAAGACGCCAGTTGCCGTGTTTCCAGCTACTTCACAGGAGTACAGTTATGGCTTCGTACACATTGGAGTGAATTTCCATTTTTTTTTTTCACACTTTTGTCTCAGTGTTGTCTCTTTTGTTGTCTGAACTAGCTCTTCTCAACATGGTAGCTTACATTTAAAGTGAAACTCAATCACTAGCCCCCACATTTGGAGTCTCTTTTGCTTCTCTTTTCTCGGTAAAACTTAAGGTGGGATTTTGGATTTTGTTTGATTTTGTTTGCTTTTTTTTTTTTTTTTTTTTTTTTTTTTTGGAATTCTGATTTATCCTTAATATTGGATGTTTCTATTGTTTAAGTTGGTTGGAAACAATTGAATGGCTCAAATTCCCTCCTTTTCAGGAAATGGCCGTCGAGATGAGAAAATGTCTTCATTTGCCATCTAAAGTGCTTTGGATCACAGTTTTGTCATTGTCCTTGCTACACAATTTTGAAGG
The DNA here is from genome assembly GCA_012066045.3 of Morus alba. Taxonomy (NCBI): domain Eukaryota; kingdom Viridiplantae; phylum Streptophyta; class Magnoliopsida; order Rosales; family Moraceae; genus Morus; species Morus alba. The sequence goes on from CP050235.2 coordinate 2,212,790, forward strand.
GACTTCTTCGGCTTCCACATACTTGATTGGTCTTGGAAGCTATGACATAACAGGGCCGGCTGCGGATGTTAATATGATGGGATATGCCAATGCAGAACAGATTGCATCTGGGATTCACTTCAGGTTGCGAGCTCGTTCGTTTATCGTCGCGGAACCGAAGGGAAACCGTGTTGCATTTGTAAATCTTGATGCCTGCATGGCCTCCCAAGTTGTTACAATCAAAGTTCTTGAGAGATTAAAAGCAAGGTAGAAAATGCTACTAATTCTACAAGTGGTGATTATGTTAGATATATCTACCCGTGATTATGATGCTTTAGAGATTGATAATTAATACATATATACTAAAGAATGTCGTGTAGGCATTTTTTCAAATCATAAAAAAAAAAAAAAAATTCTTTAGGAGGTTTTTACTCGCATAAATATTTATTTACCAGTTGATTATCATTTTCCAAGATTTTGAAGGTCATATTGTGTATTTATTCTAGGTATGGAGACCTTTATACAGAGCAGAATGTTGCCATTAGTGGCATTCACACTCATGCTGGACCTGGAGGATATCTCCAGTATGTTGTGTACATTGTCACATCACTTGGATTTGTGCCCCAGTCGTTTCATACTATTGTTGACGGCATTGAGAAAAGCATTGTAGAAGCTCATGAGAATCTTCGACCGGGATCAGTTTTCGTGAACAAAGGTAAGCGAAACTGAATCGTAATTCCTTGAGCTTGAATGATCACCCTAAAATTTAGGGTGTATTGACATCCTAATTCAATAAAAAAAAATTAAATGCTTTGTTGTTGATGGTCAAGTGGTAAACATAGATAGATGTTAAAGCAAGAGGTCGAAGATATCCTTTTGGGAAGCAAGTTTTATTTCCAGACTCTAGTCTGCAAATTTACAATAAGTCTAGTCTAAAACTTTAGATGGGTAGTGTTTTGTTGCTTGATGGACAAAGATTTATGATTATACTAGTACATAGAAATTCAAGATTATATGATGTTTTTATACTTTACTTTAGCATGTGATGGTGCACTTTATCAATGAAGAGGTCACATTTTTTAATGAATTTTCCTCAAATCTTTCTGTCATGGCACTATTATAGGAGATCTCTTGGATGCCGGTGTGAACCGTAGTCCTAGCGCTTATCTCAACAATCCTTCATCCGAGCGGAGTAAATACAAGTATGATGTTGATAAAGAAATGACTCTCATCAAGTTTGTTGATGATTACTGGGGCCCGATAGGTACCTTTAACTGGTTTGCCACTCATGGAACTTCTATGAGCCGTACAAACTCACTAATAAGTGGTGACAACAAAGGGGCTGCAGCTCGATTTATGGAGGATTGGTTTGAACAAAATGGTTTTGGCAGTAGTTTTCATGTCAATAAGTCAGGAACCAGCAAAATCCCACGAAGGGTCTCGAGCTTGATTTCGAATTCCAGTGGAAATAGTAAGAACAAAATCTACCGAAAGATGACACACGTTTGCATATAGATACACATATATTAGGACATAGGCATGTCGATATCAGCATCTCTATATGAATATGAATTCATTATTACTTATATGTAGAAAAGACACTGCATATATACTCCTTTCTTTTCTTTCATTAAATGGAAAATTCTGTTACCTTTGTAATAATTATACATTCTTTTTATACAGGAAATGCATTAATGACACTTGCTGCCTCTTTTCTGTCTTCCAAAGGACAGCCTGTGACAAGGCTTTTGAGTTCAGCGAAGAGGGTCAGGAATGCTTTACGTAAACCTGAAAAGCCTCAATTTGTATCTGCATTCTGTCAATCAAACTGCGGTGACGTAAGCCCCAACGTTCTCGGTGCATTTTGCACCGATACTGGACTTCCGTGTGATTTTGATCACAGTACCTGCAATGGAAAAAATGAATTGTGCTATGGCCGAGGACCAGGGTAGGATTTGTTCTCATTTCTAAAGACATCTCTGAGTATGTTGGTTAAATATACAACAGATCATAAAAAACATACGTACATCATCCTTTTTTGGCAGTTATCCAGATGAGTTTGAGAGTACTCGTATAATTGGAGAGAGGCAATTTAGAAAAGCAGTGGAGTTGTTTGACAAAGCAACTGAGAAGGTGAAAGGGAAAATTAGATACCGCCATGCTTACATAGACTTCTCCAAGTTAAAGCTTTCGGTCCCCCAAGAGGATGGGACTAACAAGGTGCTGCAAACATGCCCTGCTGCATTAGGATTCGCATTTGCCGCAGGAACTACTGACGGGCCTGGAGCTTTTGATTTCAGGCAGGGAGATGACCAGGTTTAAAAAATAAAAGTTTCTTTGGATGTTTGAACCATCATTACACGAATCTCTCCTCAATTCTTCTTGATGTTTGTGCTTGGTGCTCGTTAGGGGAACGCCTTTTGGAGATTGGTGCGGAATGTGTTGAAAACACCAACTCAAGAGCAGATCAAATGTCAGCATCCAAAGCCTGTTCTCCTTGATACTGGGGAAATGAAGGAGCCATATGACTGGGCTGTGAGTATATTACAATGATGTTCAGTTATATATATGTCGACATTTTATTCTTTTTTAACAGTTTTTGATGATCTTGAACCACTTAAATTAGTGTGTGTTCTGGTTTATCTTTTTTTCCAATAAATCAATATGTCATTTGTTTCAAATAAGGGTTGATACTGGTACTCAAAACGTATGTAATGACTTTATGCAGCCCTCAATTGTTCCAGTTCAAATTCTGCAGATCGGGCAACTTGTCGTTCTGAGTGTACCTGCAGGTACAAAGAAAATTTATTATAACCATACGCAATTGTATAGTGCCATAAAATGTCAATGGCCTGGTAAATCTTGCTTTCTAGCTATTAAGTGAGCGAGTTTTGCATGCATATTTACGTCTTGTTAGCAAGAAATTGTATCAGAAATCTCCCTTACTTTTTTCTTTTTTTGTGGGCTTCCTAGTTTCTTTATACATGCAAATATCTAATGATATTCTTTCCTTCAGAGTTCACAACCATGGCTGGCAGGCGCCTCCGGGATTCTCTCAAAACAGTGCTTACTTCAGGTCGAAATGGCAATTTTGACAGAAATGTGCATATAGTCATAGCAGGGCTGACTAATACATATTCTCAGTACGTTACCACCTTTGAGGAGTACCAGGTTCAGAGATACGAGGTTTGTATCCACCCTGCAAGTATATAGTAAATTTTTTGATCACATAAATCAGATGAAGCTATACTAAATCTTAAAAATAGGAAGTACTAAGGACCTCGAAACTTGCTTATCCAATGGAGTTCAATAAATGAATTCTTCTTCTTCTTTTTTTTTTTTTTTTTGGTTGTAAAAAACAAATGTGTTTTCCAACTTTCAGGGGGCCTCTACACTTTTTGGACCACACACACTTGAAGCTTACATTCAAGAGTTCAAGAAGCTAGCAACAGCTCTAATAAGCGAGCAAACCACCGAACCGGGGCCACAACCTCCAGACCTGCTTGCCAAGCAAATCAGCCTGCTGGCCCCAGTTGTTGTGGACATGACCCCTTCTGGTGTGAAATTTGGGGATGTCAAGACCGACGTCCCTCGAAACTCGACCTTCAAGAGGGGTGACATGGTCTCGGTTACCTTCTGGTCTGCCTGCCCGAGGAATGACCTCATGACTGAAGGCACATTTGCATTGGTTGAGCTTCTCAAAGATCACAAGACATGGGTTCCAGCCTACGATGACGATGATTTCTGCCTCCGGTTCAAGTGGTCGAGGCCCGAAAAACTTAGTCCTCAAAGCTATGCAACCATTGAGTGGAGGATCCCAGTATCTGCACCACCTGGTGTGTACAGGATAAGTCATTTTGGCGCCTCAAAAGCACTTTTGGGATCAATTAGCCACTTCACAGGTTCTTCCAGTGCTTTTGTAGTGACATAGGGAGCCTGCAAAGCTTTGTGCAAGTCCTTGTTCCAGTCATACGATTTTGTGTTCGTTCAAAAAAGAAAGATACTTACTACAACCCAAAGGGTGAACAACGGCATATTCAGAACTAAATAAGCTATTTAGCACATGTGTTTTTTTTTTTTTCCTTTTATGAAGGTAAAATTCATTACCACAGAATTAATTACAAACTTAAATTAAGTCGCCCATGACTCCAAATATAATAAAATTTGACCCGAATAACTGGATCCACCAGTAAAACAATAATTAATACAAAGACAAATACATTTTGATGTTTGTTTAAGCAAATGATTATCATGTGATTAAGCAATCTTTTTACTTTCTACTGTTCTCTGTTCTGCGAATGTGCATTTATGTTTACCGATCAGTTTGTAATGAAAGACTAGCGGGTCCAGCTCATTTTTTCACATCAATTGAGAAGTTGGATTTCTAGAAGCAGACATCAAGATTAAAATTAGCATTTTCATTTCTTTTTTTTTTTTTTTTAATTTTCTAAATGGTTCAATTTTCCTATAATTCTCCTTTCACCTATTTTCATTGAGATTTAGAGGTGGCCACTGGGTTGAAGTAATGAAAAATAAGGGGAAAAAAGTTGCTAATTGCTATCGTCAATTCAATTCGTCACTGACTTTGTTCATCAATCTTTATTATTATTATTATTATTTTAAATTGTCGTCATTGTCTTTTTTTAAATCTTTTCCTTGTTTTTTTTTTTTTTTTTTTTTTTTTTTATATTAAATGTTCTCGTTTTTCAAGTCATTATTGGTACGTATTCAATTAAAAAAAATGACATTATTTCAAACGTCAGTAAATTGTACGTGTATCTGGATGAATTTTTTTGGGATGCAACCGTGTTATACGCCATTTTTCATTTTTGAATTAGAGTAATTTGAGTAATAATTTTAAGTTGAATTTGAGTTATAATTTGAGTTAAATTTATAAGTTAAATTTGTGTTTAAATGTATATATTTGAGTTATAATTTGAATTGAGAATCTTTTTAAATTTGTATTTAGATGGGTTAAAATTTAAATTTGTATTTAGATAGTATTTTAATAAAAACTTAATGGTGATGAAAAATTTTAATAGGGTATATGCGTGAGATTTTATTTGTTTTTTCGTTATAAATGCATAGAAAAAAAATTATCTTAATCAGAATTAAAACAAAAAAATTATGATATTTTTAAGAATAGAAAAAATATTGCTCATTAACTTGAGTTCGAATTTATGAACTCAAGTTGAAGGAGAAACTCACTCGACTTCAAACTCAAATTTTACAAACGAATATGAATTTGAATAAAGTTATAACTCGAGTTCAAACTTTTTCTGAGTTTGTTGCAAAAGAACAACCCCATGTTGCATATTTATACGGTTAAAACAATGAGAGACCTATCGAGAGTTTAGGTCTTATTCATTTCATTGATTTGAATTTTCAGTTTTAGATTTTTATAGTTGAAAGCTCTCTAAATGTCACATCTAACTTTTTCTACTATAGTTAAAAGCTCTAAGAAAATATCACATCTTAACTCGAATTAAAAATTTGAATCTACAAAACGAACGAGGCCTGAGGGATTGTTTTTTTGTATTTTTGAATTAGGGTGATTTGAGTAATGATCTTGAGTTGAGTTTCAGTTATAACTTGAGTTGAAGTTGGAACTTGAGTTTGTGTTTGGATGTGCACATTTGAGTTATGATTTGAATTAAGAATCTATTTGAGTTTATATTTAGGTAGGTCAAAATTTAAATTTGTATTTTGATAGTATTTTAATAAAAATTTAATGGTGATGAAAAATTTTAATAGGGTATATGAGTGGGGTTTTATTCATATTTTCGTTGTGAATATATAGAAAAAAAACCATCTCAATCAGAATTAAAACGAAAAAGTTATGCCATTTTTAAAAATAGAAAAAATATTGTTCATTAACTTGAATTTGAGTTTATGAACTCGAGTTAAAGGAGAAATTTAAACTTAAATTTAATCTTAAACTCGAATTTAAACTTAAATTTTATAAAAAAAAAAAATATAAACTTTTATAAAATTGTAATTTGAACTCAAACTTTTTCTTTTTCTCAGAACAACCTGGGCTCCAATGCATATGTGGTGTGTATTTATTCACGAATAAAATTGTTTTAAAATTTTTGTTATCATGTTCCGTATTTGTGATTTTGACTTTTTACTTTTAGATGATCTTTTATGTACTCCTTCGAAGGGATTGTGTGGACAGTAAAAGAAGAAAATTTAAGATTTTTGCAAAAAGTCTATAAATGCTTTTCACACTTTATATAGACCCCTGAAAGAAAACTTTGCAACCAGCCTACGTAGAATGAAACATACATATATAAACGTGTTTGTTTGACTGTACTAAAATATCGCATCGTCTAATAATACATTAATATAATATTTAGTGTGGCTATTATATTATATAAATTAATAAAAATAATAAATTAATAAGATTTATGTTGTATTATAGAATAAGTTCCATTTTTAGTGCTGTACTGTGTTAATTTATAGGATCTTTATGATCTCTGTTAGGGTTAGGCACGATTTGAGGTCGAATTGGCCGATATAGGGTCATGTGAAATATATAATTGCCTAAAAATTTATGGGCACAATGCAAATATATTTTTAAGATTACTCTTCAATTTTTTAAAAATTATACTGATCCCAATTTTTGAACAATTACAATTCTATCCCAAAATTTTTAAAAATTTGCATTCTAGCCCTTAAAAATTTAAAAATTTACATTTGACCCATATATAATGACACTAAACACAATATTATTATAATAATACAACACAATTCAATAAAATACAATATAACTTATACAATACAATACATACAATCTACCAAAACATGGCCGTAACACGTTTCTAAATACTTTCATTCAAAAAAAAAAGAAAAAGAAAAAGAAAACGTGTCTTAAGAAAAAAAAAAAAGGGGCAACACAAGGAAAAAAGAAAAAGTAAAAAGAGAAAGTGGTTGTTACTGCTCCACAGGGTGTTCTTCTCCGGCTTATGCGTTTGATGAAATCAAGTGACTTGTTCAAATTCTATTGGTGAAAACAGAAAAGAGGAAAAATGAAAAAGAAAAAGAAAATAAACAAAGAGAGAGATAAAAAAAAAAAAAAACACGAAGGTGGCAGCTAATCGTCTTTTTTTTTTTTTGGAAGAAGAAAATTTCATTTCAAAATACAATAATTACATACCTAAAATTAAAATGGTCGCAGCTCTCAGCTTATCTCCCTTTATAGATCATATTATATATATATATATATAAACTGTTTATTTTTTTAATTTGAGTTTAAAATTTAAATTTTGTTACCGTAAAAAAATTTTAAAAATAATCACATTTAATTTTTTATTACAGTAAAAAATTCTCATATAAAATCACATTTTAACTCGAATTAATAAAATAAACAGAGTCATATTATCCGTTCACTTCGCTGATTCGAGTTTGTAATTCGAATTGAAATGTAATTTTATGTAAGAATTTTTTACTGTAACAAAAAATTAAACATGACTATTTTTGAAAATTTTTTACTGTAAAATAAACGGAGCCATAATTTTTATTTTTTTGGAAAGGATATAAAGAAATAAATAATACATGAAAGATTTGACAAAATTTTTTTTTTTTTTTTTGGCTAAAGTAAAAACCGGGTTGTACAACTCCCAGTACGGTAGATTTCCAGCAATTTCCTTATCGATCAATCAATCATTCCTAGAAAAAATAACGTGGATCAACGGTCACTATTAATTCAATAAAATAAATAGATTAATAAAGACCTTCATTTAATTAGCACTCAACAACCTGGCTCAAAAAAATAAAAAAAATAAAAAAAATAAAAAACTATGAAAAAGACTCGCGCGAAGGTCCCACCAGTCACTACAGCCATGCAAATTGCATGACGAACCACGTCTTATCTACCATTATACGTTATGTTACGCTCCTCTACTCCAAAGCTCCTAAACTTCCCTTAGAAGCCCTTCTTCACAGAAAAACCTTCTTCACAGAAAAACCACCATTTTGTTGTCATTTTTTTTTTTTTTTCCTCTGGAGAGCCTCGATCGGAATCGGAAACCCGAACCGATGGAGAACCCAATCCGGTGGACCACCGTATGGGTGGTGGCATCGTGGTACGGCTCCAACATCGGCGTCCTCCTCTTGAACAAGTACTTGCTGACCGGATTCGGGTTCAAGTACCCGGTGTTCCTGACCCTGTGCCACATGGTGGCCTGTGCTTCGTTGAGCTACGTCGCCATAGGGCTGGCCAGGGTGGTCCCTCTGCAGGCTATAAAATCCCGGTCGCAGCTGGGCAGGGTCGCTGCGCTCAGCGTCGTTTTCTGCTACTCTGTCGTCTGCGGGAATGTGTCGCTTAGGTACATTCCGGTGTCGTTTAACCAGGCAATCGGGGCGACGACGCCGTTTTTCACGGCGGTGTTTGCGTACCTGATGATCCAGAAGAGGGAGGCTTGGGTTACTTATGCGGCGCTTGTGCCTGTTGTTGTTGGCGTCGTCATTGCTAGCGGGGTACGCACGTAATTTACTCAAGTCTTATTCCTTTTTGTCCTTCCTTTTTGGTTTTTGTTCCCTTAACTATTTTTAAAAGTTTTGATGAAATTGTTATATATAGATCTTCTTGTATCGTGTGTATATATGTATGCATTGGATTGCTTAGGTCAGTGTAATTGTAATATATATATATATATATATATATTGTAAATAAGTGTTATTGTATTTTAGACCTAATTGGTTTGGGGATATAGGGAATTTCTACGTTTACAAGAAAATTTTCAATTAACATTTTTTTTTTTTTTTTTTTTTACATTTTTTTAACTTTTTATGAAATAGCCTTGTATTCCAAATAACCCCAATGCACTTTTTTTTTTAATATAGTGAACAAGCCTGAAAAAAAAAATAATATTATTAAATATCAAGGACACGAAAGTTAAGAGATGCAAACAAAGAGTAAACAATTATATTATATCGTGTCATTTAATGGACTCGAAGATTAAAGCGTGGAAAATCAATCAAAATTAGATGTGACATTTTTTGAGTTTTTTATTGTAGTAAAAAAAATTAGATGTGATATTTTTTAAGAACTTTTTACTGTAAAAACTTAAAACTGAAAACTCAAATCGGTGAAATGAACGAGACCTTAACACCATTTTGAACTCCAAAATTGATTAGGGGATATGAGTCCTAAAAACCGTCATCACCTATACATATATCATACCTAATACTATAGAATTCATCTTTAAATTAATTAGTAGATTCTCTTAAAATTAAATTGGTTTGAACCAATTAGCGATAAATGAAAAGTTGACAACTAAAAGTTTAGAGCTTGTTCTTTTAGAGTGTAACTTGAGTGTAGTTTTTGAGTTGAATTTGAGTTATAATTTGAGTTATAACTTGAGTTGAAGTTGTAACTTGAATAAAGTTAAGTAAGGTTGGAAGTTAAAAGAACACGGACTTCAATAAAGTTGGAATTCGAGTTGTATTTTTTGAATTTTTTAGACCAAAAAAACAACCCCTTAATTTCTTTTTTCAGCAAAAAAAGGGAACATTAGCTAAGTAATAATTAAGATGATTATTGGGCTTTTTTACACATAATAAAATTTTAATAGCAGAGTTTAAATATAACAAAAATTTTAAAATATTATCAGAATAATAAAATTTTGATATTATTAAAATAATATTATTATTATGCTGTATAAAATGTGACATCATTATGATAGTGATTATGTCATTTTTACTATATTTATAATATTCTGAAAATTTTGCTAAATTTCAAAATGTTTTACCCACATAAATCTCTATTCCGTTGGTGATCATAGGCTGAACCGAGCTTCCATCTGCTTGGATTTATCATGTGTGTCGTGGCTACAGCTGCAAGGGCACTTAAGTCGGTGCTTCAAAGTATCTTGCTATCCAGTGATCAAGGGTATTAAGTATTCTCTTCTTTTTTTTTTTTTTTTTTTTTTTTTTTTTTTCATATTCTCCCTTAAAAATGGCCATTTGACCATAAGATCACCTTAATTAGGTACCCAAAAAAAATGCTACCAACTCATCTTGATACTATTAGGTCCCGTTCACTTCCTGGATTCGAGTTTTTAATTCAAGCTGAGATGTGACATTTTCTGAGAGTTTTTAACTATATCTAAAAAAAGTTAGAATATGTGACATTTTGTGAGAGTTTTTAACTGTAGAAACTTAGAATTGAAAACTCGAATCGGTGAAATGAACAAAGCCTTAATTAGTAAATTACTATAAGTAATGGAACATTATAAGACTTAAATGTAATTTTCAATTATATATTCTCCTCCAGGGAAAATCTCAACTCAATGAACCTCTTGCTGTACATGGCACCAATAGCCGTAGCATTCTTAGTTCCTGCGACAATGTTAATGGAGAAAGATGCCCTCGGGTTCACAATAGACATTGCCAAAAAAGATCTTAAAATAGTGTGGTATTTGCTTTTCAATTCCTCATTGGCCTATTTTGTGAATTTGACCAACTTCTTGGTCACACAACACACCAGCGCTTTGACTCTCCAGGTAATTTATTTACAGCATTCATAATTTATACAATATTGGGCCATAACATTTGTGATCATGAATTGTTATATATTTTAACGGTAGGAAATAGGCAAATATGAAAAGTTTAAAAAAGTATATATGTCAATTTTTAGTTATTAAAATTAATAGGTTATAATTTGTCAAGTTATGGTTCATAACCAGATAAGTTATGGACAAACTTGTCAAGTTATGGTTTATAGCCAGACAAGTTATGGACAAAAATCGTGAATTATAGACAATAACTTGTCAAGTTATGATTCATAACCAAACAAGTTATGGACAAAAACAGTAATTTAACCTATTTATTAATTTACGTAAACTATTAGTTTATTAATTTTAATTCATATTAAGTCTTGGCCTATTTCTTTTTTTCTCCTTATATTTAATCACCAATAAATTTATTTTTGCTGAAATGATCTACGATCTCCACTATGTAAGTTCGTGAACAAATAAAGAAAATGTACAAAACTCAAGTTTGAACTCAGATAAACTGGTGATACTATTGCATATATAACCAATTCTCTCAAAACTTCTACAAAACAAATGGAAAAATTCTAGAGTATTTTTCGTACCTTAGCATTAGAGCTCCCTATTTAAATCCTATCCTATCACGTTAAATTTTGCACACTTTTTTTTTATTATTATTTTAACGTGATTTTGACTAAATATAACTTCAGAATCATGCATCACTAGTAAGTAGTACCCCTATTGGAGAAAGGTTCAAAGGGGGAAAAAAAAAACCATATTTGTACTTTAAAAATTACTTTTACACATGTTTATAGCGACGGCTTTATTTTTTAACTATCATATCTATATCAAGTTCCGTCAAATTATAAATATTTTTTTAGTTTTGATCTGACATTGACTAAATTTCATATTCAGAAATATACTACGGTGTACCCTACCGTAAAAAACTCCTAGTAATATAGAACAATTACATCCTGGTACTTTATCTTATACCAAATGATTGGATTGGTATAATACAAAATGGGTACCCCGTACTTCAAAAAATATGCTAAGCACCCCAAATACATTTTTTTTAGACTTTAAAAATGTTTTGGAGATTTATACCGTAGGACCTGAGAGAAAAAAAAAAAAAAAGCACCATTATTAAGTTTTTTTTAGTTGTTAGATTTATATCAGCAAAATTCTATTATTTGCATATTGTTTTTAATTTTGATGTGATATTTTTGAAAACAATTTTAATATATTTTTATAAAATTCAACTATTAAAACATGCAATATTAGTATAAGCCCCTACTATAGAAAGGCCACATCTCCTTCATCCTTTACATAAAAATACTCAGTTAATTTTTGTAATATAAGACAGGTTAAAAATATATATATAAAAAAATAACAAACAAAAAGAGAAGCTATATGTTCTCTATTCAGAATGACGTGATATTTTATTTTTGTAAAAAAGGGCTCTTTAACATTTTTTTTTTTTTTAAAGGCTGAAAGAGTATATCTATTATCAAATCTATCTATCTATTATGTATTATGTATTATCTATCTATCCATTACTATATTAAAAATGAGAGTTCGTTTTAGTACTATTAAAAATCACAGTTCAATTAGTATTTTGTCTTTTAGTGTATTGTGGCTTAAAAAAAAAAAAAAAAAAAAAAAAAAAAAAAAAACCTTTTTTTTAAGAAATCTTGTAGGAGACCATCTTGGCCGTTTAGTTCTTTTTCCTCTATAATCTTCTCAAAGATAGATCAAGTATTTGATCTACTGTTTTAATTTTTTTTTTTTTAAAGAAATGTATATCTTATATTTAAAATTTATTTCATTAAAAACATACTTTCATTTAATTTGTTCCTATAAAATCCATCTATCTATTATGTATTATCTATCTATCCATTACTATATTAAAAATGAGAGTTCGTTTTAGGGAGAAATAAAGAAATAGATCAACACTTGAGATGAATTAAAATTAATAAGCTAATAGTTTATATAAATTAATAAATAGGCTAAATTATTATTTTCGTCCATAACTTGTTTGGTTATGAACCATAACTTGACAAATTATTGTCCATAATTCAAGATTTTTGTCCATAACTTATCTGACTATGAACCATAACTTGACAAGTTTGTTCATAACTTATCTGATTATGAACCATAACTTGACACATTATGACCTATTAAATTTTATAACTAAAAATTGGCTTAATATATTGACCTATTTACTACTTTTATATTAAAAAAGTTCAATTAGTATTTTGTCTTTTAGTATATTGTGGCTTAAAAAAAAAAAAAAAAAATCTTGTAGGAGACCATCTTGGCCGTTTAGTTCTTTTTCCCCTATAATCTTCTCAAAGATAGATCAAGTATTTGATCTACTGTTTTAATTTTTTTTTTTTTAAAGAAAATGTATATCTTATATTTAAAATTTATTTCATTAAAACATACTTTCATTTAATTTGTTCCTATAAAAAAATTAATCATATAAAATATCATTTTATTAAATGTGATCTTTAAAAATATACAATTTTGATGACGCTGCTTAAATAATTTTCCCTATTTTAATTTTTTTTTCTCTCTCAAATGTAGCTCTTCTTAAATCCATTTTTCTTGTCATTTCTTCTACTATTTTCACTTTTAACTTTTTTAATCCCTATAAAATCTTATTACATTTTTTCTTACGATTCTCTACAATATTATTTTTTCAGGTAATGCCTTCACGAATATCTTTTTGATAAAGACTTTTATTTAGATTCATATACACGTTTAGAAAATCTCTATGATATTAATTTTATGAGAAAATAGTTAAAAAAAAAAAACATTTCGGATTTTTAGGCTTTTGTTTTCTTATTAATTTTGTTAACTATTTTACTAAACTCTCCAGGGAATTATAAAACTAAAAAAAATGAAGTTAAAACTCTTTGGAGGTCGGTAGAAAGAGCCATTTCCAAACATTTTCAGTTGATCAATTTTTCTTCTATCATTTTCGTGAGTTAGGTTGTAATGTTTACACATTTGCGAGTTGATTAATTTTTCTTCTATCATATTCCATTCCAGTTCAATATTTTTGTTTTGGTTGTATGTTTACACATTCGAGTTGATTAATTTTTCTTCTATCATATTCCGTTCCAGTTCAATATTTTTGTGTTGCCAATTCTATATAAATTCAGTCACGTTATTTTTATATATTATTTTACTTTATAGTTATATTGATCACATTGTTTTATTAGTAGTATTTTCCTGCAATATAATATGCAATAATTGTCTTTTTTTGAATTTCTAATAAGAATAATTGTTGTTAGTTTTAAACGTAGAATTTAAATCTCCTCAAATACATTTATTTTCACATTGGGATATGAAACTTTAACACCCCGTTTATTTCACCGATTTGAGTTTAGAATTTGAGTTTTACTACAGTAAAAAGTTCTAAAAAACAGTCACATTTAACTTTTTTGCTACAGTAAAAAGCTCTCACATAAAATCACATCTCAACAATTACAAACTCGAATCAACGAAGTGAACGGACTTGGGTTAATTAATTGAATATTTTAAAAAATAGCTTGAATATTTTGGATGACATTTTTTTCAAGTACGTTGTATTTAATTTTTATTTAATCCTTGTGGTAATCCACTTTAATTGAATGAAACACATTAGGTGGTACTGGTAAGAGGTAATTTTCCATGGTATTACATATTTTTTTAGTACTTTTCAACTTTTTCAGGTCCTGGGAAATGCAAAAGGCGCAGTTGCTGTGGTTGTCTCAATATTAATATTCAAAAATCCAATCTCATTCATTGGGATGTTGGGCTATGCAATCACCATCTTTGGAGTCGTTCTCTACGGTGAAGTCAAGAAGAGGTACAGCTAATAGTTTGAAAACTCTAAAGCCAGATTTAGTTTATCGGTTCAGAATTATGATTTAAAATTATTTTTTAATTTTTTGTGTATTTTTTATAAGAGAAAATACTATAACAAATCACGAATTATGATTCGAATCATAGTATGAATCCAACAACCAAACGCAAACGAAATCGCTGTTGGAGGACGAAAATAATAGATGATTCAAGCACATTTTTCTCCTGCAGTGATTTAATTCAGTTCCTGTTGAGCGCACCATTTATATTTAAAGCATTGTAAAGTAAATACTCGTAAGAAAAGAATTTCATCTAATGTGGTCGCTTCACAAATTTTATGGTTACTAAACGCATCTCTAACTATGTTAATCATTTTATATTTTTAATTAAAATAACTACAAATTTAGTTCTTTTTTTTTTCTTTCTTTTTTGGTTTTCAGTTTTTCTTTGCTCCAACTAATAATTTAGTCTCCAAAATAGCTAAATGATTAGCTATTTTAGAGAATACATTTCATTTGATTTTTTCTATTATTTTATTCTTTCAAATCATAATAAATGCAAAAGTTATTTTTAAATTTAACAAGTTATTTATATTTTAAATTTAATTAATATTAAAATAATCTATTTTTAGTTAAAATAATGAGTATAATTGGAGTGCATCACCCAAAAATTATTAGTTAAAATGATTTTCTAGTTATTTTAGTTAAAATTTAACTAAAACTTAGTGCATCTCCAAGGAAAATTTATATATTTTAGTTAAGTTTTAGTTAAAATAGCTAACAAGTTATTTTAGCTAGCAATTTTTAAGTGAATCACTCAAACAATATTCTAGCTTTTGTAAGACATGAGAGTTTTCTTATAGATGATCTAAGAGTTACTTGCTTCGTTGAATCATGAATATTGAGTATAGTGACAATTTGGTCCTTGAATTTTTTATTTTAGCATATTGGTCCTTGAACTTTTATGTTTTGACAGTTTTGATCCTGAAATTAAAATTGAAGAATGATTTCAAAAAATTTTACCGTAGATGATCGCCTCCTCATTGTATAGTAACTGAAATCTTACAAAAATAGTTACAATAAGTGCAAAATTTATAATTTTCAATAGGTTATAATAGTAACAAAAAGAAAATTTTATATATAATGCAACTCTTTCTATAAAATGTAAGTTACAATACCAAAGGCACGTGATTATCTTTGTTAAATTTTCGAAATCATTCATCTATTTTGATGTTAGGGACCAATACGGTCGAAAAATAAAATTATTATACTAAAAATAAAAATTAAGAGATCAAAATATCACCATATTCAAAGTTCCGGAAGACATGAACTAACCGTGTCAATTATCCTGTTCCTCACAAGAACACTACTTCCTCGGATAAAAGCATGTAAATTTTGTAATTTCTAAGATTTTTCACTCCAGGAAAACTTTACTATTATTTTGGGGATGCAAAGAGATAGAGTTTGGTTAGTGCAATTCTTTGTCGGATCATACAACCTTTTTACTGCTTATTAATCGATGTCATTATAGCGGGAATTCCTAATTGTTGTAAGAAAGTTGTGTTGTCGTTTAAAACCTCAAGGAAATTGTTGAAATTATGTTTTATTACAATTTATGTTTGGCCAAAATATCGGCACACGTTTCCGTTACACTTACACTGTTAAATAAATAGATTACAATATATGGTGACAATTATTCTTTTTATTCACTTGATCTCCCCAAAACTGAAATACAACGTATAATATTTAACAAAGAAAAAGAAAAACATGAGAGTTCGCTTTTAAGGGGCAGTCAAATTTTATGACTATAAGCCCCGTTTATTTCGCTGATTCGAATTTAGAATTTGAGTTTTGTTACAGTAAAAAGTTCTCATAAACAATCACATTTTGATCTAATTTTTTTACTACAGTAAAAAGTTCTCACATAAAATCACATCTCAATTCAAATTAAAAACTCAAATCAACGAACTAAACGGGCCATTATATTGTCCATTTCAATGCTCAAGCATTCTAGAAAACTATAAACCACGTTATATAGCTTTGAAAAGATTAAATTGCTTAGTTTAGATAATTTGACAAGAAGATTGACAGAAATTATTCGAGTTTTCAATTTTTACAGTAAAAAGTTCTAAAAAAATGTCACATCTAACTTTTTTTTTTTACAATAAAAAGTTCTCAAAAAATATCACATCTCAATTCGAATTAAAAACTCGAATATGCGAAGTGAACGAGGCATGTTTAGAGTCCGCGTTAACTAGCCAATAGTGCTACTTGAAACTCTAATCGCATCACTTTTGTGTGTGTGTGTGTGTACATATATATACACAGACGATCAATATACATATTGTTTCTGTGCTTCCACGATCCACGCATGGAATCTTCATCGGCCTACATAAATCACAATCTACTGTCTAGTGTACCCCCTACAAGTGGTCCACTTAAGACACCCATTATATTCTTATCTTATGGTTTTTATTCATTTTCCTTTGATGGTACCAATCACAAGGCATCTTTACTTTGCTCAGTAAGATTCTTATTTCCCCTTGTAAAGGCCATTAGGACCGATAATGCGGCCACACACCAAGAATTGTCACCCACATATGATTCATATTTGGCAATGTGATATAAGATGGCATGATGAAAAGATGTTATTCAAGCTAGCTTGTTTCTTAGCTTTCTCATCCAATTCGCCTTTTGAACAAGCAATTATGTCATTCATTCCATTTTTATACCCACTTTTAGAAAAATTCCCTCCCTTGATAAATGAGAAGAAGGGAAAAGTGGAAAGGACAAATGTGCTTGTAATTAGCCCATCCCAGAGGGAAGACTCTAAGTACACTAGGTCCGCTCACTTTACTAATTCGAG
Source organism: Morus alba (assembly GCA_012066045.3). Lineage (NCBI taxonomy): Eukaryota > Viridiplantae > Streptophyta > Magnoliopsida > Rosales > Moraceae > Morus > Morus alba. The sequence goes on from CP050235.2 coordinate 2,229,982, forward strand.
TTTATAATTTGAGTTGAGATGTGATTTTATATGAGAGTTTTTACTGTAACAAAAAAGTTAAATGTGACTATTTTTAAGAGTTTTTTACTATAACAAAACTCAAATTCTAAATTTGAATTGGTGAAGTGAAAACTTTAGAAACCAAGATGCAGCTTCTTGTACCCAAAATAAAATTTTCAATGTGGGACAATATTGCAATAATTTAACTTGTTTGTCACATCAACAAATAAATAAATAAATACGTATGCATGTCAAGTGGAATTAATACGTATACAGGTCAAGTCTTAGATTCAATAGTCATATCAAAATAGAGTTAGAAGTTTAGATCGGACTAAAAGAGTTATATTGAACTCCATTATTATTAGCTTAGTCTGACCAACTTAGTGCATGGGTTGAGTCCACCCAACCGAACCTCGTAAGTTAGGTCGGGTTGATAGTCTAAACCAAAAAAAGTTTTCAAGATGGGCCAAAGTGTTTTATTTATTTTTTTTTAAAGGGAGAAAGAGGAAAATATGTCAAGACTTGAAATGAATTAAAATTAATAAGCCAATAGTTTACATATGTTAATAAATAGGCTAAATTACTATTTTCGTCCATAATTTGTCTGGTTATGAACCATAACTTGACAAGTTATTCACGATTTTTGTCTATGATTTGTCTGATTATGAACCATAGCTTAATAAGCTTATCCATAACTTATCTGGTTATGAACCATAACTTGACAAGTTATGACTTATTAATTTTTATAATTAAATATTGACTTATATATTTTTTTAAACTTTTTATATTGACTTATTTTTTATTATTTCTCTTTTTTAAAATTGCCTTATAAAGGTTGGAGCATCCCTAGCTTGTCGGGCTTTGGAGCTGGCTCATTCTGGCCCTAAATCTCATTCGAGTTGCGTAGCAGTCTAAATTTTTAGCTCTAGACCTAAAACCGTACCTTGGTGGCAACTTTGTTGCTGTAAAGTGATTAATAAAACAAGAAAACTCTGTTTGTCCCGATGAAGGGCCCGTTTCACTTTGCTGATTCGAGTTTTTAATTCGAGTTGAGATTTGATTTTATGTGAGAGCTTTTTACTGTAGCAAAAAAGTTAGATGTGATTGTTTGTGAGAGTTTTTTACTGTAGTAAAACTCGAATTCTAAACTCGAATAAGCGAAATGAACGGGGCCGAAGATTTATTCACATCAAGCGCAAAAGTGTACCCCACTTGTGGGGCCCACGTGGGTCCCACCATGAGAATGGGTAGATAATAGGTCTAAGGCTAGCAATTAGGGGTAGAATATAATTCCACATGCATTAATAAATGACCTAATAGAATGAAACTCTGTGTCAAACAACATTGTTTACAACGTAAGTCAGGAGTTTAATGTATAAGAAGACGACATGTAACTTCGTAAACGTTCAGTTCACGGATTTAAAATCATAATTTTAAATTATTTTTAATTTACGTATATTTTTTATGAAAAAAATCTTGAATGAGTTACGAATCATAATTTAAATCACGACATGAATTCTCATACTAAACACTCTAACATGATGTTGGTGCCTCCAACCGAAAATCACTCCATCACCGGTGTCTTCTTCGATGGGTAACCATATTGTAATGTTACGTGCTGAATATCTAGTTGCCCATTTTCTGTTTCCATTTAGCTTGATTTCGTTCATTATAATCTTTTTTTTTTCTTTTATCACTTACATACTAGACGTCTAGGTGCAATATACTTTAAGCGGCAATATTGATTTTACGGAAAATAATGAGCGCCAAAAGTGACGCTCTTGCATAGAAAATAAGTTTTTTTCTTTGTTAAATATAAATTTGATATTTTTTTTTTCCTTAAACATCTGGACACTTTCTCTTCTCACACGTCTCTCCCTTCCCTTTTTCTTTCTGACTCTCCTAGTTTCTTTAATTTATCTCTCTCCCTCTCCGTCCAACAACTCCATGTCCTTATACTCCATCTAATCCCTCTCCGGCTCTCCCACACTTTAGTTCATGTGTGTTCATGGGTTTTGCATATTTTATTTTACTTTATTACAAATTTGTGGGCAATCAACTTTCTTAATTTTTTGTGTTGTTAAGGCTTTGTTTACTTTACTAATTTGAGTTTAGAATTTAAATTTTACTACAGTAAAAAGTTCTCAGAAACAATCACATCTAACTTTTTTTGCCACAGTAAAAAGCTCTCACATAAAATCACATCTCAACTCGAATTATAAAACTCGAATCAGCGAAATGAACAGATTTGTTTGTTTTGCAGATCTTGATTTTTTCGACAAAACCTAACTTTTAGCAGGAAAAATTTTCCCCCCTAAAAACACTTTTTTCTTGTAGTGTTTATTTCTTCATTTTATGCAACATGGATGTGAACCAACCACTTGTTATGATGACTGCACCATGTAGTAATACCACAAACTCCAATCTCATTTATAATCCCTCTATATCATTTCATTTATCCTTTTGTTTTGTTTTGTTTTTTTTTTTTTTTTTTGGCTTGTATGTTTTTCTAAGTCATAATACCACAAAACTCCCAGCTGGCACTTCCTATCAACACAACCGTTTAGATTGCAATTCAAAATGATTCTCTAACCTTAGTTTTCATTCATCGGGTAATGCTTAATTAAATTTATTTTATTAGTCATCTTTGTGTCTTTGCAATCCTTGTGTATTCCTTACGTTCTAATCTCAGATGTTGGTTCAAAGGCTACTAATGCTAAAAATTTTTGCAGATAATGAAGAGACATACAATCAGAATATTGCAACAAAGTAAGGATGTATATGTTAAACGAACATCGCCTTTAGATTACACACAGTTGTTTTAAAGAGTACCACATTCCAAATTAAGAAAATACAAACACCAATAATGACCCATAAGTAAATTTGAATGACGCTCAAAGAAAATGTATGTGTATGGAGTTTTAAAAATGAATTCCGAAAATAGATATATAAACAATTGAGCACACATATGACTCTTTAAAAAAAAACTCTACAATTGATAGAAAAATCCATTCCACTAAAAAAAAGAGACCCGTAGAACTAAAGCCACATAAAACACCATTAAGGCACAAATCTAGTACGTCGAAAGCATGACCTAACACTAGAAAACAATGCAAATATAACCATTATTATTATAAATCACAACACAGAAAAATAAAAAAATAATTCTAGGCACCGTTGACAAAACCTCATGTGATGAGACGACCAAGGAAAAAGCCACCAAAGAAAGTAGAAGAACCCAAGAGATGCGCGGTGAAGTTGGCATGTCGCACGAGGGGCCACCTCTATTGTTGCCGGAAGATTGCACCGCCATGACCACAAGAATCCCACTCCCATGTTGATAAAAAACTCTTGAAGGTTTTTGGCCGCTAGACATTAGATACACCAATAAGAACACTCCATCCTAACAGACATCAACCTCTATCTCACCTTCGATCCACCCCAACAAAAGGTATGAGTCGTATATCATCCCACACCACCAAAAAGCGCAATCTCTGACAAGTTTGGAGACTAAGGGCTTGTTTGGTATTATTTTTAAAATGGTTTTGTTTTCGGTACAAAAATAAAAATGAGATTTTTTTGAAAATCCTTTTGGAACAAATTTTGAAATTTTGTTTGATAGTCTTTTAAGAGATTAGTTTGAATATGATAAAAAAGTGAAATCGTGTTTGGTTACATTTATGTTTAATTTGAGTACATGTAATTAATAATCTTAAATTAATATATTAAGAAATTAATAATTGATGATTATTTAGCAAATAAAAAGTAATATATTAATAATATAATAATAATGGATAATTTATAATTAATGAGTACATTAGTAATTAAATGATATATAAAAAAATTAATATCCTAAATAATTAAAAAATAGTCATTAATAATTAATTATAAGTAATTACTATGTTAGTAATGTACTCATATTTATTAGATTATAAGTAATTAATTAGTGTATTAAGAAAAATAATTAGTATATATATATATAATTTATTAATATTTGTTTACTACATTATTAACTTTAAGTTACGTAATTAAATAATTAGTTAATTAATTACTAATTTTATTTAATAATCTATTATTTGATATATCACATTATCAATTTTTGATAATTATTCTTTTTATAATGATTAATTACTAATTATCAATTATTAATTATTATTTATTAATATATTACATATTGATAGTTATAATTTAATATTAATTCTTAATTGAGTAATTACTATTTATTTTTTATTTAACAACTATTTAATTTTTAATAGATTATAATTAACATAATATATGATTGATATATTAATTATTAATTATTTATTTAATAACCTATTATTACTTATTTTATTGTTAATATGTTATATAATTAATTTTTGACAATTAATCTTTAACTAAATAATTAATTACTATATTATTTATTATTTTATTAATAAGCTTAAAAACTTAATAGTAATAAATTAATATTTAATTAATAATAATTACTATTTATTTATTAGTTATTAAGTATATTTATTTATTAATTATTAATTAATATATAATATAATTAGTAATTAACAATTAATTATTTAATATAATTTTATTGATAAGTTTAAAAAAAAAAAATGAAAAATAAAAAATAACTTTCAATCGTTTTTTATTTTTTTTAACAAAAATCATTCTTATTGTTTTTTATTTTCATTTTTTTTAATTTTTATTAAATAAATGCGATTTGTAAACTATTTTTATTTTTGTGCTTTAAAAGACGTGTAAAAATATTTTTAAAAATAATTCTAAACGCACCCTGAATTTCAAGGCAAGGGGCCGACAACGCCAAGAGACGGTCTAAGAACTCCGGTCATCCCACTTCTTTCACCTTTTTTTTCCCCTCTCTAGGGCTTGCGCTTCTCTTACGTTTTGACAAAGGTGGATTGAAATGAAACTGTTTGAAACAGATATTCAATCTGTTAAGATTCAAAGCCATATTGATTACACACAAAAAAAAAAAAAAAAAAAACATTTACCTTAACTTTTACTCCCTATTGGGGTAAATTATCTTCTTCATCCGTAGAACTAATGACCTATTAGCTTTTTATTCTAAGATGACGATCCATTTTCTCCCATAAAAATGATTGTCTCATTTTTTTTTTTCCTTTTTTTTTTTAATAAGAAACGTTTGTCTCGTTAGTTGTTACATTTGTCTCTCTTTGACTTTGGCAAATGCTAGTAAATTTGAACGACGCTCAAAGAGAATGTATGTGTACGGAGTTTTAAAAATGAATTTTGAAAATAGATATAAATAATTGAGTACACACGTGACTCTTTAAAAAAAAACTCTACAATCGATAGAAAAATCCATTCCACAGAAACAAAGAGACCCGTAGAACTAAAGCCACATAAAACACCATTAAGGCACAAATCTAGTACGCTGAAAACATGATGTAACACTAGAAAACAACATAAATATAACCACTATTATTATAAACCACACCACAGAGAAAAATAAAAGAATAATTCTAAGCACCGTTGACAAAACCTCATGTGATGAGACGACCAAGGAAAAAAGCCACCAAAGAAAGTAGAAGAACCCAAGAGATGCGCGGTGAAGTTGGCATGTCGCACGAGGGGCCACCTCTATTGTTGCCGGAAGACTGCACCGCCACGACCACAAGAATCCCACTCCCATGCTGATAAAACCCTCGAAGGTTTTTAGTTGCCAGACATTAGATACACTAATAAGAACACTCCATACTAATACCGGGTCAACCTCTATCTCACCTTGATCCGGATTGGCAAAAAAAGGTCTGGAAATATCATCATCCCCTACCACCAAAAAGCGCAATCTCTGACATGTTTGGAGACTAAGGGCCTGTTTGATATTGTTTTTAAAATGGTTTTGTTTTCGGTACAAAAGTAAAAATAAGATTGTTTTAAAAATCATTTTGGAACAGATTCTAAAATTTTGTTTGATAGTCTTTGAGAGATTAGTTTGAGTATGATAAAAAAGTGAAATCGTGTTTGGTTACATTTATGTTTAATTTGAATACATGCAATTAATAATCTTATATTAATATATTAAGAAATTAATAATTGATAATTATTTAGTGAATAATTAATATATTAATAATATAATAATAATGGATAATTTATCATTAATGAGTACACTAAGAATTAAACTATATATATATATATAATAAATTAATATCCTAAATAATTAAAAAATAGTAATTAGTAATTAATTATAAGTAATTACTATGTTAGTAATGTACTCATATTTATTAGATTATAAGTAATTAATTAGTGTATTAAGAAAAATAATTAGTATATACATAATTTATTAATATTCCGTTTACTACTTAAATTATTAACTTTAAGTTACATAATTAAATAATTAGTTAATTAATTACTAATGTTTATTTAATAATCTATTATTTGATATATCACATTATCAATTTTTGATAATTATTCTTTTTATAATGATTAATTACTAATTATCAATTATTAATTATTATTTATTAATATATTACATATTGATAGTTATAATTTAACAACTATTTAATAATTAATATATTATAATTAACATAATATATGATTATATATTAATTATTAATTAATTATTTAATAACCTATTATTACTTATTTTATTGTTAATATGTTATATAATTAATTTTGACAATTAATCTTTAACTAAATAATTAATTACTATATTATTTGTTATTTTATTAATAAGATTAAAAACTTAATAGTAATAAAATAATATTTAATTAATAATAATTACTATCTATTTATTAGTTATTAAGAATATTTATTTATTAATTATTAATTAATATATAATACAATTAGTAATTAATAATTAATTATTTAATATAATTTTATTAATAAATACTAAAAATTAAAAATAAAAAATAATTTTAAATAATTTTTTATTTTTTTCACAAAAATTATTCTGATTGTTTTTTATTTTTATTTTTATTTTTAAAATTTTTATTAAACAAACATAATTTATAAATTATTTTTATTTTCGTATTTTAAAAGACGTGTACCAACAACGCCCAGAGGCAGTCTTGAGAACTCCGGTCATCCCACTTCTTTCACCTTTTTTTTTTTTCCCTCTCTAGGGCCTGCGCTTCTCTTACTTTTTGACAAAGGTGGATTGAAATTGAAATTGTTTGAAACAGATATTCAATCTGTTAAGATTCAAAGCCAAACCATATTGATTACACAAAAAAAAAAAAAAAAAAAAAAAAAAAAACGTTTACCTTAACTTTTTAGTGTGAGCACATGGGGTAAATTATCTTCTTCATCCGTAGAATCGATGAACTATTAGCTTTTTATTCTAAGATGACGATCCATTTTCTCCCATAAAAATGATTGTCTCATTTTTTTTCCTTCTTTTTTTTTTTTTTTTTTTTTTTTTTTAAGAAACGTTTGTCTCGTTAGTTGTTACATTTGTCTCTCTTTGACTTTGGCAAATGCTAGCAACCCACGTGGACAAGAACGTATCAACAGATATCCATCCCAACTCCACCTTCTGCTGACGTGGAGTTTTATCACAAGAATAAAGATGTATTGCAAACAAACACTACCGTTAAAAGAAGGTGAGATTGTATTGCAAACAAACACTACCGTTAAAAGAAGGTGAGATTGTATTCCGTTGAAGAAGGTGAATCTCACTTATAAATCTCAAATTACAGGATTTATGATTATTTAAAAGAAGTTTAGTTTATGTATTTAGAATTATGATTTAAAATTATTTTTATTTTATGTGTATTTTTATAAGAGAAAATATTATAGAAAATAATAAATCATGATTTAGAATTAGGGACAAATATAAAAAACAAATGTCCCTTAATTTACTTATTTGAGTTTTTAATTTGAGTTAATATGTAATTTTATATGATAATATTTTATTGTAATAAAAAAATTAAATGTAATTATTTTTTAAAATTTTTACTATAATAAAATTTAAATTCTAAACTCAAATTCATAACATAAACGGATCTTAAGGGTTGTTCTTTTAGAATATAATTTGAAAGTAGTTTTTTAGTTGAATTTGAGTTATAATTTAAATTGAAGTTAAAACTTGAATAAAATTAAATAAAATTGAATAAAATTAAAACTTAAACTTAAATGAAATTAAAATTTAAGTTTTTTTTTTTTAAAAAATTTTATAGATAAAAGAACATTTTCTTAATTTTTTTATAATTTGCGCGGAATAAATAAAAAAAAAAACATAGGAAAAGAATCTTTTCAAGGAAAAAAAAAAACACAGAAAAAAAAGGATAAAAACGACCGCACGGAATCCATGATTGCAATACGCAAAACAGTCTAAAAAGGCAGGTTTCGTAATGTAAATGAGGAGGCCAGGACTGTGAGTGACGAAGAAAAGCACAACAAACAAACAGAGCAGAATCATAACAGAGTAATAAAATGCAAAGTAAAATAAAATAAAATAAAAAAGAAAAAGACCCAATTGCGCAAACTGCGATTTGGGTTTTTCATTTCCCGAGATTCTCGATTTCCCAAAAAAACCCAATTTCGCTTCTCTCTCTTTTTTTCCTTTTAATATAAAAGCCCTAACAATCTGCTTCACGTTTCCCTCTTCGAACTCTAATTTGTGCTTCTCTTTCTTTATCTCTTCTCTTTGCGTTCGTTCGGTCATCATCTCAAATTCAAAAATGGTGGCCGATCAGAAGGCGAAATCCGACATCTCTTTCGCCGGAACTTTCGCGAGCAGCGCTTTCGCCGCTTGTTTTGCGGAGGTAATAATACTGATCAACGAATCAACTAATTTCATCTGTGATCAAACTTGAGAAAAACTCTGAAATTGCGATCACAGTTCTCATTTTTGAGTTTAGTCATTTTCTGTTTGTTTGGACATAATTTCAAATGTTTGTTTGGATCTTTTAGCTTTTTGGTTGTGTTTTACCCCGTACGTTTCATGGTCAATGACCGAGTTTTCCTTTTTTTTTTTTTTTTTTTTTAAAATGTGATTTTACTTTGTAAGATTCCATACATATGTAGAATTGCGCATAGTTGGTTTTCCTGAATTTTTTTGTAATGCATCTGGAATTGAATGTTTGAATAATTTGTACATGTGGGCGTGATTTTATATGCGAATACGAGAATTCGAATCTCTCTCTCTCTCTCTCTCTCTCTCTCTCTCTCTCTCTCTCTCTCTCTCTCTATTTAGGTTGCTGTGATCATGTGATCTTGTTAATGGAATATTAATGCGAATTGGGAGTGATTCATTGGATGGTAGTTCATTCGAGTTGAGATGATTTGATTAAATTTCAAATCAATTAAGTTCGATCCAAATTGATGGTACATGCATACTTGAATTGCTTCCGGGATGTTCAAAAAAACATGTTTGAGATCGAAATGTTATTGCACTTTATGGGTTTTACTGGAAATGGACATCATTTAGCTTGATGCACGGTGAAAACTGAAAGCATTTTTCTTGTTATTCTAAATAGCCTTTTAAGTATCAAGTGGGTTATAAAGCTCTAAAAAACCTTTCTTATTTTTCAGTGCTGAAATTTACTTTGAGAAAACTTTAAAGGTGAAAGTTTCAGTTTTTTGAGTGTTATGAAAAACGATTGAGTTCCAAGTTCTGATTACTCTACTCTCTCTCTTGTGATTTTGTTCTCTTGGTGCAATTCATCTTTTATCCTGTGCTTGAACTTGATGCAGATTTGTACTATTCCTTTGGACACTGCTAAAGTTAGGCTTCAGCTCCAAAAAAAAGCTGTTGCCGGTGATGGAGTGGCCTTACCGAAATACAGGGGCTTGTTGGGCACAGTTGGTACCATTGCCAGAGAAGAAGGTCTAACAGCACTATGGAAAGGAATCGTACCAGGATTACATCGTCAGTGCCTGTTTGGAGGCTTAAGAATTGGATTATATGAGCCTGTAGGTGTTTTACTTTTTCTCACACATTAACTCTTAATGAAGTTTATAATCTGAATGTTTATTGTTATCTGACGCGATCAAATGAACTGTGTGCTTGACAGGTTAGGAATTTCTATGTAGGAAGTGACCATGTCGGAGATGTTCCTTTATCCAAAAAAATACTTGCTGGATTAACTACTGGTGAGCAACGTTTTGGATGCTTAGTTTCAGAATAAAAATTGTGTGCTGACCCTGAATTTATTTGTTTGTTGCATTTTACCATTGTCTGTAATATCAGTGGGTATTTGTCTTCCACTTTGGAGCTGGTTCTTCTCTCTTTTCTGCCTAGGCTTAAGAAAGATAGAAGGATAGTGATACAGACATGAGATCTCTTATATTATTTCTGTCATGTGGATCCTCATCTTCCAAATAGGTGCTCTAGCGATTACAATTGCCAATCCAACTGATCTTGTAAAAGTCAGACTTCAAGCTGAAGGAAAGCTCCCTCCGGGGGTGCCGAGACGCTATTCTGGTGCATTGAATGCTTATTCAACTATTGCTCGGCAGGTTATCATTTGAGCTCCACTTCAAGAAAAAAAGGCAATTTAGCTCTAGCAATTTTTGTTTCTATGCTCTAATTTCATTTTTTCTGACTTGTTTCTGTCTCTTAGGAAGGAGTTGGGGCACTTTGGACTGGGCTTGGACCCAATATAGCGAGAAACGCTATTATTAATGCTGCTGAGCTAGCTAGCTATGATCAAGTGAAGCAGGTGCCTTTTCTATTCTAGAGCTCTTCTTTTTCTTTTGTGATATAAATGATTTCTCTGTTTCTTAATATGTCTTTTCAATGCAGACAATTTTGAAAATTCCAGGGTTTACAGATAATGTTGTCACTCATATTCTTGCCGGTCTGGGGGCAGGTTTTTTTGCTGTCTGTATTGGGTCGCCAGTTGATGTGGTAACGTATCTGCTTTAAACATTTCTCATTTGGGCAGTTGCTTGTTTCTGCTGTCCATTTGTTGTTAACTTGAAACATATGGTGTATTGGTTGTTGTCCAATTGCTTGTTGCTGGTTTAGTTTATTGTTTGGCTTTTCTATTTTCTTTTTCCAGGTCAAGTCAAGAATGATGGGTGATTCTGCTTATAAAAATACACTTGATTGTTTCGTCAAAACTCTGAAGAATGATGTATGTCTCCTTTATTCCAACACTTTTTTTAGCAATTTCTGTTTACTTCTTACTATAATTATGTTGTATAATTGAAGCAATTAAGTTGGGAGTGTTTTTTCTAAAGTCATCTACTGCTTTTAAGCACTTATGTATCTTTATTTCGAACTTTTCAATATATGTTAAACATTTTTTTTTTCTCTTTTTCTGGTCACACGAAGACCTAGTTAGGTCCTCATGTTCTAAACTTGTGTTTTGATAAGAACCGGAAGCATCATTAAAAAAGAATGTTGAACTCAGCTTCTGTGGTTTGCAGGGACCTTTAGCGTTTTACAAGGGTTTCATACCTAATTTTGGACGGCTGGGATCATGGAATGTGATTATGTTTCTAACGCTAGAGCAGGTATGAATTTAATCTGGTTGCTCTTTGTCGCAGTGTGATAATCTTCGCCCTCACGTTCTCTTTATAACTATATTCCGTTTCCTAGCAATGAGGAGTTAAGCATCAATCTTGTATTTTTGTAATCGGACCAAAAAAATATTTCAGGTTGAGATACTTGTGCATCAGCATATATTGATCTTCAATTAGTTAAAAGTACACTAGAACTACTGAACCAGTTGGTGGAAAAAAACTGAACTAAAGTGGCCTGTTTTTTTTTTATTATTTATTATTTTTTTATTTAATGGCTTTCTCTCTTACTATGTTGTTCTTTTGATGACAGGCTAAGAAATTCGTAAGAAGTATAGAGTCATCTTGAGCTCTAAGGAGATAATCTGTGCCTACAATTTGGATTTGCCAAGGGTTAACACCAACATCAAAGTGGAACTTTCTTTTTAAAGGAATAATAAAGCCTTTGACTTCCTCTCGTTTTGCAAAGAGAGGATTAGAAGTGATAATTATTGAAATCATAAGCTCAAAGTTAATTGTCATTTCATTCGTGGGGATCATGATGTTTTAGTTGTCAAGACTTTGATGGGTTGTAGAATCCAAAATTTTTCATGTTAATTATTGAGCTCATTTGCTCAAAATAAGTGTAATTAATTTTGGGAAATATGGGGATTTCCCTGTCAAGACTTTGATACATTGTGGAAGCCAAATTTTTTTTTAAGTTTCTCTAATTGTTGTGTCCCTTGCTGATATTTTTACCAGCCTTGACACGGCAATCACTCTCTCTGATTGCTGTTCAAATAAACAAAGGTTTGTTTGTTTATGGGACTTTTTGCCCTTCAGGAAACAATTTTCCAACATTACAATTTAGACAGGAAAACCAAGGTAAAGGAAACAGGAAAAAATATAAATTAGAAAAAAAAAGGGACCAATGAGGTGTAAACTGTGAAAAAAAAGGACCAATGAGAAGGTGTAAACGGTGAAGAGAATCATGTTGGTTGTTGAGCACCACTCTCAACCATTTGCATTGCAAAAAAAAAAAAAAAAAAAAAAAAAAAAAAAAAAAAACTGCAGGAATGGCATTAAGGAAATCAGTATTTCCAAGTGGCTTAAGCCAAATTTGGTTGAAACATGTGCAGTTGTAACAGAACCAAACTTACAATCCATTTTATTACAAATATAAAAAATAAGGGCACCATGAGAACCCGAAAAACACTTGACTAGCATCAGTTCTTGCAACTTTAACGTTCCAGTTATTTGCCGCTGCAAAAAGCAAATCATCACGCAGGGCATGGCATTCAGCAACAAAAGGCGAACAGACCCCCTCATGGCGCCTAGAGAAAGCACCCATCATCACTCTGTTGCTGTCGCGGATCACACCCCCCCGTAGAGAAGAAGTCCTGAGAGTCTTTCACTACAGCATCGACGTTCAGTTTAAGAGTTCCGATTGTAGCAGGGGCTGAATTAATAACTCGGCACTTCTGGAATTCTGAAATTAGGAGGCAGGCGTTTTCCAGTCTCTCAACAGGCTTAATGGTATCATTGAAAGCTGAATCATTCCTATTCCTCCATATGCCAATTGCTTTTTTTTTTTTTTTTCTCATCGTCTTCATGAACTTGAAATTCTTATTCGTATTGGTTATAGTTGCATAAAAGTAAATAGGAAAAATTATACTGACATTAAATAGAAAATATTATACTGGCATTCTTTTAATCTACTATTTTGAGGAGATTTTGGTGTGAACTTTTTTTTTATACCGTTTGGGGCCTATGATTTCCGTTTACTCAAGAAATGTAATCATTAGAGTTCAAACCTTAGTGGACACACAGCACACATTCACGCAATTGCTAGATTTTAGTGTAAACTTTTTTAAGTTTAGGAGATTGCACTAATGTAGCTAATTCAGTCAAAAAGTGTCAGTGTAATATTATCAGAATTAATGTGTCAATGTAATTTTCCCCAGGGAAAAAAAAGGGAAGTTTTAGCTGAAAATCTCGGATTTTAAAGAGAATGCTTAGGACAAGTCATGGTTGATAAGCTCATATAGAATTTCATTAAGTCTTGACTAAAACTGATTTCGGTAGTAAGGATTTGAAAATAGGTGCCTTGAACTTCGAGTATGTGCTTGAATTACTTGAAACGGAGCTTCATAACTCAAGTTATAGATTTTTAAAGTTTAGTTAATAAGTGCAGGAAAATTATTCAGGAACAAGAATTTTCAGTCAGTTTTGACCTGTTTTTAGAAGCTTTAAAAGAACCAAAATAAGGCTTTTGATAGCTTATTGGAAAGGTCTCTGAGTCTAAATAATGGCGAGACAGGTTTGGTAATTTTTGTAGTGGCTTAGAATATTTTATATATATTCCCATAAGAGGCGTTGAACTATTTTTATGTAAGAAATGAGAAATTTTTGTAGTGGCTTAGAAAAAATTTTATATTTTCCCATATTATTTGTTGAAAAATTTTTAATGTATCAAAATGAGATTCAAATCATTGGGTCCATCTACCAAACATCCTCGAAATGTTTTGGTATCTTAAATCCCAATAAAACTTTTCAGTTGGAGATAAGTATTATACTTAAAACAATGTTTATTCATTATCTTTAAGTCCTGCAACTTTTTTCTTATTATTATTTTTAAAGTATAACCCAAACCAGAAAAAAAAAATTAAAAGAAAAAAAGTTTTTCTAGCAAAACATGTCAGTAAAAACGTTTTATAGTACATAATTATTATTTAAATATAGTGTAACTATTAGATATTAATTAATAGGTCTAATATATAATTTTTGCTTTAGGCCCCTGCATGGCGTGAGCCGACCCTGCACATATTAAACAGTGCATGTAAAACGTGACAAAAAAAATTAAACAAGTAATAGAAAAAGTAATATTAACAATTCTCGTAGAAAATTGTTTCATACAGAAAAATTGTCGCATAAATTGTATAGTAACGATAAACATGGGACCGTTTAGGGTCCTTGTTGACTTCCGTAATGTAGGAACTTGAAATTCTAGTAAAGTTTTGGTAAAGTGTTAAGATTTTAGAAAAGTTATGTGATACATGAGGCCTTTTTTTAAAGGAAAATTGCATTTTTATTAAAATAGTGATAAATAGTTATTTTGGTATAATGTTAATTCATCAGAGAGATAGATGCATGTTTGAGGTCCGAAATTGAGAAAACACATTGGCACACTAACAACGAGTAGACTGAAAGCTTGACTAGAGAAAATCTCTCTCTTCAACATAAGTTGTTGAGTACTGGAGGGAAAGACCGTCAAAATTCACATAAAGAGGACATCTACACAACATAAAAAAATTCTAGCCGAACTAAAGACCGCCCTATCGGCATTAAGGCGAACACCTAAATCTAATAAAAAAATAACAAACCAGACGATGGTCGGGTGGGGAAACCACCAACCTTATTGCAAACACAAAAGTGACAAAAAGAAAAAAAAACATCCGACTACCACCAAACCTCTGATGAAGGGCGTCCGACCAAAGGACTATTGAGGAAGTTAGCCAAAGAAAAGATCTTAGCTACCAAGTGGAAAACTCCCCTAAGAGATACATGAGGCGTTTCTATATGAAAAGTTAAGTTGAAAAATATAATTGTTACGTTTAATGTAACATAAGTTACGTCAGCATCTGTTCACATAAATCCATACCAAAACTAAAATAATTCATCTAAATAAGATATATGGACAGTGGTGGAACTAGGATTTTGATTTAGGGACAAAAACTAAAAAGTTGAAAAATTCTAAAAAAAAAAATCAACTCATAATATTTTTAGATGAATAGTATATATGTATAGACTATTAAACATACTTGAGTAATAAAGATTTTAGCAAGTAAATTAGATAAGAAAAAGTATTTAAGATGAGAAAATAATAGCTGCGAGTGTTAGAAGGAGAAAAAATATCTTTAAGTTTATAAGGCACATTTGAATAAATACATATTATTTTAACACGAACAAATTAGAGGAATGTGTGTGTGAGAAAATCATAATTGAGAGGGTTGTTTGAAAAAAAAAAAAAATTTATTAATTAGAGACACGTTTTGAGAAAAGTATTTTAATGAGTCATTTTTTTTATATAACTTGGATTATATTCAAAAATATTTTAAAAGGGACCAATTTAAAAGAAAATCTGTTTATAAGAATAAATTATAGAGAAAAAAAATCAATTAGTTACATTTTTAAGTATAAGATTTAATAAGAAAAGACTAAAAGAACAATAGAAAAATATGATTTGAGATTGAATTTTGTGAGGATATATTTAAAATTTTTATTGATAAAGGGGGCATATATGAAAAGTTTTGAGAAAATATACTAAAAATCAAATATCAAAAATCCAGGGGGCATATGCCCCCGAGCCACACGTCCCTCCGCCACTACATGTGGATCATTTCTTGTGAGCCCAAGTAAACGTGATCAATTTACAAATATGCCAACTCCCAATTCCCGTCCTAAATTGCTAGAACCAGTTGCACCTAAATGAAAAGAGAGGAGTGAAATAGCGCAATTAGTATTTAGTAATGTGGATAGTATTTTATATTAGACACAAAAGGTAAAAATAAGAAGTTTAGAATTATAGAATTTTAAAATTAAACACTTAAAAAATAATTAATTAAAAATTAATTATTATTTAAATAATGTGATTATTTAAATTTAAATTTGAATTGTGAACACAAATTTATCATTTTAAACCTATTTGATAAGTTGTTTAATTTATAATTTAAATTAATTTAAGTTTGATTTAAATTAAAATTTGAATTTGAGTTAAAATTGAATGAGAGGATAAAGGATAATTTTCTCTTTCTTTCTAATCTAAAATTGGCACCACACAAAGGGATGAGATCTTCTGTAGGTGGCCAACCATACTAGGATAAAGGATTGAGAAATTTTGTTCTAAATTCAAATAAGAGATAATTAATAAACTTTATCTTGAGATAAATATTAGATTCATTTTAAAAGTTTGACTTCTACTCTATAAATAAGAGAATGATAGAAAATTGTGAGACAATTTTTGACCTAATTTTTAGATTGTGGCCGAAATTCTCTTAGAGTGAGGAAAAATATTTTTCTAAAAATTTCACATCGTGCATGCGTTGATGTTTGTGAAAAGTCGAGTGTTTATTCTAATCCGTTTTGTCTTAAGTGTGCCCACACACGTCTTCGTCAATTCTAAGAATTGACGTGAAAGACATTAATTTTCTAAATACAAGGCTTTAGAGTAAGGATTGTTCGAGATCAAAGAATTCAAGTTATCATCCTAATCGGCCGCTAAGTATTATTCCTGATTGAGTTTTTAATAAATAAATTAATGTGATTAATTTATTCGTGCGTAAATTAATATAATTTATAAAGCATCTCATAAATTTTATGAAAATTTTTATTATACTTAATATGTTATTCTCACACTTTCACTTCTAAATTTAATTTGAAAACCAACAAAATTAACATAAAAACTGAAACTAAAACGAAATAAAATTTTAGAGATAAATTGTACGATATTTGAAAAGTTAAGAAGTAAAATTGAGTATGACTAAACCCGAAGGACTATTTATAAGAATAACCGTCAACTCAAAATTAATAAATTTTAAGAAAAATTCTGAAAATATTTTTAAACAAAAAAAAAAAAATAAAAATAAAAAACTTTACTCTCTTCTCTCCAGATTCTCTCTCTAAACTCCCGTCGATTCCCTCTCTAAATACGAAGACCTCGCCGCCGCGTTCCTCGCCTCCTCCACCACTGCTCAGATCTCCTACGCCTGCACCTCCATCGACTCGTTCCTGCACTCCGCTCACCCGACCAGTCCCGCCACTTCTTCTCCTTCAACTTCCCAACCCTAATCTATAAAGCTCTTCGGCATCATCAACGTCATCATCATCCTCCTCTCCGCTGTCACCAACGTCATCATCATCATCCAACGGCTGGATCGACACCGTCATCGCATACAACGAACTCGATTTGACCAAGAAGGTCTTCGCTTTGCTCGCCCCCGATGGTGTCCTCTTGAGCTCAATCTCGGCCGCCGATCGCCTCTCGCTCGTCAAGTACGTCTTCCCCAACTAGCAGTTGCCGGAGTTGGCCCAGTTTGTCCTCTTCTCAGAGAAAGATTCCTGGGTTATATCTGATCTTTGCCAAATTGTAGAAGGTACGGTTAAGGAAGATTCGATTAAGGGTTATGTTTATCATGTTCAGCTTACTGTGTTTGAGTATTATCTGTTTTGGTTTGCTTATTATCCTGTTTGTAGAGGAAACAATGCGAATTCTAATAATAATTTGGTAGTAAGAGGAATAGGAGGTTCAAATTGGAGAATTGCTTCTTCCATTTCAGGGTTCTCAGGGCTGGGAATTTTTTGGATTCTTAGAGAGAGAGAGAGAGAGAGAGAGAGAGAGAGAGAGAGAGAGAGAGAGAGAGAGAGAGTTTGGAGAGAGAGAGAGAGAGTGTGTTGGGGAGAGGGAGAGAGTTTGAGAGAGAGAGAGTGTGTGAGAGAGAGGAAGAGAGTTTGGAAGGGAGGGAGAGAGAGAGAGAGAGAGAGAGAGAGAGAGAGTTTGAGAGTGTGTGAGAGAGAGGGAGAGAGTTTGGAGAGAGAGAGAGAGAGTTTGGAGAGAGAGAGTGTGTTTTTTAGTTGAAGTTTTTATTTTAATTTTTAATTATTTACAAATATTTCAGATTTATCAGTTTTTGGTTAATTATTATGAAGGATAAATGTAACATTTTATGTCTTTTGAGACGTAGAAAATGACCTATTAAAAAACACGTGGTATTAAAAGACGATTATGCTAAAACACAGGCTATCAATATGATATTTTCAATAAAAGGGGCCATTATTGCTGTAATCCCTTTATTCATCTTGTAGTAAAATTAAATACTTTTGTAGTACTTATTCGGGTGAGAAAGGAACTGATTTCATTGTTATGAAATTTGATTGAAAAGTTGAAGGTAGGAGGGGGAAAAGATCGAAGTACAGGTGATATTAAGGAGGAAGATGCTTCAGATCCGGCTTAGCAAAACCCCATCTGTAGATGGCGCTGGAGGGGCGAAGCCCCTGCCGGTGGATACAGTGACCGTGGCATGCCCTGACCACCTAGTTCTTGCTGATCTTCCTGTAGCAAAGGGCATAGGCACAGCAACTGCTGCTTCTCTTGTTAAGACCGTAGGTCGGAGGTCGCGTCGCCAGCTTGGGGAACGAGTCCACTTTTGTGTTCGCTGTGATTTCCCAATAGCAATTTATGGACGCCTGGTATGTACTGTTTGATGTGGTTTTCTGTCTACCTATTTCTGTTAAAACTTATGTTTCTTTGCTGGTTTTTTTGTCTTCCTAATTCTGTCTTTTAAAACTTAAGTTCTTTGAATATATATATTTTTTTTTTCCACAATCAAAATTCTGACTAACCAATGCTTTCTCAACACAAGGGAGGGTAATATTAAGAAGAGTTTGTAACTAAGGGAATTTCTAGAAAATATATTCAAGTAATCTGAGTGCGCTTGGAAATTAGTTTGGAGGTCGATTGGAACATTTATACTGAAAGAAGCTAGGGATGAACATTATGTCTAATTTGAGCTTAGAGTTACACTGTTCTTGGACAGTAATTTTCCCTTGTTTCCAGTTATGTAAAATACAAGGTTTCTTTTTTATTTATTCTCTTTAAATGTCTGCAACTGCCTTCTTTGGTTTCAATTTTCAAAATAATATTAAATACAATGAATGAATAAATAAAACTGGGACACATATTGAAAGATGATATGTGTTTTGTCAGTTTGCCCAATCGTGTAATCTTGCCTTGTTTTATTACCTTTTAAGGTTCTTCGCTTTCATGGGACATTGGGTTAGGGTGTTGTTCTGAGGTGTAGATAAGGTGCTATTTGAGAATCTATTCTGGGAAAAGTGGCTTCTATCTTACTAATATAGCACAAGTGACAAATGATAGTAATAGTAATACTGTTCTTGTTACCATTTTTTTTTTTTAAGCTTCCCAAAGATTATGCTTTAGAAATTAAATTACGACTCTATACGTAGACCTAAATTCACAACTTACGAGCTTAAGTTCTTGCAGAGTCCTTGTGAGCACGCCTTTTGTCTGGATTGTGCTAGGAGTGATTCAATTTGCTATCTGTGAGCTCCCTGAACCTTTTTATATAATTAATCTACAACATCATTCTGCTACCTCTCGTTTTCCTCTTGAGTGTTTTTCTTTTTTTAGTTGTTGTGGTTTTTTATTTTTTTATTTTTTTTTATTTTATGAATATATATTTTTTCATATATTGGCTTGCTGCAAATTTGGAATTTAATTAGGGTTTCGCATGCTGTATTGACTATTGTGGTTTATGTTGGTTTTGAGGGAGGTTCTCTACAGTCTACCTCTACTCCCCATTGGACGTTACTGTGGCTGTTTGAAAGATAAATGATAGCTTGTGTTTTTTCACTAAATCAATCCAAACAAAGTGGGATAAGGCTTTTGGGAAAGGGTTGAATTTCAATCTTTTTATATGTTGTCTGGACATTTAACAGTTAGAGTCCAGGTCTGTTGTGCTCAAAATTCAATCATTGGGTAGTGGACACTGCTATTTGGTCTGTGAAAATATTTAGAATAGTTGATTGATGTTTCTATACTACTTGATTGAGAAGAATGTGAAATAATACATAAATAACTGAGAAGTGAGTCGTTTGAACAAGTAACATTGATAGCTGATGAATCACTTAATGTCTTGCTTTGTAATCTTATGTACACAGCTGTGATGAACGAATTCAGAAGATACAGACAATTAAATTGATGGAGGGGATCTTCATCTGTGCAGCCCCTCACTGTCTCAAGTCTTTCTTGAAGAGAACAGACTTCGAGTCTCATATTCATGAGAGCCATGGTGAGCTTCTTCAGTCAAATGTAGAGAGAGAAGATACTAATGAATCGGAAGCTCAGAGTGTCAAACAATCTTCAGCATCTGATACTACGCTCCGAGCGCCGCTCAGGCCGGGCTTCTCTCCTAGTTCGAACTCCCAAGTTCATGATCGAGAAGACAAAACTCGTCGTCAGCAGACTAGAGAACCATCAATTCCTAGGCCAATGATACCGGCCAAACCACCACAAGCTTTTGGGCAAGGACAGAATAACCCATCAGAAGCCCAACTTGACTGCCGGCACCAAGGGTTTGATAGGTCTGGTCCTCACAACCCCTTCCAACAACAAAACTTCGACTCACCAGGTGGTCCAAAGCAAGAATCCGGTCTATATTCAGACAAGCAGCAAGGAATTCTGTCTGATACTCCATTTCCTGACTATCCGCCCATGCATGCCTTTCAGCCACCCAACAACTATATGGTACCGGTTAACTCAAGCCAGATGCTGAATCCATCCTCTGCACCTTTTGGTTATCCTCCTTTCCCAGGTGAAGGATCTCAAGCATTTTATGGTGCTCCCTATGACATGGCTCGCCAAGATTCAGCACCAGAAGTAGGATCAGAACAAGGGTCATTGCTGGGTTTTCCACCAGGTTCTGCAGGGAGCATGAACTTCCCAGCTAACTATCATCAGCCTTGGAACGCAGGACAGCCTGGTATGCCTTTTGAATCTCCGCATGGAGGTCAAGATAGTTTCACTAACCTCTCAGATTCTCAAGGAAAAGTTCCATATTATCAAGGAGAATTCAGACGGAGTCCAAGGGGATTGGCTATGAATCCACCTCCCCCGCATATGGCCAACAAAGGAATGGAACCAGTGCAGGCTGGTAATTCTGTGGATCCAAGGGATGGAAAGGGTATATTAGCACCACAGCCCCTGCCACTTCCTCCACCTCCCCCACAACCTCACATGTCACAGCCAAAACGCAAGTTTTATTCTGATATGGGCCGAGATGGACAAAGCTACGGATGGCAACACGAGAACCGTGAGAGCTATGGTGGCCAAGACTAGTGTAGAGAACATTAGGCCTTTGGATTATTTTAATCCTTTGCGAGTAATATTACTTTTATTTTCTTACATGAACTTATTTCAATTAATCTATGGTCTCCCTCTGGGAGCCTCTTTGGCTTAGTTTTAACTGCGCTTAGCTAGCATATGGCTTGCTTATTCCTGGCCTCTATCTGGAGCAATTTCTTTTTGTTTATTTTTAGGAAAACTTATAAAGCGCATCCCCATTTGTGGGAGTAAGTGTTTTTGACCGTTAGATTAAGGACATGTTCTTTTGTTTAAAAAACTCAAAAAAAAAACAACTTTAAGTTTTAATTTTATTTAAATTTGCGTTTTTTTAAGTTTTAATTTTATTTAATTTTATTTAACTTTATTCAAGTTTTAACTTTAATTCAAGTTATAACTCAAATTTAATTAAAAATTACACTCAAATTACACTCTAAAAGAACAACTCTTAAATTTTTAACAGTTAGATTTTTTTGGGTCCGTATAAAAAATTTATAACGCGTATGTCGTTTCATTGCTTTATTAATTATAGGGAGAAAGAGGAAAATAGACTAAAATTTAAGATGAATTAAAATTAATAGACTAATAATTTACATAAGTTAATAAATAGGTCAAATTATTATTTTGTCTATAACTTATTTAGTTATTAATCATAATTTGATAAGTTTTTATTCATAATTGTCCATAACTTGTTCGGTTATGAACCATAACTTGACAAGTTTGTCCATAACTTATCTGATTATGAACCATAACTTGATAAGTTATAACCTTATTAATTTTTATAACTAAAAATTAACCTATATACTTTTTTAAGTTTTTTATATTGGACCTATTTTTTACTATTTTCTTTAATATAATGGTCTCTCAGTACTTGCTCAAGGAGCGAGTTGACGATGTCCCTTTTCTTTTTGGCTAATAAAGCTAACCATATAATTACTGATGTCCAAGGAATTGAGCGTCACTAGAGCTTCAATAACATTGATCATTAGCATAGCATTCCGCAATCATACAGGATAAAAGCAAGCACAACGATTTACTGAGTATTTTGTGGGTAAATCATTCATCATTTACAAGCAGTTCTCATGATGAAATTACACAGAGCAGTCCTGAATTATTTTTTATTTTATTTTTTACTATCCATTGAAACTTGAACGCATGACTTAATACAGAATTCATTTTCGCAATGTTTTCTTTTCTAGACAAACTTTTTTTTTTTTTTTTTTTTTTTTTTTCTTGAAGTTGAACCAGACAGCGTCCTTAAAAAGGAACTTTTAGATTTAAGGATTGAAAATTAAAAGGACGAAAATCCAAAACTATGTATATTTTGTTTTCCAAAAGAACAAAGAGGCAACATCGCACACTCAACCCATCATGTTGATTCATGGCATTCTTAGCATCGTCGTAAATTTCCGCCAAAAAAAAAAAAAAAAAAAACGAAAAGGACAGTGAAAATATACAGAACTTGAGAGGTTGAGATCAACTTAGTTTTCTCTTTTCCAGAACCCATTTTTGGACCTTGTTGACACACTTCTCATCCACGAAAACATACAGTTGCTGCAATTTCCTGTACTCCAAGATGATATACCTGTCGATATGATCTTCAAACCTCTCATAGAGAGCTGGAATTGTTAAAATAATGACAAGACCTGCCGCGGAGAAAATCACGAATAATGAATCATTATCAAATTCTTTCACATTGATGATCTCTAAACAAAATAAAACACTAAAGTTTAACCGATTATTGAGACTTACTGGTGTAAGCCAAAGTAAGAAAATCAGTCATGCGACCAACAAAAGCTATCAGACATAGATATCCAGCTACTTTGAAGAACAACCTCGAGTCTCTACCGAGAGCAACGTCTTGGGAAACTGATAGTAAAGTATTTACATGAGTGCGTATGAATGATGCCGCTTCATTTACCATTTCTTCCGACAAATGCAATTCCGGCAGTGGCGGAGCTGGTCTGTTCAGAATAACAGTGCACTTACTTAAGTGACAATGTTTTAGCATATTGAGATCGACACAAAAGAAAAAAAAAAAAAAAAAGTTTGTTCTAAGCATCCAAATTCACAATGACAAGAAAGTAACAACAGTTCCAAAAAAATAAGTGTTAGACTTCAAGTTATTAGGAAGTAGAATATGAACCAAGTGTTAGCAATATTTACACTAGAACTACTAATACCGCGAAAAGAAAAGCTAAAACAGAGTTCTTAACCTTCCAGTCAAATCTTGTGAGACACTAAAAAAAAATAAAGGGATCAATTACTTCTTGCTGTTGAAGACTCGGAGAAAAAAGAAAAAGGAATAAACCAACTCTCGACTCAAAGCAATGAAATTTCTCAGACAGTGCCCAACTCACGAATTAAATACAGGTAGATAAAGACTGTCCCTTTATGATACTGATTCTGATACCATGGCTGATTAATTATTATAACCAATACCCTCCTAATGATGGTAACAAGAACTTAAAGAAGAATTCATATGGTAAATTTCTATAGAAATTGAAGCAGACAAGAAGAGCTCAAATCATATAGGCAAATTCTTTCTATATACATATATATATATATATATATATATATTTTTAAAGGAGGCGACAAATCCTTACTTGTTGAATGGAGTTATACTTTTATTTTCAATATTGGAAAGAAAGAAGGCGTTAAGAAATAAGAAGTGATAAAACTACACAAAAGAGTTAACAATTTAACCGAGGAAGAAATAAATTCTAGTAGTATCACCAGGAAAAACATACGAAATACATAAATGCTGTATGATAATGAATTCCAGATATCCTCATCTGGAAATGCAGTTTGTTATGTCCTTTTGACATTAAAATGCCATCACCTGACAGGCAATTATAGTCAACAAGCACAATTTCTTTTTGAAAATTACCTGTTGAGAATTGCAGCAGATTTTGCCCACAGGAAGAGAATGATAATGAGGAGGAGAAGAACACTAGAGACCAACGACAGCAAAGTATAACCAGATTTCTCAAAAACCACCCAAGCTGCTAGAGTTACTAACAATATCCCAACTGTCAGATTCTTTTGTCTCCACAAAATCACATCTGCAGCTGCTTAACCAAACAAAAACCTTTAAACACAAAACCTTAGCAATTAGATCAAATAATGCCACTAGATCAAGTAAAAGAGTTTTATGTGATTAATCTAGAGTTACCATCATATCAGTGATAAAATAAATAAATAAATAAAAACCACTGACACTTGGAGAACCCAATCTGCAATTTAATGCCAACTGAAGACTGGAGCTTCAATAACTGGACCTCAAAAACCCCAGATTCGAAAAGTAAGAAAAATTCACACAATTTGATCGGGTGGGCTTACATAGACCTCCTCCGAGGATCTCATGAATTGTTCTTTGCCTGTTAAACAATCGATCTGAGGAACCCATTTGGAAGAAACTACGAAAATTGGAGCTTTAATCTAATTCAGATCTCTAAAACCCAAATAAGAACAATGAAAAGAAAAGGCAGCTTTGAAATGATCTTCAAAACCAAGAAAAGCAATGGCTCTTGGACTTTTTATCCAACTCTTTTTTTCCCCTGAATACTAAGAATTTAATATACAATATAGGAATGACTGTTAAAAGGTATGGTTGGTTGGGTCACAGCTTCCAGCCTAAAAGCGGCATGCTACTCATAGCTTTTCTTGCTTTTGATCTATTCATCTTTTGTTTTCTCCCACCATATTCACTGTAATTAGGTGTATATATATATATATATATATATATATATATATATTATTTATTATTTTTTTTTTTGTATGCATAATGGCTGGTAAATTGAAATATGCGTCTATGTATATATACGTCATTTACATGTTTAAGAAGAGAGAAAGATAGAGACAGAGAGAGAGAGTCAGAACAAGAGAGAGAATGTTTCTTCCGTTTTAGTGACCGACCATTTGAGCTGCTTGCGCAGGTTGGCTGTCTTTTTCTTACCATCCTTGTCGAGCTCCAAGGGCATTGTTGTCACTCCAATTGTATTTTACCCTTCTGCGAGGGTATTCTTGTCCTTTATAGTGGTTGCTGGGACGGCATTGTATGGCCAAGGAAAACAATATTCTGTCGTAGAATACTGACCTTCTCGATGCTAATAAAAAGAAAAGAAAGAAAGATGGTACAGAGTCAGAAAAACTAGGCGCCCACCCACAGGTATCTTTCCATCAGCCTTTTTCTTTGGATGAATAACTCTATTGTACTTTGTTGGATTCAACAAGGTACATTTGTCACCGAAACTTCAACAGTAGAAAAGAGTTGAAAGAAACTAACTAGTGATTCCATAATGCAAGTATAATTCATAAGCAGTGGTCTCAAATGAGTTAGGCCGTTCATGAATGGCACGGTTTAGCATATAATAGTATCAGATTTAGTACAGTCTATGATATTGTTACAGGCCGTGTCAGCTTGACACATTTGATAAGTTAGGGCTGAACCTCAACTTCTCAGCCCGCAGTCCAAACTCGACCCTAGCTCGTGAAGGCCTGCAGGCCGACCTAAACCCAGTTCGGCCCAAACCCAGATTCGGCTCTTGTTCGGCCCGGCCCAGGCCCGTGAAAAGGCCCTTCAACCCTTTTTGATTGTGACTGTTGGGCCCGCAAAGGTCCCAACAGTCACAATCCGAAAAATATCTTAAAAATTCTCTATAAATATCCTTTAATCTCACCCTAAATTTCACACAATAATTCACACTCAACTTTTCATCTTACTCTCATTCTATCTCTCATCTTGTCTCTTTGATTTTGATTCTAAGCTTTTTTCTTGCGATCACTCAATTTCTTGCCTTTCATTTACAAAGTTTAAGTTCAATCAATTTCGAGAAAATGACCGCATCAAATTTTTCTGATTTCACTACTCTTCCTAAGCTTGGTAATGAGCCATTTTTCGAGGATGAAATGATGCCTCTCAACCCCACCCCTATTGAACCAGAAAATTCTCCGGTTGATAATGCTTCAATGCACAACGAGGAAGTTGAAAAACGCAGAAGGGAAAAAAGACCGTGAACTTCTCATGCATGGCAGCATTTCATAGAAGAGACCCGACCACATCCAAAAACAGGTGAAATGAAAATTCGTGCGGTATGTAAATATTGTAAAAAATAATTTTCTAATAAAAATGGTGGGGGTACTGGTCATCTGGATAGACATTGAAAAATATGTATACCGTTGCACCAAGGTGGGAGTGTGGACTCCCGCCAACAAACACTATCACTCACATCACAAGGGTTGTAAAATTTTACATACAATGAACAACGTGCTCGTGAGGCACTAGCTAAATTTCTAACTAGTGCCGAATTACCTCTTTCTTTTGCAGATGATGCGTCGTTCGAAGAATTTATACAGACGGCCTTATGCCCACAATTTAAACAGATAAGTAGAAACACAACTCATTCTGATTGCATGAAAGTGTTTTATACAATGAGACAATCTCTTGTTGAAATTTTAGAACTTTTAATGCTACTGTATCTTGTACTTCTGATCTATGGGTAGGGTGCAATAAAACTGGATATTTATGCATCACGACGCATTATCTTGATGATGAATGGATTTTACAAAAAAGGATAATAAGTTTTTGTTTATGTCTATATCCTCATAACGCATCAGTTATTTTTAGTACAATAATGAAAATTTGTGAGTTTTATGGGATAGAAGATAAAGTTTTAGCTATTACTTTTGATACTGCATCAGCTAACACGGCTGCAATTAACATGTTTAAACGTAGTTTGAAACCATCGTTTGGGGGGAATATTTTTCATCAACGGTGTGCATGTCACATAATCAATTTAGTAGTTCAGGCAAGAATTAAACATATTTTAGCTAATCTAACAAATATTAGAGAATCTTTATCCTTCATATCTAGTTCTCCAGCTCGGCTCCAAGAATTCAAACAATATTACAGGAACAATCAAATGAGCCTAAGAAAGTTCCTAACTGACGTGATACATAGGTGGAATTCCACCTATTTAATGTTGAAGGATGCACTCCAGTATTCACAACTCATCACAACGTATGTAAACAGTAAGAACGATCAACTTTTAATTTTCGATACAGATTGGAAGATTGGTGAGTATTTTTTTAAATTTCTAAAAGTTTTTTACAATGCTATTGAATTATTTTCCAGAGTTTGTTATCATACTGCACATTTAGCTTTACATCAACTATTTAATATTTCAGAAACATTTTCTTATTATAGGGATACAGTACTTTTTGAAAATATAGTTAAGCTAATGGAAACTAACTTTAAAAGTTATTGGTCAAGTTGTCCTATGTTATATGCATTAGCAACCATTTTAGATCCTAGGTGTGGAGTAGATAAGACTAAATCTTTAATGACTGCTACAGTGGAAAATTTAGGTATTGGTAAGCAATTAACTATTACTGACGCTAAGAAAATGTTATAAAATGTATTTGATTTGTATGAAGCAAAATACATCACAGGTAAAAAAGAACAGGGAATTTCGACGTCAACTAGCAGTTCAGGGCTTAAAGGCTCGTCATAGAGTTTCTTGAAGAAGAGAGAGAAAACGGCATGATCGTCATCAACACAAGCATCTACCGAACTGGTAAAATATTTTGAAGCAAATTTTATAATCGATGACGACAAACTGGACATCTTACAGTGGTGGAAGAGCAAGACCAATCGTTTTCCAATATTGTTTGTAATAGCTCGTGACATTCTGACAACTACAATGTCAATGGTAGCATCAGAGCAAGCATTTAGTGCAAGCAACCGAATTCTTGACTAGAAGAGAAGCAGAATGCATTTAGATATCTTGGAGGGGCTAATGTGCGTTAAAGACTGGAAAGATGCCAGAAGACGAAAATAACAACACACAGATGATTCAATGCAATACTATTTTTCTAACTTAGAAATAACAAAATCTTCTGGAAGCACTTAGGTTTTCTAATTTACTATTCCTAGAATACTGCACTCTTTTTTTCTTCGTTAAGGTTTTATTCCGATCTCCCAACGGGTTTTACTTGATAAGATTTTAACGAGACAGTCATTTATGTGTACTTATTTATATTATTTCAATTCAATAAAATCACATCTTTTGAGGGTATATAATATATATATATTTTTAATTAAATTTTGGAAAAAAAATTACAAGGGCCAGGGCCGGCCCGTGAAGGGCCTGGGCCCAGGCCCTTATGGACTAGGGTCGCAGGCCTAGACCAAGCCTGAGATTTTCTCCCCCGGCCCTGCACTGTGCAGGACAGTGCCAGGCACAGCCCAAGCCCGCCACGAACTTAGAGTCAGACGTGCCGTGCCGGCCCGGCATGTTTGACAACTCTATTCATCAGAAAGTAAATGGAAAGTTCTCTTGGAAGAAAATTAGAGAAAATACCCTCCTAGATAAATATTTAGAATTGAAGGGAGAGTAGAGAGGAAAGATCTGATTATCTCAATTCTGAAACCTACAATTATGGTTGGCAAAACCCAGAAATTATGATCATCCATTTGCAAAGCTAGGAGGTCTTATTTGTTCAAAGTTTACATACAATGTATAAAACTCTAAATGTAGCCTTGGCAGACGAATGATGCAGATGTGTATACCCCCCCTTATAAAATACAACAATCTTGAGCCAAGGATGTGTGTACGGCTACCTAAAACATGGAATATTGTTCTCCAACCAGTAAGATGAATTAAAAGAATATAAATTATTCTTTCTTATTCACTTTTGTCTTTGCTGCTTTGGTTTTCATCCTGAGGTAGAGGAGCACCAGCTTCACCAGCTTCAGACTTGCTCAATGCCGGGGAAGAATCCATCAGACTGGCAGCTATGGCAGCCTTCAAGTCATCGTCTTCCATCTGCGAAAGCATTTCCACTTCTCCAGAGAACAGACCGTTAGGCTCGTTCAAATTTATTGTCTGAGATGGATCCTGAGTAGAGTTACAGGATTTAGTTATCCTCTCAGCATCTTCAGGTGTAAGCCACTGGCCGTAACCATTAGAAGCTTCAGAAGAAGAAATGGAGCATTCCTTTGGGAAGTTTCCACGCACAAGGAAAATGCTCCAACCAGAGCCTTTTAATGTGTCCAGATATGCGGAGAGGTAAAACTTGGAGAGGTGCATCGGGGCAGCATACAGACTGTCGAAATTGTACCACTCTCCATTCACTTTCCTGATACAGAACCAGTGGTCATGCAAATGACAAATAAATGCATTTTCTAGCTCAGGGTCAATTTGGGCAGGCTCGGCAACCGGAGAATGAAGGGGGATAACTTGAAGATCCCAAACCTCCAAAGCCTTTTCTAGAACCTGCAATCGATGGTTCAAATAGGGAAGAACAATGTCAACTCCATACAAAACAAACAGCCTTGCCAAACTGAAAATAAGAAAGCATACATACATATTAACCATCAAAACTAAAGTAATATAAACAAAGGTACCATGAGGAGCCCAAAGTATTCATCATTCACGATTTTCCTGTGTTAAATTTTACAAGAAAACATATCATTGATAAACTAATTAATGCATGACCTAGTGTATTTGCAACCTATTACTTAGTTTGATATAACAGGAGCTATGGATATCACCTGTTATTTCTGGTTTTTATCCAAATTAATGTGTATTGAATAAGCTTCCCATTGCACTATATTTTAGTCACATTGTCCTAGTTCATTATTGCAAAAGAGCAAGAACAGCTGACTGGAAAAAAATGTAAGCACTCATCTTACTTAGGTTTAATCATAAACTTGAATCACTCACAAGTAACCCATAAAATTAATCGTCAACATCTGTTGGAACTCAGATGACATCACTTGAAAACGCATGACACTTATCCATTACCTAGCTAGCTTACAGATACAGAAGTATCATACTACAAGAAAAAATGAGTAATCAACGCTGCTAAAAACAACATTAGTCATTAGACAGTTCTCAAATAGAAATCCCACAACTTCTGATATCCAGGTTTATTCTCTCAGTGTTGAAAGACTAAGGAAATCAGATAAAAATTGCATTAAGATACAGAAAACAATCCAAAAACAATAACAAATAAGAAATTCCTACTCCCAGCGTCAAGATAAAATCACCGAGACAACAACAACAACAACAACAACAACAAAGCAAGTCCTCAAATTGCACAAAGATCTCTGATAACAAAGAAAAAGGAAATCTGCTAACAATCGCGTGAAGATTACTGAACTCAATATAACATAAATCATACAATAACAAATGAAATATACATACTTGATACTCCTAGCATAAAGATTCAATAACCACACAAAAAAAATAAATAAATAAAATAAAAAATAATCTAGCAGAACTCTACATTGAATGGGATAATGTTGTCACACTTAAAATGTGTTGCTCATACTACTCCTAGCATTATGAGTAACACTGAAAATGTGTTACTCATAATGTAGTGGTCTTTCTCTTAATAAAAAAACAAAGCAACAGCTCAGATTCCACATAGGTAACGAAAATAAGAGAAGTGAAGAAAGAGCATATGTGTACACCTGTGCTCTTGTTCACTTCACCTTTCCCCTCAAAATAAGGTAAGTAGACCATGACTCACAGAATGCAAGACTAATTTTATGATTATAAATCCCAAAATCCCAAAAGGAGTGGCGCTGGTCATTGAGAAGTTGATGAGGGATTTAACAAATATTACTTAAGATAGGAATGGGAATAAATATAATTACTACAATATCCTTATTTGAGATTTTTTTTTCTAAGATTATTTTAGGAATTAAACGGCACTGCCCACATTATTAGGAGAAGCATCAGAATCCGACCTAGCTATTCTGTAAGCGGTGTTCACTAATCAAGAAAGGAAAAAGGGAAGAAATGAAATCGGTTAATTCCAAATTTTTGTGTTTAGTTTTTTAATTGTACGTCGGGAATTTAATTCTTGTGGGTCCCACCATGAGATTTTGAAATTGAGTTCCAAATTTAGGGGAAACTTATTTCCGGAGGGAGAATTCGGTGGAAATAAGTTTCAATTCCTAATATTTTTTCTAGATTACCATACCAATTTGCCCTTCTAAAATAGTCAACTAAAAGTACGGTTAAGGACATTTTCGAAACCAAATTTATATTACTACCTATTCTTTTGGAAAGAAAGAATATTACTACCTAGGTCCTTGAATTTAACGCCCGGAAACTTTACCAACTTAATTAGCTAGCACCTTCCAACTTAAGGGGAAACTCATTTCCGAAGGGAGAATTTGGTGGAAATAAGTTTCAATTCCTAAGCATACCAATCTACCCTTCTAAGATAGTCAACTAAAATTACATTTAAGGACATTTTCGAAACCAAATTTACATTTCTACTTATTCTTTAAATTAGTAAACATTGTAGTGAAGGCGCTAGCTAATTGAGTTGGTAAAGTCTTCAGGCGTTAAATTCAAGGACCTAAGATCGAGTCGTGCCTTCACAGAGGATGGGGAGCCCCAAAAAGTACTTTGCACATAACACGATGCAAGGAGTGTATTTGCCAAAAGAGCATATTACTTCTTTTACAATAAAACATCAAAAATCACACTTTTTCTGTAAATGAAATGAGTTGGAATAAGAAAAAAAAAAAAAAAAAAAAAGACAAAAATCCATCAAGGTGTTTACTATTACCAAGGGCCAGTTTGGTATTTTTTACTATGAACTAATATTACTTAAGATAGGAATGGGAATAAATATAATTACTACAATATCTAATTTGAGATTTTTTTTTTCTAAGATTATTTTAGGAATTAAACAGCACTGCCCACATTATTATGAGAAGCATCATAATCCGACCTAGCTATTTTGTAAGTGGTGTTCACTAATCAAGAAAGGAAAAAGGGAAGAAATCGGTTAATTCCAAATTTTTGTGTTTAGTTGTTTAATTGTACATCGGGAATTTAATTCTTGTGGGTCCCACCTTGAGATTTTGAAATTGAGTTCCAAATTTAGGGAAAACAACTAAAATTATGTTTAAGGGCATTTTCAAAACCAAATTTATATTACTACCTATTCTTTTAGAAAGAAAGAATATTACTACCTAGGTCCTTAAATTTAGCACCCGGAGACTTTACCAACTCAATTAGCTAGCACCTTCCAAATTCAGGGGAAACTTATTTCCAAAGAGAGAATTTGGTGGAAATAAGTTTCAATTCCTAATATTCTTTCTAGATAAGCATACCAATCTACCCTTCTAAGATAGTCAACTAAAATTACATTTAAGGACATTTTCGAAACCAAATTTACTACCTATTCTTTAAATTAGTAAACATTGTAGTGAAGGTGCTAGCTAATTGAGTTGGAAAAGTCTCCGGGCGTTAAATTCAAGGACCTAAGATCGAGTCATGCCTTCACAGAGGATGGGGAGGAATTATGAGAAAGGGAGACGGTTAACCTCAATTATGTAAACCACATACGATAAAAATTTAGTAAGCATTGGAATGAAGGCATCTGTTGTTGGGTAGGTAAATTCTCCCGGCCTTGAATTCAAGGAACGAGGATCGAATCCCAACTTCACTGTGAGTGGGGAAAGACTATGATTATTAGAGAGGGTAACCTAAACCACTAATCAAAGAAACTTAGTAACATACAAATAAGAATTAAATTCCTTCCAATTCCAACTCCTAGAATTTTAGTACACTTCAACAAAAATAAAAGTAATAGTTGTATACATACTAGTAAAAGTATTTAGATTAAACGGATTTCCCTTTGCCTTGCAATCTACTATCTAGTTCCAATTACTTCCAAGACAGATTAGTAAATGTGCACCTAAGTACTTCCATTTCAAATTAGTAAAACGTGTGACTTTCCGTACGGTCCTTCGGCGTGAAAAATCTAATGCTGGCAAAAATATCCGTTGCTAGTTAAGCAAAACAAAAAGAGAAACAAAGCCACGAGTACCCCCCCAAAAAAAAAAAAAAAAAAAAAAAAGGAAAAGAAAAGAAAAGAGAGCTACTCTGATACACTCAAAGTAGGCATTCAACAAAAAACAGAAAAGGAGCTTTTGCAGCAGTGTTTGGAACTCAAAGCAAAGAAAAAAAAAAAATCAATTGCCATAATACGATGCGGCTATGCGCGATTCCTAAGCAGAAGCTAATACAATCATATCAGCAAAATCAAATTCGTTTAAAATAGTTTGTAAGCAAAATTAAAGGCGAGAGGCGTAGAAATGAAAAACCTGAATGCTGAAATCGCCATCGAGGGAGACATTATGAGACTCCTCGGAGAGGAAATTGGCGGGGGCAGCAGCAGTGCCGCCGAGCATGACCTGGCGCTCCTTGCGATCGAGATCGGAGGCGAGCGCCGCCAAATCGAATTCGGAAAAGAAAGGACCTTGAAGGACGGTGTTCACGCAATGTACTGCGCAGAGCTTCGACTCCTGAACCTCATGGTACAACATCCCTCCATTGCTGGCTCCTTCCATCGTCAATCGTCAAGCAATCTCTCTCTCTCCGCTTACTCTCTCTCTCTCACTCTATATAAATTGTGTGTATCTATATGCATATATAAATATATATATATATATATATATATATATATACGGTCACTGTCTCGGCAAAACCCTAAATTCTAGACAGATTTGGTATGGTTTTCTGGGTTGAAGCGAAGCTGGGAGAAATGAAGGGAAAAATCAGATTTTTTTTTTCCCCTCTTACTTGAAATAATTATTTATTATTATTTTTTTGGTTGCTAAAGCTTAAAGTGTCTTTGCTGAGACGTCACAAGTGAACACGTGAAAAGGAACTATTGACACGTATTAATTTCTTCTATTCATTCATAACAATATATTTTTCCATTAATTTCGCAAATTCCTTGAACTTTGTGTCCTGTTTTTATTTTCTCTTTCACTTTTTATATTTAAATTTTTAATTCAAATTAAAATATGATATTTTTTAAAAAAAAATTTTTTGTAATAAAAAAAATTAGATATGACATTTTTTAATAATTTTTATTATAAAAATTTAAAATTAAAAACTTAAATTGATAAAGTTGACGAGACTTATGTTTCCAACATAAAAATGGTCTTCCTAAAGTATGAAAAATAGTTCAAAAGATCTCCCTAAATTAATGTTGTTTTATAAATATTTCATTTAAGTATTGATTTTATGTCAATTTAT
The DNA here is from genome assembly GCA_012066045.3 of Morus alba. Taxonomy (NCBI): domain Eukaryota; kingdom Viridiplantae; phylum Streptophyta; class Magnoliopsida; order Rosales; family Moraceae; genus Morus; species Morus alba. The sequence continues at coordinate 2,264,383 of CP050235.2, forward strand.
TTACTGATTTTTTAAAGATCGGTGTACAAATTGATACAAAATTAATAATTTAGACATTCCAAAAAAAATAATACTTTAGAAAGTAAGTTAACTTAAAATTAATAATTTGAGAAACATTATAAAAGTATAATTAGTGTTATTGTCATCCTCTTTTTAGTTCTATAAATATAAGGGATAGTTTGAAGTTGAACTAACTAGGATATAATTTATAGGTAAATTGAACTCTTCAAAATTCGGTGGTATGTTAAAACAATGTACAAAATTGAAGAGATACTTATGAAAATAACTATTTTTTTTTTTAACTTTCTACTTTAGGGTATCTTTAGCAGTCTATGAGTTCTTTTCTATCTCTATTCTCATCCCGTGAAAAAATTGGCGATGATTTTAATTTAAAACAAAAGTTAGTTGAATTACATTTTTTTCATAAAACAAAGCAAATTCTAACAAATATAGGACCTGTTCTTTTAGAGTGTGACTTGAGTGTAGTTTTTGAGTTGAATTTGAGTTATAACTTGAGTTGAAGTTGTAACTTGAATAAAGTTGAGTAAAGTTAAATAAAGTTAAAACTTAAAAGAACGTAAACTTCAATAAAATTATAACTTGAGTTTTAACTTTTTCTGAATTTTGTTGCAAAAGAACAACCCCTATATATTTTATATATGTAAAGAATAACATTAGAACTAGGATAATAAATATATTTTTAGAACATAAGCAACACGCATATATTTTAAAAAATATATAGGTGTACATTGAGACGGAAGCGGAATAAGATTATTTCACGTTTAATTTGTTAGAATTTTGCTTTGTTTTATGAAAATTAGTGTCCCTCCTCGTCCTAGGAGGAGTGCATTCTTGTAAGAAGAAACATGTCATGTAGAATCAAAGTAGTGTCGCGTTTTATGAATGCATCCGTGCATTCTTGTTTTATGAATATTTTTACCAGTAGTGTCGCGTTTTGAAGACTTTTAGAATCAAAGCCATAACTACTATGAATCTCATTTATGTGTCTACTTAAACTTAAAATTGAAATGAATTATACTCATATATTCTTTCAGTAAATAGTATGTTTTAAATTTTGAGAAATAAATTATGTATAATAATAATAATTAGTATTCTTATATTAGAACAATCAAGTAATAAACATTAGTAATATTATATGTTTTCGAAAATTAAAAATAGTGTCTAAAGTTAAAGAAAGAGAGAGAGAAGACGAGAACAGACTTCATAACATCTCAATAAAATTGGGGCCCACTAAGGGAATGTTTGGTTCTTAAATTTGAATCCCTGATTCGAATCATAATTTATGATTGCTACAGTATTTTCTCTCATAAAAAATACACGTAAATCGAAAATGGTTCAAATCACATGATTTGAATCCATGAACCAAACGGACCCTAAATATCATCCCGGGCTTCACATTCAATTTTCCCACTCTTAAAGGAAAATCCTAATGAATAGTTAATTTTTTAAACTAAATTGACATTTTTAAATTATTTGAAGTAAATAACAATATATATAGTAAATAAATAATTTATTGTATAAATAATTCATTTTAGATTAGTAAAAAGATAATTTACGTGATAAATAATATTAAAAAAAAATTATTCAAGTGAAAAATATCTTTTTACCAGTCGAAAAAAGAAAACTTACGTGAAAAAAATGTTTTCACTAGTTTTAAATGAATCATTTACATTTTATTACGTAAACTGCTATTGATTTTAAATAATTTTAAAATCTCTTATTTAGTTAATTTAATTTCAAAAATCTGCTAGTTATTACATTCTCTTAAAAAAAAAAAAAAAAAAAAAAAAAGGTCTAAAAATTAAAAGGACTGGAAAAAACACAACAACTGAACGCTCACACAAAGTGAAAATAGAAAAAAGCAAATTATTTTTAACACTATTTTTTTATTTTTATTTAATTTATTAAATTTTTTAAACAATTTATTTTTATATTTTAAATCGTTGTACAATTTATATTTATTATTTTAATACCCTATTATTACACTAAATATTTTAATTATGATTAATTTTAATATAATAAGTAAACAATTTATTTTTTAAATTGAAAATATTAAATTGACTTAAAGAGTATATTAATATTTTTACATTATTTCATTCTGATTCTGGGTGTAAGAAAACGCATGAATGAGATTTAAATCGACTCCAATTTCATATCCTATCACTAAGTAAATAACTTATTATGACTCATCCTACCCATTTTGAATCCTGCCTACTCCGATATATGTTCATTCTGATTATGCATAGATAAACATGTTATAAAAGAATGATTATCCTCACCTTATTAAGTGAATCATGTTAATATCTCCGATTAATATGAGATTCTAATAATTCTATCTTTTATCGTCCCCTCTTCGTAAAGGTGTATATGAAACCATCCCTAGTATTTAGAAAGGAAAACTGTAATCCAGAAAATGTTACTTTGAATTAGAATCCAAAATTTAGTTAATAAAGTAGATCGCGAGCTATTATTTGATTTCCTACAGGAAAAACTGCAAGTTTAGAACACATTTCAGACGGGATTGTACATTTGTTTCTTGAACAACTAGAAAAATATCATATTTGTCTTGCTCTTTCCTTCAATCCCCCTGTAATTATAGAGACCCAATATATTTCAGCACCAATGACTTCTCAAACAAGCAGATCATAGTGGTTCCTACCACTATACAGAAGCCTCACTGGCTTTTTCGGTTTTCTTTTAATGGAGCCTTTGCTGAACTCAGCACCATATTCTGCAATGGGAATAAAACCAGAGCCCCATCCACCCCTTGTATGCTGCAATTAAATTAGAACACAAAAAGGATTAGATGATTTGATAACCTACCTAATTGACATGAACAAGCATGATGTGCCATGAGTACACTATTTCCTAAATTGGAGAGGAATAAAGCAGGATTTTTTTTTTCCAAGGGGCGTGAATTAAACCACAATTTTGAACTAAGAGCATGTTTACTTTGCATCAAAGGAAATGAAAAGGTGAGGAATGATTTCCTTTCCTATTTAATAATGAATTTACTTACAAAATTAATAATATAGATTTAGTAGGCTCCACATAATACAAGGAATGAGAAAAGAGAATGTGTCAATCTATACACCTCTTTTAAAGCAACTCCAACTACGTTAGTTATTTTATATTTTTAGCTAAAATAGCAAATGATTTAGCTAGAATATAGCTTTTCTCCAACCATTAGCTAAATAGTGAGCTATTTTAGAGAATCCACTTCACACTTGCTAAATATAACTAACAAGAAGTGACTAACTATTTTATTGTTTCAAACCATAATAAATGCAAGTTATTTTAAAATTCAATAAAGTTGTTTAGATTTTTAAACTCAATAAATATTAAAATAATCTATACTTAGTTAAAATGGGGAGTATGATTGGAGTGTATCACTCAAGAATAGCTAACTCAAATAATTTTCTAACCATTTTAGTTAAAATTTAGAGAGCTCTCTTGGAGATGCTCTTAGTATTGATTCCTTGTCAAATGGAATGAATGCTAAATTTACTTAGCTAATATAAATAATCTATACTTAGTTAAAATAGAGAGTATGGTTGGAGTGTATCCCTCAAGAATTGTTAACTAAAATAATTTTCTAGCCATTTTAGCTAAAATTTAAAGAGTTACTTTGGAGATGCTCTTAGTATTGATTTCTTATTAAAGAGAATGAATGTTACATTTACTTATTTATCCTTAATGAATTACTATACAGTCAATTATTAGTTAATTGTGTAAAAAGATATTTTAGTGATTACATTTATAACATTGTTGTTTCTAATTTTAGTAAACATAACAAAAAGAATGAGTTTGTTTCCCATTACATTATCTAATAAGGTTGTACAAAAAAAACCGTCAACCGAGTGGGGCCGACAACAACCGACTGAAACCAGCCAAAGAAATAGGTGCCACATCACGACAGAATGGTGGCGATCGGTTAACCGAACCGAGGCTTAGTATCTCGGTTCAGTTTCAATTTCATGTTTTAGATTTCAGTCGATTAACCGAACAGAAAATATAGATTGCCGTAAAAAATATTTTTAAAATATTGTAAATATTCTTAAAAGTAATACTCTATCTACTAGTCTTTCAGTTAAAACACTATAAAAATCCTTAAAAGTAATACTCTATCAACTACTAATATTGTATAAATTCTTAATTTTAAAATTATTGTAAAAATGCTTAAAAGTCTTTCGGTTAACCTCCAAAACAGAACCGAACCGACTGAGTATATTGGTCCGATTGATGTTCGGTATTATACCCCCATTGGACAGTTTCGATTCTAGTTATCCGCAAAACAGAAGCTTCAATTTGATCACCGAACTGTGAAAATCAGATAAAAACCGACCAACGTACACCCCTATTATCTAATAGTCAAGTAAACACTTGAAGGGGAATGAATAACCCTTAATCTCATTACTTTACTCTACTTTCCAATCTCATTACCTTTCTCATTACATTCCTTTACGGTTTGGTAAACGCGCCCTAAAATGTAATCACTAAAATGTCCTTTTATACAATTTGATAATCACTAACTATAAAATAATTCTTTAAGGGCATGTTTACTTTGCATCAAAGGGAATGAGAAAGTAAGGAGTGATTCCCTTTCTCATTTAATAACGTGTTTACTAACAAAATTAGTAATGAAAATTTAGTGGGCTCCATGTAATATAAGAATGAGGAAAGGGAATACCAATTCTTACACCCCTTTAGTATTGATTCCTTATCAAAGAAATGAATGCTAAATTTACTTATCTACTCTTAATGAATTACTATACAATCAATGGTTATTTAATTGTACCAAAGGACATTTTAGTGATTACATTCATAACATTATTATTCCTAATTTAGTAAACATTAGAAAGGGAATAAGGTTGTTTCTCATTACACTATCTAATAGTCAAGTAAACACATGAAAAAGAATAAATGACCTTTAATCATATTATTTTACTTTCCAAGCTCATTACCTTTCCTATCGCATTCCTTTACGGTTTGGTAAATGCACCCTAAAATTATAGTACAACTATCTTCTTTTAACTATTTGTATATTTCTAATTTTCATCCAAAGGAACCAAACTAGTAATTGAGTTTAATTCACTTTTTAGAAGAGTGTTAAATGCAGACTTTATTGTACTCTCTTTCAAATGCTACTTCATCCTTTTAACAGCTGTCAACTCATTTTTCTCAATTAACTTCACTTAATAATAGTCCCCTTCTTTCAAGTTTATTTACAAGATTGCTATCCTCATATTCAATCCCGCACTCGGCACTACCCCACGTGTGTTATCTTTTTTCACCCTTTATTTACGAAAATGCCATCATCTCCTTTGCTTCCTAATGAACAGACTTTTCAGGTTCCAGCAGAAGAGAAAAAAATAATAATAATGAGGAGAACAAGGGAGCACTAAAATATTTATCTGATCACCAGCATTCTAAAGATGCATATGGAAGCTTGGAATCAACAATTTAAGGCGTAGAAGATGGTAAACTTAGACCATAATCTTATTTATGTAATTGATAACTTCTTTATAGTTTACAACCATTGTCTCTTTTTTTTTTTCTTTTTTTGAATTTTAGGTACAATATGACTTCTTACAAGAAGATTATATCATGAGTTGGTCAATCAAATATTTAGACGGTTCATAAGTTTGAAGACGTTATTTTGAAGTAAAAAATTTTTGAGAGGATACGTGCTGAGAAGAATGAAAAAAGGAAAACTATTTTTAATTGCTACATTTTAATTTTAAATAAGAGGAATTGTTATATGTTAATTTCACAAATGACAGTAAGCATGTGTTTTTTTTTTTACTTGAACAATAAGCGTGTGTTGTTTTTATTTAGAAATTATAATTTTGTCTTCTACCATTTTATATTTGATCCTATATTTTTTAATATAAAAATAGAGTTTTTCTTTTTGTTATTTTGGTACCAGCTACATAGTGATAACTCTAAGAAATTAGAGTTATCTAATGATTTTCTAGTTAAAAAGTTACTTGACCGAGAGTAATTTTATTGATTTCTTTTGTGTTTTAACTTAGATTTTTCAAGTTTTGCACTTACTAGAGCTGAATTCTGTATTTGTGCTCTTCATGAAGTAAATTGGAGGATTTTCAATTAAAAAGAGGTAGAAAATTTACTAAGACGTGTGTGCGCTTTGCAAGAAATTCTTGGGCTAAATGTCACAGCATTCTGCTGCAGCATTTTGAGAACAACTGCCATGTGAATGACATTAGCGCACTACTTGGAGAAAGCATACAAAAAACCCATGTGAGCTGGTTGAGCAGGTGTCATTGTGGACCACTGCATCCATCATCAAGTGACACCTCAGCCTCTTTTGTAGCCCTAGCAGGGATTGTATCCGAAGAGAGAAAAAAGGAGCCGCCAAGTACATAAGGAAAAATAGAGAAAAGAATAGTACCTCTTCTCCAAAAAATACAACACAGAGAGTACCTCCTCTAGAAAAGAAGAAAGTACCAGAGACGTGAGAAAGGAAGAAGGCAGGAGGTTGAAGGAAGTAAGGTCGGACAAAGAGAGATCGAAGATCCAACTGAAATTCTTTCTTTTTTTTGTTAGCTTAATTCTCTTTTGTTATTTGGATATTAATTTAGCCATGGAATATTCTGGAATTTCAAATCTCATAAATCTTAGTATGAACTAATTTGTTTAAGCTAGGCCTACTAATGTAACCAAGGTTGTAAGAATGACAATTTATTTCCGAGATGCTATTGAGTTACTATTCATGTTCATTCATGTGTGTTAATGCCTATTTCTATTCTTGATTAGCCATCAATTATAGGATATAAGATTAAGATTAATACTGGAAAGGTAGTTTTAATCGGATCTAACATGAATGATGCTTGTTAATCTTGTTTAGTTGTTGATTAGTGGATGGTATAAGAATATATTATTTACCTTACATAACTTGAAGAAATCTGAGCTTAGATATGCATTCTGAGAACTAGATTCACATAGAAATATGCTGGAAATGGTTTAAAGAACCTTCGTCATAATTAATTCAGAAGAATTTTATGCTGTAAAGGAGTTTCTGTTAACATGGGTAGTAAATGCTGTAACATTTCGGTAACATTTTCCGTCAGACTTGCAATTGAGGGGAAGTTAGGAAACCTAGCTCATTTTCATCATTGATTTACAAACCACACTTGCGATCTTGCTATTTTTAGTCACTTTTGATTGCATTTATTTTGTATCCATCTTCTTTACTTCGTTTTAATGAATTTTGTCAAACTCATTCTTACTTGATTTGTTGATTACATAACTTCCAACACCTATTTTTTGTGATTCAATCTCTGTGGGATGATATCTGTACTTCGGTACACTTTATTACTTATACGATCTATGCACTTGCGGATTCACACAACACATAGCATGTACAAACTAGCATCTATATGTGAGGTAGTGAGGGAATTGGAAAAAAAAAAAAAAAAAAAAATAGAAAACAAAAGAAAAACCAAAATAAACGTAAGGTTGTGGGGGGTTAGAGTTGAAAAAGAAAAAACAAAAACAAAAAGCGTGAGGTAGCGCTCATTTGCCAAAAAAAAAAAAAAAAAAAAAAAAAAAAAAAAAAAACAAACAAACAAAATAAAAGGTAACACACGTGAGGTAATGGAGATAACATCTGAGGATGGCAGCCTTGTAAATAAACATGAAAAAAGTGAATTGTTATGAAAAAACATAATTTTTTTTTTTCTACCAAAAAAGATTCATAAAATTTTTAACTTAGATTCAATCAATAATAGGTGTATCATAATTTAAATTCGTTTTAAATTCAAACTAAATTTTAAACTATAGAGTTACTAAAATACCCAAAATAACAAGTTAAATGTCAATTTCGGCTAAATTAACCTAATGGAAAGGGTTTTTTGTTAACATTTCGGTGTTCAGGGGAAACATATGTTACGTTTCAAAGATTGGGGGGTAAAGTGTTACAAGAGGTGTAGAATTTTATCCTTTTTGCCAGTTTCAGGTTCCTACATCTTGCAATCCAATTTGGATATGAATATGCATTATCCCAACTCCCAAGAGAGAGAGAGTACGTATTTTCGTAATGAATTCATGAGGGCCCTTTATTTCCTTTCCTACCTCGTATCTACAAATTGAATGTGTATTCAAACTCACTAATCTAATTGACGTGGTCCAATCCTTGATTTCACTTCCAAGCTTATTACCAACACAATGCACCAGCAATAACGAACAAACCCCAAATAATCATCTTCTGCTTCTAAAATATTATTTGGCTCTCTACAAAACTAACACACATCTATATGCAGCAAGATAGGCATCTTAGATAACATACCTCATGCTCTGGTATGTAAACAATTATTGGCTGCCTACACAACTTCGATAGCACCTGTAACAAATTTTAAAAGGCCGGCAATGAAAACAAGTACAGTAAGGGGATCAATCTGACCAAAGCAAGAACATGAAAAGTGAATGCTGCAACTACTGACAGCAGAAGAGAGTGGAAATGGATTTCTTATGGTAACATTAACCTCCCCCACCCCCTATACTTGCCTCAAAAGAAGAAAAAGAAGAGAAAAACACCATGCAAATTTAGCTAAATGCCAAAGTATTTCATCTTTGGGACAACTTTAAGAACCAAATTCCATCACCTAACGGGAAAGATGGCCTCAATATTTTTTGATCCAGAACCAATCATTTGAAACTAAAGTTTAGCATTAGTAATTATCCTAGCACCGCATCACCAACATGAATGCTTGCCTACTTGATCAGTAATATAAGCAGCAAAGCAAGTGATGTTGCAATCATGTGAAATCACATATTGTGAAGAAATATATGAAAAAAAAATAAAATCCGAAACAGGTCATAAATCAAACATGCACCAAAAGAGTACTGACCAATAGCTCCGATTCTCCTCCCCAGAAATCAGGTCTTCCGATGCGTTGGCAGTAACTATGGACAGAACAGATGTATCAACTGAATTGCATATAAATTGCAGTGTACACCAGAACATCAAATTCAGATTAACTTCCATGGTTCTCAAAAGATAATATTGGTCTTACCGTTTTAAAGACTCCTCAACAGTAATGGCAACTAGTGCTGCTTCATATTGATGGCGTTCTTTGTCATTGTCACAAATAACCTCTTTTACAGCCATTCGTAATTCATCTGCATTTGCCACCGCCAGATAAATTTCAATACATTCATATCTGCTTCATATTGATAGTCTATTTGGCTAGTAATTCTACAAAAGAACAACTGATCGATTCCTTCAGCAGCTCAGCTGCTCAGGTCTTCATCTACACACTTACGATATATATTCCTCAGAAAGAGGATGGGAAAAAGAAGTCCAACAGCATAGATCCAGAAGATGACAATAATGTATACCAAATAATGCTTCGTGATATGAAGGGAGAAACTCAACAAAGATGCTCACTATCACCTATATAATTATTGGAAAAGAAACCTAGTTCATGATTATAGCAGGAAGGTGGAAAAGCTAAAGTAGTTGAAATGGTATTATCTCAAAAAAAAAAAAAAACATGCAGTGCCCACATTATAGAAAAACAATCAAAAAACATTAAAAAAAAAAAAAAAATCCACAAAGATGCTTTATCAAAGTCAATCTCAACCATTTATATCAGTCAGAAAATACTAACAAACTACATAGAGATGTAATTTTCCAAGGAAAAAAAAAGATTATAATGCCATAATAAAACCTATACGGGAAAACACTAGTTCACTTGTGGTACTTACTTAAAAGGAGGCAAAATATCCAGCAGAATTTCAATTACTTAAACAAGAGCAAAGAATGATCTTTCGTACTCATCAAGAAAAGTACAAAACCCACCATCCACCCTCCAAATTCCTCTCTCACTACTTTCTAGAAGGAAAAGAAAAGATCCTATGTAATGTCTTCATGAAGGATTTTGTTCTCAAATAAACTCATATCAGCCTGACATCTGCAAGGATCATTAGCAACTCTTGTATGCATACCTGCATCCTCTCTCTCTTCTCGCGGGCCAAAAGAAATTCCCTTGTTGAAAGCCATTCCCTTGACCTGATTTCACTCATCACTAGTTAATACATGATGCAAGGAAGTATTCTGATACGAGTTATCACTTGAGCAATTAACTCTAGTAAAAGATGAAAAACTAACTCAAGTTCCAAATGACACACCGGCCAACATGCAGAGATAGGCAACTGACGTCCACAACTTTCACTCACTCACAACTAAATAATCTCTAGAAGAAGACAGCTAGGATGAGGCTTTTTCCACAAACATGTAATTCTCATATTCTCTTTTTCAAGATTCTCCAGGCATAAAAATCAATGCACTAGATTTAAGCTCAAAATGCTGCACTTATTGCAACCCCTTTGAGCAACTCGGTCAATGCCAGGCATCACCAATGGCGACGTATCACTGCATGTTTGGTAGTAAAATACAACACTTCATGACGTGTCACTAAATGGGATTCTCACTAGTCTAAACTTGGTTTACATATTTCCAACTAAATCTATTAGGCAAAACCCGTGCATGAAATAGGCAGTGACAATCACCAGTGACCCTCTGAATCGAATAGCTCTCACCTTTTGATTGCGAACCCCTGATGCTACTAAGCAAGCTCCAAACGTATACTTAGTCCAGGATCAATGCTTAGGCAGCTGGCAGCATATGTGGTGACCTATTGCCTCATTTTCGATAGTAGAATAGAAGTAGAACCATGACATTGAGCAATTTCCCCTCCCCCACAAAACCCCCACCCCACCACCCCCTTCTATTTCCTATAGTGGAACAGAACTACCACATTGAGCAATTAAAAAAAAAAAAAAAAAAAAAAAAGAGTCCCATATGGTGGATAATTTATCAATTTCATTAGTCTAAATCTGGTTTACATATTTTCTACTTCGGACTTATATATGCAAAAGATCGGGATTTTACCTCAAAAAAAAAGGATAGGAATTAGTATGTTACCAGTGCGCGAAATAGGCATCGGCCATCCCCCGTAACCCTCTGAACCAAATAGCGTTCAACTTTCTTGGTGGTCGGTGATCCTTTACTTCCACTACATCAAAAGCAATGGACACAAAAAGCTTTTTCATAGCATTTATCTATCTAATACAGAAAATATATGAAATTAAGAAATTAAAATATGTGTGGAACAAAAATGAAAAGGAAAGACAGAAAAGAAATTTACATTGACGGTCCAATTCTGGCAAAGAACCGGTGGCTGTGGTCTCCGAGAAATGGCGGCTGACATGAATGAGGATTCGGAGTTGAAATCGAACGAACGGGGACTGAGACGAGCTCAAATTGCGCAGTTCCATTCTTGAGCTGCTCAAGAACAGTCTCTTGCATAGAGAAGAAAATGGATTGTGAAATTTCTGCTTGGCAGCCGAGAAATTTAAGGGATATGTGTGTTCACTGTATAAGTAAGTTTCTGCGTCTAGGTAGAAAGAGAAAGCGGAAGAATAGGTAAAGACGTAGTGAAAGAGAGATTCAGAATTACCATTCGAGGGTTTGATATCCGCCATGATAGAGAAAGTGAGGTCAAGAACCGCCGGGACGAACAACGACGTGGATTAGAAGAAGCGTTGCAGCGTAGAGCTTAGGCTTAGTTAAGATGGTCAGCCCATTATATGGCCTTTTCGCAGCCCATATATCATGGAAGAAAACAAAAGCTATAACATAAAAATGTTACTAGCCGTTTGGTTTAGGGATTTGAATCATGTGATTTAAATTATTTTTAATTTATGTATATTTTTTATGAGAGAAATTATTGTAGTGAATCACGAATCATGATTTGAATCGGGTGACGAATCCCCCAACCAAACGGAATTGTACAGTAAAACAGAATTTTTTAGTTTAGTGTAAAATAAAAGAGAAATGACAAATGACTTTTATGTTATGTTTGGTAGAATTGATAGAAAATAGGAAGAAAAAAGAAGTCAAATACCTAGATGAATGAAGTAAAATAGTTTTCTCTCATGTTGTTTGATCAAAGAGAAAGAAAAGTGAACTGAAAATGTCAAATTTAAAGAATTTTACAATAATACCCTAATATAAATAAAAATATGATGAATAGTGAAGCTTAAAATTGTTATTTTACATCTCATTTTTTTGTCAAACTTTTTCTCTCTTCTTTTCTTCCCAAAGTTGGCACGATTATAAATTGGTGAGCCCCATGAATTTTTATTTTCCTTCATTCCTCATTTCTTCTCTACCAAACAACTTAAAATATCGTTTTCCTCTACAAAATCCTTTATCTATTTTCTTTCATCTCTCTTTTCCACCATAGCAAACAAAGTATTAGTCGTTTTTCATTTTTTATTTTCGCTTTCTCCTCTCTCGAGCAGAGAGAAAGACAGACATTAATGAATTTTTTATACTAAAAATAATCTCTTAATAAAACTACCAAAGGCATTTTCAAAAATGATTTCTGTCTGAAATTAAAAACGTTTTCATTTTCATACAAAAAACAAAATCATTTAAGAATGAGCTTCAAACGCACCTGATGTCATCGTTACGTTTAAGCCTTATTCACTTCACGGATTCGAATTTTCAATTCAAACTAGGATGTGATATTTTTTGAGAGTTTTTAACTATAACAGAAAAAATTAGATGTAACATATTCTGAGAGTTTTTAACTATAACAATTTAGAATTAAAAAATGATGAAATAAAGGAGACTCTTTTTATTACTAGTAATAACCATGCACCCGCGCGTGCATCCATTACATTTTTTATATAAAATATAAAATGTCCTCTAATAATTAGTTGTATTTATTTATTACTAAGTTAATAATTGAGTTTAATGAAAAATAAAAAAAATAGTAGAGCACGTTTAAAAGGAAAAATTATCACATAGTAAATTATTTATGGGGTACATATAAAATGAATTATTTTAAATAGAATAAAGTGAGAAAAAAATCATAAAAGTATTTTATAAAAAGATTAAATTATAAAAGAGCAGTTGGTAAAAAAATTAAAAAACACTAAAGAAAAAAGCAAAAGAAGAATAGGAATAAGAAAAAGTAAAAACAAAAAAAAAATGATAGAAATAAGAAAATGTAAAAAAATTAAAACAAAAAAGAGAAATGAAAAATTGATATGTGGTAAAAAGAGAAGTAATATCTTTATCTCTTTTATGTATGTTAGATACTCAAATTGTGTCATCGTTATATTTGTTTTTATCATGAAATTGTTTGAAAATTGACTGTTAAAATTCAATATCAAATCAATATTACTCTTTTTGTTCAGTATTATCCCTTTTATTTAACTTATTTAAGTTAATGTATTTCAATAAAAAAAAAAGCTATAATTAGTCAATAATAGAAATAGAAATATAAATTATTATAAAAGAGTAGTTTTGAACAAAAATAAAAAGAAAATAATATATCAATGGAAACATTTGCAAGGTAAAGAAAACAAATTAGTAGTTGATTTCTCTCGTTTTTTTAACATTAGTATTTGATCATGCTTATAAGCTCTCTCATAAAACTCATTTAAACTACACGTATTTTATAAAATTATTTAAAGTGAGACTAAAAACAAAATAATATCAACGGAAATCTTTGAAAGTTAAAAAAAAAAAAAAAAAAAAAAAAAAATAAAACAAACAAATTGGTCGTTGATTTCTCTCGTTTTTTTTAACATTAGTATTTGATGATGCTCATAAGCTTTCTCATAAAACTCATTTAAACTCTTTGGCTTGATGAGAATGAGCTTATTGATCCTTTTCAAAAAAAGAATGAACTTATAGATGGTATATAGATTATAGATCTTATATATATATATATATATATATATATATATATATATATATAGAGATGTTGATGATGCGAGTCTACTTATATATACAAATATAAATAAGATTATGGGCAGATTGTGGTTTTGCCTATTGCTCCTCGTGTGTATCTATAGATCTATATATATATATATATATATATATATATATATATATATAATGAACTTATAGAATGAGCTTATTGATCCTTTTCAAAAAAAAGAATGAACTTATAGATTGGTACATGTTCTTTCGGTTGAAGTACACCTCTTTTCTCCATTTTATAGATGGTATATAGATTATAGATCTTATATATATATACACACACATATATATAGGAGATGTTGATGATGCGAGTCTACTTATAGATACAAATATATTTATATATAGATACAAATATATATATATATACACATATACATATACATATATATATATATATAGATTTTGAAGTGAAGATATTAAAGGGTTGTTCTTCTGCAACAAAACTCAGAAAAAGTTGAAACTCAAGTTACAATTTTATTTAAGTTTACGTTATTTTAAGTTTCAACTTTATTCAAGTTACAACTTCAACTCAAGTTATGACTCAAATTTAACTCAAAAACTACACTCAAATCACAAAAAGAACAGACCCTAAATATTATTAATCACAAATAATGTCTTTATATAGAACGCGACTAATAAAAGGTGCATTAAAAACAATTTTTTAGTTGGCAACATATTTATAAGATATAATTTAACTAAGGAGTTAACATATTTATAATATATGTTTTAACTAAGGACTTAATTCTATCCATTTCATATCATTATTGTTTGAGTGATGATGTGAAGTACAAAAAATTCCTAAATATAATGAAAAGAAAGTGTCAATATGCTGAAAAATCATAAATATGCCAATAAAATAGTAGTACATATGTTAAGCATGTGTTAAAAGAATTGCTTAGCTCTTTCATAAAATAGATACAAATCAAACAAATAACAATAAAAAACTAGGACCTATACAAAAGAAAAGAAAATTAATGGTATTTAAAGTAAATCTTTAAAATAATCTAACTACCATTTAATTTAACAGTTTTCGTCTAAATATTAACAGAAAGACTACCCATAAGTCGTTTTTTCAATTCATGAACTAGTTACAGACAAAATGACTATGATGATTAATTCTAATTAAGAGAAAAATTAAGGAACTACACATAGATTTATCCCTTCTTAATTAATACATTAATGATTTAAGCATAATTTTAAAGATACTCACCGAAAGTGAATAGAGTATAAAGTTTTTTTTTTTTTTTTTTTAATGAGGTAAAAAGCCAATTTCATTAAGCTAAATCATTTGTAATAAACGGAGTTACAAATCTAGGAATAGCATCCCCATTAACAAAATCAATTATAATAAAAACTGATAATTTGTGTGGAGTTCCACTTCATCATGAATTATCAAAAATGAAATTATAGGTGCAAATGGATAGAAGCATATATACCTGCACATCAGAGTCACAACCATGTTTGTCTCTCTGGGCAATGATTTAAATCATGGTTCATGGTTCGCTATAGTATTTTTTTCATAAAAAACACATGTAAATCAAAAATAATTTTAAATCATGATTCTGAATTAGTGAACTAAACATCCACTAAACAATTCATCTAACTTTGACGAGAGCACGCACGCTAAAACTTGAAGGAAAGTAACATAGTTTGGGATAACTATTTTATTTTCTTATTTCTTTTTACGTAAAAGATATAAGGTTGATGATTATATCAAAATTATAATCAAACATGTCTCTAAAATTTACGCGCCATAGCATAATTTATTATTTTGCCTTTATAATATGATTATCCACATTCTATTAAGCAAATGTGTAAAGATATTATCGGTCTTTCTCATATCCAAACAGATGAGTACAATTAGAAATCTCAAACAAAATGACTTCCCTCATTTCTTAATAGCCCGTTTGGTTGGAGGATCATTTTCTGATTCGAATCATAGTTCATAGTTCGTTACAGTATTTTCTTTTATAAAAAACACACATAAATCAAAAATAATTATAATCTCATGGTTTTAATCCATGAACTAAACGGGTTTTATGTGAAATTTGGGTTTCACACTATTTAAAAAAGTTATCTTGCCAAAATTCTATTCATATCAGAAGAGTATATTTTTATTGTACATAATTTAGTAGAGAACTAGGTCAGCAAAATCTAAAACCAACCTAACCCCAACAAACACATGATTTTGGCTGGTCCACACTAAAAAGAAAGTCTTATAGCTTTTTATTCACTCACTTTAATACTAATTTCCAAGAGCGAAGCAACAGTGCAACACAAATTGGTTTGTTAATTTACTTGGCCTGAGCAGTTGAAGGCCTATTTCGACGAGCCAACGTTAAGCAATGGGATACAGCATACATCTCTTTCCATGCAATTCTTTAGTATTCAAGTATTGTAAATTATATTGTACTAAAAAAATTTGTTTATAATTAATGGATTTCGTACAATAACTAAAGATCACCTAAGGGATCTAATATAAATAACGTGAGACTTCAAGCAATATGACATGATTTTTAAACATAGTCAGTAAATGATATTTGAGTTAGTCATGCATATGCGGCTGTTGTTCATGCGCCATTATTTTCACTGGTGAATTTTCTAATTTGGTTTTGCCAATTAAAGTATTTTAACAAGGCCACATCCATTTGACTATTAAAATCTTAGAAAAAGGCAAAAATTCTTTCTAATAGTCTCGTCTTGTATGTATATCATTATAAATTTAACTCCTCTCTGAACCACACTATAAGTGAAAAATCACGCGCAGGCAGTCTGAATATAAAATTTGCCCAACCCAACATGTTATTTTCATCGGGTTAGATTGGGCCTAAATATGAGAGCTTCGGCCCAGCCGGACTATAAAGTCTCTAACTAGCCTAGGGCTGGCCAGTTCAAAACTTTATAAGCTATTTTTAATTTTTTTTTCTTTTAAAAAAGATTGTTCGGGTCAAGATGACTTAACTCAAATAAGTCTCCGGACTCGAAATTTTAGCCCAACTCGGCCATATAATTCAAGATTGAGACCAAACCAACAATGTCAAGTCTAGTGCTAGCCTATTTAGCCTAACTTAAACTTACAACGCTAAGCTGCACATAATCCTCATACTCCCAAATTGGAAAAAAAAAAAAAAAAAAAAAAAAACTTTCCATAGAAGCTCAATAGACAATAAAGGTTCTAAATATCCAATACATTTGGTGGCCTCACACTTTAAAACCTCTTATTTAAGAATGGAAAAGAAAAAAAAAATATAAATCTAGTTAACCCGCTCTCCTTCATTAGGGATCAGTTTCTTTATGCTATTAATGTTATGTAAAGCTAAATGATCATTTAATGAGGTAAAAGCCAACTTGTTTCTTTGTTATTCTTAGCTCAGAACAAGAAATAGTAAAATCTAATTTACTAAGTATTATCCCAAAGTTTTTCATGCTATATAGCTTATGCTACTTGATGATCAACTTGAAACTAACGTTAGTTATGTTTGTTCTAATAAGCAATTCTTGGGATTAAAAAGTGTTGGTCATTTTGCAAAAAAAAAAAAAAAAAAAAAAAAAAAAAAGTTGAGACATAAAAATAATGTATATTTGTTGGTTTATCAACTCGTGACATCAACATTAATTTTACATGTTGTTGCTGCAACTATGAAAAATACACATTTTTTTTCTATGAATATGAAATATGGCTATGCAATAGAATGTAATATAAATTGATAAAAGATATTTTAAAATTGTACATTGAGAAATATCACTTCAATAGTCTTGATTGTTATTATACAATAATTTTAAGAAATAAAAACCATAAAAAGACAATTCGTAGTTCGTTAATAATCTATTTTAACTAAGGCCTCGTTCACTTTGCGGATTCGAGTTTTTAATTTGAGCTGAGATGTGATATTTTCTGAGAGTTTTTCACTGTAGCGGAAAAAATTAATGTGACATTTTCTGAGAGCTTTTTACTATAGAAACTTAAAACTGAAAATTCAAATCGGTGAAATGAACGAGACCTAAATTTTTATTGTAGTTATAATTAGCCCTCTTGTTTTTTTTTTTTTTTTGCTTCGTTAGTGTCCTCAACATTTTTAAGACATGAAAACCATTAGAGACAATTTGTAGTGCGATAACAATCGATTTTCATTAAACTTTTGTTGTTAGGTTATAATTTTGAGTTTTGCCTCTTTTCACATCTTTTTACTCAGTTTTCACATAAAATTGTTTTTAAAACTCGAATCAATGTAGTGAAGCAACGGGTCCATAATTCCTTTTTCACGTTTTTGGTCTTTTTTTTTTTTTTTTTTTTTTATGTTGAGATTTTAACAGTAAGAGGAGCGGAATGATTAATTTGTGACAATCTCATTAATCAAAGACTGTTATAAGATTTGACGAAGTTAGTGACTAAAATGAAATTTCACTTATAATTTAGGGACCGAAAATGATAAGCAACTCTTTGAACCATTTTTAACAACGTGGTTGGAAATGAAACAACAAATTTGAGAATAGGGAGTTTGTGCTCAACACAAGTCCATATATATATATTTTTTTCACCATGCCATAAGCGGCTCGGATCACCCCACAAGTAGACAAGTAGTCAAGAGAGTTTACTACAGCTCCATCAACGTTAAGCTTTGGCTGGCCTTCCGAAGGATCTGACCAAGACAGAGAAGGAGGGGTCGTTGTGGGGGCTTGCTTTGAATTAATAACATGACACCGTTGGAACTCAGAAAGAAAAAGATTAGCATCTTCAAACAGAATTTCTTTCGCCTTGGATTTGTTATTGTGAACCAAGTCGTTCCTGTCCTTCCATAAAAACCAGGCCGAAGACACAAAAAAACTCTAAGACCGTGTTTAGAATTGATTCCGTTTTTTAAGAAAAAAATGAAAACGTTTTTAAAACGACATTTGGTGCAATAAAGACAAAATGTAAATGAAAACGATTTTTTAATTTAGTGTAAAATGAAAGAGAAATGAAAAATGACTTTTAACCGTTTTTCAGTTTTTGTTTTTATTTTCTCCTCTCTCAAACAAAGAGAGACATTAATGAGTTTTTTTATATTGAAAACAATCTCTTGATAAAACTACTAAACGCATTTTTAAAAATAATTTCTGTCTAATATTAAAAACGTTTTTATTTTTATTTTTATACAAAAAATAAAATTATTTTAGAACGAGTTTTAAATGCACCTTAAAGCTTTCACTTTCAAAAACAAAATGAGATGTAAACAAAGTCCAGTAAAGGACACCTGTCTGAGAGAGTCCACAAAGTTTCTCAAACAGGAAGAAAGCCACACTTAGTCAACTCGATCACACAACCAAAGACAGTGGAAAGTGTTCGTTGGATTTGAGCCACATCGGGGGCAAAAAGGGAGACATTTGATTCCTTTCCTACAAAGATTTCCAAAAGTTGGAAGAACATCATAGAATGCCCTCCAGATGAAATGCTTAATCTTACTGGGAATCTTTAGGTTCCAAAGGCGGTTCCACCAGTTCTTCTCGCCATTGGTCCCCGACGATGCCATTTCAATTTTCAAATTTACAATGAGCCAGTATCTCGAATGGACTGTGTAAAGCCTTTTCTTCTCATAGTGCCACACTAATAAAGTCGTAGGAGCAGCTAAACTTACAGGAATACCGAGAATAGCATCCTTATCCAAAGGTAAAAATAACTCGGTAATTTTGTTAACATCCCACCTCTTAGTGTTTGATTGGTGGATTCATGCCATGATTCGAATTATGATTCGTGGTTCGTTACAGTATTTCCTCTCATAAAAAACACACATGAATTGAAAATATTTCTAAATCTATGAACTGAACGTTTACTAAGAGATCTGCAACGAGAAGACCTCTTTCATTGTTCGGAGTGCGCGTAATTGGTTTGAAAGTAGAAGGTCTTGGAATCCAAAAGAGTGTCAAAGGCGTTAAATCTACCTATACCTACTTGGCATCTCACTCTCTGGCGTAAAAAGTCTCTGCCCCACAAACACAAGTCCATATTTTGAGCTATTAGCTTTTCTATTCATTCTATTTTTTCAACTATAAGAAAGATTAGGTCATCTATTAAATTTTTTTCTTCAACATATTGGTACAATCTATGTAAAAGTACTAATAATTGTCATTTTCAACCAATTCTACAGAAGTTTTAGTCAACATCGAACATTTTCTTTTTTTTTTTTTTGGTCTCTCACAAATCAATGTGATTTGTGTAAAACTTTTAGACAAAAAACGCATTGTTACCATGAGTGATGATCATCATCTACTGTCTTTGTCAAAATTTTAGACAAAATTTTAGATAAATTCATGTTCATTTCGTTGATTCGAGTTTAAAATTTGAGTTTTGCTACAGTAAAAAGTTTTTACAAATAGTCATATCTAATTTTATTACTATAGTAAAAAATTCTCACATAAAATCACATCTCAACTCAAATTAAAAATTTGAATCAACGAACTAAACGGGACAAAAACGCATTGTTACCAATGACTACTCATCAAAGGATGACTTGGATATTTGTCGTAATTTTCCTTTTTTAGATTTGTTTGGAGAAGGTGAACCCTAGGAGGAGGAAGCATAGAAGATATCGAAGGAGCAAGTCACGTGTGCATAGAGAGACAACACGTGCCTCCTCTATATTATATTACCAAAAAAAAGAGAAAAAAAGAAAAAGAAAAAAACTCATGGAAATGAACCGTCTTTTCTTTACGTTCTTTCTTTCAACGGCCAAACCGAAAAATGCTGGCTTATTATGACACAGCTACCTCTTACTCACTCTTAAGAAGTATCGCCCAACACAAAACCCCCAATTACACATCTCTCTCTCTCTCTAGAAATTAAAAAAAAAAAAAAAAAAAAGGAAGAGAAAAGCCCCCATTTTCCTCTTTCTTGACGATCTCTACGAAGCTCCGTCCAATCTCTCATTGCTTAAGAATCGTCGTCCTCATTTCTCCTTGCGATTCTTTCTCAGTTCTCCAGATCCTCTCCGAACGAGCTCCTCCAAATTCCCCCAATCCTTTTTCCCGGTAAAATTTTTCTCAGAAAGTTCATTTATTTTCTCTTTAATTTTCGATCCTACATTTGCATGCGACGATTTAGGAGCAATTTATTGAAAGCTCTGATTTTTGATAACGTACATATTATCTGTTTGCTTGAGAATCTTGCATCTTTTCTTGTGAATGCCAAACGAACTATTGCTTATTTGAAATTCAATCCGGTTATTCTTTTCGGCAGTTCCTCAGATTTGAGTTTCTGGAACGGTATTTCTGAAGGATTTGGTTAAGAATCTGGGGCAATTAGCTTTGGAGTTTGGAGAATGGCTTCGATATCTCATTCTCCGGTCACTTTCGCCGGAACATCGGCTTCGGATCTTCTCCGGAGCTCGAGTAACGGCGTTAGAGGCGTTCCATTGAAAGCCCTAGGGAGAGCGCGATTGGGCGCTAGGAGGAAGGATTTCAGCGTTTCGGCGAAGATTAGAAAAGTGAAGAAGCATGACCATCCGTGGCCCCAGGATCCTGATCCGAATGTCAAGGGTGGAGTTCTCACTCATCTATCTAGCTTCAAGCCTCTAAAGGAGAAGCCCAAACCCGTTACTTTGGAGTTCGAGAAGCCTCTCGTTGCTCTTGAAAGGAAAATCATTGATGTAAGCATACGATTTCTTTTTCTTTGCTAGCTGTTTGTTTGTTTGAGAATTTGAAAATTTGCGGAGTTTTTGCTATAACTGAACAAATTACTCTTTCAGGTTCGGAAGATGGCAAATGAGACTGGGCTGGACTTCAGTGATCAGATTATTTCACTGGAGAACAAATACCATCAGGTTTGATGACTGTTTTGAATTTGAGCAAATGTTAATATGTTTCGGAAGTAACTCTAAATGCTCTTTTTGATTCAGTTTTTAGAGCTGACGGTTTCTTTACAATTTCATGGTCGAGTTCTCTCGACAGTTTTTATGCATTATTCATCCATGCCAAGGTGTATTTGTTTTTTTGGACCATATACTCTGAGGGTATAGCTTGCTACGTGAGTGTATTTATAGCTAGATTTACTTGTGAACTAGGTATTTAAAAATTGTAGTGCCAGAAGTCTAGCTAACAGTTGCCACTACTGTTGAGAGCTTCATAAGATTACAGATC
The DNA here is from genome assembly GCA_012066045.3 of Morus alba. Lineage (NCBI taxonomy): Eukaryota > Viridiplantae > Streptophyta > Magnoliopsida > Rosales > Moraceae > Morus > Morus alba. The sequence continues at coordinate 2,286,323 of CP050235.2, forward strand.
GTACTAGGGATTCAAAAAAAAAAAAAAAAAGAGAGACAGTTATTGTTTTTCTTAATTTTTTAATTCTTAAGTTTTCTTAATCAAATGAGTTATTGTTTTTGAGTGATATGCCTTTTCTTTTTTGTCTTTCATGATGCCCCAAATCAGGAATATTATTCATCATAGGTAAAACCAGGTAACATAACCTGAGTCGAAGCCATAGAGTGATACAAAAATAATTACGAGAAGGCACAAATAGTTACTGATAGCATTTGACAATATACAGTGGAATAGAATTTATACTTTTGGTTAAAGCAGGGTCATAGATAGTACTTCTGACCATACATGAGTATTATTTGGAATGTTGCGTATCTTTTTTTGCATGTGTACACATTTTATGCTGATATTTGATTCTGCTGAAGTTGGCTAACTCTTTTAATTTGGTTTTAATTTTCAACTCTTTTTAGAATTTTCTGCTTTTGATTTCAGGCTCTGAAGGATTTATATACGCATCTAACCCCTATACAACGTGTCAATATTGCACGGCATCCTAACAGGCCAACTTTTCTTGATCATGTGTTTAGCATTACTGATAAGGTATGGTGCTCATTATAAGGGTTTATGCATGTTGACAATTTATCTTCAGATTTCAGCTTTATGGGGCGCTGGAAATTATTAATTAATAAATGTATTCTGTGTTTCATATATCCAGTTTGTGGAGCTTCATGGAGACCGAGCAGGTTATGATGACCCTGCTGTTGTTACTGGTATAGGAACCATAGACGGTAAGAGGTACATGTTCATGGGTCATCAGAAGGGTAGAAACACAAAGGAAAACATTCAGCGCAACTTTGGGATGCCTACTCCCCATGGGTATGTTGCTAGAGAATTAGCTAATCTATTAGCTTTGAGATATCCAATAATTTTTCTCATTGCCTGACATCAATGTAATTATTATACTTGACCAGTTATCGAAAAGCTCTGCGCATGATGTATTATGCAGATCACCATGGATTTCCTATAATAACTTTCATTGACACTCCTGGTGCATTCGCAGACCTTAAATCTGAGGAACTAGGCCAAGTATGTTCTCATCTGTGATTTTAGTCTTACATGGTTACTTCTTTTATAAGGAACATGGTTCCGCCAGATACTGGACACTTTTTTTTTTTTTTTTTTTTTTTTTTTGTTTTGTTTTGCATGCATTCAGGGTGAAGCCATTGCTCACAATTTGAGGACTATGTTTGGTCTGAAAGTACCAATTGTCTCTATCGTCATTGGAGAAGGTGGCTCTGGTGGTGCCCTTGCCATTGGCTGTGCTAATAAATTGTTGATGCTTGAAAATGCCGTTTTCTATGTTGCCAGGTAATTTGAGTTTATTTGAATATGTGAATTTCTTCTCAACTAGTGTAAAGAAATGGATCTTACAGTTGGGCATGCTAATATGCTCTTTGATTAGCAGTTTCTCTATCAGCTGATATGAGGAAATCTCTTTAGACCATACATCTGAATACATTTCCATTTTGCCCGATCATTAGTGCAGAAGTATGTGGAGTCCTGTAATTCAGTAGATTACTTTGTTAGATCTGATCAATGGGGTTTTCCCTCGGCTTTGCATAGCTTTTCTGTTATTTTATTTTGTTTAACTGCAGTTTTTAAATTTCTGTCCAACTCAAGCACTATATTTTCTAATATGTTTTCTTCCGGTTTGTCTCTGTTTTTGTCATGTTTAGTCCAGAAGCATGTGCAGCAATCTTGTGGAAGAGTGCTAAAGCTTCTCCAAAGGTTTATATACATACCCACAGTATGCTCATCATGCGACTAGATTATCAATATCATAATTCTTCTTTTTCTGTCCTGCAGGCTGCTGAGAAGTTGAGAATTACTGCATCAGAATTGTGCAGATTGCAAATTGCAGATGGCATCATTCCTGTAATTATCCTCCTTCCTCTTAATAAATTTTATGCATTTGCTTCTTTCCTTGGTTGTTGGAGTTATTCTCAATTATCTTTGAGCAACCCATTTTATTTTATCCCTTACAAAAAACACTTAGCTGGATTTTTTTGGGCCCGTTTAGTTTGCTGAGTCGAGTTTTTAATTCGAGTTAAGATGTGACTTTATGTGAGAGTTTTTTACTGTAGTAAAAAAATTAGATGTGACTGTTTCTGAGAGTTTTTTACTGTAACAAAACTCGAATTTTAAATTCGAATCAGTGAAATGAACGGGGCCTTTATTTCCTCAGTTTAGACGATTCTTTTAGTTTCATAATTCTGTAAGGTGTTGCCTTAACTCTGAACTTTTATCTTATAATGTTGGGGGAGTCTCAGAAGTCTTTTACCTTTTACAGGAACCACTAGGCGGTGCACATGCTGATCCATCTTGGACCTCACAACATATAAAAAATGCCATCAATGAAGCAATGGATGTAAGTCACTCTGGTTTAGTTAATCTTCTTTGATGAATGTGTGGAAAAATATCCTTATCTAGGTGCCTCATCTTGAACAGGAGCTTTTGAAAATGGATACACAAGAGCTACTCAAGCATCGCATGCTTAAGTTCCGAAAAATTGGTGGGTTTCAAGAAGGACTCCCAGTAGATCCAAAGAAGAAAGTGAACATGAAAAAGAAAGAGGAGCCTATTGTTGGGAGGACTAAACATGCGGATTTGGAGGGTGAGGTAGAAAAAGTGAAACAACAAATTTTGAAAGCTAAGGAATCCTCCAGTGAACCTCCATTATTGCGTCTAAATGAGACAATAGAAAAACTGAAAAAGGAGGTTGATCATGGATTTTCAGAGGCAGCTAAAGCCTTGGGTTTTGAGGACAAGTTTGCCGCACTCCGTGAGGAATTTTTGAAAGGCAATTCAGAGGAACAACTCATTGACCCGGCTTTCAAAAATAAGATTGACAAGCTCAGGAATGAGTTCAATCAGAACCTGCCAAAAGCTCCAAATTATGAAAGCCTGAAGAGTAAGCTTGACATGTTGAAAGAATTATCTAAAGCGAAGAATCTTGCAGAGAAGAACCAGAAGGCTGCAATATTGAAGCAGGAAATCAACCAAAGATTTAAGGAGATCATGGAACGACAGGATGTAAAGGAAAAGTTCGGCGCACTGAAGACTGAAATTCAAAGTTCCGGGGTGTCTAAATTTGGGGACCTGGATTCCAACCTGAGGGAGAAAATTGTGAAGCTAAAGAAAGAGTTGGAGTTTGAATTCGCAGATGTCCTGCAATCCTTGGGTTTGGAAGTGGACGTCGTGAAGTCAAATGCAACTCAACTAGAAGAACTCATTCCGCCCTCAGACGTGAAAGCCAAGATCAAAGAATTGAATAAAGAGATTCAGGAAGGGATTGAAAATGTGGTCAGCTCATCAGATCTGAAGTACAAAATCGAGCTGCTAAAGTTGGAGACTTCAAAGGCAGGAAAGAAGCCTGATTTGGCATCCAAAAAGAAAATTGCGGCTTTAGAGCAACAAATTAAGCAGAGCCTAGTAGCTGCATTGGATTCTTTAAACTTAAAAGAGAAGCATGAGAAGCTGAAGGCAGAAATTTCTGAAAGCATTGGATCTTTTGGAGGACTGGATGGGAGTCTGAAAACAGAAAACCCAGACGAGGGAAGAGTGAAGATAAATGTTGGTGCAAATCGCTTTTGAGCTTAATGTGAGTTCCTTTCTGTTTTATCTCCTCTTGTGTACGTCAAAGTTTGGCTATTTCGTATCCTATCTGGAGCTAGTTAATGGTTGCAGGGTTTTTCTTACTTTTCCTTGACCAAGTTAGTAGGCGTTCTTTGCCAGCCTCACAGGTTTTTCTAGATAATTAAAATGAGCCTTTTTCTTGTAGCGGTGTGATAAAATTCAGTTGGAAAATGAGTGCCGTGGCAAGGGAATGCATAATTTTGAGATTCTTCTTTTTTTTTTTTTTTTTGCCCCCCTCTTTTACTTCTGAATTTTAGTTATGTTATGTTATTATTATTATTTTTTTAAATTCGTATGGATTTAGACTGACTAGCTTAAGCAATTATGCATGCTTCTGTGTCTGTGGTTAGGTTCTGGTTAGTCGGTGACGAAGAAGATCCATAACAAGAGAGAAGTGATTGATTAATCAGTCTAAAACGCATCAACATCCGAGCAGGTACGGTCTACCTTTTAGCTTTGGCTAAGTGCCTTTAAGCACTCATCGACATCTTTAGCTATGGAGAGCACAGTTTTTGCATCTACAGTATTCTGAGGGAGACAGAATAATGCAAAGTTTTCCAAACTTCTTTTTAAAGGGTATTAGTTTGTCAAATGTAAGCATCGATGTTTCTGTTTTGCGTTTCTGTTTCTTTTTGAGATAGTGTTTCTTTTTTATTTTTCTCTTTCCTCAATTAATAGACTTTCGATGCTTCCCGTTTCTCTTTTTGTCCCTGGACTGGACTAAAAGAACTCTTTGTATAGATTGCTACGGAGCGGGTAGTATTCTTAGGCAAAACTTCTTCTCCTGTTTGGTGATCATATTGTCTTGCGCACTGGCACAAAAAAAAAAAAAAAAAAAAAAAAAAAAAAAAAAAAAAAAAACTATTGTGGTTTTTTTTTTTTTTTTTTTTTTTTTTTTTTTCCTAAAAAAGAAAGACAAATAAAAATCCTATGTGAATTAGTGCTTGCATGGCAACGTGATGAGATTTTTAGGAGCTGATTTAGACAATCTCCCTTTGAAAGTCCTAATCTTTCTGTTCTTTTCGCTTGATTTGAAGCTTAAGCTCAGTAGCTCACCTATTGTAGTTTCTCTTATTATTTTCTCTTTTAATGTAAAAACAATATCAACTTCTTTATCCCTTTCTTTAAGAACAATGCTATTGCGCACAAGTGGTAAAGGTGGGCCCTATATAATGGAACCTACGAATGAGGCTATTTTTTATTAGTGGTGGTGTTTAGCACCTTTGGTGCCCTTAAGATTTTTTTTTTTTTTAATCTTAGTTTATTTCTTTATTTATTTGCCAAGCATTTTAGTGTTAATGGCCCCGGCGGTCCCCGAACTATGTCGTAATTTGGTCCAAAAACCGAACTGTCATAATTTGGTCCAAATCTTTTTGCTTTTTAAAGGGAAAAGTTTTAAATAAATTAAGGCATATCATTATCAGCCTAGATAATCACAGCGAACTTATCTTGAGCTCCTATGCTGATTATAAATAAATGTCTCAATAATGTTTCAAGTTGAAGTGTTCTGAGCTGGAGAGTTGATAGTTGCCATGGACAATGGTGGGTCACGAATTATTCGACACAATAGGATTAGAGCCACCTCTATCTAATTTTATGGGCAAATTTTTCCCTAAATTCAATATTTAGTGGCAATCAAAGATAAATCCTTGACACCAGTAAAATTTAGATGGAATAACTCACGTGTGTCTTGCACGTGGCTTGTAAGGGCGAAGATGAAAAATCAAGCTCCTCTCCTAGAATCTAATTTACTACTAACCGGTGAGAATTGAAAAATCAAAGGCGTCTTACCAAATTTTGCTAACTAGGAGCTTAGTCTTTGTGCTGTCATCCTTAGAGTTACTTTGGGTGCGAAGTCCACTGTTACTCAAATATTTATACATTCGCAGGTATAAATTATTTTAGCCGTGTCATATGAATCAGATGGACATAATAGCATCTCCAATATAATTCTATAATTGATATCTGTCAATTGTAAATTTGGTTTTTAAGTGTAAAAAATCCTCCAATGCAGTAACATTTGTTGGGCTAAATTTATCATATTCTATACTTTTTGGCAAATTAGTATATAACAAATTGTCACCAAGAACAACATACATTTGATTGCTATTACATTTGATTGTTATTAATTGATATATGACAAATATGATATTTACATTTTTATTTAGAGAGAAAGAGGAAAATAGGCCAATACTTGATGTTGTGTGGGAAAATGTGACGAAACACGTGGACCACCGGAATTACGACACGTGGCGACATGCGCTCCCTGCCAAATTTGTAGCCCTCGACGCTTCGATATTTCGAAACCAGCCGACGAGCCCAAAGCCAATGTCCAAACCGAAGCGATGACCTCATGTGGCGTCGATAGGACCGAAAGGCCCGGATTAAGGTGCTAAGGTTCCTCGACTGCCGAGAGGGCGCTCAAAGAGGATAAAAGAGGCTCAGGCGGTGCTGGCGACGAGAGGATCTTCCCGTCGAGGTATGGTTGGTTGCGTGCAAAAGAAGAAGACTGCAGACAGCATTAATGACAAGTTTACAAACCGCCCCAGGGGACACAAAAGCGTTACGGAGACTCACAGAGCCGTAATCGAAGACTAATCAGGAGAGTGAACAGTGCTGATTAGTGGGCTATTGGGCCTAAAAAGGAGAAGCACTCGAGTGCCTAAGGCCTACAGAGGAAAAACCCCTTGTGAAGGCAATATTCGGCTATATAAGGAGAACAACCCTCAATGAAGAGGGGGTCGGAAAATTAGAGAAGAGAGAACTTACTTGTACATCTTCTGTAAATTGTAAACTCTCTTAAAAGAAAATACAAATCACAGTGGATGTAGCTCTGATTTTATAGAGTGAACCACTATAAAATTTCTCTTGTGTTTTTAATCTAAACAAAACAAAACACTAATTACACATAGAAACACACTAATCGGCCGGTAAACCAAAGGGTAACCAGAGGTATTCTGGTTGGTTTATTGTTGACTAAATTTATTTGGCGACCAATCGGGGAACCAGGCGTTAGACTTGGACGAGTGGCCGAAGTGGTGAACGTCGATATTACACCCACCGCATTCACGACCACCCGTTCACTACGGAAATAATGGCGCCCCCTCCCGACAAATACAAATCGCCGTCAATTCCACCCTATGACGGACGAGGGATCCCGCGACCATTTAGAGATGTATACGGGACACATGCTCTTGCACATACGTACGCCGAGGAAATCATGTGCCGAGCTTTCCGAAACCACCTGACCGACTCCGCCCGACGTTGGTTCCGGACGCTGAAACCAAACTCTATCTCCAGCTGGGATGAGTTAAAAGAGGCATTTTCCCTCCAATTCATCGGGGTCAAGAAGTATGTACCCCCAAAACAAAACCTGACAACAATATACCAAAAGCCGAACGAGACGCTGAGGGATTGGCTTGCCAGGTATGGAGAGGCCGTAGCCGCCACGATGGATATTACCGACAGGGAAGCCCTGATGGGGGCCTTGTCGAGTATAAAGAAGACAGCTCCTTTCAAAAGAGAGCTGAACCGAAAACCCCCGTCCAGCTACAAAGAGTTCCTTGCACGGGCGCAAGGATACATCAACGCGGAAGAAGCAGACGCTAATGACCCCGATCACAGATCCAACAAGGGTAAGGGGGTCGAGCAAGGGTCGGCGCCACCAAAGCAAGACGGGAGGAAACGTCGAGGGGAAGGAAGCGGCGACAAGCCACCAGCCTCGACGCAAAGAACATCGGAGGCCAAGAAGCCGAGACAGGAGGAGCCGCGCAGGCCTCGGCTATTCCAAAAATACGACACCTACCATGAACTAACGGTAGGCGTCGAAGAGATATTCAACCAGATAGGCCGCGGAAACATGCTACGCCGGCCTGAGCCGATGAAGTCAGACCCTGCCCGAAGGAGCCAAAGGAAATTCTGCAGGTTCCACGGCGAGGTTGGCCACCACACCAATGACTGCGCCGACCTCAAGGATGAAATCGAAAGAATAATCCGCGAGGGAAGGCTGCAGGAATTCAGGGCTGACCGAAGACCCCGTAATGACGGCCAAGGCGGGCACAATGACGGTAGACGCCGAGAGGAAAACCGCCGACCAGAAGATCGGGAGCACCATCGGGCGTCATTGAACAATCTCGGCGGCCCGCCCATAGGAGGAGACACTCGGAGGTCGCAGGGACTACGCTCACGAAGCCAGAGGGGTCTACCAGGGAGCGATTTTGGAATGTCTCCGCCGCCAAAGCCCGAGACACAGCCACACTGATGTGGCCTTCAACGAGATGACGCCCCGCGAGTTCACTTCCCCAGCAACGCACTGGTAGTGGAAGCCGTGATCGGAAACCACACCGTGTGCCGGATTCTGGTGGACAACGGGAGCCGGTGGACCTTTGTATTCCGACTGCTTAGACAAAATGGGGATTCTAAGGAGCAGCTGGAACGGACTACCCAGGCCACTATACGGGTTCACGGGGGACTCGTCATCCCCCCAAGGAACTATCCGGCTACCGATAACCGCCGGAGAGAAGCCCCGGCAAGCAACAACAATGGCCAACTTTGTGGTCATCAAAGGAGGCTCCCAATACAATGCAGTCATCGGGAGACCAACCCTCCAGGCATTAAGGGCGGTAACCTCCATCTACCACCAGAAAGTTAAATTCCCCACCCCAAATGGCGTAGGGGAAATTAAAAGCAATCAATATGAGGCCAGGGTTGCATACTCCGATGCCCTGCGTGGGTATGATCAGCCAGGGAGACAAGAAATGAGGATGGTTCAACAAAGCCTCGTCGAAGATATAGACCCTAGGGTTCAAGAGGAAGTTGCTTGGTCCCATCCTATCGAACAACTGGAAGAAATTCAAATCGATCAAAATGAGAGCAACAAAGTACTGAAAATTGGCTCAAACTTGACTCCTGACCTCAAAAGCGAAATGGAGAAATTCCTTAGGCAAAACCTGGATGTCTTCGCGTGGAGCCATTCTGACATGGAGGGAATCGACGCCGAGGTAATGTGTCACACCTTGAACGTCGATCCCACATATCCTCCGAAGCGCCAAAAACGCCGACCAATGAACCCAGAGAGGTATGAAGCGCTGAGGGAAGAGGTCGACAAATTGATCAACAATGGCTTCATCAGGGAGGCGCATTATCCACGCTGGATATCTAATCCGGTCTTGGTTGTCAAACCTAACGGAAACTGGAGAACTTGCGTCGACTTCAGCGACCTCAACAAAGCATGCCCGAAAGACGGCTTCCCCCTTCCTCGGATAGACCAAATGGTCGACGCCACGGCAGGACATGAGATGTTAAGCTTCATGGACGCTTATTCCGGATATAATCAAATTCCCATGAATCCAGCCGATGAGGAGCACACGTCATTCATAACCGACAGGGGCCTCTACTGCTACAAAGTAATGCCATTCGGCCTGAAAAACGCAGGGGCAACCTACCAAAGGCTAGTGAACAAAATGTTCGCTCAAAAAATTGGCAAAACGATGGAGGTCTACGTCGACGACATGCTCGTAAAAAGCACTAAGGCCAGCCATCACGTCGATCATCTGGGGGAGATGTTTGGAATACTGAGAAAATACCACATGAAGCTCAATCCCCAGAAATGTGCCTTCAGAGTCGGATCGGGTAAATTTCTCGGTTTCATGGTCAGCAGCCGAGGGATTGAAGCCAACCCGGAAAAAATCAAAGCCTTGCAGGATATGCGGTCGCCAACCAAACCCAAAGACGTACAGAGGTTGACAGGTTGCGTCGCCGCCCTGAATAGATTTATATCAAAGGCTACGGACAAATGCGTCCCTTTCTTCGACGCGCTGAAGGGAAATAAGCACTTTGAATGGACGCCACAGTGCGAGGAAGCTTTTCAAAAGCTAAAAGAACATTTAGGCAAGCCCCCAATCTTGTCCAAACCAAACGCAGACGAGGAGCTTAGCCTCTACCTCTCAGTATCCCAGCACGCCGTGAGTTCTGTACTTGTAAGGGAAGAGGGGAAAGTGCAATTACCCATCTACTATGTGAGCAAAAGACTCCTCGACGCCGAGTCAAGATACAGCGAAATGGAGCGTCTAGCTCTCGCCTTGATGATCGCCTCGAGGAAACTCCGCACTACTTCAATCCCATATAATACTGAGTCCTCACAAACCACCACTGAGACAAGCCTTGCAAAAACCCGAGACCTCCGGACGACTTCTCAAGTGGTCGGTAGAGCTAAGCCATTCGACATAAAGTACATGCCAAGAACCGCCATCAAAGGTCAAGCTCGCCGACTTCCTGGCCGAGTTTTCTCCACACCGGCTTCCACCTCATCTGAAGAAGCGGATAATACTACGTGGAAGCTCTCGTAGATGGGGCTTCGACGGCGGATCGGGGCTGGCATTCTGTTGATCGGTCCTGAAGGTCATAAAATCACCTCGGCGGTACGATTTAAATTTAAGACTTCAAACAATGAAGCAGAATACGAAGCCCTGATTGCCGGACTGCGCTTGGCAAAACACTTGAAAATCGAGAGAATTGACATCTACAGTGACTCCCAGTTAGTCGTCGCCCAGGTCAAAGAAGAATACCAAGCACGCGGCGAGAAGATGGGGGCATATCTCAGGAAGACAAAGGAAGAGCTCGTCAAATTCAAAAAATACGAGATATTCCAGATCCCTCGCAGTGAGAATGCAAACGCAGACGCGTTGGCAAAACTAGCAACGTCGAGGGATGCAGACACCCTAGGCATCGTCCCCATTGAAGAGCTAGAACGACCAACAATTGAGGAACTTGTGCAAACACTTAATATCCAAGAAGGAGAAAATTGGATGACTCCCCTCATTCAATACCTCATGGACGCACGGCTGCCGAATGATAAAGTTGAGGCCCGACGAATCAGGTATAGAGCCGCCAGGTATTTATTATACGATGGCCTGCTCTACCGACGAGGCTATTCAACACCCTTACAACGATGCTTGGACGACGAGGAAGCCCAGAAAGTCCTCCAGGAAATACACGAAGGGGTCTGCGGCAATCATACCGGGGGACAATCTTTGGCACTAAAGGTCTTGAGGCAAGGATACTACTGGCCCACACTAAAAAAGGACGCATTTCAATATGCCAGGCGATGTGATAAATGCCAGAGGTACGCCACAATTCCACGAGCACCCCCGGAGAAGCTGACCTCCATTCTTAGTCCATGGCCCTTCGCCAAGTGGGGGATCGACCTAATCGGACCATTGCACCTCGCACACCTGGGGTTGAGGTTTGCAATTATGCGGTGAACTATTACACGAAGTGGGCAGAGGCCAAAGCCCTGACTACCACAACCGAAGCAGCCTGCACAAAATTCCTATGGGATCACATTGTGTGCAGGTTCGGGGTGCCCCACTCGATAGTCTCCGACAATGGAAAACAATTCGATAACGCCGCAACACGCAGATTTTGCGAAGGCTTGGGCATCAGAAAGGACTTCTCGGCGCCGATCCATCCGCAGTCAAATGGGCAGGTCGAAGCAGTCAACAAAATACTCAAGTACACTCTGAAGAAAAGGCTCGATGACCTGAAAGGAAGATGGGCCGAGGAGCTCCCCAAAGTCTTGTGGGCATATCGAACAACTAGCCGAACTACAACGGGAGAAACCCCTTTCTCCATGACATATGGCGTCGAGGCTGTGCTTCCCATAGAAACCGAGGCGCCGACCCTAAGAACCGTTGTTCACAACGACGAGGACAACGCAGAGGGCTTAAGTGGAGGACTCGACTTGTTAGAAGAAAAACGACTCGACTCCCAATTACGCCTCGCCGCTTATCAACAGCGAACGGCGCGATACTACAATAAAAAGGTTCGGCAGAGAAGATTCATCCCGGGAGACCTAGTATTAAAAAGGGTAACGCAGAGCACGAAACCTAAGAATACTGGTCCCCTGGGCCCAACTTGGGAAGGACCCTACCGTATAAGGGATATCTTTCATGACGACACTTACATCCTAGAAAGCCTCGACGGAAAGAAGGTTCAGCACCCGTGGAATGCCGAACAGCTGAAGATATATTACCAATAACGTATGAAGTTGCTTACCCATTTTGTGCTTATGTGTTCTTTACAGATGAAATAAATTGGTCTGTTTTGCAGCATAATGTGTTTTGCAGCATGAGATAGATTGATCCCCTAAAAATGTGTTTGTTTAAAAGAAAACCCAAGGGCCGAACACAGGGGCAAGTGAAGACACAACACTTAGTGAAATTCCAAGGAATTTCTTAAGACGACGACCCTAAGGGGTTACATCGACGTCAGAATCCTCCAAGGAGGAAAGACGCAACACTTAGTGAAATTCCAAGGAATTTCTTAAGACGACGACCCTAAGGGGTTACATCGACGTCAGAATCCTCCAAGGAGGAAAGACGCAACACTTAGTGAAATTCCAAGGAATTTCTTAAGACGACGACCCTAAGGGGTTACATCGACGTCAGAATCCTCCAAGGAGGAAAGACGCAACACTTAGTGAAATTCCAAAGGAGTTTCCTAAGACGACGATCCAACTGAATGAGCTCGACGTCAGGTCCTCCAGAGAGGAAAGAAACAAATTCTAAGGAATTTTCTCTAAGGAAACAGGAAGAAAATAGCAGGCAATCAACAATCGAGGTATGATAAGAAAAACCATGGCCATTATAAAAAATAATAAATGTTGAAATACAGATAATAGAATTGTCTAAAAAGAAGACTAATTACAAAAACAAAACAAAAGGAGGGTCGATAAACGGCGAGAAACAGCTCCTTAAGCCTCATCGCCACCTTCATCTCCACCAGCTGCTGGCTCAACATCATCTTCCGCTGGAGGAAGCAAATCTTCATCAACGGCCGGAGTAGAGGGGTTATAGAGAAAGCTCAAATCCCACTCAGGACGCTCTTTCTTGATCAAATCAACAATTTGATCACCCGCGGACATGAAGTCCTTGTTGCGGATATCAAGAAACTCCTGAGAGACCTTGAACTCCTCAAGCATCTCCGCCCGCCGAGCGTTAAAAGCGGCTTCAGCCGCAGCCTCCGCCTCCAGCTTCCCCTCGGCTTTTCCTTCGCGGTAGCGATTCTCGACGTTAACAAGAGCCGCAGCCAGTTTTTTCTCAGACGACTCCAGTTGCCGGGTGAGGTTTTCAGTCTTGGTCGTCAGTTTGGCAAACTCACCCTCCAGACTGAGCAACTGGGTCGCGGCCAGATTCTTCTCATCACAAGCCTCGTCCCTCTTCTTATTGGCTTCGTCAATAAGGGACCTCAGCTCGGCCTCTAGCCCATTCATCGCCTCCTGACGCTCCTCGACCTTAACAAGATCAAGAAGGTTGAGGATGGAGAGGACCAGGCTCTAAAAAGAAAATAATAAATTGCAAAGAGTTAGGACAGAACGACAAAATGTCCACTATCAGGAAAAAATGTATTTATACTTATACTTACATGAATCTGGAAGGAGATCTGCTTCCTCTGCCGATCGACCATGGAGGACTGGGAGGCAGCGACCCAGTGAGGCTCCAGGAAGGACTCATATAACGCCTGGAAGGCGAGGGAAAAGCGGGGTGGAAGCTTGAGCATCGCCTCAACCTCGGCGTCAGAGAGGTCCGAGACCTGGAAGTTCCCATCCTGGACCTTCCCCCCGGGGATCATTATACGTTGTCTTGGGCCCGGGGTGATAGGGACATCCGGGATGGCACCGCCCGGCGTCCACCTTCCCAGTTGACGTAGCAACATCATCCGGGGTTTGATTGCACTTTTTCCTGCCCTTGCCTTTTTTTCCCCTTGGTGGCTGGGCGAGACAGGCTGGCCACCTCCTTCCCCATAACCGGGGTTGGTGGCTCGGCGCAATGAGTGGCGGCGGCGCCTGTTCTCTGGGGGTGGGGCCTTTGTTCACTCGGCCTTTGTTCCCTCGGCGCCTGCCGAGGGCTTGGCATCAGTCGCGGGCCCAGGAGTTGGATCCTCGAGACGCCATCTCCGACGACGAAGAAGAAGGCATTACGTAAAAAAAAAAAAAAAAAAAAAAGGGGGAGTTACCTTCGTGGTTTAAATGGAAATACCAGCGATGGCGTCTAAATCAGAAGGGCCGGGAGATTGAGAATCAGGCCGGATGCTCGGAGGTTCTCTTCATGAAAGGTTTCCAATTTGGCGAGCCTCCGAAGGAAGGGAAAAAAGCTGCCTCGACCCTCCAAGCTATTGGCAACCCCGGCCGGTCGTGGTTAACTACACAATAGAAGGAGCGTCGTCGGTCTGAAATAAAAAAAAAAAAGGGACAAATCACCTTAAAACACAATCTACAAACTTACTCATCTCCCCAAACGACGATCGAGTCAGCCTTCAGTGAGGGCGGCGGTCATTGGGTGAAAGTTGAATGGCCCCCCGACCATGAAGAACATGGGCTTCCACCCATGAGACGACGGGGCCCAAAATAAGCTTCCCAAGTCGCTACTGGGACCTCCCATGACCGCTCAAGAATACCATCCGTCGAATTGGCGACGCGGCATAACTTGTACATAAAACAAACTCCTCAATGGGGTTCCATATCGAACTTCCGTGCCACAGGACCCATGTCCCCGCAGCAAGATACGGAAGTTCCCAAGCACCGAAAGCAGAGAAATGCCATAAAATGGCAGTACTCCAACGGGGGATGAATCGGGAAGAGTCATCCCGCCGTCCCGCCTCGTGTAAACTGGAAGGTAACCAGTGGGCATGCTGGTCCTGAAGTGTTTATGGGAGAAGGTACTCGAACCGCCACCGCCGATACCTCCTTCCTTCACAGCCCGGATAATGTCCTTGTTTCGGACCCTGGGCAGGTACGTGATCGAGGCATGAAGGAGGTCTTTCAGGTCACCACTCATGGCGGCCAGAGGCGTTTACGCCCATGACCTCTACCCCAACACTAGCCCGGTGAAAGGGATGCTGCTCGATCCTCCGGTCCACAGCTCTTCCGTCTGGCGGGCACAAGGTCCCTAAAGTGAGTCAATCGGCAAAACTTCGGCGTCGCCGATATGACTAGGATAGGCCCGACACTGGGCAGCCGAAGAGCTTCCTGAAATCTCCACCACTGAAGGAGGGTCAGAGCGGACAACGGAAGAAGAATCCTCTCGACTGCTAGGGTTTTGAGCCATTGTTCTGACAAATAAAGGACAAAAAGCTAAGTTAAACCCTAACGTCGAGAGGAATAAACAGCGAGTGCTCTAAACGTCGATCATTTATGGCATAAATGGAGACGACGAGTGTTCAAGGGAACCACGGGTCCCCGAACCCGTAAAAATAAAGGCGTAAATCCAACAAATGATAACCACGCTGCATAAAAAAAAAAAAAAAAAACCAGGTTATCCAGTGCAACAGAAAGGTAAGTTTTCCTAAACTAAGCAATATTTCCGTTTTCAGTATACACATATTTCCACGTTCCGGGTATGCAAAGAAAGGCCGAGTAAAATCCGAACGAACGAAGGTCTCAAAAACTCACCGGAGAATGGAGTGAAAATCGATTCGCGACAAAGTACGCTGAGAAGGACGGGAAGAACAACGTCGGAAGTCCGGCGAGACACGCTCTGAGGCAGTATAAACGGAAGAAAACAACGGAATACTTTGAGTTCGAGGTTTTGAAAGTTCAAAAAAATGGTTCCCGGATTTTTAAGGGGATATTTATAGGCAAAATCTGCCCTCGACCCCCAGCCGTTGGATGTAGATTTCAAAAATCCTACGTGGATTTCTGCATAAATCAGCGGTCAAAAATTGGGCGGGAAATCGAAAAGGACACAGATCCGACGGACAAGGGTCGACCTCTCGAAGAACGATGCCATCATTAGAGTCGGAACAATCGGCCGACGGTTGCGTTCCCGAACCACAAACACTCATTCTGCGAAAGAGGTTCGGGACGGTTTCCCACCGAAGCACAGAAGGAGAACCGAGCCTAGGTCGAGGCCACCAAAAGAGAACCCTCGACACGGGGGTAGGCACAGGTGGGAAAATGTGGCCGAAACGTGGACCAATCGGAATTACGACACGTGGCGACATCGCTCCCTGCCAAATTTGTAGCCCTCGGCGCTCGATATTTCAAACCAGCCGACGAGCCCAAAGCTAATGTCCAAACCGAAGCGATGACCTCATGTGGCGTCGATAGGACCGAAGGCCGGATTAAGGCGCTAAGGTTCCTCGATGCCGGAGGGCGCTCAAAGAGGATAAAAGAGGCTCGGGGCGGTCTTTGGCGACGAGAGGATCTTCCCGTCGAGGTATGGTTGGTTGCGTGCAAAAGAAGAAGACTGCAGACAGCATTAATGACAAGTTTACAAACCGCCCCAGGGGACACAAAAGCGTTACGGAGACTCACAGAGCCGTAATCGAAGACTAATCAGGAGAGTGAACAGTGCAGATTAGTGGGCTATTGGGCCTAAAAAGGAGAAGCACTCGAGTGCCTAAGGCCTACAGAGGAAAACCCCTTGTAAAGGTAATATTCGGCTATATAAGGAGAACAACCCTCAATGAAGAGGGGGTCGGAAAATGAGAGAAGAGAGAAATTACTTGTACATCTTCTGTAAATTGTAAACTCCCTTAAAAGAAAATACAAATCACAGTGGATGTAGCTCTGATTTAATAGAGTGAACCACTATAAAATTTCTCTTGTGTTTTTAATCTAAACAAAACAAAACACTAATTACACATAGAAACACACTAATCGGCCGGTAAACCAAAGGGTAACCAGAGGTATTCTGGCTGGTTTATTGTTGACGAAATTCTACCGTCAACACTTGATATGAATTAAAATTAACAGGCTAATAGTTTACATAAGTTAATAAATAGGCCAAATTATTATTTTCGTCCATAACTTGTCTGGTCATGAACCATAACTTGACAAGTTATTATCCATAACTTATCTAGTTATGAACCATAACTTGATAAGTTTATCCATAATTTATTTGGTTATGAACCATAACTTGATAAGTTATGGCCTATTAATTTATATAACTAAAAATTGTCCTATATACTTTCTTAAGCTTTTCATATTAGCCTATTTTCTACTATTTTCCTTTTATTTATTCATTGTCACACGCTGATAAAAAGTAAATTTGACATTTAAAATAGCATTATGTATTTGAGCACCAATGATAATCACATGTTATATATATATATATATCATTATCGCATTTTTTGATGCTAATTATACAATTAGTATTAGCATTTGTATCTTTCATTTGCATTAGAGATGGTCTAATAAATTAGATTGTTGACTAAAAAAATTATAACAATTAATAAACATAATCATATAAAGTATCATGGCATTAATTATTAATATGTATTTATTTAATAATTTGATCGGTAATAACTATTGAAAAATCGTATATATATTCTGTTAATACGTTCGAGTGTCACCCGTGGCCCTATTTAACAGGTCAACAAATGTAAAGAAGGAACCCTACTGGGAAAAATTCTCTACTAGATCCCTTATTTTTTGTTATTCTTCTGCTGGCAAAACTACAAATGAAACTAACCTAATTTGGTTTTTTGAAAAATATAAATCATATTCACCGACTTCAAATTAGTTTGATTTCTTTTGATTCATGTAGTTGATTTTTGACTAACCAGTGCCAGCCCTGGAGGTGGAATTATGGGTTGTGTGCGTATTGCTTCAAAGTAGGGGTGTAAATCGGCCGGGTAGGGTAGGGTTGAGCTGAAAAATTGAGCCTACCCGACCAGTGCGGGTTGAGAAAATTTTAGGCCGCGACACTCGCTTAAATCTACAAACCCGCATCCTTTCGGGTGACCTCGGGTAGGGTCGGGTTACTCGGGTTGGTGATCTCTCAAGGACTACATGATCACTTTTTAATCAATTAATCTGTGCTTGTTATAGAAGAAATCATTATCAAACATAACATGTATTTCCTTCAAGAGGGGGTCTAAATGCAAGGTGAATAATTAAAACACTCACTTTGAAATCAAACACTTCCAATATAAATAAAGAATGTCCTAATTCAACAACTATGACATACAAGCATTTTTTATACAAACCGTGAATCCAAAACATAAATAAGTTAATAGTTTAAATGCATAAAGTTCATAAACTTATGAAAGTAAGAATTTGAAGTGTTGGACATTATTTTACCTACTTTGAACATGTTCGGCCGGGTAGGATTATCTCAGGTTCATGTAATCCCAACCCGCGCAGTGCGGGTTAGGCATAATTAAAACTGAAAATTAAATAAAAAATTAGAAACCCGTGATTTTCAGGTAGGGTTGGCTCGGCTCGGCCGAGTTCGTCGGGTTCGGGTGATTTCTTACAGCCCTACTTCAAAGTTTCGTGTCAATCACATATATAGCTGCAAGTTTGGGTCGGGCTAAACATGCCAGCCCGATACCTATTATTGTTGGTCTAGATCCGGCCTGGTCTTAAATTTTTTGGACTTAGAGTGGGGTTGGGCCGGCCCTTTCTCTTTTAGGGCGAGTCGGCGCGGCTTAAATATTATATTTTAAATTTTTTTTTTAAAATACCTTATAAAATTTCAGGCTGGGCTGGTCCTAAACTTTTTAGGCTTAGAGTTGGGTGAGCCAAATCTCTCTTTTAGGGCCGGTCTGGGCCAGCTTGAAATTTTATTTTGGGCTGCCGGGCCGAGCGGTCTAAATTACACCTCTAATCATATAATAACTAAAATTTTTAAAACTCTAATATTTACAAAACATTTAAAATACGTAACAAAAACAATCTTCCCAAATCTGAGAAGCATTGTGTTTTTGTAAATATTTGAATTTAAAATTTTTAGTTTCTAATTATTTAAGGAAATGGTAGTTTAGACATTTTATGCATCAAAAATCGGCCTCAAGTATTAAAATGACCTTTTTTTAATACGAAGGTGCCCTTTCAATATTAACAAAAACACATGGGGTACTTTTGAAATGTTTTGTAATAATTTAAGGTATCAATATAATTTTATCCCAATATTAAATACGCAAAAGTCTCTTGCATTTAGAAATACAAGGAAATCAAATATTTCAATACATTTAAAAAAAAAAAAAAAGAAGAAAAAGTCTCTTGCATTTAGAAATCCATGGAAATCAAATATTTCAATACATTTTTTAAAAAAAAAATAATAATAATAATAATAATAGCATGACATGCAGGTTGTCAATCGACCCACACCACCCTACAATTAGACCCGTCCCGCACTGACTCACACCGCTAATTAAACAGGGCAGGGCGGGTCAAGAACCCAATTACATTATAGCTGTCAACGTCATCTTTTTGCCCGCCTCAGGACTTCCATGACTTTCCTCAACATATAAAAACTTAAAAGGAAAGAAAATGGAAAAAAATATAAGAGAAGAAGGTTGGAAAAGACAAAAAGGTCTGTTCTATTGATTGGGCATATCAAATGACGTCTTTCAACTTTAAGAACTAATACAGCATAATAGATTCAATCTAGAATCTCGTGTTGATTTAAATTTATAATTTAAGTTAAGATTTAATTTTATGTGAGAATTTTTTATTGTAATAAAAAAATTAAATATAATTATTTTTAAAAATTATTTATTATAATAAAATTTAAATTTTAAACTCAAATCGGTAAAATGAACATATCAATACACTTGGCCTCGTTCACTTCGCGGATTTGAGTTTTTAATTCGAGCTTGAGATGTGACATTTTCTGAGAGCTTTTTACTGTAGCGGAAAATTTTGATGTGACATTTTCTGAGAGCTTTTTACTGTAAAAACCTAAAATTAAAAACTTAAATCGGTGAAGTGAACAAGGCTTTAATAATAAGAAAGAAGCCGAATAGCAGTTCAAGGTTCAACAACATTTATTGAAACACGCGAAATTTAATTTTAATAATACAGAAACACGAAAGAGAGAGAATAGGGCATTATACTTTGGTTGCTGCAAATTGCAATGCAACCCAGAGAACGATACCAGAGAAATGTCGAAAAAGGAAAAGAAAATACCACATAATTGAGCAGAAAATGATTTCTAATAGAATTGGAATATTGGATTGGAGAAATTGATGACAACAAAACACTTTCTCTCTCTTATTTGCTCGTAAAGATGAATGTGTTCTTCTTCACACTTGAATATCCACACACATAATTCCACTTTCGATTATTATAAAAAAAAAAAAAAAAAAAAAAGAATTGGTTATGTTTGGGACTTCAGAAAATGAGGGAGAAATTTTATGGTTAGAGCTGGTAAAAAACATAATTACGTAGTTAAAATAAAATAATAAAACACCACAACCCAACCTGTCCCGTCCCAAACCATCATCTAACGGGTCTTGACACACACCGCCCAATAAACCATTTATTACGGGTCGGACGGCGCGGGGCGGGACATCATTTACCCAGGCCGATTGACTTCCTTAAGTCTATCCAATTGATAGGTTCGTGTACTTTATCCTTTACCTTTTGTTTTGACAGACTACTCACTAAATTTTTATTTTTTAACTATTTTAGTTGTTAACACTAAATAGGTGCATGATTTATAGAATTTAATGTAAATAATCACAACATTATCCTATAATAACTAAATTTTTTTGCATAAATAGTTATAACAGGTGCAAAATATTATAGTTTTTAATAGGTTTTAACAATATTAAAATAATATTTTACACATAATATAATTATTTATGTAAAATTTTAAGTTATTGCATAATAGACACATATGATTATCTAAGATAAATTTGATAGATCTATTATCATTTTATTGTCAATGATCTGAACGGTTAAAAACAAAGTCATAGAGTATAATTAAAATTAAAAATTGAGGGACCAAGGTGCTACTATGCTTGCAGTCAGCAACTAACATGCTAATACCCTAATTATCAAAAAAAAAAAAAAAAAAAAAAAAGCTAATACTCTTCTACTAATTTCTTCCCTTAGGATCTAACGATCGATAACCTTTGAGGACAAGTAGGGGCAATTTTTTATTTTATTTTATTTTTATTTTTTAAAGTACCTTTAAAATTTTATGATTTTTTTTTTTAATTTTTCCCATGCTCTATTAAATTTTATATTTTTTTATTTTTAATCGTATACTTTAAAGGTTCGTTTAAAATATATACTCAAATCATGATTTTTAATTTTAACGTTTAAATTTAAATTTTTTATAAAAAAAACACTATAATAAAATTAATAATTTAAATTTGAGTATATAAAATAAACAAACTCTAAAAAATAAACTTAAGAGTAAGTCCCGTTCACTTCACTGATTCGAGTTTAGAATTTAAATTTTACTACTGTAAAAAATTTTTAAAAATAGTCACATCTAACTTTTTTGTTACAGTAAAAAACTCTCATATAAAATCACATATCAACTCAAATTATAAACTAAATTGATAAATTATAAATTCAAATCAACAAAATAAACGAATTCACAGAGTTTAACTATCTGCCACTGAACCTCATTGCTATTAAACAAGGGAAAATTTGATAAAATATACATTTTTTTTCATGAGTGGAAAAATAATAAAATATTAACTAAAAACACAAAAATCTCCTGCATTTCATTTGCCAGTCACAAGAATCAACATTTCAATTCATTTTTCAACGGCACACATTAAACACCCGACCTTTTTTTTCCTTTTTTTTTTTTTTTTTTTTCAGTGTCAAAACAAAAATGGGATCACAGCTTTTCGTCCCTTGGGATACTCGTCCCCAAATTTCTCCAAATACCACCGATGGTTCGCACGTGCCCTCGGCACCAGGTTGGCACATGTGTAAAGAAAGAACCCAAGCCCAGCCCAAGACCAAGTCATGACGGCCCAGCCCAACCACTCAACTATCTCCCCAAAGTAATTCGGACAACTGACCACTTCAAACCACCCCCTCTCGGCACCTTATACCCGCCGCCACCGCCGGTCTCCCTCTTCAGCCTCAGCAAAGCCCGATCCGACCGGATATTCACCACCATTCCGGCCAAAAAAACCGCCAGACAGGCCGCGAACCGCCACCAGAAAGTATTGTCTCCGCCGTAGTCGTCGTAGTGCGAAACCGACCTCGTTTGGACGAACGCGTTGAGGAGGTTGAAGCCAAACGCCGTGGCGGCGACGGCGACGGGAAAATCGGAAGAACGTTTCGGGGCGGAGGCGAGAGAGATTCGGATCGGGTGGATTAGGGTTCGGTGGAGGTAGTGGAGGAGGAAGGGGGTGATGAGGGAGAGAGATCGGAGATCGGAGGCGTGACGGCCGATGGGGAAGAGGAGGAGGGTGAGCCAGAGAGTGGGGCTCTCCATGACGAACCAGGCTAAGGGTGGGGACATGGTTGGGCCCCACCCGGGGCGGCGGTGCTTGCCGTAAGGGGCTTGGATGAAGCGGAGGGAGATGGTGGTCGGTGGTCCGATTAGGTAGAGAGTGAGGAGGCTGTAACGGAAGAGGTTCTGGTCGGACTCCATATATTTCTTTGGTTTCGACTTTGTTTTTGTGATGATTGTAAATTTTGTAATGCTTGTGAGTGGAGGAGTGGATTCGAGTCTCAACAAAGTGCATCACTGACTAATCCGCACATGAAGAAAGGCGAAGTGCACGATTCTATTTATGAATTTTTTGCAGGTTGGACCATAGCTTTTAATTTTAGCATTTAGATCCTAAATTTGGTAATTGTTAACAATGCAGTCCTATATCGAGTATACCAAAATGAACATCAACTAATGCATTCCATAATAACTTTCGAGGCTCTTGGCCTGAGATAAGTAGCGTTAGTCATGGAGGATCAGGATTTTGTTAAGAGTATAAAACTTTGATACCATAACTATAACTAATAAGAAAATAAAAGGAGAAATAAAAGACAAGAGAGATTTAACGTGGTTCCTTAAGGTGCCTACATATACAGAGAGTAGACAAAAGGAAGAATATTCACTAGTAAGGAGTTTTATGGAATGGGCTTCATGTAAATGCACATTGCGAAGCACCTAATCGGATAAGTTACCTAAGACTAAAATCAAGAAACTTCCTAATATGAAAATGATACCAATGAAGTTAAAACTATTAATAAAGATAGTTTTCCTAAGATACGTTCCCTAATAGTAATAAGTGTATGATTGTTTAGATGTTTTATTGGAGACATTTCCTCGAAACCCTTTTTAGTTTGAACTTTGAATTGTGGTGAAACCATTTTTAGTTTGAACTGAAGTAATTTGAACGGCCATTTGAACCGGTATTTGAATACGTAAATAAATTGTAATTTAAAAAGGGAATAAAATTTAAATTGTGTTTGAATAAATTTAAATTGTGTTTGAATAAATTGGGCGCTGAGGGGCCAGCTCAAGGCCGGAATGGGTCAAAAATTAACATTTTTATTTATGTTTTATTTTCTAAAATTAATATATGATTTTTAGGAATTAATAAAACAAGTGACACAATTTTTTGATGAATATTCTATTTTCTATTATTTTCTTCATTTTTCATCTTTAAAAAATATAATAAAACAAAAACAAAGTCAAAAAATAATGAAATTTTGTATATACAATCCTTACATTTTTCTATGCATGCCAGAAAAAAAAAATGGCCCCAAAAATGACAAAAAAAGTAAAATGGTATTAAAAAATCTTTGCCCGCGTAGTGGGGCACCCAGCAGCAAGCTCAGGGGCTTGGACGAGCCAAAAATTTATATTTTTATTTATGTTTAACATTTTAAAATTAATATATGATTTTTACAAATTAATGAAACAAGAGGCACCATTTAATGATGAATATTCTATTTTTTATAATTTTCTTTATTTTTCGTCTTTAAAAAATATAGTAAAATAAAAAAAACGTCAAAAAAATGAAATTTTGTATACATAATCCTTACATTTTTCTATGCATTTAAAAAAATGGCCTAAAAATGATAAAAAACAGTAAAACCCTGTCAAAAATTCCTCGGCCCGCGTAGTAGGGCGCCCAGGGGCTAGGTCATGGGTCAAAATGGGTTAAAAATTTACATTTTTTTTTTGCATTTAAAAATTAATATATGATATTTAAGAATTAATGCAATAAGCAGCACAATTTGTTGATAAATATTCTATTTTTTATGATTTTCTTTATTTTTCATCTTTGCAAAATATAATAAAATAAAAACGATGTCAAAAACTAATGAAATTTCGAGGACACGATCTTTACATTTTTCTTGGTATGCCTGAAAAAATGGCCTCAAAAAATGGCAAAAATAATAAAATACTGTCAAAAAGCCTCTAGCCCGCGTACTAGGGCGATGAGGGGCTAGCTCAAGGACCGGGATGGATCAAAAATTTAGATTTTTATTTATGTTTTATATTCTAAAATTAATATATGATTTTTAAGAATCAATACAACAAGCGACATCATTTTTTGATAAATATTATATTTTTTTATGATTTTCTTTATTTTTTGTCTTTAAAAAATGTAATAAAATAAAAACAACATAAAAAAATAATGAAATTTTACAGACACGATCTTTACATTTTTCTAGGCATGCAAAAAAAAAGGCCTCAAAAATGATAAAAAAAAAAAAGGAAATACCATGATTCTATTTTTTATACACTCCTTTTTTAATAAATTAATAAAATTATTTTGAAGGACAACAATATTTTATAAAATACACATCACACACCCCACTGTAGAAACAAAAATTAGGGTTTGTCTATTGTCATTATCATTCTACTTTTCTCACACTTTTTTTTCCATCACCCACCCATTCAATTTTAAGTTTTAATCTTTTCTAGAATAATTTTAAGTTTTAATTATTACTTTTTTTTAGGAAATTAATTATTACTTGTCGCACCCTTTTTATTTTTCTAAAGAAATGCCTACAATGCATTTCTCTGTTATTTTTTTCATCCACCAACTCAATACCAATCCTACTCCTTTTCTTGAAAACTGTTTCTCTTTATCCAAAACCAAAAAAAAAAAAATATAAATATATAATTATATATATATATATATATAAAATTATAAATGAAAAAATTATAAAGAAAAAAATATTGAAAAAAAAAAAAATTGTCATACAAATCGTTTATAAAATGATTTATGGCATCTATATACCTTTTTTTTTTTTTAGAAAAAATGGGTTTTTAATATTGTTGATTGTTGTTTTTGGACAAAGCCCGTCTGAGAGTTCAGGCACAATAATTTCGTCTTGGATGTGATTAGGCTCGATTTGTTGACTTAAGTTATGTTTGGAGAACTCGCATGGGTCATTGTTTAGTGTGGCATGAATAATCTAACATGGCGTTTAATGTTTATTTCTTAGTCTAATATGATTTTAGATCTCACTTGGGGTTTTTAAAATAATTGGGTTAAGGAATAAATATGTGGTAGATAATTTAAGTTAAAAGGGATAATTCCTACCCTAGAAATTCTCTTTTTGTTAAAAAAAAAAGGAATGAAAGAGAAATTCTGAGTTGATCCCATTTTAAGTTCACAAACTATAGTCCAATCTTCAAACAATACCAGAAGTGTTAAGCCTAATTATAGAATCTTCAATCTTGAAGCGAATTATATTAATCTGCATTAAATTTAACCTTTTGACACCAAAACAACTACAGACTGCCAAGAAGAAAAAGAAATTAACAACTAATTAATTTTGACATTTTACATTCACGTTCTTGACATTTTTTGCTTGTTTTTTTTTTTTTTTTTTTCAGTTTGACTTTTTTGACCAATTTCTGATTGAATGGCACTTTTTTTTAAGTGGCACAAATCTAAATGGCAGCGTGTTTTAGTGGGTCATTTAAAATAAAATAAAAAATCAGAATTCTTATTTATTTAAAAACCACTACTTTATTTCTCACCGCTCACAGCCATACCAAAGAAAATGTCATACCTTAGATTTTCAAAGCTTCTTCTTCATCTTCAGTAAAACAAGGATCTGAACCATGCATGACATCATCAATCATTTCTCTTTCCCTTAGAATCATTATCCATCTCTCACAATCTTTTTGACACCTAAATTGCACGCAATCCATCTTTTCCTTCTTCTTCTTTGTTCTTTTTTTCTTTCTTTCTTTTTTTGGCTCATATTTAATCGATTTATTTTTCGAGTATATTATCGGTGAAGCCTTAGATTTTGTTCATAACTGCATAGTACTTAAAATCATCAAATTAAAGATGGACGCTACACAACGCATGGTCTGTCAAGAAGATTTCTTCAACCCTCTCACGTCCATGGGCATGCAGATGTCATGCATTCTCGTCATTTCGCACTTTTTTCACCTCGTCCTCAAGGCCTTGGGTCAACCTGGTCCCATTGCTCAAATTTTGGTAAGCCTTTATCGTGATCATTATTCCATTTTACCCAAATTCTTTTTTTTTTTTTATATATATATTTTGCTGAATATATATATATATATATATATATATATATATATATAGATATAGATATGCATGAAAGTAATTCTTAATTTGCGTTTGATTCATAAAACATACGCCATATCCAGCTGATATTGATTAGGTAATGATCAAGCATTATCCAAAAGATCGTTTGGTTTCAACGTATAAGAGACAAACTCTATCTCATTTGGTTTCAACCGAGCTCAAACAAATTTTATCAAAGGAAAAATAATAAACGTTGCCCAAAAAAGTCTGCTTGAAACCTACAAATTATCAGAAAATCAAAGGAAAAATAATTGAAACTTAGCGAAAGAAAAAAAAAAAAAGAAAAACATTTCTGCAGATGGAAACTTGAAGTTCATCTCCCTTTCGCCATCCTTACTTTCACTTCTGCTTGCACCTTTCCGTCTCAGACCATTTGAGTTTTTTTTTTTTTTAATATTTTATTTTATTTATAAAATGTAACAACAACTCAAGTGAAACAATTTGTTAAAAAGATATAACAATGCGTGATTGACGTTGTTATAGTAAGATAAGAACTTATGCCTGATGAATGTTATTAACTATAAGTGTGCTACTAGATATTAACAACATGCAACTCGTGAAAAAAAAAAAAAGATTCCTTTTGACAGTGTTTATGACGGCATTGTTAGGATTTATAAATGATCTAAACATGTTCACAAGGATCCTAAATGGCAATTAGATCAATGCGGAATTAAAATGGACTGATCAAGAAAAAACACCTCTGGCCATTGAAGCTCTCGGTGGAAAAACGGAAATTCAGATTTTGGCTCTTCTAAACCTCTTCAATCTCTCACTGATGGTGTGTTTTTTATCTGAATAGAGAAAGCAGGCTTAGGAACTCAAAACCAATGTCCTCGTCCACTTTTATAGACTCTGCCCATCACGGAGTCTTTCTCGGACGCTCGGACGTGCACCGATCGTGGGCGTCGTGCACAACTGAGAATGAACGTGGGATGAACGTGACCAATCACGTTTCTTAAATAGGAAATATAATGGACCACATTTTGAGAGTTGTTTCGGTTGGTTACCGAAACTTAAGGAAATCCAACAGGCATGTCATTGGATACACGTTGTTAAGTCTCATTTTTCATGTGGTGCGTACATGATAGTTTTGTCTTTAAACCATGATATCTTAATTAGATAACTAACCAATTTAAAAACTGTTCATGAATATTTTAACGTCTAACTTATATATAGCTGGAAAACTTTGTGCATCTTGTACTATAACATATATGTGTATTAGGCAGGATTGGTGCTGGGTCCATCAGGGCTATCTAATGTTAGCAAAGTGAGAGATTTCTTCTTTCAAGCTTCTGCAGCCGAGTACTATGAGGTTTTCGGATTCTTTTGCCGGATGCTTTTCATGTTCTTAATTGGTCTGGAAACAGACATTTCCTACATTGTTAGAAACTTGAAAGTCGCCACCACAATTTCATATTGCGGACAAATAATTGGCACTGTTTTTGGAATAGCCGTCTCTTTTTTTCTTCACCAACAACTAATGCTCAACGACAAGAAGACGATCGGATTCATATTTATTATTGTCTTGATTTTGACCTACACGGCTTCGCCTGTGGTCATACGTTTGGCAGGAGATTTGAAGTTCGCGACTTCGCCAACCGGGCGATTAGCAATTGCCTGCTCATTGATTAACGAGATCACTTGCCTAATGTTGTTCAATCTCGTCATTGTTTTCCACAAGAAAAGGTTTTTCAGAGACGGGTTTTTGACGATTTTGGTCACCGGGGTGGTAATTTTTGTGAACAAGTATGTAGCTACTTGGTTCAACAAACGTAACCGGAACCAAAAGTATCTAAGAAACGCTGAGTTGTTGTTCATTTTATCACTCCTTATTGGAAGTTCGATGATCATAGAAATGTTCACTAGTAACAGTGTGATAAGTTGTTTTCTCATTGGGGTTATGTTTCCCAAGGAGGGCAAAACCGCAAGGACTTTGTTACACAAGCTTACTTACTCGGTTCATAACTTCATACTTCCTGTTTACTTTGGGTACTTGGGTTTCCAATTTGATGGGAGCCGGTTGAGGAACTTCAGCAGTGTCATTATTGTGGTCATTTTGGTGGTTTTGAGCATTGGAAGCAAGATCAGTGGCACTCTTTTGGCTTGTCAATGCTTGAAGATTCCGCTCAATGAGGGGGTTTTTGTTGGCTTCTCTCTCAACTTGAAAGGACATGCTGATCTCTTGTTCATAGGCCAAGCCACAAACACACTAATTGTAAGCTTTGATTTTTTTTTTTTAATTTTCCCCTTTTGTTTATTTCTACCTATATAAGATTTTACTTTTCTTAATTTTACCCAGAATAGATTAATTAGTAACTAAATCAATGCATCAATAACGTTTTACAAAAGCTACCAATAAATGCATATTTCAGAATTTTGTAAATGAAAATGTCATTAGCATCATTGTCTCATAGCAGATTCAAAATGATACATGCAGCTCAGATTAAGTAGTTGTATGCCCCGTTTATTTCATCGATTTGAGTTTTACTACAGTAAAAACTCTCATAAACAGTTACATCTAACTTTTTTACTACAGTAAAAAGTTCTTACATAAAGTTGCATATCAACTCGAATTAAAAATTTAAATCATCGAACTAAACGGGCCCTTAATATTACATTTTGTACTTGCACACAAACTAGTCTTAGTATTGTTTCTACTTCTACTCAAACTGTTTCATGGTCTGCTATAGTTGCAGAAAAATTCTTCACATAAGACAATGAATGTTTGTCCAGAAGTCTCAAGACAGTGATGTGCAAGAAAGAATGTGAATTGTTGAGCAGATTCCAAGATTTGTCACGTGACATAGACATAATATATGGGACAATATTTAATTTCTTATCGACTTTTTTTTTATATTCCCGGGTTATATATATATATATATATATATTGTCTGATGATATCATCTCATGCATCAGTATATAGTTCTGGAAACGCATTTGCAATTTCCAAGTCCTATATTCCTTAACATAAGATAGTGACACATTGTTGTTAAACATGTTAGCATGCATCAATATATAGAGTTAAGAGTTAATATGCCGGTTCTTAGTTTCAAGGAGTGTGATTACTGTAGACTCCACCATAGACACAATCCGTGCATGCTATTCATTTATATGGGGTCCCACGACGAGTATCCCATGAAGAACGGTTCAAATCATGCAACCGCACATTTTAGCATCTCTACTTCTCTAGATTGTTCTTTCAACAATTTCATCCTTCTTTTGTATTGAGAATTCTGTAGTTTAGGCAGCAGTTTTAAAGAGAAAATTAGGTAGCGTGCCACAATTTTCACAAGTTTTCGGATTTATAGCACAATTCATTTATAGTTGAGATTTGTGATACGTTTCGTAACTTTTGTTGATTTTAGCTAGCCCCATTGTATGGCACAAATCTGAAACTTCAATGTCTATGGTATAAATCTCAAAGTGAAATATTTCTCTGGTATCTTCAAACTTCAAAATTTCTCGCATACCACCACTTTGTTTTGAAATTTTATATCTCTTTCAAATTTTGCTATTTCTATATTTTTTTTAACTTTAATCAAATTCAAAGTGCAGAAACATGAACTGGTAATGGGTTTTGTTGTCATGTGACAGGGATGGAATCCCGACGCTTACAATCTACTGTTGATCAGCATCGTGATCAACACCGTGATATCAGGCCCACTTCTGGCCCTCCTGATGCGCCGAGAGGAGAGGCTCTTCTCTCAAACCCACAACACGCTGGAGCACCAGACCGGCCCGGACAATCAGGAGATCCGAACCCTCCTCGCCTGCGTCTACGGTCCCCGCCACATGTCCGCCGTACTGGCCCTGACCTCCGCCCTTGCTGGCGGCGGCGGAGGCGGAATGACTCCCTACCTTATGCACCTTATCGAGCTAACCCAGAGCCGTCGCACCAACATCTCATACCACGAGCTGGAGGCCGACGAGCTCAGCGACGACGAAGAGTACGGTGGAAACGACGTCGTCGAGATCCACGCCGCCGTCGATGCCTTCCACGCTGAAACCGGAATCCTCATCCACCACAGCAAGGCCGTATCCTCGTTTGCTACGCTGTACGAGGACGTTTGCAGCGCCGCCGAGGACCTCCGCGCTTCGATTGTGCTCGCGCCTTTCCACAAGCACCAGAGGATCGACGGCAAGATGGAAAGCGGGAAGGAGGGCGTGAGGACCACCAACCAGAAGATCCTCCGCCACGCGCCGTGCTCGGTGGGGATAATTGTTGAGAGAGGGCTCGCTGGGGTTCCCGGGTTTGCTCAGCTACTGGACGCGCCGCCTTCAGGGGTGGAGCAGCAGGTGGCGACGCTGTTCTTCGGCGGGCCCGATGACCGCGAGGCGGTGGCGTGGAGCAAGAGGATTGCCGGCCATGGGAGGATTAATCTGACGGTGATTCGGTTCTTGTCGATGGAGTCGTCAAGCATGAGGAGCGAGCGCGTGGATGAGAGGGATGATGTGGAGGTGTTCATGTCCCTGGCCAGCTTGGAGACCGGCAAGGATATTGATAATGCCTTCCTCAGTGACTTCTATAACGAGTAAGTATTAATTTCCCATTGTTTACATACTTCTATTATTTTTGGTTGAGGTTTATTTTTTTTTTTTTTTTGTATTTTTCGGTGAAACGATACAATGTTTGAAAAGCACTTCTCTGGTATGAAATATACTACAAATTCGACAGTGTAGGATATAGTTTTGAAATCTACAATACTACATTTCAATTCAATTCAACATGTCAATTTTTAAAACCCATTTTTATATATATATATGCACGTAAGATATATAAAGAATCTAAATCTTTAGATTCTGTTTATTTCGTCGATTTAAGTTTAGAATTTGAGTTTTATTATAATAAAAAACTCTCAGAAACAGTCACATATAACCTTTTATTACAGTAAAAAATTCTCACATAAAATCACATCTCAACTCAAATTAAAAATTAAATCAACGAACTAAACCAACACTAAATTACAAATGAAAATTACAAAACTTGAAGCTATTTAAGCCGGAGAAGCAGGTTGCCACCACCAATGTCGACAACTGCGAGTGTGTGATCTATCTTCTTTCTTCTTCATCTTTATTATAAACCTCTTCGTTGTACTGTATAAAATTACATTTCTATTTCTGTTAAGCGGAGATGGAAGTAAGGGGACGAGAGAGAGAGAGAGAGAGAGAGAGAGAGAGAGGTTACCTAGAAAGAGAGGGAGGGTGTTTTATGGTTCCAAGAGAGAGAGAGAGATGAGAAGAGGAGAGAATACTGAACGTCACCCTTAATAGTGTCGAGGTTATGATGACTTTTCTAAAATTTATTTGATGAACAAAAGATTTGGAGAGAAGATTTGAGTTATGTTTAGAGTTGGTGTTCGTAACATTAGTCATTGAATATAGGTCCAAATGTGGCGTGGTGTTGTTCGAGTTTAGATGTAATCTACTCATTATCTCTTTGTCAAAATAAGAAATGGTATAAAAATGGGTATGCGGTTTGAGACGACGGATAATTAGAGAACTCTTCTTCAATTGCTAATAGAATATGCCATTTAATTATTTAAGTTGATGTCGCTTTATTGATAACATGGTTTTTCAACCTTTGCATGTAGTTTTCTATCGTCTATTATTTTGTGTGTGTGTGTGTGTGTGTGTATATATATATATATATATATATTTATAGTTTAGTCAAGTGTGGAATTATCGTTAACATATGTTTGTAATCATAGTTCATTTTTTTTTTTTTTTAGTAAATGATGTTTTGTATATCTTATTCAACGATTTATTGCTCCCCTAGGTGTGTGACATCAGGGCAAGTTGGATATGTAGAGAAGTATGTGAACAACGGTGAAGAAACTGTGACAGCTCTCAGAGATATTGGGGACATGTACTCACTCTTTGTTGTAGGAAAGGGTGGGAGAGGACACTCGCCATTGACGACGGGCATGAGTGATTGGGAGGAATGCCCGGAGCTTGGAACAGTGGGAGATCTCTTGGCTTCCTCGGAGTATAATGTCAATGGTTCAGTTTTGGTCGTCCAACAACACAGAAGTTCCAAAAAGGATCTTATTGATGATTAGTTAGGGTAGGAAATGTGTTTTTGTTTCCTTCGTTGTTTAACTAGCTTTTTCTTTTTACGTTGTAAAACAAATGTATATTCTGAGTTTTAGATGCCTGGAATTGGTACCATCAAGGACTTCGTTTATATATATAAAGAATATAATTCGAGTTTAGAATTTGTTTTAGGGATTAACTTTTTACTACAGTAAAAAACTCTCACAAATTCTTTCGTTAGAGATTGACAATTTTGTGTTCACAAATTATATTTGGACTGATATGATTACGACACTATAGGATTAGAAAACTTAAATACAAACAGTTTATTATACATATAATACGACACATCACCCTAACATGTTTATTAAACGGTCGTGATGGGCTGATAAAGAAAAAAAAAAAAGCGTTTATAAGACATTTATAATATTCACTAAAATGGCTATTGTTTATAATGCCCCTGTTTGGTTGGGCAATTTCATCTAATTCAATCCGGATTGTGTTTGTAGTTGGTGTTTGAGAAGAACATTAAGAAGACGTTTAATTTATGAATTCAATTATGATTATTTTTCAATTTATGTGTATTTTTTATAAAAAAAATATTATAATAAATTATAAATTATAATTTAAATTATGATATAAATTCTTGAATCAAACGCACTCTAATTATAATTGAATTGCTCATTCAACTTGAATTTAACCACTAAAATCAGAGTTATAAGCCCAGCAATACAACATTTCGAACCAATATTGTACAGTGTAAAGCAACTCCCAATCTGACTTTTTTTTTTTTTTTTTTTTTTTTTAAAAATAACACCTACAAAAATTATGCCTTTTCTCTGTAAATAACTTAAATTTTAATTTTATTTAAGTTTATTTTTTTTTAATTTTAATTTTAAAAAATTTTAATTTTAACCTATTATAAAAATTTAATTAAAAATATATTCAAATTTATTAAAAAAAACACCTTAAAAATAGATTTATTAAAAAAAAACACACAAAAAAAACTTTAAAAAAAAGGTAAGAAACGCTACCCATTAAAAATAACACCTACAAAAAACTTGATTATTATAGATATTTTTTCTTAAATCAATTTTTTGGTGCTGTATTATCGCTTATGCATTATCTTATTGTTTTTATTTTTAAAAATTGCTACCCAATTAAAAAATGTTATTATTTAGAAAACTTTTCCTTAATAAATTTTTAGGTATTGTATTATTTCTTATGCATTATATTATTAAATTTTTCAGTTCAAACTACATCCCTCAATTGTCATATAAACCCTAATTTAAATTATATTCCCTATCCGAATTAAAATTTTAAATATACAACCAAACACCTACTATAAGAATAGTCACTTTAAGAGACTAAACTTTTGATATCAAAAAATTTTTGGTAACAAAAAACACACTTTTTACTACTAAACTTTAGTAGTTGAAATTATTAAGGCATTAGTTATCAAATTTAGTTCTAAAAACAACACAATCCGCTATCAAATATAATTTGGTAACAAATAACATGACGGGAAATGAAATTTGGTTCCCGCCAATAGTTTTTTGCTACCAAAACAATATTTGGTAACAAAACCATAAGATTCTGCCATCAAAATTTGGTAGCAAAATATTACTTTTTTGCTACTAAACATGTTTTAGTAACAAAATGTTGGTGGGAAGCAAAATTTTTTCCCACCTAAGGTATTTGCTACCGAATTATTTTTGATAACAAAACATATAACATTTGCTATCAAGTGTTGAAAGCAAAATATAACTATCTACCACCAAAATTTGATAGTGAAAAATCAAGTTTTTGCTACCAAATTTTGGTAGTAGAAAAAAAATTTTGCTACCAAATTCATATTTTGGTTGCAAAAAGTTGTTTTTTGCTAACAAAAGTTGTATTTGATAGCAAATCATATAAAAACTTTAAAATTATATTTTGTGCTTGTATTTTTTTTTTTTTTTTTTCCATGAATATGTCCTATATTAAGTTTTAACAATCATTCTAGTATATTTTGTATAACAATTATTTGATAATTTAATTATTTTGTATAGGTGTAATAAGAGATGTTCATGTGTATACATATATGATCTTCTTGTTGTTGTGGATTTTCTAACTCTTTTCATAAGGTTATTTTCATCATTTTGGCAATGAAAAGGGCCCTAGAGTCTTCTCTTTGACCTGATTCAGGCCTAACTAACCCCACCATCTTCGTTGGATGTCCTGTCATTGTCTCTACACTTAGAAGCACCAAGCATCGCACTTGCACAGGAGTTTCACCTTCAAATCGGGTACACCCAATGTACACCCTTACCACGTAGTACCCCCGAATCGACCAAACCCCAACAAAGAGTTTTATGAAGTTTTGAGGGTGACCTATAGGGTTGGTAATAAGATATAGAGTTAGTCTCAGATAGAGACTTGTTTAGGCCAAATCTTGAATTAATAAGAGTTTTTAAAACAAGGGCCACATGTATTTCTTATTGTATTATGTTTCCATGGAGACTTCCAGGCCTTATTTTTATCTCGATGGAGACTTGTAGTGTGAGATGCCAAATCCAAACAAATTAAAACAAAAGTTTCATAATAAGAAGGGGTGTAATGTCAGTTTTCCAAGATACATGTAATTTAAGCTCATTGTATTAAGTTCACTCAAATTATGCATCTATTCTACTTAATGGGCCTAGACCTTATTTTTATCTCGATGGAGACTTACAGTGTGAGATGCCACATAAACGAAACCTACCCTATCATTCCATTGTTTTAGAAAATTTTACCTTTGGGAAAAATCATGAACCTGTGAATGGTTCTATGTTTTTTATAAAGATTCTAAAAACTTATAGGTGTAATGTCAGTTTTCAAAAATAGGGGTGGTCCCTTCATTTGTGAATTATTGGAAGCTTGTACATTTAATAAGTTCACTTTTCAAATTATGTTCATCTATTTATCTACTTAATTAGTCTTGGCTTGTGTTTAGTTTGTTAGCTAGTTTGGATGCAGATGATGACAAGAAAAGGTCTTCTCCATATTAGTTCTAATGCAAATGATGATACTAGTTGGTTGGCTAGCTTCATCCTCTAAACTTGTGGACTTGTGTATATAGACGATGTTGACCTATTTTGAGACCTTTTACTACTTCTTGACTTTGTACTATTTAGAGGCTGAAAATAACATGCAGCTGGTTTATTTAGAGATATATTATATTGTAATCAATAAATCAGCCAGTTTGAGTTCATAAAACAAACTTTATATTCTCTTTATGAAAAGAATACCAAAGTTTCAAATTTGATTACATTTTCACTTTTATTCATATATAAGTATATGGTAAATAATAACAACACTTAATATGAGGAAGAAACTTTAAAGTTATATTAAGTGGGTATTATATTGATTCACTGGTTATAAGAGTAACCAAAAATGTAAATAACTAAACGAACTCCTTAAAAAAAAGTAAATCCCCGAACAACCCCCAACCAAGATTTTTACCAAGCTTGGAGACCTAGAGTTATTAAGGAACCCCTATAAGGTGATCAAGTCATGATTTTTTTTTTTTTTTTTCTAGTTTTGGTTCAAAAACGAAAATGGTTTAGTTCTATGATCTTGATTTGATCTTGCCTATAAGCTATTGTTCCAAAATAGATCTAAGGGAGCTCAAGAGTCAAAGAAGGAACCACACATTTTGCATTTAGCTATGAACATTCTAGTTTGCCGTTGATTAATGTTTGTTACCATGTTTACTCCAGCAATTTATGCAGAAAAATGGGAAAAATAAACAGCAAAATCATCCCGTTATAGTTCCATTAGATTTCGATTTCTGACCCACATTCTAACGGAAAGACATTATTGTTTGTTTCATTTTTTAGGGGCACAAATTTTACATTTGAAAGGTTAGGGATAAGGTGCTAAAGAGTCAAAATTTACATTTAAGCAACTTTGTGGTAGGAATTATTATTTTTCAAGATAACAACTATTGCTTTTAACTATTGGATTATTTTCTACCGATTTAATTACTGTGGTCCCTCACAAATCATCGTCGAAAAATTGATACAACAATTAAATAGCCGTTCATACTCTATATTAAAAATAACAGTTCCTAGCATAAAAGTTATCCAGAGAGGGAAGTTAACAAGCAACAACTAAATTGGGCGTAATGTCCTTTATTATTGAAAAATTGTTAAAAGTGTATAATTCTTTATTTTTACTCTTTACTCTTTATTAATACCGTTTTAACTAATATAATTCTTTGACTAAAAAAGACCGTTTTGACTAATATAATTCTTTGACTAAAAAAAATATTAATAAAAAATAATAAGGCAAAAATTGAGACTCAATATTAATATCTTTCCTCCTTTATTATTAGTTGACCATAAAACAGCCTCATATTGGGCCGTAAGAAAGTAGGGTGTTAATAGCACCAAACTCTGGCGGCATACTCCGCGTTAAATGTTTCCAAATCCCAGTCCCTTTCGGCCTTTTTTATTTCATCTACATTGCTGAACACAGAACAAGACCTACCGGAAGAATATCAGCAATGGATTCTCATCACTCACAAGAATGATTATTTGTTAGAACGTCGAATATGTAATTTTGATTATTCTATTTCTATTTTGAGACACTGACTTCCCTTAAAACTTTTGCAGCATCCTCTGGGAAGACAGGATTTATGTAACAACCAGTTCCAATTTCGAACCCTCCTACGCCAGTTAGTTGGGGCACTATCTGTAAAAACCAGTGAGAAAATGATAATTCTGATGCAGTAATTTCAAGTGGGGATGTTTGAATCATGAAATTGAATGGCGGATTGTCCAACTGCAAAGCCAGTTTCTTAAGCATGAGTTTCAGCAGCCCGCCAAGGTCAACTGCCTGCAAAGTCCGCCATTGAGCAATGTTATGAGAAACTGAATTATTAACATAACTAGAAAAGTGAAAATCCTGCACAAATGTAAACTTATCATTTTTTCAAGAAACAAAACTCATTAAAAAAAAAAAAAAAAAAAAAAAAAAATCCTTGGATTTTAACAAATGACTCGATACGTTGAAAACAGCTCACACCTACTAAACACCAATTGAGTTTGCCTTAATTGGCAACAAAAAGAAAAAGAAAAAGAAAAGAAAAAAGGAGAAACATGTCAGACAACCAGATGTTTGATCAAGATGATTAAGGAAATAGAGAGAGAGAATAAGGGAAGAATTGAGGGAGAGGAGAGAATAAGAGGACCAAATTGAATTAGAACCAGACATCTTTCGGTGATTTCAAAAAAACCTTTTACCTCTTAAGTTTACCTAGAACAGTCTAGGGTGGCTTACAGTTTAACGATTCATTTAATCGACAAAATTTTCAAAATTTTCAGACACAACATTAATCTAACTCTCTTTATCAATAAAAAGTTTATAACATTTATTCCTAAATGGGACAAAAGTGTGAAAATAAGAGGTGTAGTCTATGACGCGCGCACAATCTCTGGTGCTCATATAAATCTGGAAAAGTATAGGTAGGTGATGGGGATGACATATTAATTATTTTAATATATGGTTCCATTTTATTAGGGATTTATTTTATTAGGGTAGTTTCTCATTGTCAACATTCCTTATTTTGTTTTGGTCTGTGATTTATCTCTCTTGAGTTCTTGTTTCTTTCTCTAGATTCCCTCTATTTTTCTCTTTAAATTATTATCACTGGTGCCTCTGAACTTTAGAGTCATTCCCAGTTTGCTCCTGAATTTTAAAAACTCTCACTTTGCACCCTAAACTTTGCATTGTTCCCACTTAATCCCTTATGTTGTAATTTATGTTAAAAACATATAGAAAAAGATAATAACGCAATCACGTGGCATTTCTGTTTGTATTTCTGTTAAAAAGAAACAGATAAAATCACATAACCACACTTAACCCCCTCTTTTTCCATCTGATTTTAAAAGAAATTCCTACAAATGGGCTTTAAATGGGATAAATTCAAAATGCAGGGGGCAAAGTGAGAGTTTTTAAAGATTAGAGAGTAAAGTGAGAATGACCTTAAAATTCAAGAGACACCAGTGAGAATAATCCTCTCTAGTGGCTTTTCTTCTCTATCTTGAAGAATCCTTTATTCTCATTCTTGTATTGATCCTACATTGGTTGGTATCAGAGACAATCATTTCCTTAGCCCCTGTTTAATTTCTATATATTAAAAAAGAACGAAGCTTCAGAAACCATAACCAATTGGCCTCCCAAGTTAGGCACTTGACATTTCAAGTTAACAGGATTGATGAAAGACTTTCTCAACTCATTGACGTTGTGAACAAGCACTCTTGAGGACTTTCGTAAATCCTGAAGAATTCCAATAAAGCGGGCACCTAGTGAAGAATCCACTATCATTTCACAACTTGTTCAACCACCAGTTCGCCTCTTGACAACCAAAAGAACACACAAACAAGTTTACTACCTCGTCCATGTGGACCATTGCGAGTCCAAAAAACTGTTCATAATCAAGAGATGCATCATGGAAACCTTTTTGATGACTTTTAAGTCCCTTTTGCTATCGACTTTCTTCCTATAAGAGTCAATCCAAATCCTCAACTGGTGTTTGTTGAATTCGGAAGTCAAAGTTAGGGAATTTAAATTAGGAAAGTATTTTAGGAATAAAAGGAGAGATCGGTTGTGATCTTCTCTCATAACTCTGTTTCCTATTTTTTAGGAGAGAATCAAGCTAGTTAGTTATTTCCTTATTAGTCGTTTGTGTATATATATGCTATTATAGTGTACCGGAATTAATTGAATAAAGAAGTTCAGAAATTCTTCAGTGTTTAATTACCATGTTGATCAGAAGTTTCAAGTATTTTCATGATTCCTCTACATTATGGATATTTCTACAATCAAGTATCAAGCTTCTATGGCTAATTTCAGAATTGTAGTGTCGCAGTTGAAGAATTTTCCATGTTTTAGATTGTGCATCATAATTCGCTAGAGTTTAAGCTCATCAGCGTCGAGTTTCTCACCCCACGAGAATGATAGGGAGTGTATTTAATTATTTTAATATTTAGTTTCTATTTTTTCAGGGATTTGTTCTATTAGGGTAGTTTCTTATTATCAACATTCCTTATTTATTTTGGTCTAGTTTACTATTTTGCTTAATTAGGAATTTATACTACGTATGAAATACAGTTAGTTTTTCATTACTAGAGTTTTTCATATTTCATGTTGATCTAGGCCTTGTTATTTTCACAACTCAAGTTCTATTATTGCAGTGTTTTCTCTCACAAAAATTCAAATTTAACATTTTTGTTAGTGTTTTTCTCTCACATACACAACTAAAATTCTTAACTTCAAATGTGAAACAAACACACCCTTAGTTTCCTATTTTGTTATTTGGTTTCCCTATTTAGGATTGTAATTTCCCTATAAAATAAATTGGATTCCGTTTGGTTCCTCAGATTCAGAATCATGATTCATGGTTCGCTGCACAAAAATACACGAAATCGAAAATGGTTCTAATCACATGATTTGAACCCATGAACCAAACGGACCCCGTGTCTCTCACTAGATTCCCTCTATTCCTCTCTCTAGTGGCTTTTCTTCTCTATTTGAGTTTATTCTTCTATCTCTATTCTTTCTAATATCAATCCTACATCAGTAGGTTTTTCAAGAGATAATATTTGATGGATCATAGTAGGTGTCATGCTAATATGGACAAGACAATAAGGTTGTCGATAGTGTCAAAAAATTCATGGTTATGAACAGATCCAACACAAACTCACTAATGAACATATAATAAAATTTGGGAAATTATTTAGTAGGCCGGACATACCACGTCATTATACTTATGTGGTACACCCGTCCAATGAACATTTAACATTTGATCCATGTCAGGTTTTTGTAATCTTGTTTCTCTTTCCTAAAGGAATTAATTGTTGAGTCAGAACCACCATAACTACCCCAGCTCAACATCATTCTTCAGAGGAAAAGTTACTTCAGTGAAGATATTTTATTTTTTTCAACCTCCTTAAGGCCATTTGCTAAATCTTCCAAGTGAAAAAAGCCAATTCTTTTCCTGTAGGGGTCAAGCTTCACATAAAAATTAAAAACATCTTTCATGAGACTAATATCTTAACAGATGAAAGCATTGTGTTCACTCATTCCTGTTCACACGAGATGTTCCAAGCACAAACTTTTGGCACAACTCTTTAACAATCTCCCCACGTATCAATGGCCATGGGACACCAATCACAGATAAATTGTTGCCCACAACTAGAAACTCTTACACTACAAATTACAAAGTAGTTTTCAAATCTGTAAACCAAACTAAGAAAAACATTTCCCGCTCCCCCTCTCTCTGTTTTTTATTTTTTATTTTTTGGTTCTTTTACCATGGCAAATTCCAAGTTCAAAATCTAGCCTGCGAGTAGAAGAAAAAACCTGACTAAATTCCTTATTGTCGAATTTTTCAGAATCGGTCCCCAACTAAATAATCAGTTTAGGTTATTCCAAATGAAATGTTTGAACTCATCTTACTTGAAAAAGGATAAAAGCACAAGGAAAAAAACTATCATCTCAGATTGTTAACAAGTCAATTAAAATACGGCAATCAAGATGTGGGTCTCCAACTAAATACTCAAGTCTGGGTTATTCCAAATGAAATGTTTGAAATCACACGCTTATTATCTAACTTGAAAAAGAATAAAAGCACAAGGAAAAAGTATCATCTAATTTTGTTAACAAGTCAATTAAAATATGACGATCAAGATATGGGATAAGGAATATGGGTGTTTTGCTTACCTTCTCATCATTTATTTCATGAAAATGAGGAGAGTGATCACGAGGAATAATCCATATCTCAAAGGGAAATGATGCAGCAAAAGGAACAACCGAAATAAAGTGGGTTGAAGCGTCAATCAAGTGATCCTCCCCTTGGACTTCACAAACACTACATTTTTGTGTTTGATCAAAATATTCTTTCATACTATCAAGTCGTGCAGAAACAGTTGGGGGGACAATTGGAAGAGCCAGCATCTGGCTGTGAGAGTGACTCATTGATGCCCCAGCTGACACGCCATGGTTCTTGAAAACCTTTAGAAAGAATGAAAATGATGTCAAACTTGAACGCCACACCAACATAGAAGAAGGTTGAAAGACTGATTCCAAAAAATGAAAGAAAAATAGCCCATATTCAGTAACACCCACAAGTACTACCATAATAGGAGCCGAAAAATTGGCTTCGGTTCTGCACACTCATGTGGCCCACCATGAAGCCAACTCTAACATTATAAAGCTCTATCAACTATCTAACATTATGAAGCTCTATCAACTAAGTAGTAAAGTGCTAATACTATTAGTTTTATTATTCACACATCATTTTTTTGATGAGAAACGAAAACTTTATAAGAGTGAAACAGGGGACAAGGAGTCCGCCAAGCATGAACAAAATTACATTAAAAAAAAAGTCTAAACCAGTGAAGAATAAACAAAACTAACAGCCCCAAATTACTGAATAACCATGTCCCAACCCCTTAACAGATCAGCGACAGAAAAACCAACAAAACCTTTAGCTTGAGGAAGCCATAAGGCTACCCAATACAATATTTTGTTGTTGACGAATCTGTCGTATTCGTTGATTCCTTGATTTACCTAGTCAATGATCGGATTCTTAGGGAAATCATTCCCTGATTTACCGAGTCAATGCAAGTTGTGATTGATAGGATAATTGGCTGTAATTATAGAAATCAATTCTGAATCTTTTAAAGTTTCTCAGTTTAGGTTGTAGACTAAAATAGCTCAATATTTTCTCAATGAAATTAACCAGAACGTTTTACTGCCATCTTGGCCTTAATCACTCCAGAAAATGTCAGAAATCTCTGAGACCGGTAAGAATAACACAAATGCCAACCTAAACTCTAGCAGAGAATCCGATTCAACCCAAATTCTTAAACTCAATGGCCGAAAGTCTGCCAAACTCAACAGGTGAATACCAAACTCTGCAACCCACATTTAAACTCAATGGCCGAAAGTAACTAATGTGGTCTCAAATAGTTAGAACCTTCCTGAAAGGAAAGGGCAAATTGAGCCACTTGACTGGTCCCATACCAAAGGAGGATGATCCAAAGTTTGAGGCTTGGGATGTAGAAGACTCATCAATCATGACATGGCCTTGGAACTCGATGCAACCCAAGATCAGTGGCAACCTTATGCTTTCGCCCACGTCAAAAGACATTTGGGATACTGTGAAGCAGACCTATTCAAAGGCACGTGATGCAGCCTTATTCTATGAAATTAAGACCAAAATTCACACAGCCAATAAAGGTACTCTCTCGGTCATTGATTATTATGACAAGATGAAAAATTTGTGGCTTGAACTCAATTACTACCAAACTTTAAGATGAAGTGCATTGAAGACGTTGCAACGACGCTGAAATTTGTTTAAGGAGAAAGGATTTATGAGTTCTTGGCTAGCTAGAACGTTGAATATGACCAAGTTCGTATTCAAATACTTGGAAATGATTCCTTGCCAATCCTAAGCGAAGATTTCTCCACTGTCCGAGGTGAAGAAGGAAGGAGAGGCATCATGCTCAAAACTCCACCAAGTGAAAGCTCGGCCCTAATTGTCTTGGTGCCTACTACTGCCCCACAAAACTCACGACCAAGCACAAACCTGACTGATACCTCCAGACCATTCAACAAATCAACACATAACATAGATGGTTTGTTCTGCAACTACTGCAAGAAACCGCGACATACAAAGGACATATGTTGGAAGCTGCAAAGAAAACTGCCCAGAAATAATTTCCAGATGCAATTTCAACCTTGAAACTATCATGCCAATATTGTTCATCCAAAGGGGAAAGACGCAACTACTACAACCCAAGAGCTGAGTAACTGAGAAGATACCGAAACCTTTACAGTTTCCTAACATCAATGGATAAGCAGTGGGTTCGTGCTCCATGGCCCAATCAAGTAAATATTTTATAACCCATTCTCTAAGTGATACAAAGAACAATTGTAATGGAATCTAGGTAGTAGACTCAGGAGCAACCAACCATATGACAAACTCAATCATTTTTCATCTTATACACCATATCCTGGTAACCAAAAGGTTAAAACAACATATAGAATGGTTATTATTTATTTGACGAGAATGAACTGGACTTGTGTTTAGATTTTCTTGGGTAGGACTTGAGCTTGGATGATCACAGTTTGGACTGATAAGAGGACCTCGGGCTGGACTAAGAAGAGGAGTTGAATTGTGTGGAGAGTTTGAGAATGTTTCTTGATTTGAGGTGCTTCCTGGATCGATTATATTAACAGGTGTTGGATTGAGATCAAAAATGAGGAAATCTAAGTCTGAATTGTCTTCTAATCTAGGCTCCCTCGGAAGACAAGTTTGATCATAAAACCCTTGATTTTCATCAAAAGTGACGTCCTTTGATATGTAGAATTTCCTAGTACTTGGGTGATAACACTTATACCCTTTATGTGTTGAGGAGTATCTTAAGGAAAATTGACTTTAAGGCTCTTGGATTGAGTTTACTGTGTCGGTCTTTTTGTTCAATGTGAACATAGGCAATGCAACCAAAAACTCGTAAGGGGAGTTGTGAGTGTTTTATATGAGGAAATGATTCTGACAGTACATCAATGGGAGACTTGTTTTGTAGCACTCTACTGGATAATCGATTAATGAGATATGTGGCTGTTAAGACGGCTTTCCCCCAATAAATTTTAGGGACATTTTTCTCAAACAATAGAGCACGAGTTTCCTTTTGTAGCCTAGTTTTTTCCTATAAATTTATGTACATTCTCTAGTTGAATAGATGAGAAATTACCTCATTTTTCATCACTCGCAATTAGTACCACAAAACTAGAAAATTAGACTCAATATAGGACAAAAATGATAGAATCCCGAAGCTACAAACAATAAATGAAATGTTGACTTTACACCACTAAACAACCAACAAACAACAGAGCATGCTAATGTTAAGTGGTAATAGAAGAAATATTTTTTTTAATGTTACTTTCATGGTCACCCACCAAGCACACGAACCATTCCAAATTACATATTTGGAAAGTTACAAATAGAGAAACCACATATATTGGAAAGATCAAACTAATGTCAACTTAATTAGAAATCGACTATTCCAGGATTTATTTGTTAAGACATAAAATAGGAAAAATAATAATTTAGACCAAATTCAAACTTGAATCGAGAAAGGCAAAGAGCAGGAGCAACCTGGACATATTTGATTGAATTGTAGCACATGATCTGCAAAATCCTTGTCCTATAGGCAAGAACAACATCACCGATATCTTGCGGCGATAGATCACAGAGCTGAATCGAGTGGAGTGGCGACTCAATCACCACATCATGGAACCCGAGGCCATCGAGAATCATCGAGTTCGTATTGGAGTCCTGAACAACTGGGTTCGAGTCAGGATTTTGCCTGCTGAGCGCAGGGTACAGGTTCTGGATGACCCGGATCTTCCAATCTGAATTGTCAGGCGGGACCCGAAAGATCTCGGGAGCACACTCGTGCTCATGGCCAATGCAGAAGGGGCATTCCTGGTTAGGATTACTGTTAGTTGTGGGGGACTTGGATTTGAAGTCGGAAGGCCGCTTGGCCCTAGCAGGTGAGAAAATGACCCACCGATTTGTTACAGCATCCTTTCTCAGTTGGGGGCTCCGAGCTGCGGATGCCATCACCTTAACTTCTATTTTATTCTGCCTTAAACGTTTGC
The DNA here is from genome assembly GCA_012066045.3 of Morus alba. Taxonomy (NCBI): domain Eukaryota; kingdom Viridiplantae; phylum Streptophyta; class Magnoliopsida; order Rosales; family Moraceae; genus Morus; species Morus alba. The sequence continues at coordinate 2,331,017 of CP050235.2, forward strand.
TAGGCAAAGAGCACCTGCTAACAAGAAATTGCAATAAAAAGGCATCCAAATAATTACTTAAGATTGATCATAAAATGGATCACTGCCTACAAAAAATTACAATAAAAAAATTTATTTTATTTCAAATTGATCAGTCTTTCACGGTTCTAAAAGGAAGAAACTTTTGCTCAATTGACGTGCAAATATAATAGATAAGATAATTACTTATTAGCGTATTGCAACTGCTAGCAAGAAATTGCAACAAAAAGGCATCCCAATAATTACTTGGGACTAATCATAAAATGGATTGCCTCCTATACAAAATTACAACAAAGAAATTTATTTCAAATTGATCGTAGTTTTCCATGGTTCTAAAAGGAAAAAAGTTTTAATCAATTGACCTGCTAATATAATAGATAAGGCGTTGACTGCATGACCATTGAAAATTGCAAGCAAGAATCAAAGATATTACAAAGTAAAGGGACAACCCTTTCCTTTTTCAGACATATTTGGCTATATAGAGCTTTGAACATATACTCTATTAGTCATGAGTCTGTTCCTATTGAAAAGAAAACTGAATTCTACTTCTCTCTGCATCACAGTGAAAATTAACTCCCCCATCTGCTACTATTTCAAATGCACATATGTTCAGTCTATGCATACTCGTAAAAGAATGTAAGACAACTGGAACATAGAGTAAACAACAATCAATGTTTTGGAGAATAAACAAAGAGTGCAGAATACTGAGAACAATAAAGGCCTAGTGATCCTGTATCAGTGATGTTCTCGAGATAAAAACTTGGGAAGATTGTTATAAAGAGAAATAAAGAAATCACATCAGACATTTTTAACCTTTTTATGCAGATTGACTACTACCCGTTTAGCTAGAAGTTATTTCTTCGAAGGAAAGTGATGATAGCTTGATTACATTAAGTTTCACACAGCACAAAGTTTAGAGAGCGGAAGTAGCCTACAATAAATCAAAACCCAAGCACTCTCATCTAAAAGGAGTGTAAGGAGCTGTAAAGAAGAAGAGGAGCAGAAGTAGGATAAATCAAAACCCAACTCTAGTCTAAAAGGAGTGTACGGGACTGTAGAGAAGAAGAATAAGAATAACGCTGATGTGGGACATTAGACAACCCAAAATTTTTTCTTGCCAAAGGCAAAATTTGGATGTGTCACTCCAGTAGATGTACTTTGACATTCAGAGTTAGGTAGAGCCCCTTAAAAGAATCAAACGACGCAATCTTTAAAAAATCATATCCTATCATGCTTCATTTTCTAATGATTAAGATTCTTAGTTTGCTACAAATACGATTAAATTCCTAACAATTTCTCACATGTGAAAAGACTAAATGGTTGCACATGAAAGTTGTTACTTGTTAAGGGGGTAAAATGTGGCATAATACAAGACCTCAAAGCTTTGATAAAAGAAACATTTATATGTATTTCACATCTTGTTTGTATTTTTTAAATGTTATCTTTTATTATTACGACCATATGACAAATCAAGTCATACTATTCATAGGTGATCATTGTGATATGATGGAGGTCAAGCAAGCAATTGTTTTGTTTAACAATCCATTTAGATATTTCCCTTAAGATTAAGATCAATAGGAATTTACTATGGAAATTCAAATATTTTTCTCTACAATGACCTTAAATATGACCATGCAGGTAAGTTATGAATAATGTTGGAAATCCGGGATTGCATATCCTAGAGATAGTGTGTGATTATTTGTACCAATAATAGGCAAATACCGGTTTTCTAATATAGAAAATTAGGCTGTAAATACCTGTTAGTTTCCTTATTTGTTAGTTTCCTTACTCTAGAATAGTCAACTTCCTAGAATGTATTGATAGCCTAAGTGTATATATATGTAACCATGCTCTTTGAAGTGATATACAAGAATTATTCTCTAATTTTCCACATGGTATCAAAGCCATTGTTCGGCATTCTGTTCAGCCTTCATCGCTGATTTTTTTCCAGGCCTTCATTGCCATTCTTTTTCAGCCTTCATCATGAACTTCCTCTATTCTTGTTTCAGCCTTATTATTGATTTTTGTCCTTTTTAGTCCCTGTTCATTGTCTCAATTCCTAGTTGTTCCCGTCAGAATCAATCTCTCTTGACCTTTCAATATGTCCACCACAACATAGTCTTCCCAATCCCAAAACACTGCCCAGTTAGAAGAAATGCAACTGGTTCACTCAACGGGAGATCTTCCAAGTATTCAAGCGGTCTATAGATTAAATGGAAAGAATTATATGAAATGGTCTCAGGAGGTTCGAACGTTCCTAAAGGGAAAAGGAAAAATTAGCCATCTACTTGGTATAGGACCCAAGGAGGATCCTAAGTTTGATGCTTGGGATGAGGTGGGTTCCATGGTCATGTCTTCGCTGGGGAATTCCATGCTACCGGAAGTCAGTGACACCTTCATGTTTCTACCAACAGCCAAGGACATATAGGAAGCAGCACAACATACCTACTCTAAGGTGAAAGATGTTGCACTAATTTTTGAGATTAAGACTAAACTCTGGGCAACCAAACAAGGTGAACGTTCAGTCACAGAATATGCTAATTCTTTGAAGAATTTGTGGCAAGAGATAGGATCATTATCGTTGTATTGAGATGAAATGCAGTGAGGATGCAGTCGCATTGAAAAACTTTATTGAGAAGGATTGAGTTTATGATTTCCATGCCAGATTAAACATGGAATTTGATCAAGTAAGGGTTCAAATTCTCGGTAAGGAGGAGTTACCTTCACTTAACGAGACTACTTCTATTGTCAATGTTGAAGAGAGCCGAAGAGGAGTTATGCTCAATACTCTACCAGTTGAAGGGTCTGCAATGCTAGGGAAATTCAATGATGAAAAACAGAAGTTCAATACGGAGAAATCACAATCCTTCAATGCTGGAAATTTGGAGGCTAGGAAATTGGAGCCACGGCCCTCAAACAAGGATAATCTTTGGTGTACCTATTGTAAGAAATCCCGCCACACAAAGGAGCAATGTTGGAAGCTACATGGAAAATCGCCAAGTTCTCAATGGAACAAGGGACCAAGAGGTGGAACACAGTGGGGTCAAGTGCATATGACTCAATCTCAAGAGGGCAAAGACATGGAAGTTGCTAATACCGGTGGAGGAGAGCACAATGAACTCAACAAGGAGGACATTGGGAGATTAAGGACACGTCTTGATTCATTGGAGAAGTCAATAGGTACCTGTTCCCTAGCAAATTCGGGTAAGCCTCATTCCTCATACACTTTAAGTGCTTCGAATTTAGGATTCTCAAACTCATGGGTTATTGACTCCGGAGCAACTGATCATATGACCAATTCCTCCCTTTTCTTTAGCACATATCAACCTTGCCCGAGCAATAAGAAAATTTCTATTGCTAATGGATCCTTAGCTACTGTTGCCGGTCAAGGGGATGTCATTTTAAGCCCATCATTGACATTAAAAAATGTTCTGCATGTCCCTAAATTATCTGCAAATCTTGTGTCTATTCACCGACTTACCAAGGATTTAAAATGCAATGTTGTGTTCTCTTGTGACTCTTGTGTATTTCAGGACAGAGCTACGAGGAGGATGATTGGACTTGCTAAGGTGAAACATGGGCTTTACTATCTCCACTTACCGGGCAGTCTAGAGAACAAACCAAATCACTCATATCTATCAAGCACCTCTCAACCCAACAAAGAACAAATTTGGCTACATCACCATAGACTTGGTCATCCCTCCTTTAATACACTTAGTATAATGTTTCCCTCATTGTTCAAGGATGTTAATGCAAAAGAATTTCATTGTGATATTTGTGAGTTTGCTAAACACCAACGTGTCTCCTATAAGTAATAAACAGAATACCATTCCATTTTCTTTGATCTATAGTGATATTTGTGGTCCATCCTGAGTTCCTAACATTTCAGTGGCTCACTGGTTTGTTACTTTCATTGATGATTGCACTCGAGTTACATGGGTTTATTTACTTAAACAAGAATCTCATGTGAGCCATATTTTTTCTATTTTTCACACAATGGTCAAAAATCAATTCACTGTGGGAATTAAGAAGCTAAGAACTGACAATGCTAGAGATTACTTTAACCAATTCTTGTCCCCATTCCTTTTAAAAGAGGGAATTATCCATGAATCATCTTGTGTTGATACACCCCAACAAAATGGGGTAGCAAAAGGAAAAAATGGTCATTTATTAGCCATTGTCTGTGCTCTTTTGTTTCAAAAAGGGGTTCCAAAAACTTTTTGGGGGGAAGCTCTACTTACTGCCACCCATTTGATAAACCACCTGCCATCCCGGTTCTTGATTTTAAGTCCCATGGACTTGTTGTCTCACTACTATCCCTACTTCAAACTGTCATCTACGATATCTCCTAAAGTCTTCGGGTGTGTGTCATTTGTTCATGTTCACTCTCATGGACGGGGTAAACTAGATCCTAGAGCTGTCAAATGTGTGTTCATTGGGTATTCACCTACACAAAAGGGGTACAAATGTTATCATCCTCCCACTCGAAAAACCTATGTCTTTGCAAATGTCACATTTGTTGAACGAGAAAATTATTTCTCAAGTCCTTCTCTTTAGGGGGAGACATTAACTATGGAAGATCAAGACTTGTTTCTAAGTGTCCCATTAGTCAACAAATTCCCTGAGTCAGTTGAGTCTACCAAACTTCCTGAGTCAGCCGAATCTACACTTAGTCCAATCTGGGTGAGTTCGAGCCTACTCCAGTCCTTGACAAGTCCGAACCTACACCTACTCCAGTCCTTGATGAGTCCAAACCTACATCCACTCCAGTTCTTGATGAGTCAACCCCCGAGCCTGAGTTAGTGACTACAAAACCACTTCAAGTCTACACAAGAAGAGTAAAGCCCGTGATCAGCACCAAGCAAGTTCAAGAATCTGAATTGTTACTTGGAAATGAGGTACACTCCGAATCACCCATTGTCCTTGATTTAGATTTTGCCCATTGCCACAAGAAAATGTGTTAGGAAGTGCACACAACATCCCATATTTCAGTTTGCATCCTTTGAAAGATTATCAACTTCACATAAGAGCTTCCTCACTCATCTAAACAGTGTAGCTATTCCTCAAACCCTATCAGAAGCACTTAGCAAAGAGGAATGGAGGCATGATATGAAAGTAGAAATGGAGGCCTTGGAGAAGAATAAAACATGGGAGATAGTAGAGCTGTCTAAAGGGAAGAAACCAGTAAGATGCAAATGGGTGTTCACGGTAAAATATAAGTCCGATGGTTCTATCGAACGTTTATAAGGCTAGGCTGGTGGTCAAAGGCTACACACAGACTTATGGTGTGGATTATCAGGAGACATTCGCACCAGTAGCAAAAATGAATACAATAAGAGTGTTGTTGTCTCTAGCAGCCAACTTTGATTGGCCATTACAGCAGTTTGATGTGAAGAATGCATTTCTACATGGAGACCTTGAGGAAGAAATCCATATGGAAGTTCCACCTGGCTTCGGTATGAATCTAAAAGCCAATGAGGTGTGTAAACTCAAAAAAGCTTTATATGGGCTCAAACAATCTCCTCGAGTATGGCTTGGGAGATTCACTAAAGCAATGTTGGGTATGAACTATAGACAAAGTCAAGGGATCATACACTATTTATCAAACACTCAACTTCAGTGGGAGTTACTGCCTTGATAGTGTATGTGGATGACATTATTGCTACAGGGAATGATCCAAAGGAGAAGGAAGCATTGCAGAAGTACTTGGCCAAAGAATTCGAGATTAAAGATCTCGGGAAACTAAAGTACTTTCTCGGAATAGAAGTTGCTCGGTCCAAAGAAGGAATTTTTGTCTCACAACATAAGTATGTCCTGGATTTACTAAAAGAAACAGAAAAAATGGGATGCAGACTGTTGGATACTCCTATTGAGCCAAATCACAGACTAGGGGAATCCATGGGAGGCGAGCTAGTTGACAAGGGCATGTACCAACAACTTGATGGGAAGTTGATTTATCTAGCACACACACGACCAAACATCTCATATGTCTTGGGTGTAGTGAGTCAGTTCATGCAGAATCCTAAGGAGAGTCATCTTCTTGCGGTATACAAAATCTTCCAGTACTTGAAAAGCATTCCTAAAAAAGGAATTCGGTTCAAGAGAGGCACAATGATGGAACTTGAAGCATACAGAGATGCAAATTATGCCGGGTCAGTCACTGAGAGAAGGTCAACGTCTAGGTATTGTACTTTTCTTGGTGGGAACTTAGTAACCTGGAGAAGCAAAAAACAACCGGTGGTTGCCGGTCCAAAAGGCAGAGTTTCGGTCTATGGCACAGGGGATTTGTGAGCTATTATGGCTCAAGATTATACTAGAAGATATGAAGATAAAGTGGCTGACGCCGATGAAGCTTACTATGACAATAAGTCTACAATCAATATTGCTCACAATCCAATCCAACATGACAGGACTAAACACGTGGAGGTCGACATGCATTTCATAAAAGACATCTCATATGTTGTGGGTGTAGTGAGTCAATTCATGCAGAATCTTAAGGAGAGTCATCTTCTTGCGGTATACAAAATCTTGCAGTACTTGAAAAGCTGTCCTAGAAAAGGAATTATGTTCAAGAGAGGCACAAGGATGGAACTTAAAGCATACACAGATGCAGATTATGCCGGGTCAGTCACTGATAGAAGGTCAATGTCTGGGTATTGTACTTTTTCTTGGTGGGAACTTAGTAACCTGGAAAAGCAAAAAACAATCGGTGGTTGCCAAGTCCAGTGCAGTGGCAGAGTTTCAGTCTATGGCACAGGGGATTTGTGAGCTATTATGGCTCAAGATTATACTAGAAGATCTGAAGATAAAGTGGCAAACGCCGATGAAGCTTACTATGACAATAAGTCTGCAATCAATATTGCTCACAATCCAGTCCAACATGACAAGACTAAACACGTGGAAGTCGACGGGCATTTCATAAAAGAAAAACTTGAAAGTGGGTTGATTTGTACTCCTTATGTTTCTACTGGTGGTCAGCTAGCAGATGTTCTAACTAAGGGGCTGGCGAGTTCAACATTTCAAAGAATCATATGCAAGCTAGGAATGGAAAATATCTATTCCTAACTTGAGGGGGAGTGTTGGAAATCTGGGATTACATATCCCATAGATAGTGTGTGATTATTTGTACCAATAATAGGCAGATACCGGTTTTCTAATATGGAAAATTAGGCTGTAATTACCTGTTAGTTTCCTTATTCTAGAATAGCCAACTTCCTATAATGTATTGATAGCCTAAGTGTATATATATGTAACCGTGCTCTTTGAAGTGATATACAAGAATTATTCTCTGATTTTCCACAAATAACTTTTCCCATTCTTCTTTGATTGCAAATATTTGCAAGCTTTAAGACGCTAGACCCCATCACTAATCAACTTTGTTCTTTTTTTCCCTTTTTTGTTTAGAAAGATGACAAATCAATTATATCCACGTTACTGATAACTTCAACAAGAGAATTCTGAAATGATTAGTGCCTAAGAATGACAAGTTTATGGCATTTTAGAGAAAATGCTAATTGATTTCCTTGCTTTTCTCGAAAGAGAGTCGTTTTCCTCACTAGGTAAATTATGTACTAAAAAAAATGACTACACCCCCACGAAAAAAAAAAAAAAAAAAGGTCATGAAATTTCTGAATTCCCAACGTATTAACATCAACATTTGCAAACATTGAGAACATTAAATAATCCATTTTCATTTCGAAAGCTTTAAAATGTGTTCCATTGAACACAAATCTCATTTGTAAATGCAATTGCCAAAAGAAAATGTCAATGGTAAATGAAAATGAATTTCTTAAATCGATCATACTTGAGAATTTCTAAAAAGAAAAATACAAATAAATAGCTAGCCAACCCTTTCAGAAATGTAAACACGTTTCTTAATGCAGAGGAAATCTCTGCCCCTTAGGTCATGTACAAGCAGTACTGTTTGTCCATTATAAAAGCATAATTCTAAATTTGCAAGACCGTGCAAATACAAGTTCTTTAAACAAAAGATTTGCATACAATGTTTAGAACTTTCAGAAATTTTGCTGCTGTTGCCGTGAAGAATATGAATTTGATTACAAGGAGGCTAGTGATTATACATGAAAATCAGATGCTCGTCAAGAATTCAAATTGTTTGAATAAACAAAGCAATGAGATATTTAAAATATAATTATGTAGAAATTATAAAAACTCATAGCAGCCAGAAAAATCTATGAAACGTAAAAGTATATAATCCCAGATCAAGAGGAGAATCCGGAAAAACAAATGAAACGTACCTATACTGTGTGATAAGAAACTAACATGTAAAGAAAGGTTGCTCAATCAGCTCTGTAGCCAAAGAAAGAACAGTAAGTGCTTATATCAACCAAAAGAAAGTTGCAGACATTATTAAAAGCGTATCAGTCAGCTTACACAAACTATTGTGAATACATCAAAAACTAAAAGAGTATCTTGAAAATTTTGTAGGGCACCTAGGCACGCACTAGAACTCACTTATAAAGACCAAGCAACTTTTTTAAAATAAAAAAACGACAAAAAAAAAACAAACAAACAAACACAAAGTCAATTATCAATTCCAAGCATTTGGGTAATTGGGACTTTTTTTTTGTTTCCTGTTGAGTTAAAGGTGGAGTAGAATGGAGTGTATGTTAGATGCCATTCCCACTGAAATATTAGGATACTAACCCTCCAAGGAAATAGACCCAAATGCTGAAAACAGTGTGTTCCGCTCTAAAATGAGCTGATGACCAACGAAGAGAGTGGGAGACATTAAAAATTAAGCGTAGAGCAAAGCCGAACAGAGTGAGATTACAAACAGCCATAGACAATATAAATTAAGCCTAAAGCAAGCAATGCAGAACAATTACAAAACGCAAACACCGTACCACGAGTTGATGGTGCCGACTAAACAAACACACGAGAGAAGAGGATTGCTGCCGCCGATCCAACGCAAATTCAAAGGAATGGGAGTTGTGAATCCCAAAAAGAACAGAGAGAAATGGAGAGAGGAAATCGAGAAGAGGATGTGGGACTTCAGAGAGAGGGTTTTCTTTTAGGGGAAGAAAACTGTTGAGGTAGGAGATGGGACTTCAGAGAGAGGGGTTTTTTTCTAAGGGGAAGAAAACTGTTGAGGTACGTTTGGTGTGATGAAATGAAATCGAATTAAGAATAAGAATAGAAAAATGATTTATTTAATTTTTATTATTTGGTTGAGCATTGTAACTAATATTAGAATCATAATTATTATATAGTTAGACAATAATGTAAATTTTTACTAAAATACCTTTTTCATTTTATTCAATAACAACAAAACATAGCAAGAACAATTATTACATTTTATCAATTCAAGTTTTTAATTTTAAATTTTTACAGTAAAAAATTCTTAAAAAATATCACATTTAATTTTTTTTATTATAGTGAAAAACTTCTCAAAAATATCATATCTTAACTCGAATTGAAAACTTAAATTTATAAAGTGAACGAAACCTAAAAAACAAGTGATACATAATCAAAGAAAAAACCAACCTTACACCACTAATTCAGCAAAAACAAAAAAGGAAGAGCAACAACAAATAAAGCAAAAACATTAATTAAATACACATGATAATCAAATAAAAAGCAAGTAATATATACATAAATGTGTTGAGTGAAAGTTAAGAACATGCAAAAGTAGTGCTCTTGTGCACCGACAGAATTTAAATGTTTGTTTTATTTTATTTTGATGAGTGAGTTGTACTAGAATTGATAGAAAAATATACTTTTATATTGGGATAGTGGGAATGGTAGTCAAAGTAATTTTTTTAATATTAGAATTGATAATTTAGACAGAGAATTTTAGTTAATATCCGTTTTGAAATGAAATAATTATTCAACTGGTTCATTTTTAAAATTGTGATTCAACCATTTAATGAAATAATAATTCTATAACAATAATCATTCTTAAGTCTTTTTTTGCGAACCAAACATAAGAATGATTAGATTTTTAGAATCCATTTCAATAGTCATTTCATCAAACTAAACGTACAATTATTTTCTGTAACATCTTATTTTTATTTATATTGGGATTTAAACTATAATTATTTAATTGGAGATTGATGGAGAATTTTGATATCACTCATATTTTCCCTTAACCTTCTATTTTTCTAACTCTATTATTTATGTCATTCCATAGAATTTTAATGTTATTACGGAAAATAACCTATAAAATATAAAGTGATAACCTATAGATTACGAAAGATACTTTACAAACTATAAAAGATAGCATGTAGATTACGAAATATAACATACAGGTTATGAAAAATAATTTATATGTTCTAAAAAGATAACTTACAGATTATTAGTGACATAAGATTAATTTTGATAACATAAGAATAAATAAAATAGTGTTACTTTATTAATAATATTTTTGAAAATTCTCCTAAAAATAGCCGGTCAAGATTTAGGGATAACATCACATGTGACCTTTTTTAATAATTTAAAAAAAAAACTGTAATTTTGCAAATGAGCAAAATGGTAGTTTCTTTTATTAATTTAGTAGGTAATCGCTTATTAACTTAATAGTCAATTACTAATTAATTGGTCTATTACTGATTGACTTAAGTTTGTCACTGATTAACTCAATAATTTTTCATTATTAATCAATATAGTTAATAATTAATTAAAGTTAATTAGTAATTAATCAATTTTAATCAATCAGTAATGATAAAACATTAATAAATTATAATAATGAATAGGTCAATCATGATTCACTCCATCTCTTCTCGGCCCCGATTCTCTTCTAATCATGATTCATGTTGTCGGGTGAATCTCACAGTAGCTTTGCATTTTGCTCCATACAAAAAAAAAATCACCAAAAAGGGTAAAATTGAATAATTAAAAATTCAAAGAAAAAAAAGTGGTTTGGTACCCTTTAATCACAGATGATTTCGAATTTTTTTAAATCTATTTTCAAATTTTAAAAAAAAAACAAACAATTAATGTTTTCAAAATTCAACTAATATCTTTATTTCTTGTTCGTTTAAAAAGAAGAAATAGTAGAAAATAGGCCAATATGAAAAACTTAAGAAAGTAAATAGGCCAATTTTTGTTTTACCTCATAGAATTAATAGGCCATAACTTGTCAATTCGTTATGGTTCATAACCTCAAGAGTTTTCCGATAAGTTATGGAAAACAAACTTATCAATCGACTCGTTAACTGTTAAACGTTTAAGGAAGAATAAGGTTTGAGAATCAAATGAAATAACCATTAATGTTGAATAGGCATATAGGCTGTCTACAAGTTATGGACAATTAATGAATAATAAAGAACTTGTCAATCAATTTATGGTTCATAACATACTCAAAATAGAGAAAAATACAACTCGTTAGTTTATGGACTTAAAATAATAATTTGGCCTATTTACTAACTTATGTAAACTATTGGCCTATTAATTTTAATTCATCTCAAATTTTGGCCTATTTTCTTCTTTCTCCCTTTAAAAAAATATGTAATAAAATTATAGTTATCAAATCTTGGTACAGGCTCGATTTTTTTTTTTTTTTTTTGTTTCGGCCCCAACATCACAAAACACAAATGATAGTTATCAATTATTAAGCATGTTTTTATTTAAAAAATAAAAATCAGAAACAAGAAAATATTTTTATTTTTTGTTTTAATTGTTTTAAAAACTAAAAAAATAAAAACATTATTAAACAAGTCCTTAATTTCTCTTTCTTATATACTATTAATATGTCACATTACTTGATATATAAAAATTGAGGTTTCTTTTAAGTTCGTATCCCTAACATGGCTCCATATCTGATTACTTTGGATTAATTATAAAAAACTTTCTTATATTATAATTTTTTATAAATATAGAAACGTAGGTCCGTTTAGTTCTTAAATTCACTTCCTAATTCGAATCATGATTAATAGTTTGTTATAATATTTTATCTCAAAAAATACACGTAAATTGAAAAAAATGGTTCAAATCACATGATTTAAATTTATGAACCAAACGGACCGTAATGAATGAGAATTTTTTGTTAATAAGAAAAAATAAATATTACATTTAAAGTGTTAAAAAAGAGAGTTTTGTAATATTTTATGAGACTCATTTATTTTGTAAATTTGATTTTTTTATTATATTATAATTATTTTAGATCTCATTTATTTTACAATTTAAATTTTTAATTTAAATTGAGATGTAACAATTTTTTAAAATTTTTTATTATAATAAAAAAATTAAATATAATATTTTTTAAAAATTTTTTACTCTAAAATTTAAAATTAAAAACTCAAATCGGTCAAAAACTCAAATTACTTTTCGTTCTCTCTCGCTCCACGCTAATTTTCACCGGCCACCGAGCTGAGCGAGGGTCTTTGGAAAATATTTCCAATTTACTCCGAGACCCCGAATGAAAGAGCCACATCTCAATTGGTCCTCCATTCATTACCGGGAAAGCTCTCCTTTCCTCGATTCAGCTCAACTCCTCTAGGGTTTTGTTTTTCCTCCACCATAACTCAAAACTCAATTACCCCATTTCTATCTCCTCTTCTTTCCGGTTTGTATTGGATATCTGGACTTGATTTTGGGAGTAACGAAGTGAGATCGATCATATGAAATCCACGGGTTTCGTCAGGTTTTTCTCGATTTGTTTCGTTCTCTGCATTGGTCTCAATCTCTGCCATGCCGAGGAGCCCAAGAAAAACAAGTTCCGAGAACGAGAGGCCAGCGACGACGCCCTTGGTTATCCCAACATGTACGCTTTTTATTCCTGATCCTAATTTTCTTCTTCACTTTATGAAAATCGTTAGATTTGATTGTAATTTACTGCAATTTTCGGACGAAAATCTTTCAATTTTTATTTATAAATATATGTATGTATAATGTATGTATTTTCTCATTTTCTGTGTGATCAGTGATGAGGATGCTTTGTTAAATTCAAAGTGCCCTAAAAATTTGGAGCTAAGATGGCAAACGGAAGTTAGTTCCAGTATTTATGCTTCGCCCTTGATCGCTGACATTAACAGGTACAAGCAAATTCATGACTCTCTTTCTCTCTCTCTCCGATTGTATTCTTTCGCTTTGGTGTTATGCAACACAGGAAATGTCTGATGAATTTTTCGATTGGCAATTGCTAAGTTTAAGTATGTTCATTTACGGGTATTATTGATAGCGCCTCAAGGAGATAATTCTAAGAGCATCTCCAAGAAAGCTATCTAAATTGTAGCTAAATTCTAGCTAGCTAAAATGATTAGAAAGCTATTTTAACTAACAACTTTTTAGTGAATCACTCCAACCATACTCTCTATTTTAGCTAAACATAAATTATTATTATTTTTTTTTTTTTTTTGAGTTTGAAATATATATAACTTTTTTTTAAAACTTTTACTTTATTTCAAAACAAAGAAGAAAATAATAAAAAGAATAAATAGCTAGCCACTTCTTGCTAGCTATATTTAATTAGTGGAAAATGCTTTAGGTAAAATAACTAACTATTTAGCTAATGGTTGGAGTGGAGAAAAGAAAACATAAAATGACTAGCATGGTTGGAGTTGCTCTAATGGAAATTGAGGAGTTTTCATAGTTGTTCTATTGGCTTGCTTTGCTCTATCTGTGTTTCCATGCTTTGTCTTATAAACTTACGTGGTTGTGATGTTTGTGTTATCACTTTGCAGTGATGGGAAGCTCGAAATAGTGGTGCCTTCTTTTGTTCACTACCTGGAAGTTCTGGACGGCTCAGATGGAGACAAAACGCCTGGTAAAGATAGTTAACTACCTCTACTTCCTGTGTGAAGCTGAATTTTCACTAATAAATTGTTATTTGTTTATGTTACTAAAGTCGTTACATTTGGCAATTCGTCTGGTTTGTATAACCGAACAGAAGTGCCAAGAAACTAGGGTTTTTGGTTTGTGCGTAACATGTTGTTGTTCATTCCTCCTTCTCCTGTCCAATTAAGAGAATTAATCTCCCAGATGCTTGCTCCTATAATAATTAAAATTCTCGCTGAATGATTTATCAGGTTGGCCTGCTTTCCACCAGTCAACTGTGCATTCCAGTCCTCTCCTTTATGATGTTGACAAGGATGGCACAAGAGAAATAGCTTTGGCAACCTACAATGGCGAAGTGCTTTTCTTCAGGTACTTATCTTTGAATCATATGATCGGAATTTCAATCATTCGGATATTGTTTTTCTCGTAGGATAGTTTTTCATCATCCGTAAGCTCAAGTACCGAAGTTTTCTATGTGAAAATTTCTAGGGTGTCGGGCTACATGATGGTAGATAAACTGATAGTCCCTCGTAGGAAAGTTAAAAAGAACTGGTATGTGGGTCTGGATCCAGATCCAGTGGATCGTTCCCACCCGGATGTTCATGATGACCAAATTATCCTGGAGGCTGAGAAGGCAAAATCAGTGCATCGTAAGTGAAATGTACATTCAGAAATACTTGATTTTCTTTTTTCTCCTAGTAAGTGCCTCTGCTTGTTTGTCCTCTCATTATGTAAGATAATATCTCCAGTACAAACCAGTTGTAAGAATTCCTGCTCTTGTATATTGTGGGAAGGTATTTCTTCTAATAGGGACTGATTTTAGATTGAATTTTTAATTACCCTTTGCAGAAACACATGGAAATAACTTAAGCATTCCAGTTCCAGCTACTATTTCAACAGGGGATGAAATAAAATCAAATGGAAGTCAAATAGGAATAGACATCAAGCAACCTGCTAGTGCAAATGATTCATCCGTAAACATAAGTTCACCTGCAACTGTTACAAATGGAACAAGCGCTGGGAGACGGCTCTTGGAAGATAGCAATTCAGAAGGATCTCAAGAGTCCAAATCAAAAAACAATGCTGATGAGGATGTTCATGCTGCGACGGTTGAAAATGAAGGAGGTTTGCAAGAAGAGGCTGATTCATCGTTCGATCTATTACGTGATAGTGATGAGCTGGCTGATGAGTACAATTATGACTATGATGATTTTGTTGATGAATCAATGTGGGGAGATGAGGAGTGGAAGGAAGGGGAACATGAAACACTAGAGGACTATGTGAACATTGACTCGCATATCCTGTCTACTCCTGTGAGTTATGCTTGAATTATTCATTTTGTGTGCATGTGTCTATAAACAGACTTTGGATGGAGGCAAGTAATTGACAGAGTTTCATTTTTATATTTTATTAGGTCATAGCAGACATTGATAAAGATGGAGTTCCTGAAATGATTGTTGCCGTTTCATACTTCTTTGATCACGAGTAAGCTTCTTTTGATAGTTATATACATATTACTGAATTTAAATTCCAAGTCCCCACCAGAAAAAAAAAAAAAAAACAGTGGTTTTACGCTCTAGGTTGAAGTTTCTTTCTTGCCAATATAGGATATTAATATATGTCGGAAATATAGGAGTAGATAGGTTTAGTTATGGTTTATGCGTTATCAATAAGATTTAAATTCTAGAGTTTAAATTTTGTAGTATAGGATAAGGATTGTTAAAGATAGGATTTAGAGTTTTTCTAGAAGAAGATTAGATTCTCAATCTCTTCTATATAACTATTGTATTTTTTCGGTTACGCTAAGATTAATAAGAATAAATATTTTCCCCCAAAATCCTACATGGTATCAGAGCTTAGGCTCCAATGGCAAAAACTGTCATGGCCGGCGCCAATAGAAGTTCCTCTTCCACGAGAGATGACGCAGAGAGTTTGCAAGACAATTCAGCCACAATCCAAAGCAGTGATGATGGCATTTCCCTCATGAATCTCCCATCTAATACGTTGCAATTGACGACACACAAATTAAATGGGAAGAATTACTTGTCTTGGGCTCAAACCGTGAAGCTTGTAATCGATGGAAAAGGGAAGTTAGGGTTCCTGACAGGCGAGGCAAAGAAACCAGGGGAGAATGACCCAAAGTTAAAGACATGGAGATCCAAAAACTCCATGGTTACTGCATGGCTTATCAATTCCATGGATTACTCGATTGAAAAGCCATTCTTATTCCTTCCAACCGCCAAAGCAGTTCCATGGATTCATCTCAAATATTTGAGATAAAATCAAGACTATGACAAGGGATAAGAGGTCACGGTTTATTACAACAAGATGGTGAACCTTTGGTAGAAATTGGACTTATGCTATGAGGAAGAATGGGACTGCACCAATGATAGTGTGCGCTATATGAAGAGGGTGGAGAATGACAGAGTGTTTGTCTTTTTGGCTGGACTCAACATGGAATTAGATGAGGTGAGAGGTCGGATTCCAAGAAGGAAACCACTTCCATCCATCCTAGAGGTGTTCTCTGAAGTGAGAAGGGAAGAAAAGCGAAGGAGTGTGATGATGAAGAAAGAAGAAGCAAGAGGAGTAACAGAGGCCGAAACCTCTGCCTTGGTTTCTCGGGGGGCTGACTTGGACGGAGACAGGAGAAACACAAAGAAGAATGATAGGCCATGGTGTGATCACTGTAAGAAACCTTGGAATACACGGGAAACATGTTGGAAATTACATGGGAAGCCGCCAAACTGGAAGAAAAAGAATGAAGGGGGTGGCCGAGCATTCCAAGTTTCAAGTGATGACCAAGGGCAACAAGTCTCAACAGAAAGCTCTCCATTCATGAAGGAACAGATAGACCACTTGTTGAAAATCATCCAATCCTCACAATTATCTGTAAATTCCTCAAATCCATCATGTTCTCTAGCCCATAAAGGTAACTACCTCACTGTCCTTGTTAGTGTTGATTCCAATATAAATTGCTCGTGGATCATAGATTCCTGTGCAACTGATCACATGATAGGATCATCAAAATTGTTCTCTTCATATAGTCCATGTGCAAGAAATCAAAAAATTAAAATAGTGGATGGATCCCTTTCAGCCGTAGCTGGGAAAGGTTCCATTGCAATCTCTCTATTCATCACTCTTCAAAATGTTCTTCATGTTCCCAATTTGTCATGTATCTCTTGTCTGTCAGTGAACTAACTCGAGACTTAAACTGTCAAATTCACTTTTCTACATCTTCTTGTAAGTTTCAGAATTCGAACTCGGGGAAGACGATTGGCAATGCTAGACAAAGTAGAGGACTCTATTTCTTTGAAGATGGATCAAGCTCGGGAAGACAAGCTCAAAATACTTGTTTTAAGTCTATTTTTGTTTCTAGTAATAAAGAAGTCATGTTATGGCATTTTAGGTTAGGACATCCAAATTTTCAATATCTTAAATTTTTGTTTCCTAGATTGTTCATCAATAAAAGTCCATCTTCATTTCAGTGTGAGATTTGTGAATTGTCAAATCATCATCGGGCTTCCTTTCCTCCACAACCCTATAAGGGCTCAAAACCATTCACAGTTATCCATAGTGATGTTTGGGAACCTTCTAGGATTAACACTTTCTCTCAAAAAAGATGGTTTATCACCTTCATAGATGACCACACACGGGTAACTTGGGTGTTTGTATTAAAAGAAAAGTTTGAAGCAGAAGAAGTTTTCAATAACTTTTACAACATGGTTCAAACACATTTTGAAACTAAAATTCAGGTTTTCCGAAGTGATAATGGGAAAGAATATTTTAATAAAATCTTAGGCAAATTTTTCTTAGAAAAAGGGATTGTACACCAAAGTTCTTGCAATGATACCCCTCAACAAAATGGGGTGGCAGAAAGAAAAAACAAACATCTTTTTGAAGTTGCTAGGTCACTACTTTTTACAAATAATGTTCCAAAATACTTGTGGGGTGAAGCAATCCTTGCTGTTGTATTCCTAATTAATAGAATGCCCACAAGAGTTTTGAAATTTCAAACACCATTGAACTGTTTTAAGCAGAAATTTTCCACATCACGGCTTGTCACTTATATTCCACTTAAGGTATTTGGTTGTGTTGCATTCATTTATGTGCACAATCATAATTGGGGAAAATTGGATCCTAGGGCAAAAAAGTGTTTTTGTTGGTTACTCACCAACACAAAAAGGGGTCAAATGTTTTGACCCAATTTCAAAAAAGGTTTTTGTAACTATCGATGTGACATTCTTTGAAACACATAAATATTTTTGTAAGAATCATCTTCAGAGGGAGAGTGATAGTGAAGATACAAGGTTAGAAACTGAACTTGACCAACTTGACCCTCCTGCTCTGCTTGATCCTGCTGCTGTCGAATATCCTGCTAATCCTGCTACTGCAGAATATGACAGGAACCATGATTCTGCTGATCTTGTCGAGAATGACCCCTTTAAACCAGTGAGTAAGGAAGTCCCAAACCATCTAAATATGAGCCCTATGTTTTTAGAATCAATCCACATCTAGAAAATGATATTTTAGAAATTGAGAATGGAGGACCTCCTTCAATGCCATTAGATGACCGGTTAGGAATAGAGATGTGTGAAAAATCAAGTGGAAAAATTCAAGAGCTCCGTGCCTACTTGAGAAGAAAACTGATTCAAGGAAAGAGAGTTCCTCTTTTGCAGCATTGCCATGAATCCAACTTGGGAACGGATCCAGAGTCCCTTTCAGGTACATCTCTGTCTCAATCAAAATCTTTAGAGTCTAGTGTCCAAGCTAAGTCTATTAATAACTTGGATGTTTCTATTGCTCATCGTAGGGGAGTTAGATCTTGTACACAACACCTCTTGTCCAACTTTGTGTCTTATGAAAAATTATCACCTTCTCTTCGTGCTTTTACCTCACAATTGTCTAGTGTAGAAATTCCTAGAATAGTGCAGCATGCTCTAAATGTTCCTGAATGGAAGGAGGCTATTCTAGAAGAGGCTCTAGAAAAAAATGAAACTTGGGAAGTTGTGGACCTACCGGTGGGAAAGGCAACTGTTGGCTGCAAATGGGTCTTTATAGTCAAATACAATGCATATGGCACACAAGAAAGGTACAAGACTCGGTTGGTAGCTAAGGGTTTCACAGACATATGGGATAGACTACTCAGAGACATTTGCACCTGTTGCAAAACTTAATGTAGTTCGGGTACTTTTGTCTATTACTGTGAATTTAGACTGGCCACAACAACAACAACTGGATGTGAAGAATGCATTTCTGAATGGGGATCTAGAAGAAGTTTATATGGACTCCCCTCCCAGTTTTGATAAAAAATTTGGTTCTAGAGTATGCAGGTTGTAAAAATCACTCTATGGACTCGAGCAATCACTAGGGGCTTGGTTTGAAAAGTATACTTAGGCGCAGACAGACCGCACTCTATTTATGAAGTTCTCAACTGGAGGGAAAGTTGCAGTTCTGATTGTCTATGTGGATGATATCATCCTCAGTGGAGATGACTTGGCAGAGATGGAGAGGTTGAAACAGTGCTTAACTTATGAGTTTGAGATTAAAGACTTGGGACAATTGAGATACTTCCTTGGCATGGAAATCGCAAGATCCAAGAAGGGCATAGCTGTCTCAACGAAAGTATGTTCTTGATCTCCTGAAAGAGACTAGGATGAGCGGTTGCAAACCAGCTGAAACACTAATGGAGCCGAACCTAAAGCTTGGAGAAAGAGAAAAAGGAACACCGGTGGACACAGTAAGATACCTGGATGTGAAGAATGCATTTCTTAGTGGGGATCTAGAAGAAAAAGTTTATATGGACTCCCCTCTCGGTTTTGATAAAAAAATTGGTTCTAGAGTATGCAGGTTGAAAAAATCACTCTATGGACTCAAACAATCACCAAGGGCTTGGTTTGAAAAGTTAACTTAGGCGTAGACAGACCGCACTCTATTTATGAAGTTCTCAACCGGAGGGAAAGTGATAAGTTCCTGCCCAGATTTGCCAATAATACACAGACACAAGAATGATAAAACAAGATTAACAAGTTCAATTGATAAATTCTGAGCCTCCTCTCTCAACCGGAGGAGATCTTTCTTACAAGATTAATCAAAATAGCAAGGAAAAACAACAAGAAAACTATGAGAAGAAATCTAGTAGCAGAATGGCGGAAATGAACGTGGAGAATTCGAGGTTCTCCGTCCTCCAATGGTCCAGAATCTTCCAATATCTCGACCCTTTTCCCAAGGCTCCTCCTCGGCTCAAATACTCCCGCACTCCCTCCATCCCGTAACCAACTTGCCACGCTGGCCCTTACTTTACGTGGCCTTGCTGGCAGAACTTTCCTTAATTCCATCTTCCTCCCTTCCACTCAGCCTATTACCCCTTGAGCCCCTCTGCCTGGAATAGACCAACCTAATAGGCGGCCTAACATTACCCCCCCCTTGGAGAGCAACCTTGTCCCCAAGGTTGAAAGACGGAAACTGTAGGCGGATGGCTGCCACGGGCTCCCATGTGGACTCCCAGTCCGGCATGTCCTGCCACTTGATGAGAACCTCCTGTTCCTCTCGTCCGCCGACCACTACCACTCGAGAGTCTAACACCTCAGCCGGTTGCACACACAGCTCCAAGTCATCGGACAATTGCCCGGGAAGAGGCTGCACCTGGGTCACGTGGCCCTTGTAGGGCTTCAACTGGGATACGTGGAACACCGGGTGAAGACGCGCCTCGGCCGGCAGCTTCAGGCGATAGGCCACGGGTCCGACCTTGCCTAAGATCTCGAATGGCCCGTAAAAACGTGGGGCAAGTTTCTCGTTAACCCGGCGAGCAAGTGTCCTAAGACGATAAGGTCGGAGCTTGAGTAGGACCAAATCTCCTTCTTCGAAACTCAACTCTCGGCGATGCGCATCCGCAAACTTCTTCATGCGCTGTTGAGCTAACAAAAGGTGGGATTTGAGGAGATCCAACATCTCATTTCTCAGGGCCAGCTGAGCTTCCACTGCCTCCACCGTGCCTGGGGAATCTGAAAAACGGAACAGGGCAGGGGGATCGCGGCCATAGACGATCCGAAATGGAGTGAACTTGGTGGATGCATTGAAGGTAGTGTTGAACCAGTATTCGGCCCATGGAATGAAGGTCGACCATTGCCGAGGCTTGTCTCCCGCAAAGCACCGCAGATACGTTTCCAAGCACCTGTTGACAACCTCTGTTTGGCCATCGGTCTGCGGATGGTACGCTGAGCTGGCACACAACTTGGTCCCTTGTAATTTGAAGAGCTCCCGCCAAAAGCCGCTCATGAAAATGGCATCCCTATCGCTCACAATGGATCTCGGAATTCCATGGAGTTTGACGATGGAAGAGATGAACAAGCTAGCCACCTGTTTGGCCGAGAATGGGTGGGCCAGGAGGCAGAAGTGTGCGTACTTGGAGAGGCGATCCACTACCACCAGCACGGTGTCAAACCCGTTGGATTTCGGGAGTCCTCCGATGAAGTCCATTGACAAGTCGTCCCAAACCTGATTCGGGATGGGCAAGGGCTGTAGCAATCCGGCTGGAGACAAGGCATCAGTTTTGTTCCTTTGACAAGTTCCGCACACAGCCACATAGTCCCTGATCCGGCGCTTCATGCCCCTCCAAAAAACCAGGGCGGACAATCGCTTGTAGGTGCGCAAAAACCCGGAGTGTCCCCCGATCACCGAGTCATGAAATTCTTGGAATAGCCGGGGTATCCAAGGGGAATTTTCCGGAAATACTAACCTGTCCCTGTAGAACAGTAGGCCATCCTTTAATGCATAGGCCTCCATCAAATCTTAGGCAAATTTTTCTTAGAAAAGGGATTGTACACCAAAGTTCTTGCAATGATACCCCTCAACAAAATGGGGTGCCCCAAGAAGAAAAGAAAAAACAAACATCTTTTGAAGTTGCTAGGTCACTACTTTTTACAAATAATGTTCCAAAATACTTGTGGGGTGAAGCAATCCTTCCTTGTTGTATTCCTAATTAATAGAATGCCCACAAGAGTTTTGAAATTTCAAACACCATTGAACTGTTTTTTAAGCGTAAATTTTCCACATCACGACATTGTCACCGATATTCCACTTAAGGTATTTGGTTGTGTTGCATTCATTTATGTGCACAATCATAATTGGGGAAAATTGGATCCTAGGGCAAAAAAGTGTTTTTGTTGGTTACTCACCAACACAAAAAGGGGTCAAATGTTTTGACCCAATTTCAAAAAAGGTTTTTGTAACTATCGATGTGACATTCTTTGAAACACATAAATATTTTTGTAAGAATCATCTTCAGAGGGAGAGTGATAGTGAAGATACAAGGTTAGAAACTGAACTTGACCAACTTGACCCTCCCCCTCATGTCCATCCCCGCGGCACAGCCGAATATCCCTTTAATCCTCGCTACTTTGCAGAATATGGCCGACAGAACCATGATTCTGCTGATCTTGTCGAGAATGACCCCTTTAAACCAGTGAGTAAGGAAGTCCCAAACCATCTAAATATGAGCCCTATGTTTTTAGAATCAAGTCCAAATCCACATCTAGAAAATGATATTTTAGAAATTGAGAATGATGGAGGACCTCCTTCAATGCCATTAGATGACCGGTTAGGAATAGAGATGTGTGAAAAATCAAGTGGAAAAATTCAAGAACTCCGTGCCTACTTGAGAAGAAAACTGATTCAAGGAAAGAGAGTTCCTCTTTTGCAGCATTGCCATGAATCCAACTTGGGAACGAATCCAGAGTCCCTTTCAGGTACATCTTTGTCTCAATCAAAATCTTTGGAGTCTAGTGTCCAAGCGAAGTCTATTAATAACTTGGATGTTTCTATTGCTCATCGTAGGGGAGTTAGATCTTGTACACAACACCTCTTGTCCAACTTTGTGTCTTATGAAAAATTATCACCTTCTCTTCGTGCTTTTACCTCACAATTGTCTAGTGTAGAAATTCCTAGAATAGTGCGAAGATGCTCTAAATGTTCTGAATGGAAGGAGGCTATTCTAAAGAGGCTCTAGAAAAAAATGAAACTTGGGAAGTTGTGGACCTACCGATTAGGAAAGGCAACTTGGTAAAAATGGGTCTTTATAGTCAAATACAATGCATATGGCACACAAGAAAGGTACAAGACTCGGTTGGTAGCTAAGGGTTTTCCAGCATATATGGGATAGACTACTCGTAGACATTTGCACCTCCAAGCAAAACTTAATGTAGTTCGGGTACTTTTGTCTATTACTGTGAATTTAGACTGGCCACAACAACAACAACTGGATGTGAAGAATGCATTTCTGAATGGGGATCTAGAAGAAGTTTATATGGACTCCCCTCCCAGTTTTGATAAAAAATTTGGTTCTAGAGTATGGAGGTTGTAAAAATCACTCTATGGACTCGAGCAATCACTAGGGGCTTGGTTTGAAAAGTATACTTAGGCACAGACAGACTGCACTCTATTTATGAAGTTCTCAACCGGAGGGAAAGTTGCAGTTTTGATTATCTATGTAGATGATATCATCCTCAGTGGAGATGACTTGGCAGAGATGGAGAGGTTGAAACAGTGCTTAACTTATGAGTTTGAGATTAAAGACTTGGGACAATTGAGATACTTCCTTGGCATGGAAATCGCAAGATCCAAGAAGGGCATAAATATGTCTCAGCCTCCGCTCTAAGTATGTTCTTGATCTCCGAAAGAGACTAGGATGAAATTGATAAGTTCCTGCCCAATTTGAAACACCAATGGAGAATGATAAAAAAGCTTGGAGAAATTGATAAAAGGAACACTCTCAACCGGGGACATCTTTCTTACAAGATTAATCAAATGTGAAAAATGCAAGAAAACTATAATGGGGATCTAGAAGAAAAAATTTATATGGACTCCCTCCTCCAATGGTAAAAATCTTGGTTCTAGAGTTTTCCCAAGGCTGAAAAAATCACTCTATGGACTCCAAACAATCATACCAAGGGCTTGGTTTGAAAAGTTAACCTTAATTCCATCTTCCTCCCTTCCACTCTATTTATGAAGCCCCTCTCCAACCTAATAGGCGGCCCAAAAAGTTGCGCCGATTGTCTATGTGGATGATATCATCCTCAGTGGGGATGACTTGGCAGAGATGGAGAGGTTGAAACAATGCTTAACTTCTGAGTTTGAGATTAAAGACTTGGGACAATTGAGATACTTCCTTGGCATGGAAATCGCAAGATCCAAGGACATAGCTGTCTCTCAATGAAAGTATGTTCTTGATCTCCTGAAAGAGACTGGGATGAGTGGTTGCAGACCAACTGAAACATCAATGGAGCCAAACCTAAAGCTTGGAGAAAGAGAAAAGGAACACCGGTGGACACAGTAAGATACCAAAAGTTGGTCGGGAAATTGATATATCTGTCACATACTCGCCCAGACATTGCATTTGCTGTCAGCGTCGTGAGTCAATTTATGCACTCTCCATATGAAGAGCATCTTGAGGTAGTCCACCGAATCTTGAGATATCTGAAGAGTACCCTCGGGAAAGGATTGTTCTTCAAGAAAAATGAACAGCGAGGTATTGAAGTCTACACCAATGTTGATTGGACTGGATCTATTACAGATAGAAGATCTACATCTGGGTATTGTACATTTGTCTGGGGTAACTTAGTTACGTGGAGAAGAAAGAAACAAAGTGTTGTGGCAAGGAGTAGTGTTGAGGTTGATTTTAGATCAATGGCTCATGGAATATGTGAAGTTCTGTGGTTGAAGCGGATTTTTGAAGAATTAAGGAGGCCAATTGAGAGTCCAATGAAACTTTATTGCGACAACAAAGCTGCCATTAACATTGCTCATAACTCCGTACAACATGATCGAACAAAGCACGTTGAGATTAATAGACATTTCATTAAAGAGAAACTTGAAGCGGGAATCATCTGCTTGCCGTTTGTTCCAACTACACAGATAGCTAATATCTTGACTAAAGGGGCTTCTACGGTATGAACACACAGGTAGAAAACAGAGAACATGAAAAACATTGCATATAATTCTTATTCCCTTATATCTTAAATCAAACACAACCAACCATTAAATAGGCTCTGAAAAACAGAATAGAAAAGGAAAGAATAAAGCAGAATAATCCTTTTCTAATACAATACGTATAAACCTAGAATATTCCTTGGACTTAAGGAACTACCATAAATAGATCATAATCAAATTCAATTCATCCACACTCCCCTTAAGTTGGGCAGTTTAAGTTGTACATGCCCAACTTGTCTACTAATCTTTCAAATAAGGGTCTAGACAATCCCATTGGTCAAAAGATCAGCAGCTTGCTCTGTTGTAGGAACATATGACATACAGACTGTTCCTTCGATCTTCTCCTTGATAAAATGTCAATCCACTTCCACATAGCTACCTTGTTGTCACAATAAACACGCAACGGAAGAGTAACTCCAACTTTAAGTTCATCCAACAACATTCTCAGCCACAAAACCTCACCAATTCCATGAGCTACAGATTTCAGTTATGCTTCAACACTACTCCTTGCAACAACAGATTGCTTCTTGCTTCTACAGGTTGATGAGGAACAAGAATAGCTTATGAGGAAGATCATGGACTAAAAATAGACTTAAACATCAGGAAACTAGACTTACTGAAATAGCCTGCCCAAATAGTTTTGGGAGACTTATTCAACCTGTCATAAAATATTTCGAAACTAGACTTGAAAGTACTTTCTGTTCTTATCATATTGAACTTCCTCATAAGCTATCTTTGTTGGCCATCGCAGGTATTATGGAGACTCAGAAAACTTGAAGGAGTTGGGTAACATTGATATTGGGAAATATATAGCTAGTTCAATCGTTGTTTTTGATCTTGATACAAAACAAGTAAAGTGGACAGCTGAACTAGATTTGAGTACAGACAAGGGAAACTTTCGTGCTTACATATACTCTTCCCCAACTGTCGCTGACCTGGATGGCGATGGGTTCATGGATATTCTAGTTGGGACTTCTTATGGCTTGTTCTACGTCTTGGATCATCACGGTAATCGCTGAAAATTGTGTTAATTTCCTTGTTTTACATAATATGTCTCTATTATTATCCTATGTTTTTGTGGTTCTTGTGTAGTTATAAAATCACTTTGCTATTCTATGAGTTGGCATAGATTCTAAGCATTATTAAAGGATATTGAAGAATCACAATTGTACTATTTACTGTTTTCTGTTGTTTTATTTAATTTTAACGGATATAAATATAAAGGAGTTACCCATTTCTTTTTTTCTGTGAAAAAAATATGGTCGATGGCTTGTAAGAAAGAATATACATTGTCCTTTATTACCTGTGCTTTTAAGTTGCTTTCATGGAGTTATTTGTGAAGAATAATGAATAATCTTTATTAAATGAATAATGAATGATTTACAAGCTATTCTACACTCTATTTATACACTTTCTGTTACACAGAATCAGGAAACAATCCAAAACAGATCAGCCCCCTTTCCTAGAGTTTAGGACCCGGAAATCTTTCCTGATTTCCTATACTAGAGAATCTCCTAGAAATCCTCCTCTAATATCTCATCCGAGATTTCCTACAATTTGGCTAATTACATCACGTCACAAGAATCACATTAACTTTATATGGTTGTGGAAATTGAGAACTTGAAGTTTTACTTTATTCACCAGATGCAACTTCTTAGAATTTATCTCCAGATTTGTTTGTCTACCAATTTTGATGCTAATTTGTTTTCGGATATTCAGGCAATGTCAGGAGAAACTTTCCTCTTGAAATGGCTGAAATTCAGGGAGGTGTTGTTGCTGCTGATATCAATGATGATGGAAAAATTGAATTAGTGACTACTGATACACATGGAAATGTTGCTGCGTGGACTGTGCACGGGGAAGAAATTTGGGCAAAGCATCTTAAGAGCTTGATTCCACAGGTAACTACCTCAATGTGTTGCTAATGTCAAACTTTGTCAACCTTTTTTTTTTTTTTTTTTTATAAGAAACTGATATCTTTATTGAAGTCATCAAAAAGTGACAGAGAGGATGAATGAGCCATCCATCCAAAAGAAGAAAAAAAAAAAAAAAAAAAAAACAAACAAACCAGAGCAATAAACACAAAACCAAAAACTTAAATACAACCAGACAAACTACACTAAAATATCCTCCCAACTTAACAAAATCAAGGAAAGATCGAAATCCTTAAAGGTTGAGTCTGTTGAAGCCCACAGGGAAGCCTAAAATTTTGCCTTCCCTGTGGCGTGGGAAATCCTTTGTCAACATAATATTATGCTGGCCATACCAGGAAAGAAATTGGCATAAATATGTGCAGATTTTGTGTGGGAATTATTATTGTTATTAATTTTATGGGGAACGGCAGTTTTATTGATATATATGCACTAAAGATCTGAGGGCAAGTATATCATTAGATAAGTTTTCAAAACGTCATTTATTACTATTATTTTTTGACTCTGAAAGATCTTGATATTGTCTTTTCTAAATCTCAATTTTTACTCTGCAATATAGTTGCAGGCTTGCAGCATCAATTGTTCCATTAGATTTATTTCACATGCTGATTTGAATCAGTATCTAAGCATAGGTATTTTGATTTGGAGTTGTTCTCATTTCAAATTCACGATGTCTTAAATTTGAAACAGCTTCTTAACTTGTTTACTACTAGATCAGATGTAATGAAAACAGAGTAGAAAAATACAGCTTCTTAACTTGTTTACTACTAGATCAGATGTAATGAAAACAGAATAGAAAAATGTACTCTGTTTGTCTTTTGATTGAGTCCCCTTTAGTGGATTGTCTTCCTGCTGTATCTGATTACAGTTGTGCGACTTATTTGTTGCTCTTGCTCTATACACCAAACGTATGTTTCATTTATTCAAGACGCCCACACTTTATTTATTTTTGAGAGGGGAGGGAGTGGGGGTTGGGACTTGGGAATAAGAAAACTCCATTTTAGTGTTGATTAAATCAATGGCAAAGGAAAGAGGACAAGGCATCCCAAAAAGCAAAATAAAAAACAGAAAATAAATAAAAAGAAATGAAACAAAAAGCTGACCATTGACCCTCAAATACAGTTTTATTTTTTATTTTTCTTAACGAACCACACAAGTAGCTCTCCATCACATCCTTCCAATTCAAAATAACCAAAGATAGGCTTGTAACCTGAGCTTTAGAGTTACAAGCCTTGAATTTCAAATGAATTTACATATCAGAATATCGAGTGAGATTTTTACTTTCTAAATGCGTATTACAAGCCTTGGGGTGCACAGTTTGATTCTGTTTTAGTTTCTAGATACCTATCTGAAAATGGCAAGTGATGGCTAGATGCGTTTATAACTAGACTCTTTTAGTTTAGTAAGAACCTAGAGGTTCTTTGTTACCTCTAATATTTCTCATGTTACTACTTTTTAAGTTTCTTTGATGAGGAGCATGTCAGGAAATTGAGATGAAAACATTTATGCCTGAATGTCGCCGTAGTAGGTTCTCTTAATTATTCCATGCTTAATGAATCTATAATTGAAATTATATTGCTCAGGGTCCTACTATTGGTGATGTTGATGGAGATGGCCATACAGATGTCGTGGTTCCAACAATTTCTGGGAACATATATGTTCTTAGTGGAAAGGATGGATCATTTGTTCACCCATATCCATATAGAACTCACGGAAGAGTGATGAATAAAGTTCTTCTCGTAGATCTGAAAAAACGTGGCGAGAAAGCCAAGGGACTCACACTTGTTACTGCATCGTTCGATGGTTATTTGTACCTAATAGATGGACCAACATCATGTGCAGATGTTGTTGATATTGGTGAAACATCGTAAGATTATCTTAGATCCTTTGGTGATGTGGCATAGCACTATTAAATTCTTTTTTTTTTTTTTTCCGTTACTTTCTCTTTTGGTCCAGAAGTTTGCTTATTCATTAATCCTTTCATTACAGATATAGCATGGTCTTGGCGGATAATGTTGATGGTGGAGATGATCTTGATCTAATCGTGACAACCATGAATGGCAACGTTTTTTGCTTCTCAACTCCTGCCCCTCATCATCCCCTAAAGGTGAAATAGGTTAGATGATGTGTGTGTGTACACACCCACACACACACACACACACAAAAAAAATGTATTCTTCCTCCTAATGTTCTAACTTAGTAATCTTATCAGGCATGGAGATCTCCTAATCAAGGTAGAAATAACTTTGCACATAGGCATAACCGTGAAGGCATATATGTTTCACATTCATCAAGAGCATTCCGCGATGAGGAAGGCAAGAGTTTCTGGGTGGACATTGAGATAGTAGATAACTATAGATACCCATCTGGGACACAAGGACCATATAATGTCACAGTAAGTTGCTACTTCCCTGCTAAATTTCTGTCATAGTTGCAGTAGAGTTCTATCCTTCGGCTATTTGAATCTCATGGAGACAATTTTTATTCCTTGTCAAAATTATGTAGACCACCTTGTTAGTTCCTGGTAATTACCAAGGAGAGAGAAGGATAAAGCAAAACCAGATTATAAACAGTCCTGGAAAACATCGTATCAAGCTTCCAACAGTTGGAGTAAGGACAACGGGTACTGTTTTGGTGGAGATGGTCGACAGGAACGGACTCTATTTTTCAGACGAATTCTCCCTAACATTCCATATGTATTACTATAGACTGTTGAAGTGGCTCCTTGTCCTGCCAATGGTTGGGATGTTTGGTGTGCTCTTGATTCTCCGCCCACAGGAGGCCATGCCTTTGCCATCATTTTCACGAAACACTGACTTGTAATATTAGGTCACCCCATGTCCACTTCTACACAGGTTCCGGAGTTCTTTGAATGTCGTAGAAATCTCCATCTCAACCAATGGCAGAAACATGGCAACAACGTGATGATTATCAAAATTATATGATCGCAAAACTCTGCTATATAATTCATTGGGCTAAAATGTGGTTGGCTTGAGCTGAAATTGAGATTTGGATGATAGATAATCAGGATATGTAACATAGAGAATCTTGAGTTGAACTATAGAGTTTTTCAAATCACCAAATCTACTTTTTTGGTTCTGTTCATTGGAGAGTTTTCAAGCTGTTATTATTTAGAGGAAATGGATAATTACTACAGGGAAATTTGTGCATATCTTATTACTACATGGTTGCATTCGTGCAGGTCGTTAAATCTTTTAAGTTGCAAACATTTACTTCTTGGACCATGATGGTAGACTGGAAAACCCAATCTAGGATCTGCAATATTATGCTGCTTCGAGTGTTTGCTAGTTTCTGCCGCACATATCTGAGTTTAGCTGGCCGTTTGTTCAGACGTAAATCTTCTTTTAGTGGTGCTAATGTCTGAATAGAGTACCAGGAATGTCGAATAGCTAATTCGGTTCCAATCTGTCTAGTATTGGCTTCATTTTATTGTTTGGAATTATGAAGTTATCCACTTAGCTGTAGCCTTGGCCAGTATTTGCAGTGCTTAACTTTAATTGTGTAAATTCATGACAATGTGATTCAATACATCATTTGGTCATGTTTCCGTTTTTTCATTTTGAGAGTGCCTTCCGACTTTTGTCCTTGAATGCTGCAGCAATGCTTGAGCCAGTTTATATTGCACCTTGAGTGAGTGGATGCTCATTTCTAACATCTAGGCAAGTACACTTTTTTTAAGGTGGTTTTAGGAGTTAGACACTTTTCTTTAGACGGTTTTAGGGATTGCTGTCCAACCAAACCGAGCTCATCCGTTTTTCAAAACCGGAAACCATCACGGTTTGATATAGGGGACATCTCAGTGAACCACAGCCAACTCATGCTTCACGAGTTTAAACATTTTTCGTTTCACATATTTAAATTTTTAATTCAAATTAAAATAATATTTTTTAAAAGTTTTTAACTGTAACAAAAAAAGTTAAATGTGATATTTTTTAAGAGTCTTTAACTGTAAAAATTTAAAATTGAAAATTAAAATTGATAAAATAAATAAAATGTTAATTAATTTGCGCCATGTTGTCGGTAATGTTGAGAGGGCCAAAGCCCGGAGAGGCTGAGTTTAGAGAGAGGGAGGAGGAGGAAAGGGGGAAGAGGAGAGGTTGTCAGCTAGAATTTGACTTGTTTTATAACCTTTGTGTGTGGAAGACAACTATAAATTTTAAATCAAAACATCATTTGGTACCTTAGTTTTCCAATTTACATATAAACCTTTCAAATCCCCCATCAAAAATTGACTGCAATAACGGTAGTCAATTTCAGTTACTAACCAACGATCAATAGTATTAAATCTAATTTATTTCACTAATTTAAATTTAAATTTTAAATTTTAAATTTTTATAATTAAAAATTTTTAAAAAATATTATATTTAATTTTTTTATTATAATTAAAATTTTTAAAAAAATATCACATTATAGTTCAAATTGAAAACACAAAATCCTAATTTGACACCAAACTGCCAGGCTGCCAGCATCAATCCCATCCAGTTTTTTTCGCTTTTGGCAATTTTTTTTTGGTGAGGCCTTTTGTTCCAAGATTGTAATATTTGAGAGAAGTTGAAAAGTCAAAAGTCGCAAGAAAAAAATATTTTTACATGTAACAAAGTAGCTTCTAGCGTACCCTCTCAAACCACGTGTGTGTGAGCAATTGAAAGGAGGAGCATGATCATGAAACAAATAACACTTTAAGAACAAATCTACAGTTTCATCTTCTGCCCATTTATTTTTTGCCTTATGTTTCCATATCTGTTCAACATCCTTAGCTTGTGGTTGATTATATCCAACAATTTAATAGCTGCTTAAAAGCAAAACCTTAGCCAGAGGAATTTAACTTAATGCGTAAAGCAATCTTAATCGAATTCACTAGAAGTGTCAAATTGGCAGTGAACAATACTATGTAAGTATATTGGTAACTATGATCTTAGCATTTAGCTTTTCCGATAAAATTTCATATGGACCTGTACAGTTTAACATGATAATTTCTGGTTAGTTCAAAAATCAGTAATTATGATCATCACTAGTATTATTCAGCACAAACAATTATTCAGTATTAACATCCGAACATCTAAGCTAAACATTTAAAATGGTGATCCCCTAATCAATCTGTTGTGCTCCAGAACGTTTTTAGATTCAAGAAAACGCGTTTCAGTACTTGTGATGCAAGAAATACAAGATAGAAAATACACTAAAACTTACTAAAAGGAGAAGCAAAATAGTCTAAAAAACAGATAATTAAAAAGAAAGCTTAGAAATGATTTAGAAAACCTGCAAGACAGGCCTTTTGCCGAGCCTCTTCATCTCTTTGTCCATTTTCCCAGTAAGCATGAATCCAAACATCTTTAAATCACATAGAAATGACCAAAATGGATGTCCAAATGTAGCAGGAATGTTGCCTTCTATGAAGAAATGGCTGTACCAGGCTAATCCATAGCCAGAGAAAGGCACACACAATAAGAACCACCACTTGAACAACATTGAACATATCAAGAAGAAGATACTGCTTAGTGTGGCCACGAAATGCCAGCGCCGTGTCGCTGGTTTGGAGTGTTGGGTCACATAAAAGGCCCAGAACTCATCCAAGCTTCTGAAATTCATATCTCCCATTCGAGAGAAACAAACAAAGAACGACCCAGTTCAGAAAAGCGGTTACTTTCGACTCTCTCAAAATCCAAATCAGAAGTCTTGACGAATTCAAAAACTAAAATCTGGGTTTTTGCCAATCATCAAGGAATTGAAGGTTGCGAGCTGTATCAGCTTCTGGGTATCGCCGAAATTCAATACCCAAATCAGAAATCTTGATTCTTGGCCTGCATTAATAAAACTCTGGTGAGAAATAAAACCGAATTCGCAATCTGGGTTTTTGCTAAACATCAAGGAATTGAAGGTTTGTTTTGACCCATGTCAACTTCTGAGTGTCACCGAGATCATCGAACCGATTCCAATTTCCAAAGAATTGTTCCTTAGTTGGCCGAAAGAATCAATCACCTAGAGAATTATTTTACACAACCGTTTTTGGCGATGTTGTTTCTTTGTTTGTTTTCACAATCAAAATATACGAAATATTAGAGAAGGGGAATAATATTGCTTTTTTTTTTTTTTTTTTTTTAATTTTTACTTTTAACTCTCTTAAGAATGCGTGTGTGGAAAAACCAAAGGTTGGTTAACGGTCTCGTCCACAAGAGTTTGCTTTGAACTCATCATTGATTCATTGCCTTCACTATTTTTTGGATTACTATATATAATTCATAAATACCAAATTTTCGAACCAAGACACTTGGAAATAAATATATACGTGTGTCTGTTTTAGAGAGAAAATGACTTTTGGGTTCAGACCTTTATTTTCCTTCATCAGGAAAAAAAAAATAAACTAGTTTTTAATACAATGAAAACCATTTTTTTTTTTCAATTATCTCCTTGTTTTCAGAAGAAATTACATGGAATCTCCCAATTGGACCATGGCCTTAAATAATGAATCGTCTTAGTATTCTATTGGCTCCACGTTTTATCACTTGGTTGTCACTCTCAGAACAGAATAAGCAGAGAAGAGAACACAGAACATATGTGCATTCGATCCTGTGATATCTTGATTCTTGGGTTTACCTTGAAGAATTTTCTATTCCTGATTTTTTTGCTATTTAATTTTCAATTCCTGATTGGTGTTGTCGATTTCTAATTGGCTACCATTGGATACGAAGTACAAACGTTAACAAGTGATTGGTGAATACGTCAAAAGGATGTACGCGTTGTGTATCCCTAACTTTTAGTGGCTCTTTTATTCTTTTTTTTTTTTTTTTCACCAATTTTGGCCCATATGTGTCTTCGCAAGCATCCTTTTCTTTTTTCTTTTTTTTTTTTTAAGTGAAAAGCAGCATTTTATTCTATAAAAACTAAATTAGTTTGGACAAAATAACTGATAAATATCAAATTACAATTTAATCACAAATTATGAGATAAATTAAAAAACACAAAAAATATTAATATGTGGGCTACATAATTTCTTGAACGGGATACATAACAAACAAAACCATAATATGTTAAATTTAAATTAGATTTGATATCACTAATGATGGTAGATTTTGAAACTTAGGGGTTATTTTGTTTGAACTTGAGTTATAATTTTATTTAAATTAATATTTTTTTTATAAAATTTGAGTTTAAATTCGAGTTTGAACTTGAGTTTGAACTCGAGTTTGAGGTTAAACTCAAGTTCAAGTTTCCCCTTCAACTCGAGTTCAGAAACTTAAATTCAAGTTAATGAATAATATTTTTTCTATTCTTAAAAAAGTCATAACTTTTTCATTTTAATTTTAATTGAAATATTTTTTTCTATGCATTCACAATGAAAAGACGAATAAAACTCCACTCATATATCGTATTAAAATTTTTCATCACCATTAAGTTTTTATTAAAATATTATATAAATTTAAATTTAAATTTTGACCCAT
The DNA here is from genome assembly GCA_012066045.3 of Morus alba. Classification (NCBI taxonomy): domain Eukaryota; kingdom Viridiplantae; phylum Streptophyta; class Magnoliopsida; order Rosales; family Moraceae; genus Morus; species Morus alba. The sequence continues at coordinate 2,365,146 of CP050235.2, forward strand.
CTAAACACAAACTTAAAAAAATTTTTAATTTAAATGTGCACATCTAAATATAAATATAAATTTTAATTTTAATTTAAATTATAACTCAAACTCAATTTAAAATCATATCTTAAATCACTTTGACTTAAAAATACAAAAAAAAAACCCCTAAAACTTAGAAGTTGAATCGTCCGAATAACATTGTTTGCGTCTGACTCAAGCAATCAGTTATAGAAACCTCTTTTCAGACCAAAGGAGATCCCCTCTCGAATAGCCAAGCCCTCTGCGACATGTGGAGAAAACCTTCCTTAAATTCGTTTAGAAGCAGCCATTAACATCACTCCCTCCTTATTACGACTAACAAGCCCAACACCAATAAAACTCTCTCGTCTCTCGTCTCAAGACTGCTTTAAAATTTGCATCTACATTAATTTTTACTTGCTCTCACATAAAATCAAATAATAGTTAAAAACTGAATCGTTGCATCCTAATTTTCTCTCCAAATAATAGTTAATGAGTTGCATCCCTCTCTCGCGCTATATATATATATATATATATATATATATATATATATATATACACACACACACACACATGGCATATAGCATTATTATCATTTTTAATTCATTTAATAATAAAGATCTTAGTAATACTAAAAAAAAGATCTATGTTAGTTAATACACAACTAACACATATCTAATCAGTATCACTGTTAAAATAATAAGGATAACCAAGAAAAATTAAATAAAGGTAATTTGAAAAAATATATTTCGATGAGAACATTGGGTGAAAAAAATTAAAAGAACTACGTTAAAAAAAATTATAGAGAATTTTTGACAAAATGAAAATAAAAAAAGAAAAATAAAAAGCATGGGTACATATAAAAGAAATTATGTTAATAGTGGCAAAAGAAAAAAAAAATCACATTTTAAAATTACCCAACAAAATCAAATTAAAGATTATAAATAAGGCATAGACGTGGGAAATGCACGTCACAATAAATTTTTCCTAAAATAAAGTTTTAGAAATAAGACACATTTAAAAACTTATAAATTTTTAATATAAAATTTAAAAGAGAACCAAAATGATAAAAAATAAATAAAGTTTTAGGGAAAAAGAGAAGTAAAACTAATTGTCTTTTAGTTTGTGTTTGGAACTACATTAAACAAAAGCTTAATAGGTTAAAAAGATATATAAAAAAAAAAGCATAAAAATTTTTAAATAAATTTTATAATATCTTATCGAAACTCTCACATAAGTTTTAAAATTCATTCAAAAGAGCTTTTCTTTTTTTAGAGTCTCAAAAGAGCTTTTCTTAGAAGTGATATTTTGTGACTTTGATTCAAACTCTTTTGAACCAGTAAAGCTTATCTAAACACTTTTAAAAACAGTTTTTCACCAAAAAGCCAAAAATAACTTTGGGGAAAGTTTGAAAAATAGTTTAAGGCTCTTAGACTGTTACATATTTCTACTTTTATATTTTAAATTTAGACTTAATCCTTATCTTTGACTAATAGAAAAATTTTAATGCCATTTAAAAATAAATTTGGTATATAGGTTTGAAAAGTGGTGACTTGAACTTTTATGGTTTGAAATGGCAAGTTTAAAAATTGTGATTCAAATATATTGATACCTGACTTTATAGCAGGCTTCTTTAAGGGTACATGCAAAACAATTTCATCATATGACGAAATTAGGCTCTTTCTGTTGACCCAAGCCACGTTTGAGAACTCTTGTGGGTTGTGGCTTTAGCAAGATGGGTTATTTAGATACATGCCGATTATGAGTACATTGTTTTAAAAAATGCCTACTTTCTTGTTTATTTACAAAAATATCTACTATCTACTATCATACATATAAAGACATTTATATCCTTATATAATAAATAAAATAATGAAACAACAAAATATGAATATAAACAAAATGTGAATATAAACATTCTAAGTTTAAAATACAAAAGTCAAATTATTGCACTTAATAAAATATAATCTAATTATTTTAAGAAAGGGAAAGTTTCTTTATGAAAAAGAAAGAAAATCCACCAAATATTTTTTAAAAATCTCAGCCTTAAAAGTATGCAACCTCAATAGTTCCTCTAAATTGAGTCACTCCGCCCTAAAATCAAACAATATTTTCATTATTTAATGATCATATCATTATAAAACCGAATATACAATACAAAAGAACACAAAAATGTACACATCAATCGGCTTTCCATTAGTTTAATGATGATATCATTTTAAAACACACTGAAAAAAAAAAATTACAACAAGTCTCAAACAATCAACATGTATGTAGTTATGAACGCATAATAGATCGTTTCATTATTGTAATGATTTCATAATTATGAAAAAGAATTACTATAAAGTTTGAGATGACTCAGGAAAAATTCAACACCAAAACAAATGGGTTTTTAAGTGGATGAAAAAACACAAAAATGTATAAAATCAATACTTATTTTCACTAAAATGATGATCATATCATAATAAAATAAAATTTCTATTAAAGAAGAAACACTAAAATAAGCTCATAAAAAAACATTTCATTATTTTAATGATGATATTATTATAAATCAGACTGAATATAAAAAGATTGCAAAAAGTCAGTAGAGTTAGCATCGGAACAAACGTATTTTTGAGTGGACTAAAAAACACGAAAATGTACAAAATCAATTCTTGTTTTCATTAAATTTTTTGATCATAACATAATGAAACAAAATTTATAATAAGGAAGAAACACTAAAATGAACTCATAAAAAACTTTTCATTACTTTAATGAAACAAACTGAATATAAAAAATTTATAAAAACAATAAATATGCAAGAATACACAAATTCATAAAAAAGTTATTTTATTATTATAATGATAACATTATTTTGAATAATAATGAAAATAAAATTTGTAGAAAATCCAAAAGAAATGTTTTTTTAAGTGGATGAAAAAACAAAACAAAAATGCATAAAATTAATAATTTGCATCGTTGATCATTTAATAGGTTTCGTTAAACTTATTAACTCTTTAATAGGTGATACTTTAGTACTTCTTCTTTTAATTTTGAAAAAATGACCCCTCAACTTTCAAACAATAAGCGTTTTCTGTTAGATTTCGTTAAACTTTTAATAGATTCTTGCACGTTATTAATCATGTGACCTTTGTTTTAGTGAAAATACTAAAATACCCTCACCCTAACAAAGCTCAAACTCTTATTTTTTTATTATAAAAAAAAAAAAAAAAAAAAAAAAACCCGCAGGCTTTGATATTTGCAGGAGACAAACTAAAAAATTAAATTTTTTTTAGTTTATTTTCCCATGGTAGAAAAATAAAAAACTCTTCTTTAATTTTATTATCTCTTCATATGGAATAACTTCAATTTCTCAAAAAATTACTTTTTTTTCTTAATCTATCAAATTCAAACCCATAATCATCAAGCAAAAACAAGAACACAAACATTTTTTTTTTTTTGAAAGGACACAATCTGAAATTAATAAACATTACCTAAGCATTTAACAAACATAAACTATTAGCTATTTTACCAAACTACCCTCCAATATTAAATCATGTGCTTTGCATATGATTCATTCTGTTAAAAGCTTAATAAAAATAGACGGAAAGCACTTAATTGCTGACGTCTTAAGAGTTGAGGGGTTATTTTGTTAAAATTAAAAGAAGACAAATCAAAATGTCATTTATTAAAGAGTTAAGGAACTAGTGGTGTAAATTATTCTTAAAATTATGACGGCTCATAATAAAACAAAAATTATAATAAAAAAGAAACACAAAAATGAACTCATCAAAAAATATTTCATTATTTTAACGATGAATATAAAAATTTTACAAAAAGTCTCAAATAATAAACATACAACAACACACGAATTTATAAGTAAGTTGTTTCATTATTATAATGATAATGCTATTGGACCAAATTCGAGTTACACTAAAAAGACAACAAGATCAAAGACATACAATAATAACACAACCAAAAGAAATAACATAAACACAAGCAAATAAACAAAAACGAATAGAAGTAAAATAAACGACAATAACAAAGACAAACAATAATGAAAAGGCAAGCAAATAAACCAAAAAGGATTAGCAGTTAAATAAACAACAAAAGTGCATCTACCAGCCGATGAGCAACAATGAAATACTGAGGGTAGCAAAGAGCCGGGCAACCAGGTGATGAACGCAAATCAACAACCATCAATCTACATACGATGGCTGCTATTCCCAAAGATGAACATGAAACACAGAACCGGAGATAGAAGTAAAAAAAAAGTGGAAAAAAACACCAGAAAATCATACTGAAGTTAAGAAAGGAAAGTAAAAATCTAAATTACAATCAGGAAAAATCAGTCTACAAATAAATAAAATTTAACCATATAAAGAGCATTACCAAAAATACCCAATAAGGGCAATATAGGAAAAAAAATATGCCTTAACAAAAATCAAATTGGCATTCATGTAATATTGTACAATGGCTGATATTTTTAAAAACTATGTTTAAAAGCATGCATTTTATGTAATTACTTTTTTTCAGAATTAATCGGGTTAAATGTGAATGAGTGATGGAGAATTCAATCCCAAAAGGCCTCTTTCTACTCTTTGAAGGTCCAAAATTCTTTATTTCAGCCCTTTAAAAGGCCCAAAACCTAAGTGTCATGCCTTAAGACATTTCCCGCCAGCCCAAGGGTTTGAAAACTTGTCGTTTTTACCTCATCCAGAGGCTTTCCTCACTATTGAACATGCCTAACGGAGCACCCTTCATGTTAGGCATGTTTTCTCCAACCTTCATCCACGACAAGTTCGCTCGTTCGGAGCATTCAAGCTTGTTTGGAGTACTCGTGCACATTTAGAACAACTTGGCGTTGGTTGCAACCTGATGTCAAAGCAAATGTGATGGCTACTTAGCCATTCTTGTACGGACAATCTCTGACAAGGCATGACACGTAATCATACCTCCATATAGCGAAGTCAATAGAGCAACAAGTTGAGTCAAGCACCATTGAGAATTTCAAACCTGGAAACACTCCTAATCAGCCCAAAATCTAAAACTTTGTCTCCAAGTCTTTCTTTATTTATGACCTTTTTTGTCACCTCTTGAAAGGTAGTTGGGAATTTGCTCCAAGTGGGGTGGTGTGTGTAGTGCTCCATCAGAGCGCCGTTGATCTCCCTCCAAAAGGAAGTTTTCAAAGCCTTTCATTCCATTTTCGATGAATCTCTTTGTCAACCTTGGAAGGGTAATTGACGAACTTGCTCTAAACGGTATTGGGTGTGCAGGCTTCTATCAAAACAAAACATACACGCGTATGAAGTAACTGTCTAAATGCCTCTATCTTCTCCCATAAAAACCTTCCTTCTCCCACAATTGAGACACTTCTTCACTACTTATGTCCCAAAAGTACTCACACTTAGTTTGAATCTTCCTCATGTTGTGTGGTTTTCTTCATCTCTTCAAGATCTCACAGAGTTGCTCATTTTCTAAGTGTTGACCCCTTCAGAAACTCTTTAAGGACTCATTTCAATCCATTTTCTTTGATCGTTCAAGAGTGTTTTAAGTTTTTTTAAAACTTATCTGGAAAACAACCCTGGTGCGATCAACAAGCACGTTTGGAGCAGCACCATTCGCTCCATGCTATTCCACTTTCACCAGCATATTTCTCCATTAGAACCTTATCCAAACTACAAGTCTTCATACGTAAAGCCTCCAAAGCAGCCTACAACTACCTTTGGAGCATCGCTTCATCTTAAGTCTTATCTAACTCTTCGAGTCACCTCTTTATCAACTATTTAATCATTTATTCAAGCATTCTTCACTTACGAGATCCCGTATGTACTATCCTAACACTTTTGCAGGGGTATTCTCGTCATTTAGCAACAAAGAGAGCCCTAGAATACGTGTTCTTAGGCCTAATTTGGGCCTAGCCGACCCCACATTTTTGTCGGAAGTCTTATCATCGTTATCAATTTCGAAAGCCCGTTAAGTATCTTGATCACATTAGAACTGCCACCAACGAACCAAGTGCTTACACGTGTACACTCTCGACACGTCATACTCTTTGAATCTACCAAACCCTGACAGAGTCTTTAGATCAAAACATTGAAAACAAATGGTGGAGTATAAACTCATAATCCTTAGGTTTTTTTAGTTTAAACATCAAATCAATAGTTTGAACCAAGCGTCAAAAATATTTGCCAAACGCGGGATGAATTGAACTTTTTGGTTCAAACTACTTGAACCTGAAAAAAGTAAATCAATTTCCCACTTCCATCTAATGCTGCTGGTGTTTCTTCCCCAAAATCCATGTCAAATTGCAATGGCAGTGGTCGCATGTACACGGAGCCGGGCTTGCGATTACTGTTTTCCAGTTGAGAAAATCAATTTTCTTTCTAATTGAAAACACCAATTTCCTTCCAAAATCCAAAAACTTTTGCAACCAATTAATAAAAAATGGAGGTTCTCTCTCCATCCAATGCTTACAGTGTAGTACCAAAAACAATAAAGCATTTCTATTCCAAAACCGTTTCTTCCCCATCGTTTTCTTAGTCATTACACTCATCTTGTCGCGTGGCCGCCCAACCTGGTCATCCCCGTCTCTCTTGCAGTTCGATCTGCCTCCACAACCGTCACAGCTAACAAGTACGTAACTCAGCATTTTCATCATCCGTGTCCTAGGGTCATATGTATTACTGAACGTAGAAAGATGGCGGGAGGTGAAAATTTCCTTCAATAACTTAGGGGTTATTCTTTTATATTCTCAAGTTATATTCTCAAGTTAGAATGACTTGAGTGATGATTTTTTTTTTTTACATTTTTAAGTTAAGGTGACTTAAGTGATAATCTTGAGTTGTGTTTGAGTTATAATTTGAATTGAAGTTATAACTTGAGTTTGTATTTAGATATGCACATTTGAATTATGATTTGAATTGAGAATCTTTTTGAGTTTGTATTTAGGTGTCAAAATTTATATTTATATTTAGATAGTATTTTAATAAAAACTCGATGGTGATAAGAAATTTTAATAGGGTATATAAGTAGGGTTTTATTGGTCTTTTCGTTGTGAATGCATAGAAAAAAAATCATCTCAATCAAAATTAAAACGAAAAAATTATAACATTTTTAAAAATAAAAAAAATATTGCTCATTAACTTTGAAGAACATGAATTTAAATAAAGTTGTAACTCGAATTTAAACTTTTTCTGAGTTTTATTAAAAAAAAACAAAAGTTCGTTTGGCTGCAAAAATGTGAATTTCGTCATTGCGAAGTTAAATGAGGATTGAATTTTCATGTTAACTAGTTTATACTACTGCTACATGTTTTCTTACAACTGAATTTGACATATAACGTATACCTACTCGTTTAAGCTGGATTTGACAAATACATTAACATATATACAGTTCGAGGAAACGACAAACAACAAAAGGCAAGGATGGAGCATGCAGAGGTACTCACGTTCTTGCTTGGTGCACAGACCAAATACAAGACTTACGGTCACGCACACGCAAAAGAATAAATAAACAAAATTTCGAATCCATTGAACAATTCATGTTCATCCTATCTTTTCTATCCTAGAAGATATCTGTTGTCGAATTCAGTGGTTTCAAATGTTGGCCATTTCAATCATGGAAGACGCGCTCTCCAGTAGCAAATAGGTTCCAAAATATGGCTGTTACAAAATATAGAACTGCGGTGACAGATAAGAATGCCTGAAAAGACCCCAACCATTGTACGAAATAACCGGTTCCTACGGTGCTGACTATCGCTGCTAATGTTCCAGCTGAATTCGAAATCCCTGTTAATTGAGACAGGAATTAGCCTCGCAGTTCTAAGAATGAATCATAATAAGCAAATTTCTCATTTAGTAGACAGATAGACACGCTACAAGAACATACCGTGGAGATATCCGGCATACTGAGGAGCAATGTCCTGAATCAAAAATGAAGGAAAGTGAAAATGTGTAAGCGAGGCGAAAATGGTTGGTGAATGCATATACATGAAAATCAAAGTAACATATCTAGGTTAAAAAAATTGGAATTTTTGATGACTGGATGTTTACTTACTTGCATATTAAGGAGAAAGCCAGCTTGGCTGAAAGAGCTTAAGCTTAAGGCTATTGTCATGAGTACAGCAGCGACCACCGGTGTTTTTGCATAATTCAAGCAGAGCAATGCCACTCCAGGCCCGATGAAACCAATGGACTGTTAGATTCACAAGTATTATTGTGTCAGCTTAGTGAATATTACAAACACACAAATGTGTGTAAATCAGCTGAATTGTAAACTATATTTTAACTGCTCTTTTTGCAGACACATATCTGGTCTATAGGAAAACCTCAATCAAGTCTAAAAAAATGGTTTTGTAAAATTAGAAAAGAGAAAAGAAAGAGAACCGCCCTCAGCCAAAAAATGTTTGTTTTTCTCCACCGGAGATCTTCCACTTTCTCACCGTAGCTTCATTATCTTATGCACTTTTTCTTCATTAAACATAACCATCAATCCACACCTATAATATCATCAGGCACTGGACACCTAATTTGACAGTAAGTTCTTACTAACGAATGGAACTTCCAAGAGTTTACCTGCATGATTTTTCGAACCAATGTCAACGAGTAGCCTTTCAAGATTAAGTAATCTGATGTTGCACCTGCAATGTAGCCAGAAACCGCCATTGTTCCCCATGGAACAGCACTAAACCATGCTGCTTGCTTCAAGTTCACATTAAATACCTGTATTTTGCCAAGGACAGAGATAGAAGGAATATTATAAAGCTAAATAATGTTGCAATAAATGGTTTACTATTAACCAAGATGAAAAGAAGATGACATTTACTTACAGTCTTGAAATAAACAGGCATCCATGAGAGAAGAACGAAGTAACCCTGCAATATAGACTGCCTTTAAGAGAAGATTCAAACCTAAAATCACAACTTTTAGAAGTTGATAGTATTCCAAGCAATCAATAAAGAGAAAACTCACCCAATTGTTGGTTATATTGGCAAAAATAATAGCCCATGTTGGTAACTTTGATAAAAGATACCATAGAGTTGGGAATTTGTTGCTCTTTACTGGGGAATCAGTTTTCCCGGCTTGGATTAACCGGAGCTCTGATTGGCTAATAAAACGGCTCTCTCTTGGATCATTTGAGACTTTAAATGCCCATGTTGTCAACCAGAGCATCCCAATAGAAGAGAAAAGAATGAATGGGCCAGAAATTCCCATTGATGACAGCATTATTGGAGTTAGTAGTAACCCGACAACATTGCCGAGATGAAATCCTGCCATAGAAATGCCAATAGCACTCGCTCTCTCTTGGCTTGGAAACCACCTGCAAAATCATCAAAGTTAACACATTTACTTATCTAAACCACTGGTTTACATGATGAGGTGGAACAAGAATAGAGCATTATTTTTCTTAATATTTTGACATAGTTTAATTAAGTTTCCCAAGGGCCAAAACTATTTTGTTAAGTTCCATGTACTAATAGTTAGATAGTTTTTTGTTATTTGTTATTTCTCTTTTCTTTTTAGATAGTTTTTTGTTATTTGTTATTTCTCTTTTCTTTTTTTTTTTCTTCCCTATAAATAGGGCTAAATATTGCAATTTCAATTCAGACTTGATTAATGATGTTGAACATTCAGATTTCAACTCTATTTTTCATTTTACTCTTATCTCTGAAGTCTGAACTCTTGCCCTCCTTTCCCCTAATTCTTCTTCTATTCGTATTTCCCTCTTTCTTCTCCCATTCTCTTAATTGGATAGCTTTTGCTATTTGTTAGTTTCTCTTTTTTTTTTCCTTCCCTATACATAGGGCTAAATATTGCAATTTCAATTCAGGCTTCATTAATGGCGTTGAACATTCAGAGTTCCTCTCTATTTTTCATTTTATTCTCTCTAAATTCTAAAGTATTGCTCTCCTTTTCTCTAATTCTTCTTCTATTCTTATTTCTCTCTTTCTCTTCCTATTCTCTTTCTATCTTATTCCCTACTAGATTCCAAACACCTTCCCCACTAAAAATGGCTGGCTCAGGAGTCAGGCAAGTTACTCCAAAGAGACAATTATCTAGCTCCAAGTCTCAAGGTTCAAGGATCGATGAACAATTCTTTCCAAAAAGAAAGCTAGGCTCGAAATTCCAACTTATGCAGGACAACCCAAAATCCTTGTCAAATTGTGATGTAAGATACAGATAAAAAATCTTTTTCCCTTCAGTGCCTAGGCATAAGAGAATTGATGGAAGCCAAGTGGTGTCAAGACGAGTCTGTTAATGACTTTGGTGCCTCGTTATGTTGTCAACTAGTATATGAATGGTCGTTATATTTTTGACATTTAAATGAGCATTTCATGTTTTAGATGGGGGTGAGACATTAACAAATTAGTTGGACCTAAATAAGATACCAAAATTTGACAGAGGACCCTAGTTCAACAACAGCCAGTTGTATTCCAATAGTCTAAGGAAACAATTAATGAAGAATTACCTGGACAAGAGGGTGCTCATGCAGGGCATGGCTACACCTTCAGCGAGTCCAAAGAAGGCGCGAACAGCCAAGAGGCTCGCTGTCGAGTGGTTGGCAGCCCATGGAGTTAGGAGAGTAGCCAAAGACCAAAAAGCAACACCCCATGCCATCACTCTCTTTCCTCCATATCTGTCCGCTAATGCCCCTCCAATCACCGAAGAGAATATGTATCCCCACAGAAACGATGACTGCAAAATGGATCAATCCACATTTAAATTATCAGCATAAAATCGAGTCGATTAACACAAATAAAAATGAAAAAAAAAAAAAAAAAAAGGTCTCATTTTGGTTTGGTAGGAAGTAATGCAATCTTACAAAGTTGTCATGCTACCAGAACTAATCGGTTTTATGCATCTTTTCATGTGTACATATTAAGCAAGCATCTACTTTTGCATGCAATATTATTTAATATTTGATAACCTAAAACAAATTATGATTGTATGGAAACAAGTTTCTCATTTTAATTTAAGGAAAATTCTACTATTTGAACCGTTAGATTTATATCAATGGTCTTTTTTCTCATACCTACCGCAAAAAGTTCCTTAATTTAGTAGAAAGTGCTAACTTGCATTAATTTGATCAGAACTTGGGTTTGAGTTTGCACCATAATAGTGAAAATGGAAAATTTCTAGCCAAGAGATGTGGAGCTCAAATAATTTTGCGCGCACATGGAAAATTTCTGGCCAAGAGATCTGGGTCCCACCATAATTGCTTGTTCTGGTCTTTACTTTACTGTCAAGAAAAGTTATTTTTTTTCCTTTTTGGGAGGCTGGAAGATTTGAGAAAAGTGAATATCCTCTTTTAAGAATTGTGGGGTCATGGGGTCATTATTAATTCCATGGGGACCAACAGCTCAGACTCATGACTTGAAGCCGCGAATCGACAACTCTTAAAATTCTCAACTGCCACTACGCACAAGTTCACATTACAACAACCCCTTTACTCTTTAGATAATGTTGGATAGGAAAGAAAAGTAGAAAGAAGGAAGGAAGGAGGTGGAGAAATTTTAGAAGAAAAAAATAAAATTATAAGTTAATTGATAGAAGAGAAAAGAGATAGAAAGAGAAAATAGAGTGAAAAATAGTATATGTGGGTCTTATTATTTTTTTTTTTTTTTTTCACAAATGGATGGAAAATTGAATGAAAAATGGAGACAACTAATTAAAATGAGTAAAGTTATTAAACTATTATTTTTTCATAACATCTAAGTAAAAAATTTAAAGGTATAAAAGTAATTTATGAATAAAATTTTTTATTTTCTCCCAATTTAATTTTTAATATCAAATAAGTGAAAGTAAATTTATTTTCTTTCCATCTTCTTGTACCAAACAACATAAAAGAAAATTAATTTCCTTTCCATCATTACTATTTTTCACCACTTTTATATTTTATTTCTATCCTATTTTCTTTCTTTCCTACTAAACATAGCATTACTTCCCATCTTCTTTCTTCCTTTGGTCAATTTTCTTTACCAATTTCACTTCCACTTTCTCAATAAGCACCACTTCTATTCTAACAAGGAACCAAAACAACAACACCTGAATATGACAACTAACCACATGCCGTGTAAGAAAAAAGAAAATGTTAAAAGAAAGAAAGAGCAAAAACCATGCGACACGAATATATAAAAAATTCACATTCCATCCTTTAAAATCATACTATACACATGGCCACACAATTCTATACGATTGATTGGTTGAAATTTTAATTGTGATATTATTTTTGGTCAAATAATACTAAGAAAAAGACCACGCTAGCATTATACAATTCAAATCACATATTAAATTAAAAAAAATATGACAATTTAAGAGAATATATAACATATAAAAATGTAACGGTTAGAAAAAAAATTCTTTTCAAGAGATATTTCTTCACACCATACCGAAGGATTCTCCCCACAGTTATTACACTTGACAACTTTTGAGAAAAACTAGTTATTCAGCAACCTTTGAAAGGTTACAAAAAACCTTTTTTCTACGCTAAGATTATCTTTACTGGTTTATGTTTATGGATTTTAGAATCGGTCAAATTCACTTAAAAATAAAAATAAAAAGATTATAAAAAAACCGATCACCGATAAGGTAGTATGGGTTTGGAGCTTAGATTTGGGAGGTTATGGATGAAATCCCGTATCGAATGAAAAATATAATATATATATATATATATATATATATATATAACACTAAGAGAACTTAAATAAAAATCTGTTTAAAACAAGATTATAAGGTACTGTACTTTTCACATTCTGAAGTCTCAACAGATACAAATGCAACAAAAATCCAAGATCTAATTATTCAAAAATTTACACATAAAATTGACAGGATTATTCTGACTGGTCCCTAAATTTTTAGATTATTCTCAAATTGTGCTTAAATTTTAAAAATTCTCATTTTACTTCTTAAATTTTAAATTCTTCATACTTAATCCTTTCTATTAGAATTTCTAGTAAAAATAGATAGAAAAAAGAAGAGTAACTCAGTCTTGGTTTTTCAATCTGAATTTTTATTAAGAACAGACAAATAAAAATCGCGGCCTTATTTGGAGTTAGTTTTATTTTTATTTTTCACATTTTTTAAGAAAATAAAAATGGAAGAAAAATGACATTTGACACAATTAAATATAAAAAAACAGAAATAAAAATATTTTTTTAATTTAGTATAAAATGAGAAATAAATGAAAAATTTTTAGTTATTTTTTATTTTTTAATTTATGCTTTCTTCTCTCTCGAGTACAGAAAGAGACATTAATGAATTTTTTTATATTGAAAATAATATCTTGACAAAACTATCAAACGTATTTTTAAAAATAATTTCTATCTGAAATTAAAAATATTTTTATTTTTATTTTCATATAAAAATAAAATTATTTTAAAATGAGTTCTAAATGTAGCCCGCATGATCACACTTAATTTTCTCTTTTATCATCATATTTTAACATAAATTCTTATAAAAATGCGTGAGAGGGTTAATTTAAAATTCATGGAGACAAAGTTGGAGTTTTAGGCCTCGTTCACTTTACATATTTAAATTTTTAATTTGAATCGAGATATGATATTTTTTAAAATTTTTTATTATAATAAAAAAAATTAGATGTAATATTTTTAAAAAAAATTTAACTATAAAAATTTAGAATTAAAAATACAAATCGATAGAATGAACGAGGAATTAAAAATTTAAGGACAGATTGAAAATTGTTCTAAAACTCAGGGCGTCAACGAGATTAATCCAAATTGAAATCAAAATCAAGAAGAGAGAGAGAATTGCTTTGTTTGCAACTTGGTTCTTAGCAGAGTACCTGAACGATGCCTAGGAAAGAGCTGGACCAGCCAAGCTTGGCAGCTAATGGGACGACAGCAACAGACATGACGACTCTGTCAGCATTACACAAACACATAACACAAGCCACCATAGCCACCACCTTCATCCTCTCCGGAACGTTGAGTTTGACTTTTACCTCCACTTCTCCTCCACCTACTCCTCCTCCTGATTTCCTCCCCACCAGCATTCCCCTCTCTATTCCCTCCGCCGTACATCTCACCTCCAATCTCCTCTGCAAAGCCTCTCTTTCTCTTTCTCTGCTAATTTTCCCAACACCACCGACGGAAAACCCAAATCCTCTCCATTTGATGGGATGTGCTTCGATTCTAGGCTCAAATCCCAACTGGTTTTTTCTAAAACTCTTTAAATTCGATCGGGGAGCCGAGAGACATGACGGGTGTGGAGTAAAAGTTGTTGCCGCCATTGTGAGAAAGAGAGGAGAAGAAATAAAAGAGGGTTTAACAAGGAGAGAGAGAGAGAGAGAGATTGTTGTGTCTCAGGACATTGATGTGAAAAATGCTAAACAAATGTTGCTACACGTTTACTATAAATAGACAGAGAGAAGGGTTGTTGGGTGTGGCAAAGATGGGAAAAAACTTATGCAGAGTGAAAAAGGTTGTTGGCGGTACGTGTCTGGAGTTGGTGCGCAAATTTCTCTGAATTAGTCTTCTTGACAATTTTTTCTTTTCTTTTTTTTGGACTAAAGAGATTTGAATGTGTTTGGAAAGTCTATAGTCGGTTTATTTTAGAATTTTGGTTAGATGATTTATTTTTTGATTTAAATTATAATTTATAATTTATTATAATATTTTTTTTAAAAAAAAAACACATAAATTAAAAATAATTTTAATATCATGATTTTAATTTATGAACCAAACGGACTTTTATTGATTTAATTTAAAATTTAAATTTTATTATAATTAAAAAATGTAAAAAAAATGATCACATTTAATTTTTTAATTATAATAAAAAATTATCATATAAAATTATATTTTAACTTAAATTAAAAATTTTTAAAAATGAATTAAACAGACTTTATATGAGATCAACGAGGATATAGTATATAAATGTCGTCAGCAAAAATGACTTTCAATCAAGAAAAAAAAAAAAAAAAAAAAAACCTTCAATAATTTTGTAATTTGATTAAAGAAAAACAAAAGTTTTCTGGGAATGTATAAAAGGGGAAAAAAATACCCAATGAGCATGTGTAATTTTTACATGCGATATTGAATTAGGGGGAGAAGTACCACTCAAATTTTATGATTATTCTCGTATCGTTTAAAATTTTAAAAATTTTATTTTACTTCCTAAATTTAAAATTAGTCTGATTTAATTGTTAAAATTAAAAAAACACACTAAAAAATATGAGTGATGCGCTCATGTGGTATTCCTGTTAGATTTTTTGTTAAAAATAAACAGAAAAAGACAACATCACTATACTTAATCCTCTTTTTTTTTTCTATTTTTAACAAAAATTCTAACAAAATATAAGTAGGATTAATTCAAAATTACAGGGTAAAGTGAAAATTTTAAAATTCAGGGAGAAAACTTAAAATGCCTCTACGTTTAGGGGCACACATGAGATTAATTTTAGATTAAATTAGGGTTAAACTCAAATATGGTCCTTAAACTTTACATTGAATTCCATTTTGATTCCAAACATTTAAAAAGTTTCAAAATTAACTCCAATCTATCTTCGTGTACAAATTTCATCCTTCCATGAGTTGATTATTAAAGAAAGCTACAATATGGTTTTGGTGCCTTCTGCTATTTGAAAACATCTTAAAAGTATATTATGTTTTTGTAAAAGTAAATTTTTATTTTTAAAATAATTAAAAAACGTAAAAGTTAAATTGATTACATGAAAAAAATAAACATTTCAATTAATAGTAATTAAATATTAAATTTTTTATATGTTATATTTGGTGAAAATTTTATCATAAAATATAATATTTAAAAAATTTGACACAATAAATAATATTACATTAGAAAATATTTTTTACACTAAAATGTTAAAATTATAATTAACATATTAATTATAATATTACATTGAAATTGCTCTAAGTAAGCAAGTGTAAAAACAAAAACTAGAGGCATCCGTCACACCAAGAACAAAATATGAGCACCACAATAAATCATCATTCACCAACGTGCCACATATGGGTTAGTTGTGTGCTCATTTACTTGGCACGAAGTCTGAGTTCAAGTCACTTTCATCACGTTGGTCTGATTGTTCGATTATCTTTAGGGAGCGTTTGGTTGGGTGGAAAAAAAAATGAATAAAATTGAATGGAATACATTTATGATATTTAGTTGGATTTATAAAAAAGAATAGTCATTCATTAATTTTGAATAAATCATCATTCATTTATCGCATGAGAAGAATAGCTATTTTAAATATTTTTTTATTTTTTTTATAATTACCCTTTAATATTATAATATAATTATAATATATTATATAGTTGTTGTATCTTATAATATTTAATATAATATATTATATAATAAAATATTATAATATAATATAATTATAATAATATAATAATATGATATAACATAATATAATTTATAATATAATTATAAATTATAATATATTATTTTAAAATTCTATAATAATATATATATTATAACGTAATTATATATAATAATAATATATAAATATATAAAAATATATAATATAATATAATAATACAATAATTTAATATAATATAATTGTAATATTATAATAAATAATATCCTAATTATATTAATAATTCTAATACCATTATTTTATTATATAATATATCTTATAATTTTTAATTATATTAATAAAATATTATTAATTTAATTATATAATTAAATATAATTATAATTTTACAATTTTAATAATATCATTATATTCTATATCATATGTTATATAATAATAATATATTTATTTTTATAATATTTTATTTAATATAATAATAATATAATATATTTTTAATTTTTAATTATATTATAATTGAAATTTTTAATTAAATATATGAACTTTTTTTTTCCTATTATTATTTTAATATTTTTATAATATTAAATTATACCCTCAAGATGGGTCTTATAAAGTTCAAATTATTGTTGGGAGATAATAAACTTCTCTCTTAAAACCATTTTTTTATTTAATATATAAAATATATTAAATTTTCATTTAATTATATTATAATTCAAATTACAACTAAATATATGAATTTTTTTTTTCCGTTACTATTTGAAATGTGATATTTTTTATAACTTTTCAATCTTATAAGAAAAAACGCAGATGGGATGGGTTTTATAAAAAGGTCAAAGGTTTACTATAAAAATTTAAAACCAAAAAATAGATAAAAAGATATTAAATCTTCATTTAATTAGTTAGTCTCAACCTCACAAAAGAAATTAACCCTGCTCAAATAGTACATGGGTGGAACATTTTTTTCCCGCTAAAGACACATAGTAGCCAGTTATTTATAGAATTATTTTCATAAATGTCCAGTATGTATTATATTTCAAAATGTCTTTTAATTTTTTAAAACAATTTAAAATATTCCTAATTTATATTAAACAAATCTAAACAATCACTCTGTTTATTTCTGTCTATAAATTTAAGGGATTAATGACATGTCATACCATTTGACGTTAACTGTATGTATTATATTCTTATTAACTTTATTAAAGTGATTAAGTATTAAGAAATAATAAAAAAGAAAAAAAAAGCTTAATATATTAAAATCAAAATAAAAAAAATCATGAAAACCCCCCAAAAGGTCGTCTTCTAGCTCTTGGCATGACTTGCAGACCCAAAATAATCCCAATCGTAATCAGTTTTCATGGCTAAACATGAAACCACGCCGGTCATCCGCATTTGAGATCCCGCCGGCCATCCCTACTCGCGACCCCGTCGGACCTTGTGCACCCAGCCAAGTCGCCTCTCGATCGCGCCGCCCACTTCGCGAACCCAGTCAATCTCTCCGCCCACCTCTCGAACCCAGTCAATCTCTCCGCCCACCTCTCGAACCCAGCCAAGCCTCCTCCCAATCGTGCAGAAATCTTGCTTTCGCTTGCATTATGGCGCGATGAAGGCAGACGGATATGGGCTTGCAATAGAAGCGCTGCAGGCTCGACGGGTTCTTTTTTTCAGTTTGGAGTCCAAACCGAAGAGAAGAGCCGTTAAGAGAGATATCCGTTCCGTGGTATAATTTTTTGGTATTCACGTTTTTTGAGTGAACGGTGAAGAAAATGATTTCTTATTTGTTTTATCGATTTAAGTTTAAAATTTAAATTTTATTTTAATAAAAAAAATTTATAAATAATTATATATAATTTTTTTATTATAATAAAAAATTTATATATAAAATTATATTTATATTTAAATTAAAATTTTAATTAATAAACTAAATAGATAATGAATATTTTAATTATATGTTTGTTTGTTTTTAATTAATTTAATTTGTTTTTATGTTTGTTTTTCCACTTTTCATTTTGAGTGGTTAGTCTTTGCATTTTATTTAATTTTGGGGCATTTTATATTAAGTAATTGGTTTTTTTTATTAATAATTAAGATTTTATATTTTAAAATATCTTTTATAAATTTTTAATTGCATGTCGCGTCAATAATTTGTTAAAATTATAAGTGAAAGTGGATAAGAGAGAATGTTTTGATATGTTTTTATAAGTTAGAGGACTTTTGAATTATTTTGAAAAATTAAAAGACATTTTAAAATAAAATAAAATTTTAAAAGTATTTATGAAAATAATCTTTTATTTATATTTAAAAAAGATGATAATAAATTTTTTTATATTTTTTTATCATTATGATTATTATTTATATTTTTGAAAAAAGATGATAATAAAGATTTTTTATTATTTTTATTATTATTATTATTATTATTATCATTTTTAATGATAATAAAGTTTTGTGACTTGTCAACTAATTGAGACTCCTGCGTGGATATTACGTGTAGTTGCGAGTTGCCTCTTATCACCTACCACATTGGCACGAGTGGGCATCACCTACCACCGAGTCCAAAACGATCCCCAAAAGTTTGAACAGCTGATACTTCCTAACTGTCATAATTTTTTTTTTTTTTTAAAAAAAAAAACACTAGAGATGACGAAACTATTTCTTTTGTATATTTATTTATGTGCAAAAATTCAGCCTGAAACAAATTTAAAACGGAAAAAAAGGGGAAAAACTATACGCTATCGTCAGAATTGAATGCTATCGAAAAGGCGTGATTTGAATGTTTATTTTGAAAGATAAACCTGTCTAATAGTAGGGTCCGTTTAATTCATTAATTTAAGTTTATAATTTAAGTTAAATGTGATTTATGTGAAAATTTTTTACTATAGTAAAAAAATTAGATGTGATTATTTCTGAGAACTTTTTACTGTAACAAAACTTAAATTCTAAACTCGAATCGGTGAAGTGAACGAGGCCGTAATGTATGACTATAGACCAAACCGGTACAATCTGTGATCTAATTTAGACATTATTCATTTTATTAATTTGAGTTTTCAGTTTTAAATTTTTACAGTAAAAAACTTTAAAAAAATATCACATTAATTTTTTCTATTACAGTTAAAAGTTATTATAAAATATCACATCTCAATTCAAATTAAAAACTTAAATCCGTGAAGTGAACGATTAGTTTTGTATTGGAGGAGAGTTTTATTAAAGTTCAATTTGAGGAATTGAAGATTCAAAACTATTATATTTCGCATCTGTGTTTTTTTTTTTTTAAATAGGATTTTGAACCCTGTTGTTGCAATAAGTTACTACTTATTAATATGATTATTGACGGAGCCAAGAGCCAATAATTTTTTTCGGTGGGAGCGTCATTAAACTAAAATTTTGAAAATTTGTACCTTAATTTATGTATTTTAATCTTTTTATTTTAAATGAATTGAGCTTCTAATAAAGATTTTTTTTTTTTATAGGATTAATAGAATTTTTTCTCGTTCCCTTATAATACCTCCAATACTCTTGCCTAATACCTATTAGAAACAGGCATCTCATGAAAAAAGAATGTCATCTTAAGTTATTTTTTTAAGTCTCGTTCATTTTACCGATTATTAACATAAATATTCTCTTTGAGATGAAGGACCCAAATCCTCAATATATAATACCTTTTACAAAAATCATAACTTAAAAATTGTCAAATCTCCCATCTAAAAAACAATTTGGAGAGATGATTGATTTTTTTGGGAGGAATCAAAAGAAATGGTCGAATCTTTTAAACAAAAAATAATCATTTTTAAAAATAAATCTCATATTTATGCAATATATACTCACCATATTTACTAAGTAGAAACTTAGTAGATTTCATATATATATATATATATATATATGGAGTAAATTCGATATTTTTTGAGTATCAATAAATTAAACAATTCATCCTTTTTAATAAAATAATTATATTAATTAAAATGGTATCAATTAAAAGTAATGAGCAAAAATTTAAATTCATGTACTTTAATGATAAGTTCAATAAAATTTCTCATAATTTTACTTTTATATATTATTGTCGAACATTTAAAGGAACTTTATAATATAAAGTATGATGGTAACAATATGATCTTGGTGTGGCACCGGGCATACACAAATAAATATATTTTGACATTTGTTTGCTTTTGGTTTTGGACCCCATTATAACGAAGCTATTCGTCACAAATCATCAGCAAGAAGGACTGCAGAACCAAACAACATACAAGCTTTCAGGCAAACAAACACAACTTTGACTTAGTTTGGTATTATTATTTTTATTTTTATTAAATTAGCTTCTGCAGTAAAAGCTGATTTTAATATTTGATAAATCTCTTCAAAAATGATTTTTAAATTTTTTTTTAAGAATCTTACAGTTAAAATCAAAAGCAGTCAAAAGATAACTTTAGTTTTTAGATTGTGCGGAAATCAGTATAGTACAATTAATGAAACTTTCACAATACCTATAATTGTACTATGTTGATTCCCGCATAATCTAAGCCTACCAAGCTGATTCTCGCACAATCTTAGCCTACCCGCAAAATCTAAGCCTACCAAGCTGATTCCCCAAAATCTAACCCTACCAAACTAAGCCCGCATAATCTAAGCCTACCAAGCTATTTCCCACACAATCAGCCTACCCGCATAATCTAAGCCTACCAAGCTGATTCCTTCACAATCTAAGCCTAGGCGTATTATGGGTATTGTGAAAGTTTTATTAATTGTACTATGTTGATTCTTATATAATTTAAAAGTTAAAGTTGTCTTTAAATTGCTTCTGATTTTGACTGTAAATTCATAAAAAATTTTCAAACATCACTTTTAAAAAATTTACTAAATACTAAAATTAATTTTTACTAAAAAAATAATATACTAAACTAAACCTGTATCCCCCACACTGGCTTTTATAGCAAAATTTCCATCAACGTCGACAATAAGATGAGGGAGGAAAAAATGATTGTTTAAAATACAATCGCGGACAGTTCACCTGATTCACGAGAATCACAAGTCCACAACCAACTACCTAATGCTTGTGGTCAGGGAATAAAATATTGGCCAAAGGAAAAACCAGGGAATTAAATAGAATTTATAGATGGATTAAGAATGACCATGTCGTAAAAGGAAAACAAAAAAAAAAAAAGGATTATAAGGAAAATAAAAAGATATATGTAGGTCTAGTTTATTTTACTAATTTAAATTTAAAATTTAAGTTTTATTATAATCAAAAATTTTTAGAAACAATCTCAATAAGAAATTACCATAAAAAGTCATATCTCATTAATTTAAATTAAAAACTCAAATCAGCGAACTAAACTGGCCCGTAAACTTTATATTATAACTAGTCACACAAAAAAAGCGTTCATACAAATTGCCGGAGAAAAAAAAGGATAAAAAAAATAAAAATAAATGTGGGAAAAGATCTGAAGTAAAAAAAAAAAAAAAAAAAAAAAAAAAAACTTGCTCTAAAATGTTTCTCAAGGGAACTTTTCGAAGATCATATGCACATCTAAAATAAATTGGAATTATCACTCAAACACTCAAATATTCAATAAACACTGATAAATGTATAACGGAATTAGGAAGAAAATTTTCCTTTAAACTAGCCACTATTAGCTAGGGAGAGCAAAAATTGTACTTTTTAATTTTCTGTAATTTCTTATTTATAGAGTTTAAAATTTGAGTTTTACTACAGTAAAAAGTTCTAAAAACAGTCACATCTAATTTTTTACTATAGTAAAAAGCTCTCACATAAAATTACATATCAACTTGAATTAAAAACTCATATCAGCGAACTAAACGGACATTAAATAAAACAAATATCATATATTAGAATATTTAAAGCAAATAGTAGTAAAATAATTTTTTACCTCATAAATTTTTTATGCATGGCTAGATTTATGCAATAAAAAGATTTTTTTACCACGTAAATTTTCTTTTTACCATTAGATTTAAGTGGTAAAAAGAGTTTTTTTTACCATGTAAAATTTTAATTTATTAATATATACTTCAAGTGGTTTTAACATTTGCTATTTACTTTGATTATTTATTGTAAATTTACTATTTACTCCGTTCTCTTACATTTTTAAGAGTGTAAATCCTTTTTCTTGTAATTGCTTTTGTTTTGCCTTCTTTGCAGGGCTGTTTCATTTGCCCTTTTTATTTTCTTGTGTTGTTCGCCTTGCGGTTGGATACTGTTTTTATTTTCACAGTAAAGCGTTTAAATATGGGACGATTAGCATCAAAAGAGTATTAAGAAAACAATTCACATTCATGATCAGTGTACCAAATACAAAGCTTAAAGGTCATTAGTGTGACGTTTAAAATTTTAGGGACAATTTAGAGGTAAAAATTAGACTTAATATATTGATTTTACTTAATTACTCTCATTAAAAGCATTATGTGGACCTAACGTGTTAATTGCATTCATTTTTAACGATTTTTTAACATATAAATCGAAATCTTAGAGCCTTTTTGGTTAGAGGATTCGTTCTCTAATTCGAATCATAGTTTATGGTTTGCTACAGTATTTTTTCTCACAAAAAATACACATAAATCGGAAATAATTCTAATCTCATAATTTTAATTTATGAACCAAACGGGTTCTATGTTTATAGAACTCATGGACTATTAGTGTGATAGTTGAAAGTTTAGGAGGTGAAATGAGATAATAAGATCTCATTCAGTTTGTTAATTTAAATTTTCAGTTCGAATTAAAATATGATTTTATGTGATAATTTTTAATTTTAATAAAAAAATTAAATATAATTTTTTTATGAGAATTTTTAACTATAATAAAATTAGAATTAAAAATTTAAATAAGTGAAATGCCTTCCCTAAAAATAAATGAGCCCTAAATATTTTTAAGAGTCAAAATTAAAAATTAACTCAAAAAAAAAGGACGTCCGTATTCATTTGTAGCTACTTGAAGTGCCTTCCCTCCCTTCCGAAGAGATTTGAAATCCGAGGGTTTCCAAGCAAACGTAACGGCCTACAAAGCACCATTTCAGAAGAGAATTACAGGAAGATATATCTTTCCTTGTTCTTCTTGTCTCTGAATTCTGGCTTAATCTCTCCATTCTCTACTCTTTGATTTGTCAGGATGAAACGGACGATTCGCAAGGTCAAGAAACCAGACAATTCTTCCAAGGTAATGCCTCGTCTTCCCCCAAAATTAAAACCCTAAACGCTAACCTCCGTTTGGTTCCCGAGAAAATTCGAAAACAAGAACAGAAACGGAATGAATTTTTTGTTAATGTTTGACTTGTTTTTCTAATTGCTGGTTCTCTTGATCTCTTTGCATTCTCCAGCTGGTTTTGAAGGAGATCATTGGTCTTTCGACGACGAATTCCAATGGATTGGCTTCGAGCGTTTCGTCGTCGAGATGTGCGTATGTCGCCGGGTGCGTCGTGGTGGTTTACGATGTGGATTCCGGCGCCCAATCGCACCTCATGGTTTCTCACCGAATGCCGAGACCGTTGAGCTGCGTCGCCGTCTCCAAAGATGGGCGTTTCATAGCAGGTGGAGAGGTAGAAAATCAATTTCGGCTGATAAACCATTTGTATTTCTCTTGTGTCATTGTTAGCGTTTTTTTTATATTTTAAAATATGCATAAGGCCATAACGCAGGAGCTTGAATTTGATGGAAATAAGAATATGCTCAACCATAATTATAAATAACTATTTCCTGCACGAATTTGTTGTCATTAGATTTTTCTTCTCCATTTTTATAACTGTATAGATAAAGGCAAACATACATATGTGTGTGTGTGTATGAGTGTATCTATATATGTATATATTTACAAGTTTTTTATGTGCTTCTAATAATTTTTTGCAGTCAGGAACTCAACCTGCAGTGTTAGTGTGGGACGTTGAGACACTAGCCTTGGTGTCTGAGCTTAAAGGTCAACTGTTTGGAGTTGGATGCATTGCATTCTCACCTGATGGTTAGCTTAAGCCTTGAATCAATCTTCAATATTTAATATTCAGCCTTATTATTCCACTTCCACAGTCTCCTTCGGATTTCTTCATTTTTGCTGTTTGTAATCATATTAGGAAGACATTTGGTGTCTGTTGGAGGATACATCCATCTGTGGGAGTGGCGGATTGGTATGCTGGTTACAAAGCTTAAAGCAAGTGCATCTTGTTCTGCTATTTCATCAGTTAGCTTCTCATCAGATGCGAAATTCGTTATAACTGCTGGGAAGAAACACTTAATGTTCTGGACTGTTAGATCATCCCCAAAGACTCGTTTAAGTAAAGGGAATGTATCAATGACAATGCCCGGAAAGGCTATCAATCTTGGTCTTCAGAAGGGAAGTTCATTTATATCTGTAACATCCTCCCTCAGAACTGATAAAACTACTATGTGTGGCCAGGCTGGTGAATTTTTCCCCTTATACGCATTAACTGATGCAGGTTGAGGCTAATTTCCCATCAATGTAAGCTATAGTGCATTCGAGGTTGTAAAGTTTGACCTCACAAGTCCCATTCCGTTGTTTACAGGTGTTTTGTGCCTTATACATTCTGGTTTGTCAGTAAGGAAGTCTGTGGATTTAAAGGTTCGTTTTATGTTCCCCATATGGTTCTTGGTGGATTTCAAAAGATCTAATTAGTATTTAAGGAAACTGGAATTTTTGTGGAGGCCCATATAGCTACCCGAACAGTGAGTCTAGTCGATTGCTGGTCCAATTTATGTAATAATTGCCTTATAGTTTCCTTACCCCAATTCCAATTATATGTTTTGTAGCATTCATGGTTTTTCTTTTACTTTGTTCAACTAATAGTTGAGCTAGTTATGAACACACACACACACACACACACACACACACATCTTTGCAGTACAATCCAATGCCATGTTTGGGTCCTTAAACATACTCATGGTCTTTAGTATTATAATGTTTCAAACCTTGATGCCTTGATGTATTATATGCATAGTAGAAAGCAAGCAAGAAGTTGTGCAAAAAGGAAGCAAAAGTTATTATATGAATGCTGTTTATAAAAGTTTGTAAAAACTGGTCATATCTGCTTGGCTGGATTATGACAAAGTTGCTCACTATTAACCCCTCAAAAGTTTGTGTTGTCCTTTTTTTTTTTTTTTTTTTTTGATGTATTCCTTTAATGCTATTCCTTTTTCCCCCCATTTCTTCACCATTCAAAACTTAATTTTCAGGTTGATAAAGGCTTTGCAGTATCTGTATCCGACAAGCTAATTGCTTGTGCTTGTAGTAGTGGAATAGTGCGACTCTTCACCATTGAGACCCTTAAATATGCTGGAAGTCTGTCTTATTCAAAGGATAAAAAAGGTGGTGGGATTGGGAATAATGACATTTTTGGCCCTAATAAAGATGTGGAAACAGATTTTCAACTCTTACCTAATCTCCCTGATGCAGTTGCTTGTCAGTTCATGATGTCAGAAAAACTTGGTGAGTATGTACTATAGGAGTTGCCCTTGTTTCATCTCTACGAACATCCCGAAACAGTCTTTCTATTTGTGTTTTCAGTGGTTATTTATGGAGATCATAGCCTCTATATATGGAATATTCATGATGTGAACCAGGTAATTGCTTTGTTTATGATTTGTTACTCATATTTCATTTTTCTTCTCGTTTGTTTGATACATTCAAACTCGATCAGTGTCAAACTGTTTTGTTTTATTTCTTCTCATACAAATTTTAGGATTTTTTTTTTCTTTATTTTATGCATATTGCACTAGTTTGCAAATTTGTTTCAATAAAATTATTCTTTGCATCTATTTCCATCCAGGCTACAAGGTGTTATGTGTTACTTTCACACTCTGCATGCATATGGGATATCAAAAATCTTTGCTGTGATAACTTGCATGATCAGTCTCTTGCATGTGTTGCTAGAGGTTGTTCTGGTGGAGTTTCTTTTGCAACGTGCTCAACAGATGGTTCTATTAGGCTGTGGGATCTTTCTTTCCAGCCTAATCCATCAGAAGATCTTGCAGACCACCATCCTTCGAATACTGAATCAATAAGCTCCACAAGAATAGGTATCTGGAAAATTTTCTACTGTGATTTCTGGAGTGCTGAAATAAGCATTCTTTTAGCTCATAATGAAACGGGCTTATTAGTTAACTTAAAGTTTTTATTAATTTCATGTCTTGATGCCAATTGCATTTACGTTAATTGGTGCAGTGAGCACAGGGACATTTGAACGTGATGCTATGGAGGTAGGTGTTAGCGCTCAAGGGTTTAGGTCAATGGCAGTTAGTCCAGATGGAAAGTATCTCGCTGCTGGCGATAGCAAGGGAAGCCTTCATATATATGACCTTCATACTCTTGATTATACATGTTTCCAGGTAATATCAAGTTATAGGTATTGTCAGTTATTTGAAAAATACATTCTTTTGGAACCAAAGCATGCAAGTGTTTTGTAGGTTTTAGGGCAGAAAAGAAAGTATATTTCATTGATAAATTCCCGTACAAGGATTACAATATTTATAGGAAAACCATCTTATGGGAATGGGAAAGTATATCCCACGGAAAAAGGAAACTAAATCCCTTGATTGAGTGAGATCCTTATCTCAAGGAATCTCTTTAAAAATTGAAAAAATAAACTACTTTCCTAATTTATCTCTACGCCCCCATTAACCGGATTGGTACATATCCGGTCCATAACTTTAGCCTATTTTCCTGAGTTCTACACTCCCCCTCATCATTATAACACTGATCTAACTCTTGCCATAGGGAAACCATCTCATTATAATAAACTGTAACCTCACGCTCACCTTGTTTGGATTTCCACAACTTGGTTTTTAATTCAAAAACTTGTGAGGAATTTTCAAAATCAGAATAAGTCTCTCACCGCATCCCATACATCTTTTGCAGTAGGAAGGAAAAGGTAGGGCTTACCTATGGTCGGTTCCATAGAGTTAATCAACCAGGCAGTGACTAAGGAATTTCTGACCTCCATGCCTTCAGTTTCGGGTCCCCATTTCCAGGCTTCTTCACTTCTCCATTCAGATGACCAAGTTTTCCTCTTCCATCTATGGTAGCTTCACCAATTGTGCCCATTCTAGGTAGTTTTTCCCATTCAGTTTGTGGAGAGTCAATTGGAATGAAAATTGAGAAGAGTCTCCTCCTTGCGACATGGTGGTTCGATCTGGTTCACCACGATTAGGACCTTTTGCCCTAGAGGATGCCGAGGATCTGCCTTCTTCTGTAATGGCCGTTTCAGCCATGAACTAAGAAGGTTATTTTCGGCTCTGGTACCATGTAGGTTTCAGGGCAGAAAAGAAAGTATATTTCATTGATAAATTCCTGTACAAGGATTACAATATTTATAGGAAAACCATCCTATGGGAATGGGAAAGTATATCCCACGGAAAAAGGAAACTAAATCCCTTGATTGAGTGAGATCCTTATCTCAAGGAATCTCTTTAAAAATTGAAAAAATAAACTGCTTTCCTAATTTATCTCTAAGCCCCCATTAACCGGATCGGTACATATTTGGTCCATAACTTTAGCCTACTTTCCTGATTTCTACATGTTTTCATCTTGATTGCAATATATTGGCAATCGTGGCAGGACGTTCATGATTCAGAGATCCTATCTCTGAGCTTTAGTTTGTCGAGCAAGAAGCATGTTGATTCCAAAGAGGTGACTACTGGACATTATTTCCTTGCTTCTGGAGGGCGTGATCAGCTTATTCATCTTTATGATGTCAGAAGGTCCGGCCTATTATCTTATAAAAGACATTTCTAGTTTGTGCGATAGTATGTTCATTAGGCTTCTTCCATGACAGGAATTTTGATCTCATTGAGAGTATTGATGACCATTCCGCTGCAGTTACTTCTGTAAAACTTGCTTGCAATGGCCATAAGATTCTAAGTTCCGCTGCTGATAGGTATGCTCAAATTATGCATAATTTCATACGCAAAGTGAACTTTGAAACCATTTATTAATCAAAATGTATAACATAATGTTTCAGACACTAGTTCTATTGACTTAATTTATCCAATATCATAAGGTGCAATTATATTCTCTTTGTTTTGTTGCTTATTGTGATAAACGACATAGTTTTCCAGGCAACCACTAATGCCTCCTGATTTGCAACTTGTGCTTTTAAGTTCCTGTAGGAAAGAACTTAATTGAATAATTTCATACTGCATTAGAACTCCTTTTATTGTCAATATGATTTATTATTTTATTATCTTCCTACAGGTCTTTAGTGTTCCGAGATATTTCTGTCACAGATAATGGGTTCCAAATTTCGCATCGGCTTCATCGAATGGCATCTCATGGAACTGTTTATGACATGGTTGTAGATCCAAAATCAGAGATTGCAGTAACAGTAGGACAGGTAATTATCTGAAATTAATTAATAAATACATTTGCATAAAATATGCAGAGGAACTGCTTCATTTCAAGTCCAAGCAGGCTGATTGAACTGTATGTGTCACAAAAGTAGAGTGCATTTGTTGACCGCAATGATGCAGTTGATTACAATCCTTTTTCTATTTATAGGACAAGAAGATAAACACGTTTGACATTGCTTCTGGGAGGTTAATTAGATCATTCAAGCAAAATAAATATTCTGGGGACCCTATAAAGGTGAGTTATGCTGCTGGTCTGCAAGGCTTCTACCAATGTCCATTATTGTGCTAAAAGATAATCATGTTTGCAGATTACAATGGACCCAAGCTGTAGTTACCTGGTCTGCTCCGATTCTAACAAGTCTCTATACATTTATGACTTTATTACTGGAGAGATGGTTACACAAGTCATGGGGCATGGTGAAGTTATAACTGGTGTCATCTTCTTACCCGATTGCAAGCATATAATTTCAGTAAGCACATAAATTTTATGTACTTATTGCTATGAAAGTTTGGTTTCTTAATCTAGGATTTTTGAGGAATAATTCCCTTTTTCATTGATCGGAAAGTAAAACTGTACAGCCTATAAACATACATTCATACAAGAAAAGGAAACTAGCCTAATTTAGGAATGTACAATCAAAACAAAAAATATACAAATCAAGAATTAAGGATGCTAGTTGATTAGCCCTTAGAGGAAAGAATTAGGCATTAATGTCAGAGAATATCAACACTGGAAATCAGCGTTGTGTCCCAATACTCCCCCTCAAGTTGGTTGGTAGATATCCTCCATTCCCAGCTTGCCTATAAGCTCTTGGAATTGATGTCCTGGCAACCCTTTCATAAGAATGTCAGCTAGTTGCTTGTTGGAAGACATATAGGACAAACATACAAGACCATTTTCGACTTCTCCTTGATAAAGTGACAATCAATCTCTACATGTTTGGTTCTGTCATGTTGAACGGGGTTATGAGCAATGCTAATGGCAGCCTTGTTGTCGCAATAAAGCTTCATTGGAAGGTTTATGGGCATCCTTAGTTCCTTAATCAAATATTTGACCTAGATAAGCTCACAAATACCGAGGGCTAGAGACTTGAATTCTGCTTCTTCACTCAACCTCGCTGCCGCAACCTGTTTCTTACTTCACCATGTTATCAGATTTCCTCCAAGGAATGTGTGATACCTGGAGGTTGATCTTCAGTCATCCACTGAACTTGCCCAATCTGCATCGGCGAAAGCTTCAAATCTAGTGACTTGTCTTGAGAATAAGAGTCCTTCCCCAGGCGTTCCCTTGAGATATCATAGAATTTTGAACATTGCCTGTAAGTGATCCTCATTAGGACTATGCATGAATTGACTCACCCTGCTCACTGCAAAATGCAATATCTGGACGAGTATTTGACAGCTATATCAGCTTTCCATCCAATCTTTAATAGCCCTTCTTACTCACTCCTTAAGCTCTTGACTCTGTGCCCAGCTTGATATTTGCATCGACTGGTGTTTCAATAGGTTTACAATCTAACATTCATGTCTCTTTGAGTAGGTCTAGAATATACTTTCTTTGGGACAAAACGATCCCCTTCGTTGAACGAGCCACTTCTATGCCCATGAAGTATCTCAGGTTTCCCAAGTCCTTAATCTCAAACAATTGTGCTAAGGATCTAACAGTCTTTTTTTCTAGAGAGAGAAGGGCCCTTCTCTCTAGAATCTTGAGGGTTGTGGTCCGTGCTTTCTATTCTTCTAGTATTATGGCGAGAACAAATTTGAATCGGTTCTTTCACGAGTTTAAAAATTGGTTTGAAATTATACAGAATTTCCTTAAGCAACGTAGAGGATCAGTGAGATTAGAAGAGTTTTATACAAACTCAAAGCTTTTTTATCTTAGTTTATTTGGATGCATTGACGTGGATATGACAAATGCTGGAATTCATTTGCAGAAGCAAGAACGTTGAAGGTTTTAAGAATAAGTTTAATGGTTCATAGTATGTGGTTATCATCGAGGTTCTTAAGAACGCAAGAGGTGAGTATCTAAAGAACACAAGGATTAAGGGAGGAGCCGTGAGGAGCATCATACTTCCAGGGGACAACAAGATGACTAGATGGAATTGTTTGAAAACAGTGGCTTCTTCAACCTTTTCTTTGAAGAGATAAATCCAACAAGCTCTAGAATGGTCATCAATAAATGTAATAAACCAACATGAGTATTGTTTTTTGTAGTTTTTTAGAAGAAAAAGAACTTACTTTCTGTTGAATTCGGAAGTCAAAGTTAGGGAATTTAATTTAGGAAAGTATTTTAGGAATAAAAGAAGAGATCGGTTGTGATCTTCTCTCATGACACTATTTCCTAATTTTTAGGAGAGAATCAAGCTAGTTAGTTATTTTTCCATATTAGTCGTTTGTGTATATATATGCTATTGTAGTGTACCGGAATTAATTAATAAAGAAGTTCATAAATTCTTTACATGGTATCAGAGCCAGTTTTCTGAACCCTAATCCCTTCTAGCCACCTCTCATTCCGGCCATCATTCATTCCTGCCATCTCTCTCTAGCCATCACTCATTCCGGCCATCTCTCTTTGGCCATCTCTCATTCCGGCCATCTCTCGCCAAGTCTTTCTAGCCACCTTTTCTTTGTTCTCAGGCTGATTATTGCCGGTCTTGCTCTTCCCTATTTCCAGCGACCATATTTGGTCTTCTCCCTCATCTTCTTCTTCGCAATATTTGGAATATGACAAAATACGGAATGCCATCATCACAAACATCCAGTGTCACGACACCAGAATCAGGGGGCAGTTCAGAAATTCCAAACCTTGGTGGTAGTGAATCTTCTCCTATTCTCATCATAGGACACAAATTAAATGGCCATAATTATTTACAATGGTCACAATCTGTGTTGCTGTTCATCTGTGATAAGGGAGAGGATGAGTATCTCATGGGAGAAGTAGCCATGCCAGAGACTACAGATTCGGGTTTCAGGAAGTGGAAGATTGAAAATAGTATGATCATGTCATGGCTTATCAATTCCATGAACAATGACATAGGAGAAAATTTCTTGGTTGTTTGGGACTGCAAAAGAAATATGGGATGCAGCCAAAGAAACTTACTCCAGTTCTAAAAATACTTCAGAACTGTTTCAGGTTGAATCAGCCCTTCATGACTTCCGCCAAGGAGAGCAGTCTGTTACTCAGTATTACAACACACTCATACGGTATTGGCAGCAACTTGACTTATTTGAGACTCACTCATGGAAATGTCCGAACGATGCAGCAACGTACAGGCAGGTTGTGGAACAAAAAAAGTTGTTCAAGTTTTTCTTAGGACTTAATAGGGAGTTGGATGATGTTCGAGGTCGAATCATGGGCACTAAACCACTGCCCAGTCTCAGGGAGGTAGAAAGAAAGTGATGATGGGATCTAAGGAACAACATGCCTCAACGTTGGATGCCTTTGCCCTTGCTGTTCGATCATTTAACAGTAATGGCGGAGACCGTTAGAAACGGGAAAGGCCTTGGTGTGATTATTGTAAGAAACTAGGCCATTACAAGGAGGCTTGCTGGAAGCTCCATGGCAAACCAGCTGATTGGAAACCAAAGCCACAGTTTGATAGAGATAGCAAAGCACATGTGGCGTCCAACTCTGATAGTGCTCCTGTTCCTGAGCCTAGCCCATTTAACAAAGAGCAGATGGATGTGCTGCAGAAACTGTTTAGTCAAGTTGGCAGTGGTAGCATTACTAGGACTGGTTTGGTTGCTCAAACAGATTCACATACAGCCTTCACTGCTAACCGTGGAGGAATGAGACCGTGGATAGTAGACACAGGTGCTTTTGATCACATGACAGGAGATGCTGCCCTTCTCCAAAATTACAAGCCAAGTAGTGGTCACTCGTCCGTCCATATAGCTGATGGTTCAAATTCAAAAATCGTTGGGACAGGTTCCATCAAACTTACTAAAGAGTTGTATCTTGACTTTGTCCTCCATGTTCTAAACTCGGATTGTATAGGATATTGAAGCATTTGGAAGCTATGTATAGGATTTGAAGTATTTGAAGGGAACCCCTGGACGAGGATTGTTCTTCAAGAAGGGAGAAGATAGAAGTATAGAGGTCTTTACATATGCGGATTGGGCAGGAGCTATTGAGGATAGGAGGTCTACTTCTGGATACTGTACACTCGTATGGGGAAATCTGGTTACATGGAGAAACAAGAAGCAAATAGCAGTTGCTAGAAGTAGTGCTGAAGCAGAATTGAGATCGGTAGCTCATGGAATTTGTGAGGTTTTGTGGCTGAAAATGTTGCTAGTTGAGCTTAAAGTTGGAGTTATGCTACCACTACATGTCTATTGTGATAACAAGGCAGCCATAAATATCTCACACAATCCTGTTCATAATGACAAGACCAAACATGTGGAAGTCGATCGGCATTTTATCAAAGAAAAAATAGAAGGAGGAACTATTTGCATGTCCTATGTTCCTACCACACAACAAGTAGCTGATGTCCTGACCAAGGGATTAGCTAAACCCATGTTTGAAAAATTAGTACAAGTTGGGTATGTACAACATATATTACCCAACTTGAGGGGGAGTGTTACCGAATATAGGATAATTATGGAGGATTTGTAGCTGTTTAGGATTTGCAGCTGATTCAAAAGGAATATTCCTAGAGACAAGGGATTGACTGTTTTATGATATTCTCTGTGATTTGTCTTACTTGTTATGATTGTTTTCCTTATTTAAACCAGCCGGTCTCTCCTATATAAAGAGACTAGTGTAGAGGTTGAATATGTGTGAATAAAAAGCAGTGTTTTCCCTTTTTCCTCTGCCATCTCCTCGAATTCCTGCTATACATACATTCAAGAGATTTAGAAGAAAAGGAAACTAGCCTAATTTAGGAATGTACAATCAAAACAAATAATATACAAATCAGGAATTATGGATGCTAATTGATTAGCCCTTAAAAGAAAGAATCAGGCATTGATTGTCAGAGAATATCAATGCTGGAAATCAGCGTTGCTTTCCAACACTTAAGTTCAGGTTTTTCTGATTTCTTTGCAAGTCTAATTTGATTTTTTTTGAAATTAAAAAAGATGACAAGTGGTGATTCGAGTGGAAAAAGTATCTTGTGATGACTCTTTTAGCCATTGAATGCTTATTATGCCTGCATTTCTAATGTTTTTATGCATTTAGGTAGGTGGTGATGGTTGTATATTTGTATGGCAAGTGCCTTCTCTTCTATCTTCCATAATGCGGAACAAAATGAAGGAAAAGTGCAGTCCGTTGTCTCCTAGAAGCTTAACCCAGCCAGTAGGTTTTGATCAAATCAATTTTTCCAAGGAAGACCAGCAATGCAAAAATGATTCTAGAGATCTTTTATCGTCAAAAAACTGTGAGATTGTTGGAAAAAAGGAAATTTATGAAGGCAGTGATACTGAGGAGACCTTGGAATTTAAATTTAGTGTTTCAAGACTTCCAAGGTGGGCACGAGCCAGAGTAACAAGCTCCGGTGCTGTCCCAAGAGAAATTGGCTCAACATCACCCCAGGTACATTTTGTTGTTCTGATTCCAAGGAAATGCCTAAATAATGAATCTTTCCACATCAATGCAATTAGTGAAAATAGAGTGTTACAAAAGTTCCTCTGCATAATGTAATTACGGAGTCACCTTAGGCCCAGTGGGGGTGGCCGCCCCCACTCGCCCAAGGGGTGACCCCTTAATTTTGCCCCAACCAAATTTTAGTTTTACATTTTTTCTCCATATTACCCTCTGAATTTTTCCATTATGACAATTATATGAAATGTTTAAAAACATTTCAACTATACTCCAAAGTTTAATGTTTAAATATCTCATATTTCAAATCTAAATTACTAAATAAATTAATAATCAATAATACTACGATATAAGTTCACAATTTGTGGATTGTAGACCTTGTGAGTTAAACTTAATTAGAATATTGACTCATTTTTTAAAAAAAGTAAAATAAAAAAAAAAATGAAGAAGAAAGAAATAATAAGTGCACTATTATTTTAGTTTAAAACTTTACTTTCCACTCACGCCCCAACTGAAAAAGTTCCTGGCTTCGCCACTGGCCATAATAACCACTTACGTTGCTGTAATCAATTGACAATAGTGACTATAGACAGTATAATGTCCACCAAAGAATATAGATTCCTCTCAAGCACGTACTACTTTATCCATTTGAAGTAGTCATATTTTTAAGCCAAACAATTGCATCCATTAAGTAGATAGCAAAATCCCTAGTTTTATAGAGTTCCTGACATGCATTTCCGAACCTCTTTATTCTCCTCTCTCTCTCACTGCTTGTACCAGAAAGTAGAATATAAAAATGTCTCTCCCTTGGTAACTCATGCTGGAGGATATGCTGTTTGCTCCCCTGAGGCTCAAATACCATCAGATCATAATATGGGGATCACAGAGGCATGCCCTGATAGCTCATCCATGAGTTTTTCTGATGGGAATGACAACTGCAGTTCATCATCAACACAAGGGACCATTAGGCAAGTATTCAACTATGTCGTCAATCATTTTGTGGTGTTTAGTAAAATTTTAAATGCTTTACTTCCATACTCATGGTGTCACATTGTCATTTGCACTTCAGCAGCTTTTCTACGGACAAGCATTGGACCTCTGTTTATACTGTATGTTTGCTAAACTCCCCAAATATGCAGGATGTGGAGGACAGAAATATGTTGGTGTCTTCCCATAATTTGTGTAAGGCCAAACCCTGCGTTGACGTGATAAGTCTCTTTGCCATTTAATGATGAAATATATAGAAAGATGACCAACGTACAAATAAAGAATTTAAAAAAATTGTAGATTGTTTCATTGTTTCATTGTATCGTTGGATGACATATATTCTTCATGTTGCCGACTGGTGTACGAGATTTTTCCAATTGTCTACCCAAACATTTTAAAATTTGGACAGGCTAAGTTCTCTGAAATGCCGGTGATATTTGATTATCTAAAAATGCTTGTATTTTTCATCGTGGCTTATGATCTTGACTCAGTGGACAAGGGATTGTAAGCATTTTGTTGTATATATGGCAGTTTAATTTTCTGCGCCACTGTCTTGATAGGCATAATAGAAAAAAAAGTTTTCAAGTACAAAAGTGAAATATCTCCTTAGGAGTTTATGATTTTATTATTGATGTACTGAATTTATTTCTAAATAGTTGTATTTGCTTTACAATAAAACTGGGGTTTTCCTTGCAGTACAAGGCAGATCTGAGATCCCAAGTAATGGTCTGCGCTTGTTTGGTCTTGAGAACCAAATCATGGATGAAAGGAATGGTCATGTATCAGATAAGCATGCATGTTTTGATGCTTCTAAATCTATGCACAAAAGAACCGATCACAGTGGCTTGTGTAATGTAAGCGAGTGTTATGAGACTACTGCTAACAACGACCAAGATGTGGTAGCAGAGTTGTCTTCAGATGGAACTGGGTGCAGGTTTCACACTACTATAGATGCCCATGACATGATGTCTGAAGAAAGTGAACTTTTTAAGAAACACTTTGGCAGTTTATCATCCATCAATAAGGTTTGTACCTTGCATGTAGTGCTAATAGAACTAAGACTTGACTGTGTGTGCACATCTCAGATAGGCCTTTGGTGCGCAAAAGCTGCTGGACATGTAAACTCTTTGGGATAGCTAGCTTTTTTAGTTCTTATATTCTTGTGCTCTACTTAGACAATATTTATCTTAATTCACAAGTTCTGGAGTCTTGAGTAGAAAATGCTTTTGTTCAAAAGTGGGAATCATGGAAACATTACTTCTCATTGCTAAACACCGAACTTTAGTGACGGGGGATCCATTTATGATAAAGGTAGGGCAGGTTGATGTTGCATAACAAATTGTACAATTGAACATTATTATTCAGACAATAGCAGTTGAAATGGAATGTTAATTGAAATTTAAGACTTTACTCCAGATGGAGTTATATTCATTTAGAGGAAGCTTTGTACTGATATTTGGCCTCTTGTTGACAGATAGAAAGAGGAAATTCATCAAAGAGGAGAAGGCACTCTGGTTGCTACACAGTCCACCGCAACTATATTGGGGGCTGCAGGAGACTTCTGAACTCACCCTTTAAAGATATAGGTGGTAAAACCTTGATTTGCACAGAAGAAACCTTAGAGGATCTGACATTCCAGGTCTTGGATGAGCAAAAAAATACAGATTCATGTAAACAGGTTTGTTAATGCAACATGAGTTGGGAGACTGCATTCTCGTAAGAGGTGTACATGGGTTACAAACTTTTAGGAATCAATACTTTAGCGAATGGTTACTGATTACCTTTGGCATTTTAACCCTTGTAAAGAACGTTAAAACTTGCCAGTTAAAAATTACTTAGTTTGTCAAAGATGGAAACGTTTCTTTATCTTGTCCCCCACCTTTATTTCTTGGTGAAAGGTTAGATAGCTTAAAGAAAGGTTGTTAACTAATTGAATGGAACTCTAATTCATAATATAACAACAAATTAACCAACATTCTTTAGCGTGACTGCTGCTGGTGCCAATTGCAGGACCCGAAGGTGACTGTAAAAAGCTTGAATACACTAAATCAACTGGTAGAAGTGGGAGAACAGAAGGAATGTGCTTCGGGAGGAACTGAAGGGAAGGAAAAAGTTATTGCAAGCAGAGAAGCGTTACTGGCTTTGGATGCCGCAGCGGAGAATGCTGTCCAGGTATTTTCGGAATTGCAAAGTTTGGCTTCTGGGAATGGCATTTCAAACAGACATGGACAGTTATATGCTGAGGCAGCTGGACTGCTTCCATCAATTGTGGATAAAGTTAATGCAGTGGCCAAATTTGTGCAGCAATCTTTGCAACAATGAGCGATATTGTAACTATGAACTCTCAAACCTCTGTACATTGCAGTATCAAAGAAGGTTGTTGATCTACTTAAAGAAGGCACTCAATGATGTAGATAAAAATAGTTTTGTACCTAACTGTACAGTGGCAATCCTTGTATGTTGAACCAAGTGTTCACAAAATAAGAGCTTTGTTCTTCAGAAGTTTGATATGTTGGCCAAATAGATAGTTTCTTGATTTCCAAATGCCTGCTTAAGAGGACCGTGATTGAGGGAAAGCCAAATATATTCAGATGATGAGAGTTGGATGAGGAAAGAAATAGAAATTGGATGCTGAAGTTGAACCTATAAACTGTACACATCTTTAATCCCCACTCTAACAATGATAAATAGCAAATTTTTGAAACTAAATTAAGTAAATAACATATTTTAAAATATTTAAAGTGAATAACTTGTAAATTTTTATTTTACGGCTGGATTTACATGGTAAATGATTTTTACTACGTAAATTTTTAATTTATTATTATTATTTATTTTAAATAATTTTAAAATCTGTTATTTAATTTATTTTCCCATTTAATAATCTAGAAGTGCCCATATTAAGATTAAAGTTGGGCTTAAAAGTACCAAAAGGTTTTTTTTTTTTTTTTTTTTTTTAAGAGTTGAGTAAATTGTTGATCCCTTACCCTTACTCTTAATTTATACTTTTTGGACTAGTAAAATTATTTGTCCGAAAAGAATAGGGAAATAGTAGAAAATAAGTCAATATGAAAAGCTTAAGAAAGTATATAGGTCAATTTTTAGTTATAGAAATTAATAGGCCATAATTTGTCAAGTTATGATTTATAACCAGATAAGTTATGGATAAACTTGTCAAGTTATAGTTCATAACCAGACAAGTTATGGACAATTATGGACAATAACTTGTTAAGTTATGATTCATAACTAGACAAGTTATGAATAAAAATAGTAATTTAACCTATTTATTAACTTATATAAACTATTAACCTATTAATTTTAATTCATCTCAAGTCTTGATATATTTTTTTCTTTCTCTCAAAAGTATATACCTAGAGAAAGAGGTAAAAAATCTGGACGATGGACTGTTATATGTATTTGTCTCATTTCTCCGTTATGAAGCCCAATCTGGAAAATCTGCTAGGCCCATTAATGAACCTGAAGAACCCAATTGATGTGAAGAAATGAGTAGCTATAATCCTTGTAACAACGGTATGAGCAACAGGTTGGGTTTAATCCAAAAGAAATGCCCCAAAAAGAAAATTGGAAAATTAGGATCCTTTCTTGTGAGAACCCCTCCTTTTTCTTTTATGTACATCCTTTCCGAGCACAAAATCATCAGCCTCACACCACTTTAACATTAAAAAGAAAAAGGGATTAAAAAAAAAAAAAGCAAAGACCAACTTTTC
The DNA here is from genome assembly GCA_012066045.3 of Morus alba. NCBI lineage: Eukaryota > Viridiplantae > Streptophyta > Magnoliopsida > Rosales > Moraceae > Morus > Morus alba. Next base: position 2,404,011 of record CP050235.2, read on the forward strand.
TTTTTTCCCTCCCCTTCACCTTTGAAAATCCCATTTTCTGCTGATGATTTTCATGCAAGCAGAATATAAAACTATAGGGGCAAGTTCACTTTTTTTTTTTTTTTTTTGTGTAAATTTCAAGGCATGCCAGAGGAAAATTACACTCATAATAACCCACACCCTAAGATCTGTTTGGGATATTTGTAAATCCCTAAGAAGGTATGCCTAGAAATTACCCTGTTGTTGTTGTATGCTTCTTTGCTTTTGTCTTGCTTTAGTAACATGCCAAACTCTACATTCTTTCTTGGGATTCCTTCACTCTACTTGTATAATCATATAGTTCTTTTCAAGGCTATCATAGGAATTGGACGAGTTAAAATTCTAGGACAACCAGTGACCACCAATTATTATTATTATAGAACTTGGCCTCTCAAGTGTATACCCTAATATTGCCACAAGTTAGTCTAATGATGTTCATCTTAGGCTCTACAAACAGGCCCCCTTAATTAGGATCCAAAATTACCTGAATAATAACAAAAATATCCTCCAACCCCAAGTAAGAGGATAAAATTAATTCCTAAAAGTAAACAAGATTTGATACAGCCTTTATCCAAGATCCAAGGGCTAAAAATAAGCCATGTAGAGTGATTAGCGGCGCAAATGGGGATGGATTATGGATTCTTTTCCTATTATGCCACACATGCACTAAAAACCTTTTTCATGGGCATCATTAATTAAACATAAACATGAACATACTAAATCTAGAGTTGTATTATGTTCATATGCATATTGTTTTCAGAATAATGTAATTCATCATAGTGGGGGCAAAATGTGAATTGGGTTTTGCACAGGCATGTTGGGGTCCAAAGATGGAGACTTTATTTAAAGTGGACTATCATTCTGTACATTGTTTTTTTTTTTTTTCTTTTTTTTTTTAACTTTTAAATTAGGCATAAATGAAAAAAAAGGCATTAGATTTATATTCTGCTGTGTATGCTTGTGGGGTAAAGGCCTCTCAATTTGATTGTCCTTTTCTATTCATTTTCCTTCTGTAATGATGGGCTTTACTTTTTCTCTTTTTCTACAGTCAGACATATATGTATGTATATTTCACTTAATTCTCAATTCTTGGCTTCGTTTGGCCTAGAAAATGTGAACAAAATTGGTCCTCATTAGAACTATGTGACTAGCTAAGAGAATAACTTTTTATCTTCTTTTTCTTAAAAAATAAAAAAAAAAACTTTTTTTTTTCATCTGTGAATATAGTTTGCATGATTATGAGCAATAATGGTCCAGGCGTATAATAAAGACAGCATAATTCGACATAATGGCTTCCGCGAAATTTGTGGAATCTATGGGTGCCCATGTTTGTAATGTTTGCTCTATTTGATCAGCCTAAGAGCTGTAATCCGTTCCAAAATATTTCTTCTCTATGATTTTTGTATACAAAAAGTGCTGAATTCTACACTCTTGCTTGTTAATTCATTGATGTTGTGTGCGAATTGTTTTTTAAAAATGGAGTTTTGAGTTTGGGTTCAAGTCTCAAATAATGCAAGAAAAAATTGTTAAATTTATTTTTAAAGTGTGTGAGTATAAATTTTTATTATTTATTTTTATTAATACATTTATAACTGATATAATTATATGAGTAAAAAGAATATTAATTTAAAATAAAAGATAAAAATTTAAACTCGTATACTTTAAGATAGTTATCTCATTTTATCATAATGCAATGAAAAAAGTTCTCCAAGAGACCAATATGTGTTATTTTAGCACCGAACTACCCCCATATTAGGGTTTATATCAAGGTCAAAATTAGTTTTTATAATTAATTGACATTTGTATATTTTAGAGAGTTCTTTGAATTGAGAAAATTGGGTTTTTTTAATCCAAGTGATGCAAGAGTTAAAAAAAAAAAAAAAAAAACAAATATATTTATATACTATATACACATGTACTTGTCGTTTATTATTATTATTATTATTTGAAAAACCAAAATCATACTGAAGAATATGCTTTTTTATCGATAATAGAGCAAAAGTGGCCCCAGAGGATTCACTGTTTTGCTTTGTTTTGTTTTTCGTTTTCTCAATTCCTTTTCCTAAATGGAATATGGGATAAGAGATTTGATTATAACCACACAAAAAAACATGATTACGCGTATATTAATATGTGGTATATGCTGATTATTCATTCATCATCATAATTCCCAGAAAAGTTAGTAGCATGGAAGCAGATTGTTGCCATAGGGTATTTTAACATTTGACTGCTAAATTTGGGGCTGCGGTAAACCTCTTTATTAACAGTATCAGTTTATGACTTTTAAATGTGATTAAAATCACATCACATTAAAAAATATATATATACAGAATAAATAATTTTTTATACAAATTTAACACTTTTTTTCTAGTTTTATCTAAAGAAACTCCTGCTAAATTATTATACAAGGGTCTGCAGCATATGTTCTTCTTTGGTTGGGGGTGTTCAAAATATTGGGAAACACTAATTTTTCTCTTGTTCTTTTCATTTAGAAAATGACAAAATTTTAAAGAGGACAAAGAAAGCTCATTCTCACTGCATAAAGTTATTTGGAGGGACAAAAAACTAATATTAGACCTGCCCTCTCTGCCTGGCTATGTCGAATCTTCAGTTCTTCACAAAAAAGAACAGAAAACAAAGCTCACAGAACACATATAAATAATTTTTTTAAAAAAAAAAAAAAAAAAAAAAAACCATCAACCTCCAACACTAAAAGTATCATTTCTGGATTTTTTTTTTTAAAAAAAAAAACCAAATATTATAATATCATAAACTCCAAATATTTGCTATTGCATTCTCCAACATAAGAGATGTCGGCTCCTTTCCATGTCATACTTAAGAAAGAAAAATATAACTGATATAAGAGACTGAACCCACTTATCTCAACTAATCTTTCGCCAAAATCCTACGCTACATGCATGGAAGAATATATACAATACATATATATATATATATATATAAACACATTATTTTTATACATAAACATACATGCGTAAATGCATGATATATAAAAGTATATTTTGTTGTTCAGTGCTAGCTTGTTATTTGGGAATACCCAATTTGGCATAAATCATGAAATGATATCGTAGGTAAACAATAAACAAATGGTATGTAAGAATTCTTCTATTTTTTATTAATTTGTCCAAAAGTGAAAAACCCTGGCTGGCTCGTCACGCTATTTTATTTGCTCCTTTTTCTCCTCTAAATATTGGCACGCTTTCTTTCTTACATACATATAAATAATATCCGAGTTATTTTTTTTTAAAGGAAAATTGCATTTAAGAAAAGGAGATATAAACATTAATACTGATACCAAGAACAAAGCCCAGATCCATCAATAGGGAAAAGTTATTTATTTGATATATAATTAATTTTCTGGAATAGTTTACAAAAGAAATTTTGTTTGAATATTCCTCTAAGCTTCAAAAGGACTTTTTTTTCTTATCTTTTTGTTGTTTTTTTAAATAATAATAAAAAAAAAAACTTGAAACGATAAAAAGTGGTACTTGCATGTGATGGAACCAAAAGAATAATTTGCACGAATATTTGGTGTAGATGTCATATTTATATCCCTTCAGTTCGTAATATAGGATACATGCAAACTAAGAATATTGGACCTTACAATGATTGATTTGAGAGAGACATATAAGGCCTATTTTGTCAAAGTATTTATTTCATAAGAACATATATTTGGTGGGGACTATATAAATAAGAGACTATGGTGGACTGGACAGTCACAATAATACAACATATTCAAACTTGAAAGCAAACAAAACATGAAAAAAAAAAAAAAAAAAAAAAAAAAGTTTTGAAAACAACATTTGGCACTAGATAAATAGACATATCTATATGTTGCTTAGTGGAATGTAATATCATATAAATAGTAAAAGGGTGTCCCATTGGTACCTATCCACACAGTGGGAAGAGAATTTTTGTCTCAAATATTATTAAATCCATTCCTATAGTTCTTCCCCACTACACTAGCATACATAAGATATCCATCCACTTTGAGATCATTGGAGGACTATAGGAATGATCTGATATTATTCCTTTTATATTCTACCCAAACAAACAAAAGCTAACCCTAGAAAGACAAAATCCTAGCTCTAAGAGAGAGTATCTGGTTTTTTTTTTTTTTTTTTTTTTTTTTTTTTTTTTCTGGGTAAAGGAGAATATCTGAATTATAGGAGAAAGGAAAGACAAACACCCAATGACCCATTTGCATGTTGTGTCCATAAAATTCTTTTTTGTTTTTCTTTTTGCTATTTCTTTTTTCAAAATTTTTTTTTTTTCCCAGTCTCTACTTTATTAGAAAAAGGAAAAGGTAAAGGTGGAGAGGACAGAAGGAAGCTTTACGCCTCATCCCACAGTTCCCATGCATAAAATATACGCATACTATACGCTAGCCTGCTGGATCAGTTCATCAAAATCAAACAGAAAAGATACATAAGTAAATAAATTATTTCACCATAATCAATCATCGTCAGGATAAACCGTACTACTTTAGGCTTCATGGAGAGTTTAATCCAACCACATTCAAAAAATTCTAGCTTTTACAGTTGTGAACAGTTAGCATCTTAAAACTTATGAGCAATAATAATATAATATATGTGCTAATTATATTTTTTTAGTTTTCAATCCATATTATAGAGACATGTATAGCTTTTCATGGAAAATATAATGGGGAAAAAATAATTATAATTTCTAATATGTATATATGTATATATAGAAGTGTCAATATATTTCTGCTTAAACATCTTTTTTTCACAAACCTTTTGGATACTATTTTTTCGTACAAACCTCATGATAATATGCAGTATATTTTACTCTAGTAAAATCTTTTTTCCCCTTGAACTTGGGTAGAATTTTCGGCAGCGTGCTCCTTAAATTTCTAATTTTGACAATTTTCTCCCTAACTTGCAGAATGGTTGTAATTATGTCTCATTTCACCAATTTTACTTTGATTTTTATTAGATTTAGAGATTGAGAGATTTAAATTTTACTATTTGAATTGATATGTTGAAATTTTTTACCTTATGTGTTTTTTCGTTAACAATTTAACAATAAAAATAGGACACATTGCAATTATTTTATAAATTTAAGGTAAATTGTCAAAATTAAAAGCTCAAGAGATAAGTTGCAAAACCCTATAAATTTAAGGGATAATGTGCAAAATATCCTCTATATATATTTATATATATATATATATATATATGTATATAATAGAAATGACAAAGCGGATTACTATTGGAGCACTTTCAACCAAAACGGCACCGTTTTGGTTGGAAGTGCTCCCCCTCCTTTTTTTTTTTTTTTAAGTTCATCCTCTTATTTTTTTTTCCTATATTTATCTTAAAATTAATTTATTTTTCATTTGTCCTTTTTTATATTTTATTGTCCTAAAATTTTATTTTATTTTCTTTTAGTTTCTTTTTTCCTTAAAACTTATTTATTTTTTTTTCATTTTGGCACTTTTTTATCCTTTTTTTTTATTATTTTTACCTTGAAACTTTATTTTTTCCATTTAGTTTCTTTTGTCCTAAAACTTATTTAATTTTTTCATTTTATTCCCTTTTTGACCCAAAATCTTATTCTTTCTTCCTTTTTTTAGTTTGGTTTCTTTTACCTTAAAACTTATTTATTTTTTTCATTGTGGTTTTTTTACCATTTTTTACTTTTGCCCTAAAAAATATTTATTTTTTCATTTTGGCCCCTCTTACCCCTTTTTAATTTTTCATTTTGGTTCCTTTTGCCCTAAGACTTGTTAATTTCTTCGTTTTGACCGTTTTACCCCTTCTTTTATTTTTACTTGGAAACTTTTGTTTTTTCTGTTTTGATCTTTTTGCCCTAAAATTTATTTATTTATTTATTTTAGTCCTTTTTTTACCCTGTTTTAGTTTCTGGTCCTAAAACTTTATTTTCTTTTTATTTCTTTTTGATTTGATATTCAAAATTTATATGTTTTTAACAATAGCATGGTACCTAAAACTCAGCACATGGATTACTACCCACGTCCATAGCACGTGAGCTTCAACTATTATATATATATAATCTGCAAATTTATAATCAATTTGAGGCAATAACGGAATATTTCTGAAATCTTTTTTCCCCTTAAAAGAAAACTTAATGGAAAATATAATCAACTTGAGGAAAATTGTTTTTAGCGGAAGCTAATTGTGTATTTATTTAGAGCAGTTCAAATCATACTAGTCATTTCATGTGTTTAGTCAAAATGGATAATGATTTAGGCCTCGTTCACTTCGCGGATTCGAGTTTTCAATTCGAGTTGAGATTTGACATTTTCTGAGAGTTTTTTACTGTAGCAAAAAATTTTGATGTGACATTTTCTGAGAATTTTTTACTGTAAAAACCTAAAACTAAAAACTCGAATCAGTGAAGTGAACGAGGCCTTAACTTTTTTTTTTTTTATAGTTTTTCTTCACTCCAATCATTAGCTAAATAGTTAGTTATTTTAGAAAATGCTTTTCACGTTAGCTAAATATAGCTAGTATAGAGAGGCTAACCATTTAGGGTCCATTTGGTATAAGGATTGAAATCAGGGTGATTTGAGTCATTTGATTCAGATTCATGATTCATGATTTGAATCATGATTCAGAGTGATTAAAACCTTCGTTTGGATGTGTATATGCATGATTTTGATTCTAATTTGAATGTGATTCGAGCTAATGTTTGGTTGTCTTATTTTCTGAATTTGAATCATGACCAAAATAAATGTAATTTAAAAAATTATATAATAAATATTATTTGTCAGTGTAATTTAAAAAAAATATATAATTTGTTATATAATAAAAAAATGAAGTACTACAAAAAAATTATACAAATAATTATAACTTAAAATTATAACAAGCTAACTACAAAATAAATTAAAAAAAAATATGAATGAAATTATATAACAAGTCAAACATAAATTTATCTCCCACAACTTCCCTAATATTCCACCCAATGAAATTATGTTACATATTTAGAAATATATTTTAAAAGGGGGTTTTTTTTTTTTTGAAAAGTTTTATTTTTAGTCCATTATAAAAAAAAGGAAGCAGACTTTCGTTCTCTTGTTAGAGAACCCCACCCCTCCGGAAAAAAAAAAGAAAAAAAAAATCCAGAAATCTCCGGCGAGTTGTGGACCCCGCTCTCCTCCGCCGTTCTCTAACGAGTTCTGTCTTCCACAATCGAACTCTCCGCCAGAGCTCAGTCTCGCTCTCACTTCTCTCCCTGCTCCGACAAGTCCAGGCTCTTCTTCCTCCCCAGCGGCTGACCTGATTTTCTCGGGAAATTCTAATTTTCCGGGAAAAATTTTCTCAGCTCCCAAACTGCTCTCAAACTCGACGCGAAGTGTTGGAATTGCAACACCGTGGCTGAGGCGGTGCTGTTTCTCGTATGTCAGTCTTGCCGCTGCATTCAACCGATGGATCAGTCGGTCGATTTCTTCCAAATATTCGGATTGTACATAATGTTGTGAAATAGGTTTTTGATTAATTTTTTGTTGCAAATTATGTGCTTTTTGGAACTTGTTAATTCCTGGTTTGATTGTCGTTTTTGAGTGAAGAACAGTGGAACACTTCTTGGTTTGATCGTCGATTACTCCATTGTTTGTTTACTGTTCCTTAATTGTAGTTAATTTGAATTAGGGGGTTGGTTGATTCGTGAATCAGGACCCATGACTCAGATCTTGATTCAAATCAACCGGACATAGATTCGGGAACTTGGTGGATTCAAAGACTGATTCGGGAACTTGACTCTGATTATCTGATCCGGATCTCTCAACCAAACGGGCCCTTAATTTTTTGTATTATTTTATTCTTTCAAGTGTGATAAATGTAATGTTTTTTTTTTTTAAATTCAATAAAATTATTTATATTTTAAATTCAATAAATATTAAATAAATCTATGGTTGGATTGAATTGCCCAAAAATTGCTAGCTAGCCATTTTAACTAAAATTTAAGTTAAATTTAGAGAGTTTCCTTAGAGATGCTCTTATATATTATTTAAGTAAATTTGTGCTTTCAATTTAAATAGGTAAATTGTATGCGAGTACTATAATGTAATGTATATAAATAATGTAATTGTAATTAGAAATTTAATGTTACTATCTAGATTAGGAATCTCAATTTGGAAGGGGTATTGGTTACCAATCCGATTCTTTAAATTTTAAATTTGTGTGGTAATCTCTAATTCCATTCTGATTTTAAGATACAAGCGAGTAAATAAACATGAGATTGACTTCCATTCTCAAACTTATAAGTACATATATACGTTATAAAAGTCAACATTTTAGCTTCTCAAAACAGTTCTTAGAAGTGATTACATTTTGTGCCGATCATATTTTAGAATATTTCACTAAAATAGGCTGTTATAAGTTTTTATTGAACACCAATTTTCTTACCATCATAACAAATTAAGGGGTGGTGGGGCGATCAAGATATCTTTGTTAATTCTACTCTTAGGATGGGTTGGATACAAAGTTGCTTCTAATATAATTGATTATGAAACAACTTGACCAGAAATAAGTTTATTGAATACCAATTCTTACCACCATACTAATGGCCGGTTGATGCAACGGTTAGGATATCTTAACCGTTTAGTTCACTGATTCGAATTTTTAATTCGAGTTAAGATGTGACTTTATATGAGAGTTTTTTACAAGTTGTCTTAAGATGAGTTCGATACTCACTTAGATCATCTTTTGATATGGAGTCTTATTCATTCCATTAACGGGCTCTTATATAGATAAAATAAAATAAAAAATTTTGATTTATTACGAATATATATAATGATACTAATGATCACCTTTTTATTAAAAATAAATAAATAAACAAGTATTCTCACTAAATTTCTCTTATGATCACTTTTAGTCGCAAGGGTACAACAACAATCTTAAATTGACTCATGTATCACACACATATATAAAGTATAGAGAAATAACCATAAAGAAACCATATATATAGATATATATAGATATATATATATATATATATTTTCCGAGATGCATGGATTATTTGTGGTAGCCTGGTAGGCCATTTGATGGCAGTGATTAATAGTGAAGGTCGTGTATGGAGTAGCTAGTGAGATTTTATGAAGAACCCGTGAATTGCATTTGAACAAAAAAAAAAAAAAAAAAAAAAGCTACAAGCAGAAGTTGAAGTAGAAGTAGTGGTAGCAACTAGCAAGAGCAATATAGGCGTAGTCTGCGTAGTTTTAGCTAGGTTGTAGTTGTTTGATCTAATTTTATTTTTGGTGTTTTAAATGATATTAAAATATTATCTGAAATACAATTTAAATAATTAAAATTTGAGTTAATTACATTTAGTTATTTGAACAAAATAAAATACATAACGTAAAAGAACACACAATTTAATATCATAATTCGATGAAGATACTTACATTTACAAAACAACGTCTAAACAGTAAAAAGTTTATTATGTTTACAAAATTGTTAATAAATTGTCTAATTAATAAAAATACCTAAAAGGTAGTTAAGCCGGCGGGTTATCTCGTGACACAGCGGCGGGGATCTAAATCATCGTCACCTCAATTCAACTCAATCCACCATTAATTACGACTTCACTTGTTCTATATTTATTCCTCACGAATATCTCATTTATTTCTCCTCTGACCATCAATGCACGCCCTGCCTCTTAAACACATGCATACATCAACGTCACCTTGCCACGTCGCAACAACGTGGACCAACCAAGGCAATAGTAAATAGTAGTCGTATTTAGAATTGATCCCGTTTATATTTTTTATATTTTTTAAGAAAAAAATAAAAACGTTTCTAAAACGACTATTGGCGCAATAAAGACAAAAAAAAAATAATTTTTTGATATAATGTAAAATGAGAGAAAAATAAAAAAAATGACTTTTAGTTATTTTTATTTTGATTTTCGTTTTCTCTTATCTCGAGCAAAGAGAAAGAAATAGAGACATTAATGAGTTTTTTATACTAAAAATAATTACATGATAAAATTACCAAATGCATTTTTAAAATTAATTTATGTCTAAGATTGAAAACGTTTTCGTTTTCATTTTCATACAAAAAATAAAATTATTTTAGAACGAATTCTAAAAGCGCCCAATAAGTATGGGTGATTAAAATAAGTTTTAATTATGAAAATTTCCCTAAATTTGACTGTTAAAACACCTTAATCCTGATCTTCAAAACGTTACACTTATGCCTCGAAGAAGGAAACATTAACAAAAGTCTCCTTTTGTTGGAATTTTAGAAGGAAATGACACATAATTATACAAGTAGCAGTGCTTTCTAACCATTTGGTGCACAGTTACTATACCTAGCAACCTAATTTGTATTTTATTTAAAAAAAATTCTACTTGAAATTAATTGAATATTAAAAGATCTAACTGAAAAAAATTATTACACCTCAAATTTAAAAAAGGTTATGTAAAACAAGTCATAAAAAGACTTTTAAAAAAAAAAATCTTAATTTTTCTATATTTTCTATTTAATTAGTATTAATTTCTTTAAAAATAATTCTCACAATATTTTTTATCTCTACAAGCCAGAAAGGAAGACCGAAGACCTGAATGGAGGAGGGTCTTCTTTCTTTCTTTCTTTCTTTTTTTTAAGGGAAGGTTAATAGTTAATGGGTTTTAGATCCAAATAAAAATATATTTTAAATAAGAGAGGATGACCAAAATAATCCTAAAAAAGTACCACAAAAAAATCATTTTTTTATTTTTAATTATATGAATTTAAGGGTAAAATGAATTTATATTACATGAAAATGGTGTGCATCAAAGATTTAATAAAACAAGGTAAGAACTAATAAAATCCTTTCTCAAAAATATATATATTGTCTAATTTTCTCAGTAGCTATGTAGCATGATTCTTATTTTGTTGTAACTATGATATAATGATAGATTCTACTAATAATATGTCTTTTTTTTTTTTTTTTTTCATATCTTTTTAATAATATCATATTACATTAATTAAAATATTTTAATTAATATGTTATTTTAATTGATGAGACATGATATATTAATTGACATTATATTTTATAATATTATATTATTTGAAAGACATAAAAATAAAAATAAATAAAAAACATAAGAGTCAAATCTTATTCTAATACCATACAAATTTCTTGTATATATAATCGTGTTGGGTCATACTACAACAATAAGAAAATGTAGCAATGACATATAGCGATTCGCTAAATGGATGAATAGCGGTTATATGTGGCATTGAATCTCAATGAGCCTCGGCATTGAATCTCAATGAGCCCCATATTTAGCGATCTCTTGTTATGTCGAGTCTATATAAAAATCACGTTAAAGAGATCATGTTTATTTTTGAACATGTAGTACCAATCCGCTATGCCACACTTTTTTGTCTCTCATATTGATGAGAGATACATACCCGTTCATCTTTATTCTCTTATTATTTTATTATTTATTTCAACTCAAATTAAAAACTTTAAATTAATAAATTAAACGGGTTCATTATATATATATTTTTTTTTGTTGGTAAAAGAGAAATACAACTTTCAATTCACCTGCAGTGAGATACATACAATACAGCAGTGGAGCGTTCGATGGGGCCCAGACCCTTGCAGCCTTCAACTACGTATCTAATTAGGAATGACGAAGATGAGGTGTTAAATACATGCATGCGTATATGTAATCCGTACATCATCACGTGCGCACTCATTCCCCAATTATTCTCCTTAATCCCAGGCTGGAAACTCTAAGCACAAACAAAATTAAAAGAAGAAATAAAATAGAAGAGAATTCCTCAAGTTCACTAAAAAAAAAAAAAAAACTATTAATATTTTTTTATTAATCATTAAATTTATATTAAAAATTACATATATTTTAATTTAATATAATTTTAATTAAATTTAATAATAAAAAATTAATCCTATCCGATGAGTGAGCCGACATATAAAAAAAAAAGGGTCCCATTTTATTCCCCTTAATTGATTATACGAGTATTTTATATTTGATGTTTTGTGTTTCTTTTCTCATGTTAATCGCTAGGAGATATTTTGCTGAGCATAGCATTCCTAATAAAGCACTCATAACCTAAATTAGCACTAATCATTAGTCGTGTTTATAGTTTTTCTCCATATAGACAAGTTTTTTATCCGTATAGACAAGTTGTGAACATTTAAAAATGTGACTTTTTGACCATTTTGATTTCACAAAAAACCTAAAACTAAAAACTCGACAAAAAAAAAAAACCATTATTTCCGAAAAACAAAAAAAAAAAAATAACTATTTAATATTTAATATAATTATTTAAGTCCTGTTTATTTCACCGATTTGAGTTTAAAATTTAAGTTTTGATATAGTAAAAAACTCTCAGAAATAATCACATTTAATTTTTTTACTATAATAAAAAACTCTTACATAACGTCGCATCTCAACTCAAATTAACGAATTAAACAGGCTCTAATTCTCGACAGATAATGTTAAAACCAACTCTCAATGTCTCAAACAATGCTTAATATTTGTACAAACAAATGCATAAAGCGGGCAAGTAGTGTGAATCATGGATTTGGAAACAAAAAGTAAATCATTAATTGGTTTTATTAAAAAAAAAAAAAAAAAAAGAAGAAGAAGAAGAAAATCAACTGATTTGGAAGAGTTATCCATTTGAAACTGTTAATATATATTCGATTTTGATTCCATATTTGTGTTTTGAGAGGGTGACTCTTCGAATCCTTTGTAAGCAGGCACACATCAAGTAGTACTCCCCCCTTTACCAAATGTAAAAGGGCAAACCCAAAATAAAGCCAATTCTAGCACAAGTCCCATTCTTTCAATCCATTAATGTGAAAAAGATTTTTTTTGGCAAAAAGGGCACGGAAAAAAAAAAATAAAAAGAAAAAATAATTTTTTGGAAACTGAAGAACCAATGCTAGATTGGTGCTTAATGATGATAAAAGTATAAATATATACGTTAACAAAGTAATAGATGAGGTATCATCCATTAATTGTAACAAAGCATAATAATGTTGACCATGTGGCGCTTTAGTTATTATTTTTCAAGAAAACTAAATATATATATATATATATATATGATGGAGAATTTTGTAATAGTATCAGTAACACAGTTCTAAATTAAGATTGTGTTTGGTATGAGGATTTGCGTCATAATTTAAATTATAGTTCGTGGCTCGTTATAATATTTTCTCTTATAAAAAATACATATATATTGAGAATAGTTATGAATTATAATTTTGAATCCATGAACTAAATGTCAACTAAATTCTTTGATAAATTTATCAAATTAAGACCGGTGTCTTCCAATACAGTAAATGTATTGACAATGTTTTCATACCTACTAATATAAAATTCTCCCATTATAGTTGGTTTCTCTTCTAAGGTAACAAGTCATAGCTTCTTTTTTGGTATTTAATCAAGATATGAGAATTTTTTCAGGAAAAAATTTCAAGATATGAGAAATATGAGGAAAAAAGAACTAACAAGTGAAGCTTGTTTTCAATATGAACACCTCTATTTATTTTAATAGAGTTAAATTTTTACTATTCAGGTAGGTTTCACGATGTGAATAGAAAAAATTTGATTAAGTGAGACCAACCATTTTATAAGTGACTGAGATATATTTTAATATATAGGTTCCGTTCACTTCACCAATTTAAGTTTAAAATTTAAATTTTACTACAGTAAAAAATTCTCAGAAATAATCATATTTAATTTTTTATTACAGTAAAAAATTTTCACATAAAATTATATTTTAACTCAAATTAACGAAATAAACGGATCCTATAATTTTCCTTTCAATATTGGGACCGCAGTGCAGTGTTGGGTTTGTGCACCCAATGGGTGAAACATCATTTTGTTTTCTTGTTGCTTATAATTAGAATAAATCCAAAGTGGGAAAACAATAAAACGATGGAATGCTGTTTGGGAGGGAAAAAGAAAGGCCGAAAAACAAAAAGAACCCAAAACAGGAAAAAGAAAAAGAGAAAAAAAGAAAGGAAGAGAAAGGAAGAAAGAGAGAGAGAAAGAGAGAGAGAAAGAGAGAGATGAGCCAGCCAATCCAGCACTCCCCCCCTCCTCTCTCTCACTTCTCTCAATCAAATAGTGATGGCGTGATTTGCTTTTGCTTTTTTTTTTTTTTTTTTTTTTTTTTCTCGACAGGAATCTTTGAAAAAAAAAAAAAAAAAAAAAAAAAAGAAACAAAAATCAGCTCAAAAAGCAGAAAAAAAGCAACTAATTTGGGCACCTCTTTATCCCTCCTTCCTTTTTGCTATTGAAACTCCTTTTGCTTTCTCAGGTTAGCCTATCCCAACCCTCCTAATTAAGGAATTTCTTGGATGCAATTCATGCTTTTAAAGATGTTTAGTTTATAAATTAAAATTATGTGATTAAAATTATTTTTTATTTATATGTATTTTTTATAAAAAAAATACTATAATAAATTATGAATTATGATTCAAATAAGAGGACGAATCCTTCAACCAACAACCCATAAAAGTTTATGAATTAAAATTATGAAATTAGAATTATTTTTAATTTACATATATTTTTTATGAAAAAATATTATAGTAAATTATGAATTATGATTCAAATTATAGTAGTTTAACCAAAAAATGTTCTATTAACTTTGTATTTATGTATTTCAATCTAATACATTGATCATAAATTTTAGATGGGGAGCTTCCGGGGTGCGATTATAAAAAATTAACAATCGATAATTTTTTTTATTATTTTTTAACCGTTAGATTTGTATTAAATTTTTTTTGTTCTTTATAGTTTTTTAATTTAATTATTTAATGGTTAGAAATTAACACAACAGTAAGACTGACTTACTATAAAAACTCTTTTTAGATAGAGGATAATTTTTTCCTTAAAGTAAGAACATTGGTGACATTGACTTCAATAAATTCAACTATATAATTTTCCCCCAAAAAAAATTCAACAAAGCTTGACTATAATAAGTTCAACAATAGATACATTGAATGCTAAAAGAATTTCGAAGAAAAAAGAAAGAATTATAGAACAATTCCTTTAGTGAAGAACAGAAATTTTGTATTGTAATATGGAAAATCATTATTTATACGTGAAATGCATTCCGAAATATTAATATTCATAATGCCCAACATTTTTTTTTTTTTTTTTTTTTTTCATGTCACGTAAGCTCCTGCTCCTAAAGCATATAACTAAAATTTCAATATTATATTTCGTGGCAACACATGTAATGTAATCCGTAAAGCATCCATTCAAAATAACCCAATTGCCAAACAGATCCTAAAGGACTTGACCTCGGTTAAAGATTCAGTAGACCAATAGGCCCAAAATCGTCTTTTTGGCAAGCGAGTGCTCCTAGAGAGAGAAAGAGGCAGTGGGGCATACTACTTCAGTAAATTCTCTACTCGCAGATTTTTCTCTTTTTCTTGTCCTGCCCCTCCCTTATTTTTTTAATAAAATTTCCTTTTTAATTTATTTTGCCGTTGTTGTTTTCTATCATAATATTCGGCCATAATATTTTCCTCAGCACTCTCACACTTTCTCGTCACTACTGTCCGTTGGAACCAAACAGTCCCTCTCTCTCTCTCTCTCTCTCTCTCTCTCTCTCTTCTCTCTCTCTCTTGCCTCTCTCACAGTCTCTCTCTCTCTCGGAGTCCGTTCTTCTTGATCATCTCTTTCACTCTCGCTGGACTGAAACCAGAAAAACTCTCTCTCTCTCTCTCTCTCTCTATCTATCTCTCCGTATCATGAGCATGAGAGTGGGGATCATTGCATACCACCAAAGCCGGTTATGAATTCCACCATCGAACCACCACCGCAGCCGCCGCCATTGCTACCGCCATTACCGCCGCAGCCCCACCAACATTCCACCTCCTGCGCCCGCCACCCCGACGAGCACTTCACCGGCTTCTGCCCCTCATGCCTCTGCGAGCGCCTCGCTGTGCTCGATCACTCCTCTTCCGCTTCCTCTTCCTCCTCCCGAAAACCTCCCACCACCTCCACCGCGGCCGCCGCTCTTAAAGCCATCTTCAAGCCCCCCACCGGCGCTGGAGGGGGAGGACCCAACAGAGCGGCTTCATTTTTCCCCGAGCTCCGGCGGACGAAGTCGTTTTCGGCCTCGAAGAACAACGAGGGCTATTTCTCCGGCGTTTTCGAGCCCCAAAGGAAGTCGTGCGACGTTAGGGTTCGCAACACTTTGTGGACACTCTTCTCCCAAGACGACGAGCGGAATCCGGCCAAGAAAGAGGCTTCTTCGTCGTCGATTCTCGAGCCCGAAACTGGGAGAAATATCGGAGCATCGAGCGTTCAAGGTCCGGTATTGGAGTCCAAAGAGGAGGAGGAGAGCGAGGACGAAGGTGAGAACGGGGAAGACGAGGAGGAAATTAGGGTTTCGGAGGAGGTAATGTGATTGAAGATAGAGTTCAAGAAATTGTTGAGGAAGAAGAAGAAGAAGAAGCAGAAGAAGAAGAAAAAGAAGAAGAAGAAAAGGAGGAGGAAAGAGAGGAGAGGAAAAAGCAGGTTGAAGAGTTATTGGAGTTGAAGATGAAGGACCACATAGATCTCGATTCGCAGACGAAGAAGCGAGATTTGAAGGAGATCGCCGGGAGCTTCTGGTCGGCGGCTTCGGTTTTCAGCAAGAAATTGCAGAAATGGAGGCAAAAGCAGAAGATGAAGAAGCGCCAAAACGGGGGCGTTTCAGCCACATTGCCGGTGGAGAAGCCAATCGGGAGACAGTTCAGGGAAACGCAGTCGGAGATCGCCGACTACGGCTTCGGCCGCCGATCCTGCGACACGGACCCGAGATTCTCTCTCGACGCCGGCCGAATGTCGCTCGACGCTGGCCGGATATCGTTCGACGACCCGCGGTACTCCTTCGACGAGCCCCGGGCCTCCTGGGACGGCTACTTGATCGGAAGAACCTTCCCGAGAATGCCAACGATGGTCTCCGTCGTTGAAGACGCTCCGGTCGTCCCCGTCTCGAGGTCCGACACGCAAATCCCCGTCGAGGACCCGATGAATTCGATTAACGAGGATGAAACCGTCCCCGGCGGGTCAGCGCAGACCCGGGATTACTACTCAGACTCGTCGTCTAGGCGGCGCCGCAGCCTCGATCGGTCGAATTCGATTCGGAAGACAGCGCAGGCCGTGGTCGCCGAGATTGACGAAATGAAGTCTGCTTCGAACGCGAAAGTGTCTCCGGCGATCGGAGATTACTTACCGGGGAGGGATTCGAACTCGAATTCGCTTAGGGACGACTACTCAGAGAATTTTGAGGACAAAGGGGCCAAGAAATCGAAGCGATGGAGCAAAGCATGGAGCATTTGGGGGTTCATTCACAGGAGAGGAGGGAACAAGGATGAAGAAGACGATAGGTATAGCAGCAGACCAAATGGCGTCGAGAGGTCGTTCTCTGAGACATTTTCGGAGCGAAACGGCGACATCCGAGGAGGCTTCAATTTCAATCCGAAGGTGGTCCGGAGCAACAGCAGTGTCAGCTGGAGGAATAGTGGGGTCTCCTTTGGGAGCATGAGGAAGAGCAATGCAGAGAGTAATGGGCATGTGAAGAGGAAGAAAGAAGAGTTGGGGTTGGAGCGGAATCGAAGTGCCCGGTATTCGCCGAACAACGGCGAAAATGGGCTGCTGAGATTCTACTTGACGCCGATGAGAAGTAGCCGGAGAGGTGGTAATGGGAAGAGTAGGTACAACCAGGCACATTCCATAGCCAGAAGCGTACTGCGACTGTACTGATCATGAATGAGAGAGTACTTTCTACTATTGCTGCTGCAGCTGCAACTACTAAACCTGAATTAAGGTCCATAAGTTGTTTTCTTTTGGGGGTTATTATCATCATTATTATTATAAATTAATGTCTTTAATTTTGCTGCTTTTCTTCTTTTCCTTTGTTGTTGTGTAAAACCACACATGCCTTTGTATTCTTCTTGGTTGGTTGGATTATTAAAAACAAAAAAAATTCTGATATTGTTGCTTTGTTGTGATTAGCATGCTTCTTTTTCTTTATCTTCTTTCTGTTACCATAATAAGGTGTTTCTTGTCCTTAAACATGTGTTGTTGTTAAATGGATTTGGGTATGTACATCAGAAATTAATAAGGGGAAAAAAGATTTGCTAGCTTTATCAGTTGGATGCATGACCCATTATGTCTCTTTTGGTTTATTTTTCTTTTTCAAGGAATATAAGGGCATGTTTTGTTTGCTTTTTGGCGTGTTATGTTTTCCAATAGAAAGCGGTGGTAATGGTGGGCTTTTCACTTTTCCCCACCTGGGTTTTGCCACTCGTCTGCACAATTAATTGATACAAGACAGTAGAATACGGTTTGGTATGGTTTGATTCCTCGTCCTTGTTTGGGAGAAGAACCAAACTGATTTTTGTCGCATGCGAAAGCAATATATATCATACAGGCATTTTTTTCCCCTCTTCAACATGAAAAGAAACTATTTTGCTATATGTCAAGGCAGCAGATGATGTTATTTTATTTTGATGGAATATGAAGAATACTGCAGAGAATGACCGTCAGCTACTATACCCCACTCTTTATCAGAAAGAGAAGTTAATCATGGGACTGTTGAAGTTCAGTTTTTTTGAAATGTATTGGTCATTTGTGAGCATCAATTTTCTTCTCATATGGTCTCTAAACGCAATGACAATTTGTCATTCTATCCCAACATGTCCTTTTGTTTGAACTTGATGTGGTTGACTACTTGCGTCCAGTTGAGTTTAAATTGTTCCAATTATGGAGCTTTAATGGTCAGGAATCAGTATGTCTATCAGATTGGTTCATCGGGTTCTTCAGAGTTCAAGTCTGCATATGTCTACCAGATTGATTGAATCATTACCATATTCAATATCTTCTATGCTTTTTTTCTTTTTTTGGGTTAACTCAGGCGCTTGATGATAAACTCAATGGAAACTAAGCTCTAATGATCATAGGAGGCACAAAAACCTTTGCTACAGCAATCAATCGACTGCAAAACGCAAAGTTATGCAGAAAATAGTTGGAGAGTTCTCTTTGTTGTTTTCTTTTATTCACTCTCATCTTTTTTACCACATATGTACTCTGGGCTCTGTTCCTGTGCACGAAAAGTGGTGGAAAACTCATAATTGAATATGGTCATGATTCAAAGATCAACCTTAGAGAGATAATGCATGTGAAATTAGTTTAACACATTTTAAGAATTTAATTTAATCTAAAAAGTCTTGGGGTCTTTCTAAGTATATAAATCATTTTACATCTTCATTCACTTTTTTTGTGAAATAACACGTATATGCATTTTTCTTAACAATCTTCCCCTCGTGTGTGTTCACTGAGCTCTCACTCAAAATAAAGTTTTAAGTAGCCGACACATCTTAAGCATCACACTCTCAATAAGAGCTAACTCAAACATGCGAGTCCACTAAATGCTCCACCATTCGCATTTGTAACTGCAACCGAGTGTGATTGCTTGACCTGAATGAATCATTGGCTCCGATACCAATTGATGTGGAAAAACCACATATAAAATTGACCCACCACACTTTAAGAGTCTAATTTAACGCAAAATGTTAACATATTAATTCTTAAATCCTTACATATATATAAACCATTTTACATTTTCATCTAACAATATTTTTCTCAACACCTTGTTTGTAGTGTTTATGAAGAGCAACTTTGTTTTAGTGTCTATGTTTGCAGTAAAGAGTTATGTTAAAAAGAAGAGAGAGAAAATTAAAAGGAAAAAAAATGCAGTATTTTTTGTGTAACCTATCCTTCCATAACATTTTGTTTCATGGTTTTTTAGCCAGTTTAAAAACTTAGATAATCTTTTCCTTTCCTAGATCCTTCTAGCTTTTAGTCTCAATTGGAGGGGGATTTGATCTTAGAACTTTTTAATTCAACGACTAAAGTATTTCTAGCTTGGAAACTCATTGGATTATGTACCATTCTCTGTTTCTTTACCCTGGTTTTATATTATTATAAACTATTGATTTTGATGTTTAATAACATAATTACAGCATCTTCCTTACGTGGCGATATTGCACCGAAATACTGCTTCTTAAGTATATATTGATCAAATGTTAAAGTGAAAAGAGGAGGGGGGGAAAAAAAAAAGAAAGTTTCTGAAATCATCCAGAAAGGATAAGGAAAAGAAAAAGAAAAGAAAAACCCTCCAAAATCTTTGTCACTATATACTGAACGTGCATAGAAAATGAAATTCGACTGGAGATTTCACAATGAAGTTTCTTGAACCGAAAAAAAAAAAGAAGAAAAGAAAACTGAAATCTCATCAGCAAAACGAGATACAAACTTAGAAGGCGTTTAGTTTATGTATTCAGAATCATAATTCAGAATTATTCTCGTTTTACGTGTATTTTTTATGTAAAAAAATACTGTAAAAATTTATGAATCATGATTCAGAATCAGGAACGGATATAGGAAACAAACGTTTCTTTAGTAATGATTACATGTGAAAATAAAAGATTCTTATTTCCCCACCAAGATGTTGAAGGAATCAAACTAATCAACATTAAAAAAAAAAAAAAAAAAAAAAAAAAAAAAAAAAAAAAAAAACTCACTAAGTTTGAGAGACTATGCGCTTTCTCCTTTTCTTTGCATATGCAAAAAGCTCTATGATCAACAAGGTTTTGCCTCCAAAGTCAAAAAAGTGAGGAGGAAAACATCCCAACATGTTCCTTCATGGAGTGGATAAAAGGAAGAAAGAAAGAAAGAAAGAAGGGCAAAAACAAAAAAAAAAGTAGTAATAAAAAAGGCTCATAAATCAATGGCATGCCCAAGTTACTTCTTCCCATTAATCTCTTAATGGACAAGTGGGTGAATAATCATTTGTTTAAGGTAGTAGTGAACTTAATTGTCAACGGTTGTGTGCTCTTTGTCTACACTTGGGCATTGTTTTGTTGCATCTTTTTAACATTTTTAATATAATGTTGTTGTGTATTCCCATTTGACTACACAAATTTTTAGTCACGAGAGTTATGAGAGTCAATGTTTGTACACTATCATAAATGTGTAGTGTAGTGATCAATGAATAGCAGCAGCATTACCTTCTCGTTTGATATTGGTACGTGATCTCCCTTTAATGATTGTAACTGTTTTTCTATTGTTTAATGCTTCTTTGCAGCTTTTTTAGTCTTTGAATTAGGCCACACCATATCAGCATTAAAAACAAAAGGAACCATCATGTATGTCTTTAGTGTATCCAAGCATTTTTTTTTTTTTTTTTTTTATCATATACCATGAGATTGAAGACGGCATGTCAAAAACTATAGTCTCGTTCACTTTATATATTAAAATTTTTAATTTGAGTTGAAATGTGATATTTTTTAAGAGTTTTTTTTTACTGTAGTAAAAAAAATTAATGTGACATTTTCTGAGAGCTTTTTACTATAAAAACTTAAAACTGAAAACTCAAATTGGTGAAATGAACAAAACTTGTATAGACTTTTTTAAATTTTTTTTTTTTTTTTGGGTCCCTTGGGAGTTAATCCTATCAAATATTGGCAATAATTATACTAGGCAAAATCAGAGTGTAATAACAAAGAAAGGACATATATCACCGGATCTTCACATGGTAGAACTTCAATGCAAAGATGCGGGATATTAAATACATACTACTTTTGTGTTAACATAAGTCTAATTGTTTTGAATAATTATATTAGCATAAGTCCAATTATTTTAAATAATTAGATTAGCATAAGTCCAAAATTATTTTTATGTTAACAGACTACTTTGTAAAAGAGGCATTGGTTTTCACCATTTTTTTTTAGTTAATAAAGTCCATATTACTCTTATTTTAATCTACCTCGTAAGTAATCACTAGTTTTTACTTTTATGATTAGTAAATAAATCACTGATTTATTTATTTTTTCCCTCACCCTAGTGGTATGATAATTCTTCTTTCTTTTCTTCTCTCTTTTTTTTTTTTTTAATTTAAAGAATGCTAATAAAAACTTTAAATACAAATCTTAATTAACTGGAGCACTATTATTTGTACTAGTACACAGATCGGATTAGGAAGTAGGATCAACCCATGGATGCTATCCATAGAGCCCAATATTATTGGTTTAGACCTAGCCCTAATATACAGCCCACAGACTAATCAAATGCCTAGTGTAGACTGTAGCCCCTGCAAGATCCCTTTTGGAGTAAGAGTTAATTACACAACGGCTTTGGTTGATCCGAAATATCAAATCAAGATTCACAAATGAGAAAATTATCGGCGCCGTTTATTTTATCAATTTAAATTTAAAATTTAAATTTTATTATAGTAAAAAAATTTTATAAATAATTATATTTAATTTTATTATTATAGTAAAATTTTTTTACATAAAATCACATTTTAATTCGAATTAAAATCTTAAATTAACAAACTAAACGGATATTTATCTGAATTTTTACTTCTTATTCTTAATTAATACTTTTTTTATCTAATTAATTATTTAATCAAGAGTAAGTAATAAAAATTCAAATTCATATACCTTAAAATATATTTATCTCATTTTCTCGATTCATAATTCACGTACAATTATAAATCTTAACACCGTTGTAAACTTGGTTAATTGGTTTAAACTATGTGAACGCATGTACTAAGTTTAAACCATATGAACACACAAATTTCTTCGGAGACATTTGGTTCATGAATTAGAATCATGAGATTAGAATCATTTTCGATTTACGTATATTTTTTTGTGAGAGAAAATACTATAACGAACTATGAACCATGAACCATGATTCAACTTACAAATAGATTGGGCGATTATTGTTAACAATTTTCATCAAATTACAAGTGTGGTTAGTGGAATTTTTAACAACGGTCGAAAAAATGAAATGCATAACCACAACAAACGTGTTTCGGTGTTCGTTGTGCAGTTTCATTAATTCTAGGTTTAAACTTTTCAACTACATTGTAAAGTTAAACACTAATTAGACCCCAAGCTAAACCATAAAATAAAAAATCACATTGTGCTCCGTGTTGTGCTGCGGTTTGGATGATTTTTGAGGTTAAACAGTATTATTGTCATTCCTAACTTTCGAGGTGCCAACAACAAGATCTCCCTGGATCATACCAAGGTGCCAACAAGAAGATCTCCCTGGATCATACCACCGATAGCCTCGCGATTTTTTTTTTTTGAAATTCTAGCGAAGATCTTTAGAAAATTTTGTTTCGTTTTCTTTTATTCTTTTGTTGTTGCGATTTTAAAGTCTGTGTCTTCAATAACTTTGTTAAAACTAGTTAAATTATGTACGTGTGAAGAATAACTTTATAAGTTTAATTCTACATTAAAACATGTAGCTTTTTTTAAAAGAATCAAATTAATTATATAAGAGTTTTGACCAAAAAAATAAAAATTAAGTGGAGAGATATTTAAAAAGAAGTGTTTTAATTAAAAGAAAGTTAGAGAAATAAATATTTTAAAAAAAGGATATTGTTAAAATAAATAAAATGTGGAAAAATATTAGAGGGAAAAAAGGACAAATGACAATAGGCAAAAGAAAAGAAAAAAATATTAGGAAATAAAAAATTGTATCGGAATTTTAAGCAAAAAAAAAAAAAAAAAAAAAGAAGAAGAAGAAGCAACAAGAAATCAAAAATGAAAAGAATAGAAAAAATAAAAACAAAAATAAAATATAAAGAATAAATTAGAGATTGACACATGACCAAAGGACAAACAACCTCTTTGCTTCTTTTACGTATCTTCAGGTTAAAATTTGAGATTTGTGCATAGAGAATTTTTTTTTTTGTTTTTTTTGTTTTTTGTTTTCCCTCCCTATATACCATTAGTTCATGTTAATTCTTTTATCTGTGTTGTCTATTTGGAGATTTTTTTTTTTTTTTTTTAATCGCTGGTTTAGTCAGAAGTAGACTAATGGTTTACCTCAATTTTTTGATATGTGTTGTTTATGTTGTGGATTTTTTTTTCTTCCCTTAAGCCACTTGTTTTCTTAAAGCAGTGGTTTCTTTAATTAAATTTTGTGGTTATGTGGAAATTTCTTTTTTTTTTTTTTTTTTTTTTTAAAAGAGATAAATACCCTTCAATATGTATGAATCTTAGATTTTTACAGTTCTCTTAATTAATATCCTTTAGTCAAAAATGTATTAATTAAGAATAAAAAATAAAAATTATCTTATTTTTTACAGTTCTCTTAATTAATATTCTTTAGTCAAAAATGTATTAATTAAAAATAAAAAATAAAAATCTTAAAATAATATATTCAAAGGTGAATTCACTAATTTTCTCCTTTAAAATTACTGATTTACTCACAAACGAATATATATTTACCTTAATTATGTGTTTATGGGGAGATTTTTTTTTAACCACCTGTTCACTCTAGAGTAATACATTGGTTTGTTTACTCTCAAAAATATATTAAAAGAGTAATACATTGGTTTACTTTAAAAATATATTAAAAATAAAAAGAATGAAGTAAATAAAAAATTTATAATAAATAATTAAAGCAGATTTTAAGATTATTTTGAAATAAATATTTTTTACATAATTTTTTTACAATTGGTAAAAGATTTTTCTCCAAGAAAATATATATATTTTTTTTTTTCAGTGGTAAATGAAAAATGAGAAAATTATGGAACTTACGAATTGAGTTTTTGTTTGAATAGCGCCTTAACTGACCGCCGATTTTAATCAGAAAAACGAAACCACCAATGCCATAGTCAATGAGACTCTGAGGAAGAAACCCAAAAGCTTCCCAACATATCTGCTATGGTGGAATTTCCCAAATCCCTCTCTCCGAAACAACTTTTGAACCTCCTCAAAGCAGAGAAGAACACTCACAAAGCCCTCGCTCTCTTCTACTCAGCAAGTCGCCAGCCGGGTTACGCCCACTCTCCTACCGTCTTCCACCACGTCCTCCGCCGTCTGATCGACCCGAATCTCGTCTCCCATGTGGGTCGGCTCGTCGAGCTTATTCGGACCCAGAAATGCGAGTGCCCAGAAGACGTCGCCTTGGCGGTGATCAAGGCGTACGGGAAAAACTCGATGCCTGATCAAGCACTCGATGTTTTCCGACGTATGGACGAGATTTTCGGGTGTAAACCAGAGGTGAGGTCGTACAATTCTCTTCTCAATGCTTTTGTTGAGGCGAACCAGTGGGATAAGGCCCAGCAATTCTTCGCGTATTTTTCTGGGTCTCGTGGGGTTTCGCCGAATTTGCAGAGTTATAATGTTTTGATCAAAGTTTTGTGTAAGAAACGGAAGTTTGAGAAGGCGAAGAAGTTGTTGGATTGGATGTGGAGTGAAGGTTTGAAGCCTAATCTTGTAAGTTATGGTACTTTGATCAATGAGCTGGTAAAAAATGGGAAGTTGTGGAATGCCTTGGAGATGTTCGATGAAATGCCTGAGAGAGGGGTTACTCCAGATGTGATGTGTTATAATATTTTGATTGATGGGTTTTTGAGAAAAGGGGATTTGGACAAGGCTAAGGAGATTTGGGAGAGGTTGTTGGAAGGGTCCGAGGTTTATCCTAATGCTGTGACTTACAATGTTATGATTAATGGTTTGTGCAAATGTGGGAAGTTTAATGAAGGTTTTGAGATGTGGAATAGGATGAAGAAGAATGAGAGAGAGCCGGATTTGTTTACTTATAGCTCGTTGATTCATGGGCTGTGTGAAGCTAAAAATGTTGATGCGGCCGAGCAAGTTTACCGAGAGATGGTTGAGAGTGGCGTGTCGCCTGATGTTGTTACGTATAATGCAATGCTTAACGGGTTTTGCCAAGCAGGGTGGATCAGGGAGTTATTTGAGGTGTGGGAAGCTATGGGAAGGAGTGGTTGTCGAAATGTTGTAAGTTACAACATATTACTCAAAGGGTTGCTTGAGAACCAGAAGGTGGATGAAGCTATTTCTTTTTGGGAAGATTTTCTTGGGAAAGGACGTATCCCGGATTGTAAAACTTACGGTGTACTAATTCATGGATTGTGTAAAAATGGGTATTTGGATAAGGCTTTATTTATATTACAAGAGGCAAAAAGTAAGGGAGCTGATTTAGATATTTTTGCATATTCCTCGATGATTAACGGGCTATGCAAAGGTGGGAGATTAGATGAAGTGTCTAGAGTAATAGATCAAATGGGTAAACACGGCCATAAACTGAATTCTCACGTTTGCAATTCAATGATTGATGGATTCATTCGAGCTTCCAAACTTGAATCTGGAATTCACTTTTTCCGGGAAATGAGCAACAAGGGTTGCTCTCCTACAGTTGTCTCCTATAATACTCTCATACATGGTTTATGCAAAGCAGAAAGATTTAGCGACGCATATCTTTTTGCGAAAGAAATGCTCGAAAAGGGTTGGAAACCAGATATGATCACGTATAGCTTGTTGATAAATGGCCTTAGTCAAGGCAAGGAAATCGACATGGCTCTCAACTTGTGGAAGCAAGCTCTTGACAAGGGTTTAAAGCCTGATGTGACAATGCACAACATTGTAATCCACAAGCTATGCTGTGCAGGCAAAGTGGAAGATGCTTTGCAACTCTATTTTGAGATGAGGCAGTTGAACTGTGTTTCAAATCTTGTGACACATAACACCCTCATGGAGGGTTTTTTCAAAGCCAGAGACTGTAATAAGGCATCGCATATGTGGGCTCGCATTTTAAAATGTGGGCTCCAACCAGATATCATTTCATATAATATCACTCTCAAGGGGCTTTGCTCGTGCAATAGATTGGCAGATGCCATGAGGTTTGTGAATGATGCTTTGGATCATGGAATTCTTCCGACTGTTATAACATGGAACATTCTTGTTAGAGCGGTAATCAACAATGGGGTAAATATTTGATCCATTTGGGATTGAAAAGAGCTTGTTAGTTTAGTATCCTGTGGCTTTTGATGGATTTCATCATCTGCACTTGTTGCTTCTGGGGTCACATATCGTTTTAGCTTCTCAGGTGTTTTGACGCTTGGGAACCTTGGAACATGTTGGAATGATTGCCACAAGTTGTTTATAAGATGCTACAATATGCAGTTGCTGGAGGTTATAATGATGGCATCGAATCCAAGCCAAAGAATTACTAAATATAATAAGAACTGCTTATCTTTTGAAAGAGATTACAGGTTAATAGTGTATTTACATGAGAAATTAAACTACTCTCTTCTGTTCCCATTTTTTCTGTTGCATTTGTTTTTCTCTCTCTATAATTCCTGGAATCTTGTTGTCATTGCAAAAGTTCTTTCCTGATGCAGGCTGGATTCTTTATTCTCTGCGTATCCTGAACAAATATCTAAATTCATTATTTGGTGAAGCAGGGAATTCTCCAGAATCTGGACCGCCAACCTGCTCCTGCTAACCTAGGTCATCTGCATTTTGTTGCACAGTTTTGTGTTTTTAGAATCCTTCTACGAGCTTATGGCAAGAGATTTTTTTAGCTGTTGAAAGTCGAGGTATTTCCAAATATAAAATAAAATGCAATCCACAAATACCACCCCGTAATCCCCCCACCTTTTTCTTTTGGTGAACATCCACAAAATACCTGCATTTTCCTAGATATTTAAGTCTTACCTTTATCTACACTTTTGTACAACCATTTCATAAAATGGGTTATGCTTTTTTATTTTAAGCCTGTCAGCTCTATTAGGCAAAGTTTGTTTCCATAGGTTATATGGTGTCTATTTAAGTACAAATGAAATATAAGAATATATATGCTGAATTGACTGTCATCAAGCTATATGATCCATTTGCTTTACAGTAATCGTGCTAGAGAAAAACTTTGACAAGCATCAGATGGCAATTCAGGTTTTGGTGATTTTAGTACCATTACCAAGACTCGCTGAATATGATGATGCAAAAGCTAGTTGCTTGATGTATCAAGCCCAAGTCGTTAGATATTACTTGGGTCTATGTTATCACGCTATATTCCTAAAACAATTGGTTCAATAGGTTTCACACTATAAGTACGGATGTCACTTGTTTTCTTCTTCTTTCTTACCCTTTTCTCTTTCTTTTATGTCAGATAACATGTTCTGCTCATAGATGACCTGAGAAATCAAGCCCACCAAAATCGCCCCTAGAGCTGTGATCTTTCGCCAATCCGATGAAGAGACAAAAGAATCAGCAATTGCAATGACTAACACACCAATCAACGCAAGGTAAATGTTTCTTCTGATTTTCGATCCCACACTCTCTTTTGTTAGCTCTTTAATCCTTTCCATTTCTTCCTTAGCGGACACTTTCTTTTGGGGTGTTCTCTGGCCCAGGTTCTTGAAGAATAAGCCTTCGTTTCGGTCTTTTTCCATCTGGTCTTCAAACTTTGCCAACATGTTTTCACTCTCCTCAATTTCTTGCCTGTTCTGCTCTGCAGATTCCTCAAACTCCTGCATACGGCTCTTTATGTTCTCCATAATCTGCTCAACCACAAATGAACAAACAAGTTGGTTATTGTGAATCATGATCATCTATATTGCATTGAAAATTCCCGTTCATGGTAATTGAGTTTTCATGAACTAGTAGGAAAATAAACAGACCCTGTCACCAGCCTCATCAAGTTCTTTCAAAGCATCTTCTCCAATCTTGTCGAACTCGGCATTAGCCTCTTCCGCGAATTGTGCGAGATACGCGGATCTTTCGTCTAAGTAATCGGTGAGACGGACTTTCTGAGCTTGAAGCTGAACTATGCGGGCAAGAAGTTCTTGCTTCTGAGTGTCTCCTTCAGGAGAGGCGCCCTCGGGGTCGGAATCCTTGGACTTACAAAGACAAAGGGTTGAGTTCTTTTTGTTGTTGGAGGATAGTCTAGTTGTGTGGAAAGATGCACTCTTTTTAGCAGTGAAAGAGGTTTGAATGGCTTTAAGTGCAATCATATTATCTTTTCTTGTGTTGAAAGAAGATATGGGAGGGCGGGTTGGACTTGGAGGGGACGAAGAGAAAGAAGAGTGAAATATTTCCGTGCACAGTGGAAGTCGAACTTCTTTTAAGCCTCTCATTTATTGGGCTTTATCCATATCTAATCGATTTTTTTTTTTAATAATTTTAGAAAAAGAGAAAAGCAGAGTGGAATGTATTGTTTGCTTGTTAGAAAAAAGATGGTATATTATTTTACCATTAAATTATGTTCAATGCACAAATTCATATTTTTGTTGGTGTCCACTTGATTTTGAAATAAAGAGTACCCAAAATACAAGGGAAAAACAACTAAAAAATTTAAATTTGGGCAACAAGAAAAACTTTGGTTATTTGTCGTTGAGTCTTACGTTTCATGTTTTTTGTTTTTTATTTTGTATCTTTTTTCTTTTCAAGACCTTCTTGGGTATTTTTACGGTTAAAATTGAGTGACGATCCAAAAAAATATGAATTTGTGTATTAAATGTAAACTTAAAATATAAAAATGAAGGATTTTAAATTGCAAGGTATACCTTTTTATATAAAAACAAGATACAAGATAAATATAATTCATTTCTTTTATTTTTCTTTTTTTCTTTTTTGAAATGGCTTTTTCTCCCTTTTTATTTTTCCTTAATTGGTGAACCCGCAATTTGTCTCGTGGGGATTGGGGAGACACAACTAATATTAGTGTGTACAAGGTTTTTTATTTTTTATTTTATTATTATTTTTTTTGGGATGAAGAAAAGACTGAAACGCGAATTTTATTGTGAAGTATGAAAAAAAAAAGAAAAAAAGCGGATTCTACGAGCCTCTAATGTCTCCAACTATAGTCGCATGAGGCAAAACTCTATGTAAAATATAGATCCGAATTATTAAATTACATTAGAAGCATATTAGATTAAAAAAAATATGATAATTAAGTAAAATTGGATGAAAATTAGGTAATTTAGATTTGTGTTATTTCAAACGAAGATTTTTTTCTTCTATCTGAACATAAATTAGTAATGTTCGATTAGTATGTAAAATGCATGTCAAACTTTCTCTGAGCAATGGAATGGAAAATTAAATCAAAAATCAATCATCAACATTAATTTTTCTTGGAAAAGAGGATTTCTTGAACAAGAGGAGATAAAGGAGAGTCACCACAATCTCTCTTTTTAACATCCGAAAGTTTTAAGTTATAAGCCCGTTCAGTTCGTTGATTTAATTTTTTAATTTAAGTTAAAATGTGATTTTATGTGAGAGTTTTTTACTGTAATAAAAAAGTTAAATGTGGCTGTTTCTGAGAGTCTTTTACTGTAACAAAACTCAAATTCTAAACTCAAATTAATAAAGTGAACGAGAATCCACCGAGACTCTCATAGGCTAAAAGCTAAAAGCAACTAAATGATAAATAGAAAACATGTGAAATTTGATTAGAATAAAGTAGTAGTACATCTCATAATCAATTTATAGTCGTGAAGGGAAGACTCTAAAGTGAAGCTCGATACATTTATTCACTTGTACCATTTCCAAATGATATGATATAAGTAGATGGGTAGAATATAAATGATATAAATAACACATTTTCTTGCCTTTCTATGCCCTGGGAAAATTTTTTCCATCCCTTCTTTCCTTCCTTCCAACCAAACGGAATGCAAAGTGATCTGAAAAGTACCCTGTTTGGTGGGCCACCAACAATTTATCACAAGAAAATAATTGTCGAGTGACAGAAATTCAGCATTTCACCGACTATCTTGACCTTACCAATACTCATTACCCAATGCTCACCAACATACAAACACTAAAGCTTAATTCATTTAGCAAATTTAAATTTTCAATTTGAGTTGAAATGTGATATTTTTTAAAATTTTTTAATTATAATAAAAAAATTAAATGTGACATTTTTTAAAAATTTTAACTATAAAAATTTAAAATTTTAAATTTAAAATTTAAATCGATAAAATTAATGAGATCTAAATAACTCAAAAAAAAAAGAGGATATCTTAAAAAAAAAAAAAAAAGAACTTAAAATCTGCACTAAAACAAACACGCATACCTCAAATATCTACAAATAACCAGATTCACATCCAACAATGCATCCAAATCTTGAAATAAGAATATAGGAAGAAAACACCAGATTAGAATTAACTAGCTAGACGGGTCTTGTATTATTAGCCTGGACGCCCCACCGTCTTTTTGTAAGTGTAGCACTTGGCAATCCAGAGATACACAAAGAAGTTAAGAAGACTAAGGATTGCCAAGAGCCAGTAGAAGTAGTCAAGATGGCCTCTGTTCAAGTTATCCGGAATCCAACCAAGACTTCCATTGTTTGTGGTCACATTGGTCACAACTGTAACTAGCACAGTGCTCAAGTAATTGCCTAATGCAACAGTCGTGAGGGAGAGAGCGGAGCACATGCTTCTCATGGCATCGGGAGCTTGGTCATAGAAGAACTCCAATTGTCCAATAAAGGTGAAAACTTCAGCACATCCGATGAGAAAGTATTGCGGGACTTGCCAGAATATTGACATGGGAATTGTCTTCAGATCATAATAGTTGTTGCTCCTCACAATGTTTAGACGAATAACCTCCAAAATCCCAGCGGATATCATGGCAAAGATGGAGATGACAAGGCCTATTCCCATTCTTTGCAGCTGAGTGAAGCCTCGTTCGTGACCAGTGAACTTCCTTGCATATGGGACGATGATCCGGTCATACAAAGGTGCCCAAAAGAGAACGCTAAGAGTGTCGAATAGAGAAAGAGAAGCAGATGGGATTTCAAAGTGTGAACCCATGTGTTGGTCCAACGTGTTCCCTTGCAACACAAACATGGTGTTCATTTGGCTGTAAACTGTGGAGAAGACTATCCCAGATGCCCATATTGGAAGTAACCTAATAACAGACTTGAGCTCTTCAACTTGACTAATTGTGCAGAGTCGCCACGGGTTTGCCAATCCACCCTTTATATGGTCGGTCTCGGTTTGCACAGCAGCCTTGTCAAAGAAGCTGCAATTTCACAACATTGAGCGTCAGAAGAGCAACATAATAATGGATTATATATCTTACACATACTAGAAAACAGGCAGCTTACTTAGTGCATTCTTTATTGACAGTGTTTTTTTGTTTTAAACTTAGAGAGAACTCCCTTTTATTTAAAGGGTAAGTCAAGGCCAGAGCATAACCTCTATTTACTAACATTTTGCAAACAACTTGCAAAATGTAACTATTTTTGTCAACAAATGGTGTTCCTAATTCAAATAAACCTCATTGATCAGTTTATTAGTTATCTTCGATGTTAACTTGTATAAAAGTCATTCATAATAGATTTCAGCACTAATACTGAACATAGAAGTATAGGAAAAAATGTCATAGCTGCAGATCATTGAAAAATCTAACAAAGAAGGATGGTGTATTTGAAAGAGTTAGAATCATAGGCTAAAATAAGACCTAGCTACTGATACCTTGGGTATAACATACTTACGTTAACTTGTCTGTGTGCTCAAGCTTACGGCTTCCTTGGATATCACATTCCTCATCAGCAGTCTCATAAAGGAGGGACTTGTCTTCAGGGACTTGTGCATTGAACTTCCGGAAAGATGCGATGATAACCTGAACAATCCTTGTAAGGGGACTTCCTCCAGGTTTTTGAAGACGGTACAACCGGCTGCCTGAGAAGAAGAACACAACTGCAACGGCCATTGCAACTGC
The DNA here is from genome assembly GCA_012066045.3 of Morus alba. Classification (NCBI taxonomy): domain Eukaryota; kingdom Viridiplantae; phylum Streptophyta; class Magnoliopsida; order Rosales; family Moraceae; genus Morus; species Morus alba. The sequence goes on from CP050235.2 coordinate 2,436,546, forward strand.
AGGGATGCCAAATCCCCAACCCCATCCCACATTCATCTGAATCCAGACAAGGACCGATGAAGCGATTAGCGCTCCAACATTGATAGAAAAGTAAAACCAATTGAAGAAAGAACTCTTCTTTTTCCGCTCCTTCTCATCAGTTTCATCAAATTGGTCAGCGCCGAAAGATGAGACACATGGCTTGATTCCACCAGTAGCAAGTGCGATCATATACAGGGCTATAAAGCCGACAGCAATCTGCAATGTTTTTGGGTGACAACCAGCCTGGTCGCAAGATGGCTTCAGTCCAGGAACAGAAGAAGACAATGTCAAGAGTGTCATCCCCTGCACGAAAGTTCAGACACTCCAAAATAATTAAGCATATTGGAGGAAAATGTCATAAAAGAGATAGAATCATTGGTTTAATATGCTGAATCAATTTGAGTTCTTCCAAAGATAAACAAATTTAAGGTGAAGTAAAGGTCAAATTCAAAGTTGAGAGAACTAGAAGTTGATAGAAATGCCAATGCCACATCAAAGGCAAGGATTGCTGGAGTTTAAGGTATGAAAGTGGCTTTGGTAGGAAACTTACAAAGACATAAATAATCGAAAAACTAGCAATTGTCCAGTATCTTCCCAAGTATGAATCAGCAAGAAAGGCTCCGATTAACGGTGTGATGTAACAAGTTCCGGCCCAGTTCGTGACATTATTGGCTGCAGCGGCATTTCCCATGTTGAGGCGTTCCTGAAGATAGTTCACCAGATTGGTGCTCATCCCGTAGTATGCCAACCTCTCACAACACTCATTTCCTACAAAAAGTCATTTAGTAATAACACATATCAAATAGATAAAAGGGATTATAGCTAAGGCAAAATTTTAAAGGCCAAAAAAGGACAAATCATACCAAGAATGTAGCGGCAGGCCTTCCAATGTCCAGTTGTCTTCTTATTAGCAGGGTTTTTGTTTATGTCAAGAGTCCCATCATTCGTGTAGATGTCATCTTCTTCCATGGCGTCTTTCAGTTCTTCTATTTGCTATAGAGCTTTTTATTGCCTAGTACTTTTCTGAAAAACCTCACCTACAATGTTATTATGCAAATTCTTGGAATCAATTGATTATAAACACAACCCACAACTACAATGTCATCATTTTTATGATTATGAAAGTAACAGAATGGTCCTAGGCGCCTTCAACTCTTTTGCTAGTGCTTTTGGTGGTTGAAAAAGGTGATTGTAAATTAAAAAGTGCAAAAACACTCATGCGCATGACCAACTAAATATACTTGAGTATATAATCTGGACATACTTATCCCATCAAGCACATGATTATCTAACAGAACATACAGAACATAATATCATATACAATGGCATGGAACTTCAAAGACCATTCCCATGACATTTCAGCAATGTGAATTATGGACTATGGATCAATCTCAAGACACAAAACCCCAGTGGTCATTTGGTTGTTGGCATGGTTATTCCTTCTCCTCGACAAGGTTTTGGGTTCGAGACAGACCCATCGACCATCATGGTGGGTGGGGTATGGATAAGTCCACTTTGCAAGGGATTCACATGTCACACAAGGATGCAGTGCCTCTGGAAATATTTGACTATATCATGACCTCTATTCCTATTACCCTTCTACTCTAGCAGAAGAGAAATCATGAACCCCACCCCCAAAAAAAAAAAAAAAAAAAAAAAAAATAAAATCTAAAGTCACAAAAATAATCCTAATAGTTCACAGCATGATATTGGCTCTTCAAAAGTAAGAAAAATAACCTAAAAAATTGGATACCCATTACAGCCGGACTGTATGAAGCACCAAATCCATACTAAAAATTATAAATTTCAACTGGCCTCAAATGATTTCTTAATAATAATCAATGGTTTTGGCTCAGCCGTTTGGAACCACATATCTATTTATTTTTTTAAAAAAAATTGTCGTTTTATTCCCCTGGTTTGAACTTGTCCCGGTTTGTAACCCACGTAAAATTTAGATTTCTCCAAAACCCATATGAGATTCATAATCATGAAGGAACAACCTAGAAGAACGGACACTCTAATCAGCCAACACAATTTTTTATTATATATTAGTAATCAAAGAAAAATAAATAAAACAAGCGATATACGTTTCAATACTAAGAAACGTACTACTAGTACTATGAATCAAGTTTTCACATCTTAAGTCAATCCTGGGAATCTTCACCAATATTCTATAGAACAATTCTTTTTCTATGTTGTTCTTTTTAAACAAAAATCATTATATTATCAAATATTATAAAGAACAATCTTTTTTTTTTTTAAGACTTAAGTTAATGTCCAACAAAAATCATTTATAATAATTAAATATTGAGAAAACAATCACCTCTGCTCCATCTAAACAGGTGAAAAGCCGTTTTTCTTTTCTTTGTATCAACACCTTTTAGACGCAAAATAAGACACAATCCTTCATAAAAAATGAAAGAGAAAAAAGAGGGGAAAAAAAAAAATTACATACCTTACGAGTAATGATAAATAAAAGAGAAAATGAGACGAAAGTAAAGGTTTAATAGGGTGGTAGCGGTTGGTAATGGTGGTGGTGGTAGAGGTAGTAGTGTTGTGTTGAATTACTCTTTAGAATTTGTAGCTTCGAATTCTGGGGATAAACCGGGTCACTAGGACCCGGTTATTGCTCAACGCACTGCAAAGTGCAAATGCCAAAACAGAAATGCCAATAAATATGCACGTTTTGATCGGTTGCTGTTGACTGTTTTTATACCCTTTTGACTATTTTGTTTGTTTCATTTGATTTACTTTTTTTTTTTTGAACCTTACTTTCATTCTCTCTCTCTCTTTTTTGAAATATAATTTTTTTTTTAATTTTTTTCTTATTTTAGAGGAACTTTTCAAAATTTAGAAAAAATCATAATCGTTTAAAATCTTTCACATTTATTTTAGGATTAAAAAAATCCCAATTAAATCTTTAAAATATTCAATTAGATGTTAATGTTACACGTTACATGTGTGTTTAAGTGAGGAATATTTTAAATCTTTAAAATATTCAATTAGAGCTACACGTTATAAATAATTTTGATAAATACCTCTTAAAATAATACTATTAAAAATTTTTAGGTCTTAACATTAGCCTATTAAATTTTGCTCATTTGACGTAAATAATTTGACAAATTATTAGTGATAATTTGACTGATGTCGCCGACGGCGGGTCTCCGGTCGCCAGTGGTGGGCGTAATTTAACAACTTATTGTTTAAATTTTGACAAATTATTATCTATAATTTGAAAATTATTATCAAAGAGTTAGCTTATCACATCAAAATAGTAGAACTCCAGAAGGATGTATTTAAAGGTAAGTTTTTCTAATTTTCTTTACATCATCTCAATGGATCGAAAGCTTCCATCAATTATAGTGGTTCAAAAAGAGCCTTATGCATGCTTAAAATAATGTGTCGAGAAATTTTTCTGACATTGGGTCTCGTCATGCGTCGTCTTCTCAGTGTTTCATTAGAATTTATGAGAAAATTGATTTATATCGAGTGTTTTGTATTGTGTATTACAGAATCATCTACATTAATATTGATGTCTGTATGACTTTTTAGTTGAAAGAAATTTTATCTTAAAAAAAATCTTTATATTCAAGCTTATCTATGGAATCTTTCTCAAAAGACTTGATGGAAATATTAAATATGACTATACTTATGGAATCTTTTCCAAAAGACTTGATGGAAATCTTAAATATGACTATACTAGTGTCTAGTTGATGGCTTTAACTCTCTTCCTCAATAATTTTGCTTTCCTAGTAGGATTTTTTTCTTCTTTTTATTGCGTAATTTTAGTATTTTCTTAATGAATAAAGATATATTCACTTAGATCTCATTCCATGAGGCTATAAATTTTATTAGAAAAAATGGAGAATTTATCTTTAAGAGTGTATAAGTCTGGATTCTTACCCCTTACTCTTGATAAATACCCTTTTGTTAGTATAATTATTTGACTAAAAAAGTTATAAATCAAGAGTAAATGATAAAAATCTGACCTATGAACTTTTGAGGGGTATTTGTTAAGATTGCCCTATAATTTGTTCTCCTTTAACTATATGTGCTTAAATTTAGTAGGCCTATTGGGTTTAAATAATTTGTACTAAAAAGGTTATTTGATCCAATGTGGTGACTAAAGAACTTATAGGAGAGGGAATCCATAAGCTTCAAGCTAGTCAATAAACCATTTATTCATCTCATTATGGACCAATATTTGATATACATGTATGATTAAATTTTCAACAATAAAGTTGTCCATAACATGCTTTAATTCATATTGCTGTGAATTATTATAATTATGGAAGTCTATATAAAAATGTTGTAACAATTGATAAATTGTACTTGAGACTAAGGCCTTGTTCAGTTCATTGATTTGAGTTTTCAAATTGAGATGAGATGTAATTTTATGTGAGTTTTTTATTGTAACAGAAAAATTTAGATGTGACTTTTTATGGGAACTTTTAATTATAGCAAAATTGAAATACTTTTTGTGGCATCGTACCATAATTTAGATTCTATAAAACTTCAGGATCATTTTTAGCTCCAATGTTATAGTCCACTTCTTGTAAATACACAACATAGTCATCAAAAATTGCTAACTTTCTTGTTCTTGTAGATCTTCTTAATGTTGGTTCGACATGTTTCTAAGGATCACGTTGTTCAACTGGTTGTTCAACAATTCTGATATTTCATGAATGATGGCAATTTGGTAGGACCTCAAATTTAACCTTATTTTAGTTTGTTGTTATTGAATATAGTAATGAGTAAGGATTGTTCCCGCAAAAGATTAATCTTAATTAATAAGTTATAAATCTTGCAATTAAATAAAAGGGGGTTTTGGACCCTAAACTAAAGAAACTAAAATTAAACAAGAAATCAAACAAAACAATGCTTGAAAATAAATAAAGAAAACAATCAATAATAAAAAGACAATTAAATGATTAATCTCCACCTTTCACCAATGAAATTACGGTGAATGAATGATAAAATTCCTAATTTTCTATAGAAACCACCGACCGTAGATAACAATAAGCTTTTCTATCCCAATCCTTTCTTAATAAGAAATAGATAATTTTGAAATCCTAATTGGTTGCGCTCCAAAAAAAATAAGAAAATAATCATGAACAATTAAATTGGAAGAACATAAACGATTTCTATTGAGAAATTGAAAACAATATCAAATCATTCAAACATAAATTCCATGTGTAGGGTTTCGACATCACCCTCAACCAAAAAGAAAATTAGCCTAACCTAATGATAAAATAACACGAAGAAAAATAAATGAAAAACATATAGAGTTCAGAGGAAAGAAGAAGAGAATAAAAAAATGTGAGAATCTTGGAAGAAATCTTCATGCGAATGAATCCTCCTTTTCCTCGCACTTTTCCTCTCTAAAAGGTGGCTGAAATTTTTATGAACTATGACGACCCTAACTTTTGATCATCATCCTATGTTCATACTTAACCTCTATTACTTACTAGTTATACCCTCTTAAAAATTCAAGCCAATTTTTTTTTTTTAACCATGTACATCTAAATGCTGTAGCATTTAGCTAGCATTATGTTTTTAACTATTCGTAAAATGTTGTAGCATTTAGCTAGCATTCTATTTTCAACCATTCGTAAAACGCTGTAGCATTTAGCTAGCATTTTGTTTTCAGCCAATCTTAAAATGTTGTAGCATTCTGACAGCATTATGTTACATTAGTCATACCTTGTGATTAGAGGTTGCTATGCATAGCCTCACTATCTTGTAACCTCAACTTTCTTTACATTAGCTCATCAATATTCATAAAATATTATTTACTTTATACACATAAAGTTCAATAGGGTTTCCAAAACACGTGATGCATCCACAACCCACTTGTCCACACTCCGCTGCTACATCCTCTCTGCATGCCCAGCAACAAGTTTCCGGGAGCTTGTACTGAAGAGAGTTTTAAACATATAATTGTATGAATACAAAACTGTTCTTCGCATGAATCTAATAATCGTGATTTTTTTTGAACTGTTTATTTGAATTTGAATTAATTTTATTTTCTCAATTTAAATAGGGCAATGGAGTATAAAAATTGATTGGAGCATTGGTGTTGACCTTTTGCTCAAGAGTTACAGAGGCTTTTCGAAGCAGTGAAGGTAAAAGGGGCCAAATAATACATATCGAAACTAATTTTTCTCTTTAGTTTTGGGGACTGGTAAGCTTCAATGCCTAATGATAATTTAATAGTTAAACCGTTTTTAAAAGACAAGTTTAAGTGAAAACTCTTGATTAAGTATTTGATCTTCTAATTGGATTCTGGATGGTTTTGATTGAAGAGTTAAAAGTTTTTGAATCTTATTTAAATGGGAAATATGATCTTATAACATTGCTTTTGCATATGCATGTTATTGATTGATTATCATATGTTATTTATGAGTCCTTAACCTTAGATTTAACCTTAGTTTTTTCTAATTTTGAAAGGGCGTATTTTAGCCATGCAAAACGTTTTTCTGTTCCGATCTGTGATCAAATAATCCTTGAGATGTCTAATATTTTCATTCTTGAAAGCTTTGCATTGACATCAATTTTTTCATCAATTATTGTCTAGTAAACTTTTGAATCTATCTGGTTCACTGTTCGGATTTTAAAGTATTCAAGGATATAGTTAACGCGTTAACGCTTTTAAAATCACTTAAAACTTGGTAAGTATGCTTATATAGTTGTTTGCTATGTCGCCTAGTCCAAGGTTTAAGTAGAAAATAAGCAAGCCCCTGAACACAGAATACAGAACAAAGTTTATATATACATATATACATATATATATATATATGTATCTATGTATTGGTTGATATAAGAAATAGATAGCATTAAATTGTCTCAAAGTTGGCTGTTTAGATTCTATCTGCCTTTTTCTTACGAATAAAGAAGAGACAACTATCCATTTTCTATTAATACAAACATCACCATGCTAAATTCAAAAACTGATATGAAAATTCAATTTTTTGTCAATTAATTTCTATTTATGCCCCGTTTATTTCGCTGATTCGAGTTTAGAATTCGAGTTTTGCTACAATAAAAAAGCTCTCAGAAACAGTCACATCTAACTTTTTGCTACAGTAAAAAGCTCTCACACAAAATCACATCTCAACTCAAATTACAAACTCGAATCAGCGAAGTGAACGGACCCTAGCCTCTCAAAAATTTCTCTTAAATTCAAAAATCCCTCTATAGTTTTGCATCCCTTCAGTAGATGCATGATAAGGGGTTAAATTGCTGAATAGTAGGCACTGATATTTATATCTGGAACTTGCAACTTATTACATATCATAGCTATGTAAAGCTTATAATTAGATAGAAAAATTTTCTTTAAAAACAATATTCAAGATAAGTTCAAAAAGTACTAGCACCAAAAGTAGTATTCTTCATCAACTAGTTGGATACCACTGGCCTCTTGTAGGTATACCACTTAGCCACCAGAAGAAACACTCCCAAATTTAGCACACTCAACAAACCCAAAAGCCAGAAGAAATAGTCAAGATGGCCATAGTTCAAGTTATCCGGTATCCATCCTGGCTTGCCATTCCTTGTACTCAAGTCAGTCACAACATTGACAAGAAAAGTACACAAATAGTTTCCCAAAGCATTGGTTGTGAGAGAAAGAGCCGAGCAAAGACTCCTCATGGCATCAGGAGCCTGCTCATAAAAGAACTCAATTTGCCCAATAAAGGTGAAAACCTCGGCGCAGCCGATGATGAAATATTGAGGAACTTGCCAAAACACTGACATGGGGACGTGCTTAAGCTCATAGTAATGGTGTTTCTTCACCTCGCGGAGTCTCATAAGCTCTAGCATTCCAGCGGCAAACATGGCAAAGATGGAGATCACAAGTCCTATTGCAATGCGTTGGAGTTGGGTGAAACCATTCTTATGACCTGTCGACTTTCTGGCCAATGGCACAATGACACGGTCGTAGACCGGGACCCAGAAAATGACACTAATGGTGTCAAAGAGGGACAGAGAAGCAGAGGGTATTTGGAAGGACTTGCCCATGTGTAGGTCCATTGTGTTTCCTTGTAGGACAAACAAAGTGCCCATTTGGCTATAGGCTGCAGAGAAGATTATGCCAGTTGCCCATATGGGGAGTAACCTTATTATGGACTTGAGCTCCTCAACTTGTGTTACGGTGCAAAGCCTCCATGGGTTCACCGAGCCTTTTATCTGATCTGATGGGGTCTCAACAGCTGCCTTATCAAAGAAACTGGGTAATAATTAGGGAAATAAATTAGCCATGCTATTATGAAAAGTGTTGAACTATTCATCTATAAGAGTACTATTTAGCAATGAATGATCATCCCTATATTTGTTTAAAGCCTGCTAGAAATACGTTCTCATAGCTGTGTAATAGTACTACATATTACATTAAATTAAGAATCCTACCCTCCAATGACTAGTGCAGCTAGTGATGCTTACTATTTTTCTACAAACATACTTGGATGAGATCTTCTACTTCTATACATGTTTGTCCAATCATAGACAACATATATGTAGGTCCCATTTTATCATATTGAAAATATCAAAGTGATTGACATCAAAGACAGTCTATTAAATCTAATCACTCAACTAATCAAATCCACTCGTGGAGATTGATACCTCTCGACCATTTACACTCCTCGGGCCGCGCAATTCATCCATAACCTAATTACAATCATGCTAAGGAAAATTTGTGGTAGAGTATAAAAAAACATATCCTACTAGTCGGAAGTATTATTTAATAGTCCATCAAATTTCGTTAACTTTTTTTTTTTTTTTTGTATGTTGTTTAAGTTAATATGATTCTGATGTGATCTGACGGCTCAAAATTATGTCCTACTAGTAGGGTATTTAGAATTCTTCTTATTGCTAAATATATAAAAGATCTGAACCAAGCTCTTTTAAGATTAGAGGAATAAAGAAGCGAAGGAAACATTAAATATACCAAAAAAAAAAAGGTGCTAAATCCCGTTCAAGCAGCAAAGAGAACAAAAGGAAATTACCTAAACTGTTTTGTGTGATCAAGTTTGCGGCTCCCTTTGACAACAGATTCCTCATCGTCAATCTCATACAGAAGAGATCTATCATTAGGTATTTCCACATTTAATTTCCTCAAGGAAGCCACTATCACCTGGAAGATTCGAGTGAAGGGACTACCACCAGGCCTCTGGTTTCTGTACAATCTTGTACCCGAAAAGAAGCTCATCACGGCAATAGCCATAGCCACATCAGGAATACCAAACCCCCAGCTCCAACCCACGTTTGTCTGTATCCAAACGAGCACAGAAGAAGCAACGAGCGCGCCGATGTTGATTGAGAAGTAGAACCAGTTGAAGAAAGAACTCTTTTTCTTCTTCTCCTTCTCGTCAGTGTCGTCGAATTGATCAGCTCCAAAGGATGAGACACAAGGCTTAATCCCACCAGTCCCAAGAGCTATCATGTAAAGCCCCACAAAGAACACTCCAGTTTGTGAACTTGTTGGATGGCAAACATCCTGGTCATTGCAAGACGGTTTTATTCCTTGGACTGATGCCGATAAAGTCAGTAATGTCATACCCTGAAAAATTTTAAAAATAATAATAATTATTATAATAAAAACATGCTTTTAATTCATTCAAGAAATTAAGATAGAATAATTGTTTATACGGAGTGGCTCATCACTAGTTATGTAAACTTACAAAAACATATATGATAGAGAAGGCTGCAATTGTCCAATATCTTCCCAAGTAGGCATCAGCTAGAAAGGCTCCAAGCAGTGGAGTAACATAACATGTGCCGGACCAATTTGTGACATTATTTACGGCCACAACATTTCGCTGATTTAAACGCGATTTCAGATAGTTAACCAGGTTTGTGCTCATCCCATAATAAGCTAATCTCTCGCTGCATTCGTTTCCTGTAAAGCGAGAACTAAGCTGTGTTATTGATCATACTCTCGAAATCTACAACTATGTGCATATATAACAAATGGAAATGAAGAAAGAGGACTAATTTAGCATTCAAAAGCATATACCTAGTATGTAAGGACATGCTTTCCATGTTCCTGTTTCCTTCTTGATGGCTGGCCTATTCCGGAAATCGATAGTTCCATCCTTAGCATAAATGTCTCCGTCGGCCATTTCCAGTACTGAATATTGGAATGAGTATACTTTTAGGTTACCTTCTCACTTGCGAGGCTGAGCAGCAAGAGCACAAATCATATGTTGAGGACGGCAAAAATATCACATCTTAATAGGTTCTAGCTCTGCTTGGAAAAAACAAAGTAGACGGTACGCAAAATTTTTTCAAGTTATTGATTGTTATGGGATATTGAATCATGTATTAATTATATTGGTAACATTGTATGCATGCATGGCACGCCATTCAAAATTTGGCCCCCTATATCAATCGTCTATTCAATGCAACAATGAATTTGTGTCATTTTCATTAGCCAGGGAAGGTACTAACATCTAGACATCATGAAGTTTATGTAATTAGTAAAAGATATTTACTTGGATTTATTTATTTATTTATTTATTTATTTTTGTTGGAATGAATTTAATTTGAATTGCAGATTTATCGACCCCTGCAGCATGATCAATGGTCATATCTTTTCTGCAAAGGTCAAATGTTAACTACATTAAGTTCTCGACTCTATAGCCTTGATTTTCCTGGCACACTCTCTAAGGCAACAGTAATTTTATTAGTAAGGTTAGCAATTTGAGATCTGCTACCCCTTTTTTGTTGTCTCTCCAATAAAATTTTGACACAACAAAATTTTGGGTCCGTTTAGTTCACTGATTCGAGTTTTTAATTAGAGTTGAGATGTGATTTTATGTGAGAGTTTTTTACTGTAGCAAAAAAATTAGATGTGATTGTTTGTAAGAGTTTTTACTATAGCAAAACTCGAATCAGCAAAATAAACGAGACTTTTATATATCAATCTGACTAAAACTAGTAAAGTGTTCACAAGCGGAAAAGAAAAAAGTGCTTCTCACCCAAATTCGACGAACCATTTTGCACGATGAAATTTTTTTTTTACTGTTTATGTTTTCAATGCGTATCATGTTCAAATTTTATTCTGTTGGAATTTAGATTTACATTTAAGGCCCATTTAGTTCATTGATTCGAGTTTTTAATTCGAGTTTAGATATGATTTTATGTGAGACCTTTTTACTGTAGCAAAAAAGTTAGATGTAACTATTTGTGAGAACCTTTTACTATAACAAAACTCGAATCATAAAAATGGACGGAGCCTTAATATATTCAAAAGCCAAATTGAATTATAATTTAGACTATACTTTTCAAATTTTAGAGTTCAAATAAAAAAGAATCAACTGCGGTCAGAAAAATTTTCTAAGAGGAGTCAGAAAAATTTTCTAAGAGGGCGTGAAGTAAACTAAACAACAATATAATAATTTTAATTTAGTTTAATACATTTTTTAAGTTTTACAATGGATTTATATAATATTATGGTTGATTTTTGTGTTATTTAGTATTTTAAATATAAAATATATATAAGTAGCCAAACTTAGGGGGTATAACTAAAACTTTTCTACAATTATTAATACAAGTATTGCAAATTGAAAATTTTAAGGGGCAAATTAGAAGAAACTTTGTAAAAAAAAAAAAAATTGTTGTGTTGGAGTTGTAAAGAAGCCACTTGGGCCAGGGGTAGCTGCCGTCTAGGCCCAAAGTGGCTCTGCCACTGCTGACGGCCGCAATTTGAAAGAACTTCTCCCACAAGCTTCTTTGTGTAAACTTATTGAATGATAATCCGTTTAGTTTGTTGATTTGAGTTTTTAATTTGAGTTTAGATGTGATTTTATGTGAGAATTTTTTACTGTAATAAAAAGTTAGATTTGACGGTTTCTGATAGTTTTTTACTGTAGTAAAACTCAAATCGATAAAATGAACGAGATTAAAATGTTTTCTTTGAATTTATCGATAGAGACTAGAGAGTACAGGTCTCCAATATGTTCCTAGTGAAAGACCTTAAATATTTTGTCTATGACTACTAGAAAATTAGAAAATAAGAGGACTCTTTAGGCCCCGTTCATTTCGCTTATTCGAGTTTAAAATTCGAGTTTTGTTATAGTAAAAAGCTCCCATAAACAATCACATCTAATTTTTTTGCTACAGTAAAAAGCTCTCACATAAAATTAAATCTCAACTCAAATTAAAAACTCGAATCAGTGATGTAAACGGATCCTTAAACTCTCGATATTTTCAGATCTTACATGTATCTTTCAATATTGTGTCTTGTGTGTTTTCTGCCAACTCTATATGTATATAAAAATATGATTCTCTGTTTTTTTTTTTTTTTTTTTTTTAATTTAAAAACTTCAAAATCATGATGCACATGCACTTAAGTGCATCAGGTTTTAGTGGGAAAAAAAGTTGCAAGATAAGCACTTCTCACTTGAAAAAAAAACTTTTAAGGCTTGTTTTTTTTTTTATTTATTTATTATTTTTGAGTTAAAGTGACTTAAATGTAAATTTTAAGTTGAGTTTAAATTATAATTTAAGTTAAAATTATAATTATAATTTTTGTTTAATTGTGTAATTTTAAGTTATAATTTAAGATTAAAATTTATTTGAGTTTATATTTATTTTTACTAAAACTTAAATTATGAATAATAACCTGATTTTTTCTTTTTTTTTTTTAATTTAATTGATTTTGTGCAGTTAAATCTAAATAATTAGAATTAATTATAAATAATCACGATTAATGAGTTATGGGGTAATTAAAAAGATATATAAATAAAAGTGGAATCATCTATGGCAAGAGATGGTGAATATTTAGGTATAGTTTATTTTATTAATTTAAAATTAAAATTAAAATTTTGTTATAGTAAGAAATTTTAAAAAATAATTATATTTAATTTTTTTATTATATTAAAAATTTTTATATAAAAATATATATCGACTCAAATTAACGAATTAAACAGATTTTAAAATTATTTGATTAAAAGGTAAAAAGACACGATGGAACACTGAACTAAAATAAAACTACCCACGGCAGATTTTAGATCATAATTATATATAAAAAAAAAAAAAAAAAAAAAAAACAAAACCCATAAAAAAAAAAAAGTGATTATTCTTCCCCCATCCAGCCACGATGGCTCCACCTCCAAGAGCCCAGATCGCCACGAAGACAGAGGGAGTCACGCCGCCGTGGAGACCGTCGCGCGTCTTGTCAGAGTCGCCCACGACGTCATTAGGTGGCCTCTTCCAGCCCTCGTCTCTGCTGCCATGCTCGCGCGTGTTGCTGTCGTCGTCGTCACGCTTGAGCCGGAGGAGATCTGATGACTTAATCATTTTCAAAAGTACCATTTTCTTTGTTTTGCTTTTGATTTTCACACAGGGAAAGGAAGAAGAAAATGGGTATAATTACAGATTTGGATCTTTTCCTTTTTTTTGTTTTGTCTAGATAATTGTAATCCTTTCACAGATTTAGTTAAAAGTTTATTTTAAAATATGAGGGGTTATTTTTTATTTTTTGAAATTTTGAGTTAAATTTGAGTTATAACTGAGTTGTTTGAATTTGAATAAAGTTGAATAAAATTGAGTTTAAAACTAAAAACGTGAAAAAATAAAATTAAAACTTTTGTTTTTTTAAAATTTTATGTGTAAAAACATGTCCAAACTCTTTTAGAATAAAATTTAAAAAAAATTATAATTTTTAAAACGAATTTTAAATTTATAATTTAAATTTAATTTTATTTAAGCTAAAAATTTGAATTAAATTTTTTTTTTAAATTGTTAAATTTAAATTTAAATTAATAAATAATATTTTTTTTTTTTAAAAATATATTTTCTCTTTTTTTTTTATCATTTATCATTTATCATTTAAGACATCTAATTATCAAAATAGGAGCTCGGTGACCAGTCAGTTTTATGTATTAGAATTCAAGACATCTATTTAAAAGGGTGATTGATATTGTTAGTTCTTGAACTTTAAAGTTGGTGGCATTTTGATCACTGAATTTTTAATTTTAGCGTATTGGACTCTAAAATTTTGTTTTCTGATAACTTTGGTCACTAAAAATAAAATTCACCATGTATTTCTATAATTTAATAAAGATAATTATGTGTATATCGTGTAATAACTTAAAAATTTTACAAAAGGAGTTGCTATAATATTTTGCTTATATTGTAACTATTTTTGTAGAATTTTCAGTAGTTATGCGATAAGAATGTTATTGTCTATATTAAATTTTAGAAGTCGTTCGTCAATTTTATCATAGTTCAAAATAATTGAGGAAAAATGCTTGAGACACTTTTTTTTTTTCACTCTCTACATTTAATGTTTAACACGTAGACCTTAATATCTTATTTTTTGTTTAAATAAGGGAAATAGTAGAAAATAGGCTAATATGAAAAGCTTAAGAAAGTATACAGGCCAATTTTTAGTTATAAAAATTAATAGGCCATAACTTGTCAAGTTATGATTCATAACCAGATAAGTTATGGATAAACTTGTCAAGTTATGGTTCATAACCAGACAAGTTATGGACAATTATAGACAATAACTTTCTAAGTTATGGTTCATAACTAGACAAGTTATGGACGAAAATAGTAATTTGTCCTATTTATTAACTTATGTAAACTATTGACCTATTAATTTTAATTCATCTCAAGTCTTAGCCTATTTTCTTCTTTCTTCCTTTAAATAATTATATTATTTTAGTGGAGTCAACTTGTTAAACAATTAATGCAAATAGTGATAAAGAGTGACAAAAAAATGTTGCTAGCATTTTTTTAATAATCAAATAATGAAAATTCACTAAATAATTTGTCAAAATGTCACAGTGTTCAAAGTTAAGAACTAACAGTACCAATTACTCTATTTTTTTCAAAAAAAAAAAAAAAAAAAATATTTAGTGCAGCCAAGTTTCTATACCAAGTCATAAATTTTGATAACTTTCTGAGTTATACTAAATATTGATTGCCGCTTCGCACCTGATAATGAAAACTACAACTTTTTGTTTTTTTGGGAGAAAAATGTGCACTCTAACTTGGAGAATAGTAAGATATGTACAATTAAATCTTCCAACTAAACTGAACCACTTAAAATTTTCTACGTCGGAAATTATGGAAACCTCCCAACACATTTAGATGAAAGTTGCGTTTTCACTTAAGGAACGGCATACATGTCAAGTACCTCTTATGTAATTATAGTGTTCTAGTACTACTGTTAATTCAAGAGATTAGACGTCAATTCATGTTTTTTTTTTACTAAGGTTCTGTTTCGTTCGAGGAAGAGTAAAAATAATAGAAAGAGTTAGATGAATAAGAATAAAAATGATGAAAATGATTATAATAATCTTTCGTATTACTTTATAGGATAGAGAAGAAGTTAAAAAGATATATGACAATTTTTTATTAAATTACTATATTATCTATTTAAATTTTTTTGTTAATAATTTAATCAAAAAGTAAAATAGTCTTTTAAAGTTAAAAGTTGATGGATTACTTAAATCCTTCCATCAATAGAAGAAGGATTCAATTTAGTAGGGTTATGAAAGAGAGCACATCCCTCCACATTTTGTCTCCCTCTTCCTCTCTCTCTAACCAAACAAGAGATTGCACTCTAACCAAACAAGAGCAGGAGGTTCTTGGTTCAAACTACCGTAATTATACTCTTTATTCCCATTTAAAATTGTTACTATGTGTTGAATCTTTAATATATCTCAAACTTAAATATTTACGTGTTAGACTTTTAAATTAATTTACCCATACAATTGTCCATTGTTCAGCCCACACGTGAGGATGAGTATTAAAGTATAAAAGTATTATTAGCCTATCTTTTAACAATTTAAACTTTTAAGATGAATTGATAAACTAACACAGTGTAATTGGTAACAATAGTTTTATATTCTAATAATTAACATATGCGTTCTATATTGTATTGTGCTTAATTCATTAGTGACACATAGAAGGGAACCCAGAAAGAGAGTGAAAGAGTTTTTAGGGAGAAAGAGGAAAAAAAACTAAGACTTGAGATGAATTAAAATTATTAAGCCAATAGTTTACATAAATTAATAAATAGGCTAAATTACTATTATTGTCCATAACTTGTCTGGTTATGAACCATAACTTGACAAGTTATTGTCCATAATTGTTCATAACTTGTCTGGCTATGAATCATAACTTAACCAGTTATGAACCATAACTTGATGGTCTATTAATTTCTATAACTAAAATTTAGCTTGTATACTTTCTTAAATTTTTTATATTGACCTATTTTCTATTATTTTTTGAGTTTTTATTCTTTTACTTTTTAAGTTTTGTTTGGGTGGGGTCGGGTTAGCATTTTGAGCTTATGGAGTAGGTGTATAAATGGGTCAAACATATATTGCAATTTTGTTTTGTTCTATTTGGTTTTTTGTTCTTACTACTTTCTTGGTGGACTTCTTTGTAAACACGCATTTGTTGGTAGGGCTCAATTCATTTGAAAGTGAAACAAAATCGACCTCATGCCACTTAAGACGGTAGAGAGGTGAAAAATAAACACACAAAAAGGACTTGAGATCTACAAATAAGTAGATGAATTTTGCTTCTCAGCACCATAAAATAAAATAAAATGAAAATGATTTAAAAAAAAATAAAATCCCGGTGATCTAAATCTCAAGAAAAGCGTCTAACTATAACATATTTGAATTCCAGAAACAATGAATGAATTGTGGATTATATATTTGAACAAATTTTGTTTTTATAAGTATCATCGTCATGGACGGCCGGAGCCACATTTAAACTAGTGGGGGCTTAAACCCCCACTCACATTTTTTATTCTTGAAAATATTTACCTATATCCTTATTATTTTAACAAATAGCTAGCACCCACAACAATTGAGAAAAACTATTTAATCACTCCCTCAAATCTTTATATATATATATATTTTTTAGTCCCCAACAAGAATTAAAAATTTTAATTTTACTCCTACTCGAATCTACGTAAATTTACATTAAATTACATATAACCCCTCTAAAATTACAAAATATTCAGATAAAAATTTAAGCCCCCACTGAAACAAAATCCCGCCTCCGTCGTTTTATTCGTCCCGCGGGCTCTTAAGCATAACAAATTTCCTCTTTCCCTTAAAATTTGTGGACGGAATATTGTTCATGTGTCATGCAACTGGGGCAAGCGAAAACCTCCCACTGCCCTCACCCACCCTACAATGAGATCTCCTTGCCATTCTCCTAAAACAGTGTTGTTTCGAATCTGTTTGAATGCATTTATTCAGCTTGTTTTGGTATAGAGTTACCCCCGTGCACCAACAGTTAATTAAGAGCTAGCAGATGGATTTGCAAAAAATAAATAAAAACAAACGAATAAAACAAAACAAAAGTAAAAACAAATGAAACCAAAAAGGATCAATTTGTAAATTTCAAAAAATAGAATACTATTAGTGAAAAAAAAGCTAAAATTAATCATCGCCGGTTTTGTAATCATCCTAACATTATGTATATGGATAACTACCAATGTAAATATAATCATTAAAAATTAAGTTGTTTGGACTGTGTTTCTCTCAAAACAATTTGAATTATTGTTTAAATTATCTATTTGAACTTATAAACTAAACGGATCTTGTGCATATATATATATATATATATATATATATATATGAATTTACCCCGCTATAGTCTTGGATTTAAAGTTTTATATATAATCAATAAGTATTTAAAATAGGCCTTCTAAAAAAGAGTAGTGTTTAAATATATATATATATATATATATATACACTAGTAGATAAAGAATAAAACAAATATATAAATTAAGGCCCGGTTCACTTTATCGATTTGAGTTTAGAATTTAAGTTTTGCTATATTAAAAAGTTCTCAGAAACAGTTACATCTAACTTTTTTGCTACAGTAAAAAGTTCTTACATAAAATCACATCTTAACTCGAATTACAAACTCAAATTAACAAAGTAAACGGGTCCTAGTAAACAAAGAATAAGTTTGTGGGAGGGATAGAAAGAGAGTTCAAGGAGGAACATGCATAAAAGAGTAAAAAAAAAAAAAAAAAAAAAAAGAAGATTAGAAGGTTCGTGAGTTTGGAACTAGCTAGCTCACTACTGGCTGTTGGTCCAAATTGGCTTTTAGACAAATTATCCACGTCCACAATCTGCTCGGTTGCTATCTGAACATGATCCGAAAGCCATTCCTCAACCGTTAATTATTTTGTTAATTCTCTAAGCATCCTAAAATGTGGTTTTAGTTATACTTTCCACTCTTATTCTCCAAGGTCTTCATGACGTTATTCAAACTATGGAAAAATGTACATTTCCAACCTCATACTCTATTATAATGCATCAGCTAACTACACCCAACTCTAGCTAATTAAGAGAAGGAAGAATATCAAAAAAAAAAAAAAAATTAATAACAAAATGAATTACCAAAGAGCCAATGGGAAAACCGTTAGTTGCTTCTAATTTTTTGATGTTTGACTCCTCAACTATTAAAATCCACCCATTCTAGAATGTACAAAACCATGCATTGAATTTACATAGGCTAAAACCAAAGCAATTTAGATGTAAAATGTACTTCTGCTGAGTGCTAATTTCTGCATTTAGTAAACGACAACATTTAGAATGTGTTGTTCATTTTCAGGAGAGTTTGATCCATTAATGCTAACCTATTTCAATACTTGTAGGTTTATCCGAAAATAAACACTTCTGTTATTGATTCATAGGAACCTATTTGTCAATTAAGAATGTGAAAATATGCATTTTTAGTATTGCGTCATAATTTATTCTTCCTTTCAATCTAGAAAGACTAGGGCATGTTCACTTCGCTGATTCGAGTTTGTAATTCAAGTTGAGATGTGATTTTATGTGAGAGCTTTTTACTGTAGTAAAAGAGTTACATGTGACTGTTTCTGAGAATTTTTTACTGCAACAAAACTCAAATTCTAAACTTGAATCGGTGAAATGTATGGGGCCTATAGATATGCAAAAGAAACAAAAAAAGATCTCGATATATCATAAGATATAATAAAATAACCTTTTTGTCTTGTACCAATTGTACCAAACTGAGTTGACGGCACAAATTCTCTCAATAATTAGATGAATAAACACTAGTTAATCTATCAATAAGTAAAAGGGCAATTATAATGATTGAAAGTTTAAGCAGAAATCAACCCAATAAGGGGTGTAACTTGCAAACTCTTTAATTAAAAAATATATCTTAATTACAACTAAAACCTACCTTATCTGGTCGATATTGCAAAAACTACTTTATGTAACATGTAAGAAACTAAAGAGCAAAAATTTGATCTTAGTTGTATGTCAAGAAACCTTGTAACTCAAGAATATCGTCATCCACCTAACCAAAGAAAAACGACGTGGCAGCAATGGCCTTGTCACACTTTAAAAGGGTTCGCTGGCTAGTCATTACATGAATGTAACAAGCCAAAAAGCAAAATACAATTAACAAAAGAAAAGTTGTAGTGTAGAGAGAGAGAGAGAGAGAGAGAGAGAGAGAGAGAGAGAGAGAGAGAGAGAGAGAGAGAGAGAGAGAGAGAGAGAGAGAGAGACCATTGAGATTGATTGAGAGAAAGGACTCAAGAGATCAGAAATGGACTCTCGGGTTCCCCTTTTATTGATTGTTGTGGCAATATGCTTTTCTCCGGCTTTTGTTGAGTGCAGAGTCCGGAACTACAAGTTCAATGTAAGTTAAAATATTAATGTTAATATATTTATGATATGTTCAAACTTTGGTCTAATATGGAATTATAATTGGGTAGTTACTTTTTTTTTTTTTTTTTTGTTTGGGCCTAGGTTAATCAATCGATGTTTTCCTAGGATATTAAACGGGTTAAAAGTAAGTACTATTAATCTTTAAAGGGTTCTTTCATTTTGAGAGCTTCTATTTGAAAAAGAAAAGTGCACTCCAAAATGTTATTGATGTTGGCCACAATGAGTGTGGTTCTATTATAACTTGAGAACGTGTTGAATATTTGTTTGTATCATTATATGTAATCATTAAATAATTTCTTCAAGCCTTTGGCAAATTTTGCATGTTACATGTGACACATCTTGGGAATAATTCAGAAACTTTAATAGATGATATTAATCATTTCGAGTCGTAATATATACGATC
Organism: Morus alba; assembly: GCA_012066045.3. Lineage (NCBI taxonomy): Eukaryota > Viridiplantae > Streptophyta > Magnoliopsida > Rosales > Moraceae > Morus > Morus alba. The sequence continues at coordinate 2,456,658 of CP050235.2, forward strand.
TAAGAGGGAAAACTTCAGATGAAACCTTAAATCATAATGTTAAATTAAAAAGTTGAAAATACATTATACATAAATTAACTAATAATGGAAAAGTTGAAAGTTTGAAGAATCAGCTCAACGTTTCAATATTACTAACATATCAAATCATAGTCCATTAGTAATATATATATATATATATATATATTATATCAAACCATTAGCTAATTTAACTTTTGTTCCATGATCATCTGCCTAACGTACGTGCAGGTGGTAACGACAAATACTACCAGACTATGTTCAAGCAAGCCAATTGTCACCATTAACGGCAAGTTCCCAGGTCCCACTCTCTACGCCAGAGAAGACGACACTGTTCTTGTCAAAGTCGTTAACCGCGTCAAATACAACGTTACAATCCACTGGTAAGGCTAATCTGATTATATGAAAAGAAACACACTTTATTAGGTACTAAAAAAAAAAACATCATATGTGCATTGCTTATGTTCATACGCCAGTAATAAAGCTAGCATCAAATTACATATTAAATTCTAATCAAGGTAGTAATCAAATAGTTTGGTAGATGAAATGTATCTTTGAGTATTTTAAAAAGTGTTTAAGACCATTTTCAGACTATCAGCTCAATGTTTATTAACTGCTATTCAGATTGAACTGACTTATTTTGTCCATCGTCGCATTTATTAAAAACTACAGATTTATTTATTTATTTATTTGAAACTCAGGCACGGAGTTCGGCAACTCCGAACCGGGTGGGCGGATGGGCCAGGCATACATCACCCAGTGCCCAATCCCACCAGGTCAAAGTTATGTGTACAACTTCACCATCACTGGCCAACGTGGAACCCTGCTTTGGCATGCTCACATTCTCTGGCTCAGGGCAACAATTCACGGCGCCCTTGTAATCCTGCCTAAGCTTGGCGTGCCTTATCCGTTTCCTGCACCCCATAAGGAAGTTGTCGTTGTATTAGGTGATCAATAACGATCCATCTTACCATAAATTAGATATTAATTTTGTTTTCTTATATGAAGCACACATAAAAAAATGTGTAAATTGACCGGTGTTAGGCCAAGGAATCAGATTAATAAGGATTATCACAATTAATTAATTATTAAAATGGCCGTAATTATTGACTCATGAAAACGTACAACATGAGACTTACTAACTAACTAATCTATGACATCTACTGCAGCTGAGTGGTGGAAATCAGATACTGAAAACGTCATCAACGAAGCAATGAAATCAGGTTTGGCACCAAACGTCTCCGATGCTCACACCATAAACGGCCGTCCGGGTCCTGTCTCAAATTGTACTTCAGAAGGTTAGTATTTCTTTTTTTTTTTTTTTTTTTTTTTTTTTTATACCGATGAATAATTAAACAATGATTCATGAAAATCAACCAATACTTCATCAAAAATCAATAAACGATTTTTGAAAGTCAAATTAAAAATGATTTTTAATTAATAAATTGTTTCTAGGTTAGTAATTTATTTATTGATAAATTTTTGAATAAAGGGTGAAAAAGAACAACTAGTATTAAGGCAAAACAAAACATCCCAATTAAGTTTAAACCCTTTAAAATCTTATTTATTGACCTGAATTGGGGGTGAAAAAGTGCTAAATGGCCCACTTGTGTTGAGTACCAATTATCTTAAAAGACCAAAAAGTAAGTTCTTCTTGACACAGAGGCCATTAATGAAATAAAGATTGGCTTTTAAGTCCAACAATAGTATTGTTAAGACACCATGGTAGAATTTACCATTGTTGCCATATGTGACATAATGAATTTATAGATACATTTCCTTGGGATAATTATTAAAAAAAAAAAAAAAAATGTTGTCATTCTAACTTGGGTGCATGCAGGCGGCTTCACATTGCCTGTCCAAACCGGCAAAACCTACCTCCTGCGCATAATCAACGCTGCGCTCAATGAAGAGCTCTTCTTCAAGATCGCCGGTCACAAACTAACCGTCGTCGAAGTCGACGCGACCTACGTCAAACCCTTCTCCATCGACACAATCGTCATCGCCCCGGGCCAAACCACCAACGCCCTAATCACCGCCGACCAGAACTCCGGCAAGTACCTAGTTGCCGCCTCCCCCTTCATGGACGCACCGGTTGCGGTCGACAACGCCACCGCCACTGCCACTCTCCACTACGCCGGCACCCTCGCCAACGCCGCAACAACACTAACCGTCCCGCCACCGCAGAACGCCACCCAAGTGGCCAACAAGTTCACCAACAGCCTCAAAAGCCTCAACTCAAACACCTTCCCCGCAAAAGTCCCGCTGTCGGTTGACCACAACTTGTTCTTCACCGTCGGCCTCGGAATCAACCCGTGTCCGACGTGCAAGGCCGGCAACGGAAGCCGAGTCGTGGCGAGCATCAACAACGTCAGTTTCGTCATGCCCACGACGGCTCTCCTCCAGGCGCATTACTTCAAAACGAAAGGAGTTTTCACCACCGATTTTCCGGCGAACCCGCCTAACGTTTTCAACTACTCCGGGACTCCGCCGGCGAATCTGGCGACCACGAATGGTACGAAACTTTACAGGATCAAATACAACGAGACGGTTCAACTGGTTTTGCAGGACACGGGGATTATAGCACCCGAAAACCACCCCGTCCATCTCCACGGATTCAATTTCTTCGTGGTCGGAAGGGGAACTGGGAATTACAATCCGAAAAAGGATCAAAAGAGCTTCAATCTTGTTGACCCTGTTGAGAGAAACACTGTTGGTGTGCCTTCTGGTGGATGGACTGCTATTAGGTTCCTCGCAGATAATCCAGGTAATCCCAAAATTAAAATTATCAGTTCATTTTTTATTTTTAATAGTTTTATATTTATTAATTTAATTCACTAACAGTTTAATTTTGATATCGTTGAGCAGGAGTTTGGTTCATGCATTGCCATTTGGAAGTGCACACAACATGGGGGCTTAAGATGGCATTCTTGGTGGACAACGGGAAAGGACCAAATGAATCGCTTCTACCACCTCCAAGTGATCTTCCAAAATGTTGATATAATAATTGTTTAATGGAAAGAAATGCATAGCTCATAAAAAAGCAGGGGTATCTCAGCAATCAAGAAGACGGAAGAGATATATCCAAAAGACAAATTAATCAAACGACAAGAAGTAGATGGAAAATAAAACGACAAGGGAATTAAACTTGCAATTTGTTTCTCGAGTGAATGAAAGAATTCGCTCAGGCTTAACATGTTCAAATAAAATCGCTTGAGCATTTTGGTTGTTGAATTATGCACAAAAGAGAAAATTACAACATTTTATTATATTATTTTTTTGAAATAACTTGTGTATTTTGGATTTTGGATATTTAAGCTTTATTTGTACAATCAAAGTTACTTTTCTTATCACCCCGGATATATATATATATATATATATATATATATATATATATACACACATATATCCACATACTACGTGTGTTCTTTGGTTTCTGCTCCATACAAATAAGTAAACTTAAAAGGAATTCCACAAGAATGAGCCATGTTAAGAATTTTGTCACACTAATAAAGACTTATTTATGCTACACCAAAGGGACCGGGACCAATCATTGTCAACAAAATTTAATTTTCCCAAGTTGTTCTTGACGGTTTCTGGCGAGTAGTCTAGTAAATTATTATTGGTAATCTACCAAATCAGCAGTAACCACCAGCCCTTACTAGCGACCAGTCGCTTTGATTGGTCCTTGAAGTAACCTACTAGGTTAACATCGATAATCTATCATATTATATTTCCTTTTCAACATAGATCAACAATAGTCTCTTGAGAATCTAGTATATTATTCTGCTTGATTAGTTCTCAAAATCAACACATTTATCACAAGTTAAATATTTTTTAGCACCGTTATATTGAAATGAGACTTTTAAAATGTCAAAGAATTGAACAAAGGTTGGACTAACATCGTCCAGTTAAGAAATCGGTTGGCATTATTCAAACTACTAAATTGGCTTGTTCTTTTGAGTGAAAAACTAAAAAAAAAAAAAAAAAACAACTCGAGTTATAATTTTATTTGAGTTTATATTTTTTTAAGTTTAAATTCGAGTTCAAATTTGAGTTTAGGACTAAAACTCGAGTTCAAGTTTCCTTTTAACTCGAGTTTAGAAACTCGAACTCAAATTAATGAACAGTATTTTTTCTGTTCTTAAAAATGCTATAACTTTTTCATTTTAATTATGATTGAGATGATTTTTTTTCTATGCATTGACAACGAAAAGATGAATAAAACTCAACCCATATACCCTATTAAAATTTTTCATCAGCATTGAGTTTTTATTTAAATACTATCTAAATACAAATTCAAGTTTTAACTCACTCAAACACAAACTCAAAAAGATTTTTATCTCAAACCATAACTCAAATATACACTACCAAACACAAACTCAAATTACAAGTTCAACTTAAATTATAACTCAAATTCAACTTAAGAATTATACTCAAGTTAAACTCTAAAAGAACAAGCCATATTTCTAGCCATTGGACAGAGATTCTAAATCGGGTTTAGGAGTATTTGTAGCTGGTTTAATCGGTTTTTTTTAACAAAAATTACCGACCAAATCAAAAATAATTTTTTTGACCTGTTGATATTGACAAAAAAAAAAAAAAAAAAAATACAATCCAACCACTTATTATTAGTGTGGATGGTTTAGTTTGTGGCAGGTTTGGCATAAGCTTGAAAAAAAATTTGACATTGGAAAAACATGAAAAGTTTTTCATATTATTTCAAAATTTGTTATTTAACTCCAATGTAACAACATGCAAACATTATAACGTTTTCCTCCCTGAAGACATTATCCACTATTATTTCGTGTTACAGGGTAGATTGTACTATTGGGAAAACTATTATAGTAATTACTAATAGAAATCATGTTTAAGAAAAATGGATCAAAATGTATGAAATTTTCATTTATGCATTTTGTATCGTTTTTTTTTTTTTTTTTTTTTATTATTGATTTGTTCGGTTTTAGAACAGAAAAAAAAAAAAAAAAAAAAGTCTAAAACGACCAAATAATTCAAAAATTTTAATGGTTTGGTTCTTTTTGTAACACACTGCTTATTTGATAATAGATAGATATAATAGAATTTATTTATGATTAGTCCATTTGCCTTAGAATATATTAGCATGATTTTCGATGTCCATAAAGTAAGACAATTCTATCCTTATGATAAATAGCTGAGAAATTACAAGAACAAACTAACTAAAACCTTAAAAATAGAATAGAAGAAAATAAAAAAGATGACATTAGATTTCGCTATACCTAAGAAGAACCTAAATGTGATCATTTTTAAGGATATAAGCTCGAAACTGAAAAAAAAAATTCTATAGTGATGTTAGGACGTTTGTTAGTTGGCAATTTATTGGCAAAATGTTATAAAAAATTCAAAAACAAGTATCATTACTATTGGCGTTGTGGACAGCTATAGATATTCTATTTCTGATTATTTGCACTAGATTTGAAATGATTTCTTTTATAAAAGGTAAGCAGCTTTTGGAAATGCATATTCAGAGATTTGATTGCTTGTGATTCTAGCTGCTATGGTTGACTTTGTTGGCTAATCGATTGGCTCTATGTATAGAAAGAATTTTTGGTGAGAATTTGCTTGGCTGGGGCGGTTTATTGTTGTGAGAAATAGAGCAGTTTGAACTTTTTAGGAGTGTGATTTATCCTGAAAAAAACTGCCATGAACGTGTATGAGTTTTGAGAGAAACAATCTGCAAAAAAAGTTTGTGTTTGATGCCCTTGAAAGGTGAGTGCTAAAAGTTTGTTCTTTGAGAGGAAGATGTATTGCTTTCGGGAGAAAACCTTCAAAGGTGAGTGGTACTCACTGGACAAGGTCTCTAAAAAGATTCTACACAATTGAGTATGTAAGATCGACTGGTATTTTGATATCTTTCGATCTTAGTGGATTATTCACTGTCTAGGCGTGGCCCAACAGATGTAGTTGTGCGCACCAAACTGTGATATCATTTTCTAGTGTTCTTTATTTTTTTCTAGCATTATTTTCTACACGGTTAGTTATTTGTTGCTGAATCTAGAAATATCTATTAATCACCAGTGTTACTGAAAGTATTATAACACTCTTTGTAACACATGGTGTAAAATCAAACCTTTCAAGGGACATAACGATCACTTTTTTTTTTTTGTTTCGGTATAAGAAAGTACTACAAAATAGATTGGATTATACTAATTTTGATCGACACAGAAAGAAGAAATGTTTAAATTTACTACTTAGATTTTTAAGGAATTATGATGATTTATTATGAAAATAAAATAAAATGGATGGCTAGCATCAAGCGAAAGCAACATTAGATCTCACGTGAAAATTAAAAATGGTAACCTATAAATAGGTGAAGACTTGGGTCATTTTCATTCCATGTTTATACCCATCACTTAGAGTGTGAAAGTTAGAGGGAGAGAGCTAGAGAGAAAGAGAAAAATAGTAGTAGAAGAAGAAGAATTTCTAAAATATTTAGGTAGAAACATCTCTCCTAAATCTTTTGTTATGTTTTCCTCATAAATTAGAGTTACCTTAATTAAATTAAGTACAAAACAGTGTTTATAATGCTTCTACTCTTAGAGTGATTATATGCTTAATTTTATAAGGAGGCGGTCATATTAAATTTGATTGTGAGAAATATCGAGTTGTTTATGTATCATAATGTTAAATTAGAATTAGAAATTTTTGTTTCTCTAAGTAGAGATTCTATTAAATTAAGATTAAGATAATAATAATTTTGATGGAGATATTCTGTTAAAATAAGACGATAAATTTTTACCAGAAGTTAGGAAATAGCAATTTAAATTTCCTACGAGTAATTTGAAATATTGACGCAGATGATAATGAAGTTAATGAAGGCAAGACTCTAAGGAGGCAGATGACGTATTATCACAACTCATTCCCAATCATAAAGACTACATAGATAACTATGAGCTATAGATTATTTTAGATCTTAATGAAGATCCTGAAACAATCTGCAGCTAAAAGTTATCTTCTAAGTGGTGTGGCTTAATTATATTATGGTCCATGGAAAATATGTCGTGTTTGGAGTTATTTTTATTTTTATTTTTTTTTTTTTGAAAAAAAAAATGAAAATATAAGAGAAACGACGTTTGACACAATTAAAGATAAAAAACGAAAATGAAAATGGTTTTTTAGTTTAGTATAAAATGTGAGAGAAATGAAAAACGACTTTTAATTGGTTTTTATTTTTTTTTTTTCATTTTCTCCTCTCTCGAGTAGAGAGAGACATTAATAGATTTTCTTATACTGAAAACAATCTCTTGATAAAACTACCAAACGCATTTTCAAAAAAGATTTTTATCTGAGATTAAAAACGTTTTCATTTTTATTTTTATACAAAAAAATAAAATTATTTTAAAATGAGTTCTAAACGCAGCCATTATAATTATCTCTTAAAAGTTTGGATTTTTGGATTTTATGGGGAATAAGTAATTATACTGGCTGGATTTCTGTCAAAACCAATTGTTATGGGTAGTATGGCCTTTTTAGGAGTGAGTTCAACCACGCATTGTGATCTCACGTTGTGCTGTCGAACTATAATTGAAACAATATCGGTAGATAGAATATTATATTGAAAACACTACCGGTAGATCAAATGCTTTATTAAGAACACTACCGGTAGATGGAATATTCTACAGGACTCTCACTTGGGACGCAGCTGTGATGTCCGGAAAAATTTTATAATTACTAAATAAATTTAATTAAGGATTTCTTATAATTATGTCGTTAAATCTACAAGAAAAATATAAGTCTATTTATAATTTTTTTAAGCTTCAATATTAATTACGAGAAACCTTTATAAGAGGTTAAAAAATCGGGTCATTATAGCAACAGACATTGTTAATAACCCGATACATGACTGACAAGTTGCTCATATATATATATATATATATATATATATATATATATATATATAGAGAGAGAAGTTTTGTATTAACTCTTCGGGTTTTCAATGTAATAAGAATAAGAAAATCAAAAAGTGAGTAATGAATTTTCTACTACGCATTGTATGTTGACCCCTATTTTTCCATATGGTTTTATGTTATAGTTTTCAATGCCTTGAAGTTTGGCGTTCATGGTAATGTTTCATGTCACCTCATCGGTACTTCTCTCTTCTGTTGTAATTTTAACTCTTAATTAATGATTGTATAATGTATGCTGGTTGCTTCGACGATACGAGGAGTGATTCTTAATAAAGTAGTGCAGTTTAATATTGTTTCTTTAAAGAGAATTTGTTCATTGCTAACTATGTTGTGTTTGAATTTATCTTTTACTAACTCGTGAGTTATTTCAAAAATTGTATAAGCCCTACCAAAAGTTTTTGAATGTTTATATTTCCTAAATTTTTAATTAAATTTTAAATTGTCACTAATCCCGATTTTAACTCAGTGACACCAACATCACAAATTAAAATTAGAAATTGTAGAATGTATGAGGAGTCACAGGTAGAAAAATTATTAAATTGTATGTATTGGATGATCATGCCAAAGAAAAAAAAAGATCTATAAGGTGAAAAAATGTAGTTTATTAATACAAGAAATACTAACGTTATTTTTATGTCACTCTTTTTATCACTTTCTGCATTAACTACTTGACAAACCGTTGTTTTAACAAAATAAAATCAAAATCAAATGGCATTTCGGAAAATGTGCAAGCTCGAGGGGTTGGAAATGTAATTAACAATTTCTATATTAGATGATCAATCTAAGCGCAATGATAGAAGTAACATGTTTGTCTTCATAATTGCTTTAGAATTCATGGAGATCTTGAAAGCAAATCGTGTCCCCTTTTTTTAGTTGAAATAGGAAAACAATTAAATGGGCAAAAGTCAACATCTATCCTCGAGTGATATGTGTGAAGAGCAGAACCATAAAAACAACTCCTGGGAAGGTCATTATTATATCGTTATCATAATAAATAAGGCTCTTAAATTCACTGTTTGAAGCTTCCTTTTCCTTCTCAAATAACCAATCAAGTCCAATAACCAGAAAGGATGCAGTTGAAATTGGTTGATTCCATTAATAGTTCATAATTGTATTTTAAGTTAAAACTTTTCTTTTCTTTCCCAATTTTCCTATTTCGGTGAGAGGTCATTTCATGGTGCATTTCTTCTCATCAAAATATGCGACTTGTTAAATTCATCCTTCCAAAATATATTATATGTTCCGAGGAAAAAATAACTTTATCTCCATCTCCAGATTTTGCACTCAAATTTCTGTATATGCAGTTTATTTATGCTTGAACACTTAACAACGCATGAAAGATACAGAATGTAAAATGTAAAAGTATATATGCATATATATAACAACAATTCTCCTTCTCATAAATATTTTTTCTCTAATTATCCTGTTCAAATAATTTCTTCTTATATATGTTCCTATCTAAACTTTTTTTTTTTTTTTAATGCTACCTCGAATATATTTTTTATATGTACCTAAATAACTAATCTTCAACATATATATAACAATAATTCTTTATCCAATGGATCTTCCTCTATTTTTGCCTTTTTTTTTTTTTGTATTTTGTTTTAATCTTTAGTCCTTGATATCGTTTGGCCCTTTTTTTTTTTCCTCCTCACTTTTTTACTATTTTTTTTTTTTTTTGTTTTGTTTTTTTTATAATTTACTCTTGTTAAAATAAATTTTGTCAAATGCACAATTGCTTAGACATTTTTTCTTTTAGTCATTTTTTTAAAGTAACTCTCACAATTGTTTCTCCCTAATTGTTCTCTCCAAATAATTTTTTTGTTCAAGGTATTCCTGCCTAAACATTTTTATCATACAACCTTTTCAAATTTTTTTTATATGTACTACATGAGTAATTTACTACCTTTTTTTTTTTTTTTTATATATGCTCTATTAAAGTTTTTTTTTTTTTTTTTTTTTTTTTCTTAACTAAACTCTAACAGAGGAATGAATAAGTACAACTAAATTTTAGGAAAAATTTTAGATTTTCCTTTCAAAAGAAAAATGTAAGAAATGCAAGCACTTATAACTAGTATGTATATATATATATATATATATATATATTGCTTTTTTTCAATCAGAACTGTCCCTCTGACATAATATATAGTTATAAAAATATAATTTGATAATTATTAAACGTAACATCGATATTAAAAAGAAGTATTATAATTTTTAAAAAGAAGTATTATAATCTTTATATAAGATTATAATATAATTTTATATAATTTATTAACGTTAATGTAACGTTTAATAATTATTATATTATATTTTTTCTAACTATGTATAACGTTGGGGGACCTTTCTACCATACCATAGAGACAGAAGAAAAGTCCGTATAAGAGGTCTTGACCAAGAGTGCACTCCAAGTATGGGGAACTGAGAAGCTTTTAATGAGCAGCATTCTAGTCAAAAAGAACCCTTACAGAATACATAATCTTTCACAGCGATTTCTTCTGCAAAAGAGACGAACAAAAGCAAAGGCCAAAAAAAAAAAAGTTGAATTCCCTAATATTCTCGCCAATCCCACGCATCGGCCCCTCGCAAACATATTCAAACAGATTCTCTCTATTTCATATATATTCTCTTTCTTTGATCCAAAACAGAAGAAGTCAGGTCTATGATTTCGAGAATTTTGATTCTGAACAGAATTAATATATAGTTGGCAAGATGGCCAAAAAAAGGAGAGAGGGTAGGACCTAATTAAACGACAACATAAAAAGTGATGCCCTGATGAGAAGGGTATCAAATGGTTTTTGTCTCTCTTTAAAACCTCATGTATTACATCCGCTATTTCTTCTCTTCCCTTGGTGGCTCCACCACACTTTCTTTTCCTTTTGACCAAACGCATTTCCCTATTCAATTTAACTTTTTCTGATCGGTTAAAATTTTCCACTTGATCTTCGTAATACCCCCACTGTCCGGTACTAGTGCTTGAGGTAAGCACAAAATTTATTGCAACATAAATAAGATAAATGTTGAGCGTGATTAAATATTCTTTTTAATATATAGTATTATTTTCAAGTGTCACATATAACATTCTAGCAAATTTCGATACGGATTGTTCAATTGTGATGTGGTATAGTGTTTCCCAACGCCTCCTAAAGAAGAAAATAAGAGAGAAGAGAAGGCAACATTTTAACAATTGATTCGGTAATTATGTGTCTGCATCATGTTACAAATACAATTACCATGATCGGGAAAGTTACCCGAAACTGAAATCAAGAGATTTCATAATACAAAAATAAATACAAATAAAAGATGAAAATTTATAAAATATTTCCTTAATATACTATTGCTACAAAATTAAAAAAAAAAAATTACTTATTGATGAATTATTACGAGTATAATACGCCATATACTGTGCATGCATGGCTCATGCACGTATACGAATAATACGTACCTGTACGTAATTGCGTGAACGAAATTCTTTACTATTTTGCTATTCAGTCAAACAAGCATACACTTTCTACAATAACATCCACTCCTGCAGCCTATATTATATATACATTATATCATCTCTCTCTCTCTCTCTCTCTCCAGTAAGGAAAACAGTTCTCTCTCTTATCCCTCCGTTCTTTTCTCCTTTTCAACACATTAATTCATCATAAATAGTCCCTACCACCGGTCCAACTGTCTTCTCTTCCCATATAAATTTTCCTTCCTCTCCTGTGTTTTCACATTTTCTCCGGCCTCTTATTTTTTATAAACATCAATTTCCAAAACCCTTGCCTTTCCATATATTCTCTCAAACAGAAATACACAGCTTGCCAATATTTTCTCAATCATATATCCCAAATCTCATTATTGGGTTAATTTCTCTCAAATAATATTTTCCTAAAAAAATGTCAAGGAAAGATAGACGGGTGTGTTTCAGTCCCGATGTCAACGACAAGCCAATGAGCGACTTTCTCAAACACAGCGCTTCAATCCGAACAAGGGAAACTAGTACTGGGCACAAAAGGGTGGCCGCAGGAATGTGGAGTTTCAAGCTTCCCAAAGATTCAAAATACTACTCGCCTATAGAATTTCTTCGCGGCCTTAAGGCTAAAGTCGCAAGAGCAATTTGTCTAGTATCAACGCGAAGGTCATCAGGTAAAGTTTCGGCCTCCAATCTAACAAGATGTCGCTCAGTATCAGATCCTATTGATTCTCATCGAGCTGAAGCCTTAGAAGATTGTATTGAGTTCTTGAATTCTTCTGCTTCTTTGAAGAGGACAAATTCAGTTTCTTCAAATTACTAGTTGCTAGCTTTAGGGGTTTTGTGGATTAGTAGGTATCATGTATATGAAAAGGGAAATTTGTGTTTATGATTTATGATGTTAGAAAGCAAGTAAAAAATACATCTGTTTATTTCTTTGTTTTTCATCCTCCTATGTACTTATGGTTCCCATATCTATATGATTCACCCATTTGGGTAATGAAGTTCGATAAAGTGTTTCACCAAAGACTTTAATTACCGCAAAGCAGGTTCTTCCTTTCATATTAATTTATAATTTTGCACAAACTTATGTTAGAAGTACCCAAAAGAAAGAAGGAAAGAAAAGAAAAAGATCCTGTTTGATATATCACCACCCGACAACTCAAAGATACTGACTGTTCTTTTGAAATATTGAGCAAGGCTGGGCTGGCCCTGGAGTGTCGTGCCACCATCTGTCTGGTAATCATAGGAAATGTCACTGTCGGGACCACTCTCAGTTGGCTTAGCCAAATTCTCACTTGCTTTTTCACCCAAAACTGAATAAAAAATTAAATAATAAGAAAGATAAGAAACCAAAAACAAAAACTTATTTATCATCTAGAATGATGCAATCATAAATGCGTCAAGCGCATCAAAATTGTCACGTAAATGTCAGACAATAATTTTGTCCTTCATCTTGTGACGGTATTATTCTACAGCCTTTTGTGCGTGCGTAAGGAAAACAACAATGTATGCCTTGTTCCAATCTTTTGACCCAATTGTAAAGCCGAATTTGCTAAAAATCTACAATTAGCATCAGAATACAAGAACCATAATAATAGACTTATAATTGCAGATCCCACTGTTCTATCCTAGGTCTTGAAAGCCTAAAATTTGAAAGCTCAATAAATAATCTCTGCCACAAAACACTACATAATATGATCAAACGATTTAATTGGCAACACTAGGGATGTAATGAGCAATGTTTCTTTCAAAAGTACTTGAGCAATCATAGGATAAAGACATATCCGGTAGTAAATCAATACAATCATTTAAAATTTGCTGGCCTCTATAAAATAATGAAAGAAATGGAATTATCAAGAATCTAATGAAAGCTTTTCAAGCTCTCGGATGCCCTGATTGGAAGCTTTCTTCAACTCAAGAGCTCTCTTATAAGGAGGGGCAATTGGGGGCTGTACAGGATCCAAGCTCTGATACGTCCCTTCTGCAACTTTGGGCAGCGGATATGAGCGGTCGGAATCATACCCGCTAAGGTCCCCACATGCTAGAAACGGAATATACACCTTATTTGGTCCTTCTAGCCAGGCACTACTACAATCTGCCTCAAAAAGTTACCAAAAGAGGTAATGACATTAATCATAAGGTGTTGTTTGGATAATGGGGAGGAATTTATTTACCAACCCTCTGAAAATCAGAAATTCAAAACTAATAATGCACACAACCAAGATCCAACACAAGATTTACTGGTTATTAGCATATCTCGGAACTTAAAAGAGATGGGGCTGAGCCCCAAGGGTCACCATAGCTGTTAGCCACCAGTAATCATGCGGGAGATCCCAAGGTTCAACCTCGGCCTCGTGACCCAAATAACATAAAGTTCTAGATAAAGCATGGGAAATTAGTACTTGAAAGATACGGATTATAAACTCGCTAGGGCACAACGGGATTACCTAAATCATCTCCTCCAGAGGGACTTCCAACCTTTTCTAGGAGGCGATGAAGATCTTTTGGGTTAAAGCCTTCAGGAGGGGAATAATTCTCACAAACTGCAAATGCCTCTGTATAACACATGAAATAAGAGAGTTTTCAATACAGCAAGTCAACCACTAATCAACTGATGAGGAAGGAGAAGAATAAATATAGAAAGTAGACTATCCTACGTCACCAATATCACTGGCATCCTAGAAATTTTAAGAAAATCCATGGAAGCAATGTCCTCTGTACCAAACTGGTGGATATTGAACATGGAATCTGAATTATAATTTATAACAGGCAATTCTGACCCAGCCTAAGGTTACTTAACTGAGAATAGTTTAACATAATGAGCCCGGATCTTTGCCAGACAATTTGCCCAGTAAAGGGGTGGCAAAATTCCTTGCTAGGAATTTAAAGAACCATTCAAGATGTTTTGGATACGAAATCATAAAAAACTTGAAAGAACAAAGGATATAACTGTAGAGAAAAAGAAAAAGAAATCAGTATGTTACCTATGCTGGAATTGCGGCTGCTTTTAGGTTTTGCAAAAGTCACCGTAGGGAAAAATAATTTAAGCTGCAACAAGAAACTAAATCAAGAAGTGAATTCTAGGTAATCATGGTCATCGTTCTCTATAGAGCCTTTTCCAAACAACACAACACTTGAACCTTTCAGGAGGAAAACTTGAAAGAAACAAATAAAATGAGACTTCTAAGGTATGTTTACAAAACCGAAAATGATCAACTGAACACTCTGCTACAATGAGCTTTGTCTCAGAACACAGTCTTGCCTACTAATTCAAAAGTCCAGAGAATACTGATCTATCAAAGCTACATAAACTTGAAAACCTTGTATGCAAATATAAAAAGACAACCAGGCTATAAGAGGGGTATACACAAGCTTAATATTGAAAACATTGCACATATTATCTATTTTATGTTCGGACACAAATTTGGAAATTTCAACAATAATTCAATTACCTGACAGTATAGAAGACTTGTATCTTTTCCCCGAAATATTTTAGCAATAAATTTACCACCTTCTCTTAGTACATGAGTAACTACTGTTAAACCCTGCATCGAAAAGCCACCAACTTTATCAATCTCATATTGCTTCAGCAAGACTCAAAACGTTGTTGACAACTATTGCACCCACAACCACAAAATAATTGTTGGAAATAGAATATTCGGTAGTAAATGTACCGAATCATAGGGCTGTAAATAGAAAGATTATTATAGGCTGTAATTAGGAAGATTTAGTCAACTAGAATAAAGTGTAATTAGTTAGGATGATTTGCGTTTTATGTACTTTCCTAGAATAGTTTCTTAGTTTCTATATTTATAAGTATTCTGTAAACCTTAATTCTGTGCTGTAAAAGATAATTCTTTATACCCCTCATATTTGCTCATATGGTATCAGAGCAACCCTAGCCGCCAACCCTTATACAAAGAAAAAAAAAAACCAGAAAACCAGAAACTCCCTTCAATCATTCTCTTCTCCAACCATGTCCGACACTTCTGAATCAACAACCATTCCAGTAAACCAGCCATCCTTCCCAAATTCAAGAAAATCCTAGTAGGCCTCATGTTTCTAATCCAGATTCTCACTCTGTTCAAATCACTACCATCCAGTTGAATGGAGAAAATTTATTACAATGGTCACAATTTGTCACAATGTATATTCATGGTAGGGGGAAGATCAGCTACCTAACTGGAGAAAACAAAGAACCGGCTGCTACAGATTCATCCTATCCTATTTGGGACACTGAGAATTCGATAGTAATGACATGGTTGGTGAATTCTATGGAGGAGGATATCAGTTCAAACTACATGTGTTATCACACTGCCAAGGAATTGTGGGACAACATCAACCAAATGTATTCATATTTGGGAAATCAGTCTCAAGTGTTTGAATTAACATTGAAACTCAGAGAAATCCGCCAAGGTGAGGATAGTGTTACCAAGTACTTTAACTCACTGAAACGTCTGTGGCAGGATTTAGACTTTTCCAGCGACTATGAATGGAAATCTACCGAAGACTGCAATCACTACAGAAAAATCGTGGAGGACAACCAGATTTTCAAATTTCTGATTGGCTTGAATGTGGAATTTGATGAGGTTAGAGGAAGGATAATTGGGAGACAGCCCCTGCCCTCTCTTGGAGAAGTCTTTTCTGAAGTTCGTCGGGAGGAGAGTCGTCGCTTAGTCATGCTCGGTAAGGTCTCTGGAAATTCTGGAAATAACATAGAAAATTCTGCTCTTACCACAGCCGAAGCCTATATCAGCCGTGACACTGCAAGGAAACCAGATGAGAAGACCCGTGTATGGTGTGACTATTGTAATAAGCTGCGACGCACTCATGAAACTTGCTGGAAGATCCACAATAAACCAACAAATTGGAAGGGAAAACATGAAGGGAGATTCAACCGTACACTTGCTGCACATGAGGCCGAGTCTGTCCCTTTTAGCAAAGAGCAGGTTGATCACATTCTAAAGCTGCTAAAATCCAACTCTGAATTATCTAGTACTCCTAAAGCTTCTTTGGCTCAAACAAGTAAGATTTCAAGGGCTCTATCTAGTCATTTATCCCCATATCCTACTCCTTGGATCATTGATTCAGGAGCTTCTGATCATATGACTAGTTTACCTAATCTGTTTCAAAATTATATTCCTTGTTCTGGTCATGAAAAAATCCGTATAGCTTATGGGTCTTTTTCTCTAATTGCTGGCAAAGGTTTGATACATTTATCTAAAACTTTATCCCTAAAATATGTCCTTCATGTACCAAAAGTTGTCTGTAACTTATTGTCAGTTAGTAAACTATCGAAAGACTCTAATTGTTGAATCACCTTTTTTTGAATCTCATTGTGCGTTCCAGGACCAGAATTCAGGAAAGATGATTGGCAGTGCTAAGATGATAGACGGTCTCTACTATTTTGAAGAGGACATCTCTAAGAGTAAAAAAGCTCAAGGTCTTAGTAGTATTATTTCTATTCCTATTAAAGATAAAATAATGCTCTGGCACTATAGGCTAAGACACCTTAGTTTTCCTTTTCTTAAGAAATTATTTCCTATATTATTTAAAGGTTTGGATTGTTCTTAATTATATTGTGAAAACTGCATTCTATCAAAAAGTCATAAAAGTTTTTATCCTTCAAGATTTTATCAATCTTCAAGACCATTTTACTTAATTCATAGTGATGTTTGGGGTCCTTCAAGGATCAAAACGATTTCTGGCAAAAGATGGGTTGTCACCTTCATTGATGACCATACTCATTTATGTTGGGTTTACCTAATGAGTGAAAAATCTGAAGTTGAATCTTTGTTCAAAAATTTCTATGCAATGATTGAAACCCAATTTCAAACTAAAATTGGAATTCTTCGTAGTGATAATTGGAATTTTTAAAGGAGAAGGGTATTCATCAACAATCTAGTTGTGTTGATACACCTCAACAAATTGGAATTTCTGAGCGAAAGAACAAACATTTACTTGAAGTTTCACGTGCCATAATGTTTTCAATGAATGTTCCAAAATTTCTTTGGGGAGACTTTGTTTTAACGGCATGTTACTTAATTAATAGAATGCTCACTCGTGTCCTAAATTATACTACACCTCTTGAGTGTCTAAAAAATACATTCCCTGAAACTTGTATTGAATCAAACTTACCCTTAAAAGTGTTTGGCTGTAGTGCTTATGTTCATTTATTTGTCTAGCAAAGGATGGTCAAAATTAGATCCACGGGCTGAAAAGTGTGTTTTTATTGGCTATGCTCCAAATAAAAAAGGTAATAAGTATTGTTGATGTGTAAATTAGCTATAAATAGATTAGGAGAATCAGTTTGAAATCCCTTAAATTGAGGGATTCGGTTAGGCAGTTTCCCGATTTGGGAATGATTTAGTTTCCTATTATTTCTCCTGTACTCTACTATATAATACCGTGTAATATATCAATTCATAATAACATAAAATCAGAATCCTTTTTTGTGACATGGTATTATAGCCCTAGGCTCATAAGTCTGGGAATTTTTTCACCTTCATTGTCGGAATTTGCTTTGATCTTCAAACGCCATCATTGGAGATTTTCTGGTCGGCCTTCATTGCCGAGATTTTTCTGACCTACGATATTTGCTGTGGCCTTCATCGCCAACGCCCCCTGATCAACGGTCGTTGGAATGTCGTTGCCCTCTTTGTTTCATTTTTATTGTTCATCGTCTTCTCTGGACATTGGGTGTGAGGAACTGTTGCAGATTACGTGCCATTTATAATAGAAAAGTGAAATCAGCTTGTCAAATGATTTGTCGTTTTCCTCTCCTTCTTTTCAAACGACTTGTCGTTTTCCTCTCCTTTTCAAACGACTTGTCATTTTCTTCTCCTTCTTTTCAAACGACTTGTCGTTTTTCTCCTTCATTGCTGCCAGCCTTAATTGCTACAAATTTTCTTCATCATGTCAACCTCGGAAATCACCATCTCTAGCAACCCATCCGAAGAATCCAATTCTATTCAAAAACCGGAGAATTGCAAAACATTCAAGCCTCCAACATGATAGACTTATTTAATGGGAAGAACTACCTCAAATGGTCTCAAATTGTTTCTATTCCTACAACCTAAAATAATGCAAGGGAGACTTTTAGTTTTGTTTGGAATTGATTTCCTATATTTTTTTTGTTTTTTATATTTTTCAAGAAAGAAAAAATGAAAACATTTCCAAAACGGCGTTTAGTGCAATAAAGATAAAAAACGAAAATGAAAACGAATTTTTTGTTTAGTGTAAAATGAGAGAGAAATGAAAAATGACTTTGTCGTTTTTCATTTTTTGTTTTCATTTTCTCCTCTTTCAAGCAGAGAGAGAGAGAGAGACATTAATGGAACTTTTTACACTGAAAATAATCTCTTGATAAAACTACCAAACACATTTTCAAAAAATCAAACTAATTTTTTAATCAGAGTGCTTATGTTCATTTATTTGAGATTGAAAACGTTTTCATTTTTTTATTTTCATACAAAAAAAGTATTGTTGAAAATCATTTTGGAACAAATTCCAAAATTGAGGGATTCGGTTTAATCACAATGATTTAGTTTCAATTATTTCCCCGAAACAAAGGATCTAGCCTTTGAAACATGGGATGAGGAAGACTCCATGATTATGTCCTGGCTATGGGACTCCATGGATCCAACGATCAATGACACATGTATGTTCTTGACTACTGCAAAGCAAATTTGGGATTATGTTCAGCACACATACTTGAAGGCTCGTGATGATGCTCAAGTGTATGAGATTAGATCAAAAAACGACTTGTCGTTTTCCCCACTAAGCAAACGGAGACAAGTCTCTCCTTCTTTTCAAACGACTTGTCACGGAATATGCAAACCTTAATTGCAAAATTTCTGTGGCAAGAATTGGACCGCAACCCATCCAAGAATCAATAGAGATGAAGTGCCCAACAAAGCTAATGATGCTACCATTTTAAAGAACTTCATTGAAAGAGATCTTTGGTCGTTTTGAATTGATTCGATTTCTTTTTTTACATTTTTCATTGAAAAAATGAATTTTCCAAAACGTTTAGGATTCAAATCATTGGCAAAATGAACACAATTTTTCTCTAGAAGAGACAATCTCACCATTTTTTTCATCCGAAAGCGAGAAGAAAGACATTAAGGAGTATCATGCTTGAACCACCAACCATGGACCGGTCAAAAACGTTTTCTAGTAGCTAAAACAAATTATCAAGAGAAAGGAAAGGGTGAACCGCCTAAACACCTAGGTAGAGAAAAAATATGGAAGAAGGACAATCTCAATGTGCACCTATTGTAAGAAATTGAAGCACACAAAAGAGACGTGTTGGAAGTCGAATGGTAAGCCACCAAAAGAACCGAGAGATGGAGAAACCTTGGGGGTCGAACCGGAGGCCTCAAGCACACATGGCGAGCAACCCAAAGAGACAATCTCACCGATCCGAGAAAAATTCAACAGAACCACCAACCATGGGTTCAACAGGGCTAAAAAAATTGAGAAATTGATAAACTTGTTGGGGAAAAAATCGCTTGAAGAAGGACTTCTTCACCTAACTCGCTCTTTGGCTCTTTCAATGGTAAACCTTCTAGGATGTTTGGTTCCTAGATTCAATCACACATGGCATTCGAATCATGATTCATGAAAACAATATTTTCTCTCAAAAAAAAATATTGTAAATTGAAAAATGGTTCAAATCACATGATTTGAATCCATGAACCAAACGGAACCTTCATTTCCTTTTTACATGAATGATTCAGAAAAATTTTATGTTAACTCTTGGATAATAGACTCAGATGCCACATACCATATGACCCCTACATCTCAACTCTTCCACACCTATACTCCATGCCCGAGTAATAGGAAAATTGTAGTGGCCAATGGTTCTTTAGCCACTGTTGCAGGGTTCGGAGATATACATATCACAACTACCCTTATCCTTAAAAATGTCCTCTATGTACCTAAACTGTCGGCCAGCCTTGTTTCCATTCAAAAAATTACCCATGATCTTAAATGCTATGCTACTTTTTTCCCTTCCTATTGTGTTTTTCAGGATCAGGGCTCGGGGAGGAGGATTAGACTTGCTAAGTATGAACACACACAGGTAGAAAATAGAGAATAGGCAAAACACTGCATAGAATTCTTATTCCCTTATGTCTTGAATCAAATACAACCACCATTAAATAGGCTCTGAAAAACAGAATAGAAAAGGAAAGAATAAACCAGAATAATCATTTCCTAATACAATACGTATAAACCAAGAATATTCCTTGGACTTAAGGAACTACCATAAATAGATCATAATCAAATTCAATTCGTCCACACTCCCCCTCAAGTTGGGCAGTATAGGTTGTACATGCCCAACTTGTATACTAATCTTTCAAATAAAGGTCTAGACAATCCCTGGTCAAAATATTGGCAGCTTGCTCTGTTGTAGGAGCATATGACATACAAACTGTTCCTTCTTTGATCTTTTCCTTGATAAAATGTCAATCGACTTCCACATGTTTAGTCCTGTCATGATGAACAAGATTATGCGAGATATTTATAGCTGCCTTGTTATCACAATAAACATGCAACGGAAGAGTAACTCCAACTTTTAAGTTCATCCAACAACATTCTCAACCACAAAACCTCACAAATTCCATGAGCTACAAATCTCAGTTCTGCTTCGGCACTACTCCTTGCAACAACATATTGCTTCTTGCTTCTCCACATTACAAGATTGCCCTAAACAAGAGTGCAATACCCTAAAGTGGACCTCCTATCATCAATTGCTCCTGCCCAGTCAGCATCCGTGTATACTTCTACACCTCTTTCATCTCCCTTCTTGAAGAACAAACCTCGTACAGGTGTTCCTTTCAAATATCTCAAGATACGAAACACTGCTACCAAGTGTTCTTCGATGGGTGCACGCATGTATTGGCTAACTCAACTAACAGCGAAAGCTATGTCGGGTATGGTATGTGACAAATAGATTAGCCTCCCAACTAGACGCTAGAATCTTCCTCTGTCTACAGGATCACTGTCTCTCATTCCTTTCTTGCAACTAGGCTCCACCGGAGTTTCTACAGGTTTGCAGCCCATTATTCTTATTTCTTTTAGAAGATCCAACACATACTTCCTTTGTGAGACCGAGCTCCCAGATTTATTTCTAGCAATCTCCATTCCAAGAAAATACCTAAGGCTTTCGAAATCATTGATCTCAAATTCTTTCGCCAGTTTTCTCTTTAGTCTCTCCACCACTTCAAGATCATCCCCTGTCAAGATGATATCATCAACATATACAATGAGAATGGTGATCTTACCATTCTTGTGCTGATAGAACAATGTGTGATCTCTTCCAGCTTGCTTGTACCCCTGTTCCTTAACTACCTTCCAAGCTTGCGGTGATTGCTTTAGTCCGTATAAAGACTTTTTTAGCTTGCAAACTTGATTACTCTTGTCCTCAAATCCTAGTGGCATCTCCATATAGACTTCTTCTTCCAAGTCCCCATTAAGGAATGCATTTTTCACATCAAGTTGTTGCAACGACCAATCTAAATTAGCAGCAATGGATAACAACATCCACACTGTATTGATATTGGCAACTGGGGCGAAAGTTTCTTGATAATCTATCCCATATGTCTGAGTATAGCCCTTAGCCACCAAACGAGCTTTGTATCTCTTGATAGACCCATCTGCCTTATACTTAACTGTAAAGACCCACTTACATCCAACTGGAGCCTTTTCTCTTGGTCTTCTCACCACATCCCAAGTATTTCAAGACCGCTCATCTCTTCCAAAATAGCTTGTCTCCATTCTGACTTCTTCATAGCCTCTTGGATATCTCTTGGGATTTCCACACTCGCCAAACTGGCTACAAAAGCTTTCATGGAGTTTGTCAGATGATCATATCCAACATAATGTGCCATTGGATGTCTCGTACAAGTCCTTACTCCTTTCCTTAATGCAATTGGGACTCCTAAGTCACTAGTCTCCCCTTCAAGACCTGTCATCGGTTCCGATTCTTGGTGGCAAGGAACTTCCTGGTTTTCTACAGTTTGTTTGTTCTTCTTGCGTACATAAGTTCGATCAAAAAATTGCAAGCCACTCTCTTTGTTTTTATTATGTTTGTGCACTATAGATATCGGAGTTTTTTGGTCATCATGAGGTTGATATGGGATCTGATCAGAAGGGACAGATTGAGTAAGAACAAGAGAAGTTGATTCGGGGAAGGCTTCAAGATTAATGTCAGGAATATCTTGCGGGTTTATTTTAGAAACGTTGGCTGAATTTTCCTCTTGATTTTCTGAGTTTTGAACAGTTTCTTGCGGATTGGAAGGGATAAGACTTTGAGTTTCTAAAGAAGGGGCAAAATCCCAAAAGAATTCCCACACATTTAAATCATTTGAGGTTGAGGTTAAAGTAGGTTTTGATTTTTCCCAAAAATTTTCTTCCCACACTGTCTCCCCCTGAAGAGAATTTTTGGTTAAGAATGGTTGATTTTCAAAGAATGTCACATCCCTATACACAAAATATTTCCTCTTTTCTACTGAATAACATCTATACCCTTTTTGAGTCGCAGAGTATCCCAAAAAAATGCATTTGTGAGCCCTAGGATCCAACTTCCCCCGATGAGGATCTAGATTATGTACAAAAGCCACACAACCAAACACTTTTAGATCTAATGAAGATGGAAACCGCAATTGTGGGGACGACTTGTATAGACGTACCTTATTAATTAGATAGGTAGCGGTCAAAACTGCATCCCCCCAAAAAACTTTTGGTAAGTTGGCTGTAAACAACAAGGAACGGGCCACTTCCAAAATGTGACAATTTTTCCTTTCAGACACCCCATTCTGCTGAGGTGTACTAACACAAGAACTTTAATGAATTATTCCATTAGTAGTGACAAATTCTCCCAAAGTGTTATTAAAAAACTCAATCCCATTATATGTTCTTAAAAATTTAATGTTCCCATCAAATTGGATTTTAACCATGGAAAGGAATTGTTTGAAAATACCCTTGGTCTCAGATTTTTCTTTTAGGAGATAAACACAACAAACACGTGTATGATCATCAGTAAAGGTAATACATCATTTTTTGTTGGTAACGCTAGAGATGCAAGAAGGTCCCCAAATATCACTATGAATAAGAACAAAAGGTTTAGATGCACGATATGATACTGGAGGAAAAGAGTCAAGAGTGTTTTGCTAATTGGCAAATTTCACATTGAAATTTATCATTATTTTCAAACAAGGATGGAAACAAGAACTTCATATAAGAGAAACTGGGATGTCCTAACCTATAGTGCAATAACATAATTTTTTGAATTCTTGAAAGAGAGGTGCTTGCAACCATTTGAGCTTGCCCATGGACAGTTGAATAATCCTCAAAGTAGTATAGATCATTTCATTCCGTAGCACTGCCAATCCTCTTCCCCAATAATCAGTGCAAAAAATACAAGCAGATGGAGAAAGGTCACTTCACAATCTAAATCTTTTGTTAACTTACTTATTGACAAAAGATTAAAATTTAAATTAGGCATGTGAAGAACTTCTTTTAGGATAACATTTTCTCCGAGTTTCACAGCCCCAGTCCCAGCCACAACTGAAGAGGTACC
The DNA here is from genome assembly GCA_012066045.3 of Morus alba. NCBI lineage: Eukaryota > Viridiplantae > Streptophyta > Magnoliopsida > Rosales > Moraceae > Morus > Morus alba. The sequence goes on from CP050235.2 coordinate 2,480,668, forward strand.
ATCTGCAATCTGCACCTTGTGATTTCCCGAACTAGGAACATATGATGTGTATAATTTTGCACACCCAGTCATATGATCCGTTGCTCCAGAATCAATAATCCATGGTTCTCCTTTCTCGGCAAATCCACAAAAAACAGTTAACGCTTTACCTTTTTGAGACATAAGGGGCATCGAAAAGGATTGAGTGATCATCTGCCTCAATTGTTCCATTTGCTCCTTGGTAAAGGTCGTGGTTCCTAAGGCTGGTTCAGTCTCCTCTTGTTTCTCGGTTGATGCCTGAAACCCTTTTCCTTCACGTCCACGAGTTCGATTAAAAGTCCAATTGGTTTGTTTCCCATGTAATTTCCAGCAGTTCTTCTTGGTGTGATAAGGTTTTTTACAATGATCACACTATTTTTTGTTTGGTTTTCTGGTCCACAGACAACAAGGGCAGAGTTTTCCACATTTGGTGTATTGGGTCCTAGCATGACTCTCCTCCTTGACTATTCTCTACGGATTTCCTCAATTTGAGGAAGCGGTCTCATCCCGAGGAGATGACCATGAACTTCATCCAAGTCCTTGTTCAATCCGACTAGGAAGTCATAAACATGATCACATTCCACCAACTTTTTATACAACACCGAGTCTTCAAAATCTTTCCAACCGGGTGAAGCAAACAAGTCCAATTTCTGCCATAGTCTTGGGGCCTCATGATAGTACTCTTGTCACATCCTTCTCCCCCTATGTTAGATTCCGGATCTTATTTCTCAACTCAAACATTTGTGATGTATTCTCCAAGTCAGAGTATGCCATCGTGACTGCATCCCAAATCCCTCTTGTCGTGGGAAAAAGAATGTATGTGTCAGCAATATTGTCTTCCATAGAATGAATTAACCACACCATTACCATAGAATTCTGCACCTCCCAATTCGCATAAGAGGGATCCTTCGGATCTGGTGCTGGAATTGAGCCATCTAAGTATCCGAGCCTTCCCTTTCCACGAATCACCATTTGGACTGAACGGGAATTTTTCCATTCAGTTTCTGTGTTGTAATTTATAGGGAGGAATGATTAATCTCAGGAATAGCAGTGGGAGCAATTGTGGAGGTTGTTTTAGGGCTGCTCGTGGCAGCCTCAGAAACAACGCCTCCGCTTGCTCCAGTCAAAGTCATTCTATACATTGCTTTTCTTCAACCGGTGTCTCTGATACCATATGAACACACACGGGTAGAAAATAGAGAACATGAAAAAACACTGCATAGAATTCTTATTCCTTTATGTCTTGAATCAAATACAACCAGCCATTAAATAGGCTCTAAAAAACAGAATAGAAAAGGAAAGAATAAAGCAGAATAATCCTTTCCTAATACAATATGTATAAACCAAGAATATTCCTTGGACTTAAGGAACTACCATAACTAGATCCTAATCAAATTCAATTCGTCCACACTAAGGAAAGAAATGGCCTTTACCATCTTGAATCATCTCAGAGAGTTATGAGCAATTTGTCTCTATCTTTTCTCAGTTCCTCAAATAAGGATGTCATTTGGCTGCATCACCTACGCCTAGGTCATCCATCCTTTAAGGTTTTAAAAGTCATGTTTCCTCATTTGTTTCAAGGATTAGATATTTTTGAGTTTCATTGTAATGTTTGTGAACTGACAAAACATACTCGTATATCTTTTCCTATTAGCAATAAAAGAAGTTCTCATCCTTTTCATTTGATTCATAGTGACATATGGGGTCCTTCTACTATACCTAATATTTCAAGGGCTCGTTGGTTTGTATCTTTGATTAATGATTGTACTCGGGTTACATGGCTCTTTCTTCTGAAACAAAAATCCGATGTTAGCATTGTTAAACCTAATTTCCACTCGATGGTTCAAAACCAGTTTGGGGTTAAAATAACAAGCTTTAGGACAGACAATGCTAGAGACTACTTCAATCAGTTGTTGTCACCATACTTTCAATCACAAGGCATTAGTCATGATTCATCATGTGTTAACACACCTCAACAAAATGGGGTAGTTGAGAGGAAAAATGGGCATTTACTCAACACCACACGAGCTTTACTCTTTCAAGGGAATGTTCCTAAGTCCTATTGGGGAGAGGTGGTTCTTACTGCCACATACATGATAAATAGACTTCCCTCAAGTGTGTTAGACAACAAGAGTCGCATAGAGATCCTCAATAGTTTATACCCTCACTTCAGAACCTCAAATGGTCTTACACCTAGGATATTTGGATGCACTGCCTTTGTTCATGTCCACAGCCAACATAGAGGCAAGTTAGATCCCTGAGCCACCAAATGTGTCTTTCTTGGATACTCATCCACTCAAAAGGGAAACAAGTGTTACAACCCTTCATCTAGAAAATTTCACATCTCTACCGATGAAAAATACACATTTTTTCCTCTCTTCAAGGGGAGATTCCAATAATGGAAGATAGTCCTTGAGTCATTTGAGCCACTTAAAACCCTTGATCTTCCTCATGTTCCAGCCCGTGTTGTTGAACCCGAGTCCTCTGAGCCAACCACCTCTGAGTCACCCCATTTTTCCACTGAACCAATATCTCTTGTCCCGCCAGTGTCACTCGCAATTTTCCTAGGTTCTCTCAAGTGTATTCAAGAAGGGTTGCTCCAGAACTGACACAGGTCCAAGAATCCAACTCAGACTCTAGGAATGAAATCACAGTAAGATCTAATCTACCTTTACACACACAATCTGTTAAAACATCCACTGAACCAACAGATGACCTAGACCTTCCTATTGCTATAAGAAAAGGTTTCCGAGAATGTACTTAACAACCAATCTATCCACTATCTCACTATGTCTCTCTTAAGCGTCTATCACCAACCCACAAAAAGTTCATTGCGAGTTTAAACACCATTGTTATCCCTAATAGTGTTTCTAAAGCATTGTCAAAAAAGGAATGGAGGGAGGCTACGAGAGAAGAGATGAGTGCATTAGAAAAGAATAGAACATGAGAGATTGTTGATAGACCAAAAGGGAAAAATGTTGTTGATTGCAAGTGGATTTTCACACTGAAATACAAGGCTGATGGATCCCTCGAGAGATATAGCAAGATTGGTGGCCAAGGGATACACTCAAACTTATGGAGTTGATTATCAAGAAACTTTCGCTCCAGTCGCAAAAATGAATACTATGAGAATTCTACTATCATTGGCGGCTCACTACAATTGGCAACTACTATAGTATGATGTTAAGAATGCATTTCTTCATGGTGACTTAGATGAAGAAATCTTCATGAATATTCCACCAGGATTTGAGGGAAACACAAGTAACAAAGTATGCAAGCTGAGAAATGCCTTTTACGTGTTAAAGCAATCTCCTAGAGCTTGGTTTGGGAGATTTGCAAAGGTGATGAAGGAGTCTGGGTATGAACAAAGCCAAGGTGACCACACTCACTTCATTAAGCATCCAGCTGCTGGGGGAGTGACTGCTCTTCTAGTCTATGTGGACGACATCATAGTGACTGGAAATGATGAAAGAGAGAAGCCTGAATTGAAGCAGAGATTAGTAAAAGAGTTCGAGATAAAGGAACTGGGGAAACTGAAGTACTTCCTCGATATTGAGGTGGCATATTCCACACAAGGGATCTTCATATCTTAGCAAAAGTACGTGACTGATTTAGTAGTAGAAACAGGGAAGATTGGGTGTAAGCCAGTCTCTACTCCAATGGATCCGAACCATAAGTTGGGAGAAGCTAAAGAAAAACAAGTTGTTGATAAAAGAATGTACCAGAGATTGGTTGGTAGACTCATATGCCTTGCTCACACTCGGCCAGACATAGCATACTCTGTGAGCGTGATCAGTCAATTCATGCATGATCCAAGAGAACCTCATGTTCAAGCTACTTACAAGGTACTACATTACTTGAAAGGCAATCCAGGGAAAGGAATTTTGTTCAGAAAGGACAATACCCTCACTCTAGAAGCTTACACTTACGCTGACTATGCAGGTTCCCTGGTGGATAGAAGATCAACTACAAGGTATTGTACTTTTCTTGGAGGCAATCTAGTAACGTGGCGAAGCAATAAACAGAACGTGGTGGCAAGGTCATCTGCAAAATCAGAATTCAAGACTATTGCTCAAGGATTGTGTGAACTACTTTGGCTAAAGATTATTCTAGATGATTTTAGAGTCAAATGGGAAGGTCCTATAAAGCTCTATTGTGACAACAAGTCAACCATCAATATTGCTCATAATCCTATACAACATGATAGGATAAAGCATATTGAAATTGATAAGACATTTCATCAAAGAAAAATTGGAGGAAGGATTAGTGTGTATGTCCTATGTTCCATCAGAACGTCAATTGGCTGATGTTCTAACAAAGGGGCTGAACAATTCAGTTTTCCATGATCTTGTATTCAAGCTGGGAATGGAAGATATCTATTCCTCGGCTTGAGGGGGAGTGTTGACGTGTAAATTAGCTGTAAATAGAATAGGAGAATCAGTTTGAAATCCCTTAAATTGAGAGATTCGGTTAGGCAGTTTCCCGATTTGGAAATGATTTAGTTTCCTATTATTTCTCCTATAATCTACTATATAATACCGTGTAATATATCAATTCATAATAACAGAAAATAAGAATCCTTTTCTGTGACAAATGTTTTAATCCTACTACTAGGAAAATCTTTGTTACTTTAGATGTTTCTTTCATTGAAAATGAACCCTATTTTCAAAAGAATTTTCTTCAGGGGGAGAAACAAAGCATGGAAGAAAATTTTTGGGATGTTATTTCAAACCCTTTACCGAACCTAATCAAAGGATAAATTTAAATCTTCTTGAAAGGTATACTACTAATCCTAGTACTATGTTGCCAATCATTGTTGAGTCTTCTAGAGGGGGAGAAATACTACCAACCGATCCTAAGGGACATAATTATGAGCTTCTTGTTTACCCTAGGAGAAAGAATCATCAAAAGAGCAGAGGACCAACTAATCCCTTGATTCTGAATCAATCAGATGACCCGGATTATGAGCCTATGGACACATCAGGTAATCTAAATCCTTCTCAACCTGATATTTCCTCAGTATTGCCTGAAAAAATTCCTCCAGAATTCTTTAACGATCTTGATGTTACTGTAGCTATTAGGAAAGGTACACACTCTTGTACCAATCACCCAATCACTAAATATGTGTCTCATGATAAACTCTCTCAGTCTCATAGAGCCTTCACATCCAAAATCTCTGATCTATTTGTTCCAAGAAATATTTAGAAGCACTTGATGATCCAAGTTGGAAATTAGCAGTAATGGAAGAGATGAATGCTCTACACAAAAATGAAACATGGGAGATTGTGGAATACCTAGGGACCAAAAAACTGTTGGTTGTAAATGGGTGTTTATAGTTAAGTGCAAAGCCGATGGTAACATAGAGAGATACAAAGCGCGACTTGTAGCCAAAGGGTTCACTGAGACCTACGGTATTGATTACCAAGAGACTTTTGCTCATGTGGCTAAAATTAACTCTATTCGTGTGTTATTGTCTCTTGCAGTAAATTTAAACTGGTCTTTACATCAATTAGACATGAAGAATGCCTTCCTTAACGGAGACTTAGAAGAAGAAGTGTTTATGTGTCTACCACCAGGCTTTGAAAGATTCTTTGGCCAAGACAAAGTCTGTAGACTTAAGAAGTCCTTGTACGGACTCAAGCAGTCCCCTAGAGCGTGGTTTGATCGGTTTGCAAAGGCTGTAAAGAGTTATGGTCTTCATCAAAGTCAAGCAGACCATACCATGTTCTTTAAGCACACAAAAAAAGGGAAAATTATTGTTCTAATTGTTTACGTTGACTATATAATCTTGATAGGCGATGATCTTGAAGAATTGGCAAGGTTGAAGAAAAGACTAGCAGAAGACTTCGAGATTAAAGACCTAGGGACACTAAAATACTTCCTCAGCATGGAGTTTGCAAGATTGAAGGAAGGTATCTTCATAAACCAATGGAAATAGATCCTTGATTTACTTAGTGAAACAAGCCTTCTTGGTTGCAAAGCTGCTGAAACACCTGTTGAAGTTACTCTAAAACTTAACCCTACTAAAGCCGAAGATGTGATTGAAAGAGAAGTATCAACAATTAGTTGGAAGACTCATTATTTGTCACACACTCGTCCTGATATAACTTTTGCAATTAGCATGGTGAGTCAGTTCATGCACTCTCCAGGACAGGAGCACTTGGATGTAGTCAACATAATTTTAATATACCTAAAAGGGAAACCAAGAAAAGGTTTGATGTTCAAACAATGTGACAAGATACAGGTTGAAGTCTTTACAGACACTGATTGGGCAGGGAGTGTTTATGATAAACGATCAACCTCAGGATATTGTGCCTTTGTTAGAGGAAATCTTGTTTCCTGGCGTAGCAAAAAGCAAAGTGTGGTGGCACGGAGTAGCGCGGAGGCAAAGTTTAGATCACTAGCTCATGGAATTTGTGAAATCATGTGGATAAAGAGACTATTGGAAGACTTGAAGATTCCAGTAACATTGCCCATGAAAGTTTATTGTGACAACAAGGTTGCCATTTCGATTGCCCACAATCCAGTTTTACATGACAGGACTAAGCATATCGAAGTAGACAAGCATTTCATTAAGGAAAAACTTGAGAGTGGTCTAATTTGTATTCCCTATGTTCCAACTACACATCAAACAGCTGACATACTCACTAAAGGACTTCACAAGAGGCAGTTCGAGTTCTTAATAGGCAAGCTAGCTATGGAAGACATCTATAAGCCAACTTGAGAGGGAGTGTTTGAAATAGAATATTCGGTAGTAAATGTACCGAATCATAGGGCTGTAAATAGAAAGATTATTATAGGCTGTAATTAGGAAGATTTAGTCAACTAGAATAAAGTGTAATTAGTTAGGATGATTTGCGTTTTATGTACTTTCCTAGAATAGTTTCTTAGTAGGTATTCTGTAAACCTTAATTCTGTGCAGTAAAAGATAATTCTTTATACTCCTCATATTTGCTCATAATAATAAATAAGCAATAAGCTTGATAAATATTCAGTAAAAAATACAATGTACATAGAAATATAATATACATGCCAAGAAACAAAACATAAAGGGGAATTAGGTTCAGATTACGAGGGCAACATTTTTTTAACCGTCTTATAAGTCAATAATCTTTAAAAGTAAAGCAAGATCATCCACGTCAGTATTTTATCCCAACTATTTTCGGCATATAATAAGCATAAAGGACCATGAATCACTTATCCAATAGAACTCCAGAATAATTTTTAGGTTAGAGAGCTGATGCTTTGTAGTCACTTATCCAATATGCTTTGTAGTTACAATTTATAGCTTCTAGTCTTCTACCAGTAAAAACGAAATATGAAATAGCAAACTAGACAGAGACAATAGAAACTTGCCGCAAGCCAACTAAAACAAAATGGATACACCACATAGTATTAGTAACATGGAAGATCTATGTTAAAGAAACTGAATAATGAGTCACAGTAACAAACACGCGCATTCTATGTTTTTCTATTCCTAAAAAGGAATACTATCTTCCAGAATTAAAATCATGTGTTGCATTCTAAAACAGGTTTTGGTATAATGTATGAAACAAGAAAACTTACTGCTAGTATGAGTTGTGATTGAACGAACTCATCCATGTCATGAAGCCCAGTAACTATAGATCAGCACAAACGCAAGTTAGCTTAAGTAGAAGTTATTGCTAAAGAGGTAATACACGGGCAATTTAAAACAACTAAGCGCACCATCAGGAGCACCATCGCACACAACCAGATCAGCCTTGCAACCATCAAAATGTCTGATGACCTGTGAAAAGGGGATAAAAGAAAAAGGAGATAAACTAAAGGATGACAGCACTAATTTTCCAGCATAAAAATTGTTCTTTTATCTACTACAACGAAAACATCCAATATCACATTATATGAAAGGATCACGGATAAAAAGACAAAGCACGGGACATGAAACAAAAATGTCTTATAATCATTGCATTATGTGCATTATGAACGTATATATTTGGCAATTATTAAATTACTGTATTTCTAATTCTATTATGCCATTAGTTCCCAACGTCCATCACACTTGTCCTCAAAAAAGGTAAAAGTGATTGAAATAAAACGTAAGGGTGCGCAACATCTCTTAAACCAAAGTCAACAGCCCATTGGCACACTTATAGAAACAAACTATTACGTAGGTTGATGCGGAGCTTATCCCTTCTTACTAGGCCAAAAGTCAAGGAATTCAACATTCGTATTCAAATCTCAATCACGACGGCCACGACGACTGCTATAATCACAACCTAGGATTTCATAACAAAACATATCATAAAGGTTTAGGTCCACAAATGGACCGCCAATACCACTAGAATGAAACTAATAATCATACACATCCTACTATGCCAATGTTTATCCTAAATACTATAATCATCAACTCTTGTTCAAACACAACAAACCAAATTCATAGAAATTAGGCATTTCATGTAACATAATTCATAAGGTCATCTTCAATGTAATTAGAACTATATTAACATCATAAATAACGCAAAGTCATATTCGCATATCATATAGCATGGTTCTAAATTATAGGAACAAGTTATACACACATACAAGGATATCCATAATCATAAACAAGGTTTGCATGTGATCTCAAAGTTCATACTTTAATTCATACTTTAATAGTATTTGAAAGCGACATAACATGCATCCTATGGTGTGCATTTAAGAAATCCATAAACGACAACTTAAGACAAATCAATAGCATTTACATAGGCAAGTTCACACAATAATGCGAACTCAAGTTAGACTTCACTTGCATTGGAGGTGAGGACTTTACTTATCTTAAGTCTCAATATTTTTCAAACCTAAGCTCTTCACACTTTGTTCAGTTCACGAGCGTTAATTAGGTGCTCACCTAATATAATACATAATTTCCCATTAATTTGAGCTTCAATTTCCCGTTAGTTAGAGAGTTACAAAATCTTTTAAGAGTACTACAACACTCTAGGATTATTACTGTGTTGTTTTATTTTACGTTTTGATTGGATACTCATACTTAAAAATCTCACATATGGTTTCAGAGAATAAATTGTGGGCATTGAAGAAGACTCTTCGGAGGCTATTAACTCTTAACTGTAACTTAACAAAAGAAATCAAGAGCTTAACTCATGACACGACTACATTTTTCTTAACAAAGTCAATCAAACCAAAATATTTAACATTATATCTTTAATTCTTTAAAGCTACAATCTATTTAAGGAGGGGGGGATGCAACCAACAAGAACCACCACCACCTCATAACATGAGCTTTTATTATCATTCAACATTGTCAAAAACATAATCTAGCATCAAAATCCGATTTTAAACGTAGCAAACAAAAAACTCAATTTTGTTGTACTTTTCAACAACGAAATAAGCCATTTATCATTTAAAAAAAAAAAAAAAAAAGGACACTGAGATTTCATACATATTTATAGATATTTGATTAACTTATTAGTTAAGCTTTTAGTCATAAAAATCCACACTTTTAACTGGTTGTCGTCAACGCCAAAGTACCAACTCTATATAATTTACACAAAGATTGATCATAAAGAAAACTTTTGTCAATCACGGATGACAAAAGTGGACAATCTTGTGGCTTGTAAGTGGGATGATTGTGTTAAGACTTAAATTCCAAATCAGATGATTCACACAATACTTGAAAATTAGAGAGAAGAATTGAATGGAATTGATCTGGACTGTAATTATCAGGGAAATACAAGAGGATATGAGGGTGTTTGAGTGACCCCTTGCACTCCCTAGAGCCAAGGCTCATCTATGAAAATTACAGAGAAGTTCAACAATGATCCTCCCTACCCTCCGGTCTCTGCTTTTATTCTCTAGTTCTAGCTAATTGTTTCCCTCTTTCCCTCTCTTCTCCCGAGGCTCCTCTCGAGATCCAAGACATCACGCACATCACTCAGCAGTGAGCTCAACAACTTTTTGAGTTTCCTCCATGTCAACACCTTTTCCTCCTCTCACAGATTCCACCTCACCAGCCTCCACCTCATCCCTTGCTGCCACATCAACACGAACTCTTCTAGGCCTTCTTCTAGCATAGGTGAAACATAATGGGGGACCAGGAGCACCATCAATACCCCCGGCCGAAAGACTCACCTTGTCCGCAAGGTGGCAATCGGGGAAGGCTGCTTGTATGCGGTCGAAACTCTCCCAACTATCCTCATGGTCGGGCAACACATCCCAATGGATGAGGACCTCTAACTCCAACATGGAACGGCGAGACGCTTGGCGGACTCCCCGCAGCGCGGACGGCCGAACCTGGAGCTCCATATCTAGAGTGAGTTGTGGCGGTAAAGCAGCCTCCGGTATAGTAGAGCCCACGGCACATCGCAGTTGCGACACATGAAAAACAAGATGGATGGCAGCCGACTCTGGGAGCTTTAATTGGTAGGCAACTTGGCCGACCTTGGCAAGCACTTCAAATAGACCATAGAAGCGAGGCGCAAGCTTCTCGTTGCGACGTTGTGCCAGTGATTTTTGTCGGTAGGGACGGAGCTTGAGATACACCAAGTTGCCCACCTCAAAGGAAACATTGCGGTGAGAACCATCCGCCCGCGCCTTTCATCTTCTGTTGAGCCCGCTGCAGTTGCTGCTTCAGAAGGTCAAGGGTGGCATCCCGCTCTGCCAGTTGGTGGTCTACAGTGGACACAGGGGACAATCCCAGTCCATATCGCACTAGAGGAAGGGGCGTCATGGCCGTAGAGGGCGCAAAAAGGGATCATTTGTGTGGCGGTGTGAAAGGAGGTATTGTACCAATATTCAGCCCAAGGAAGCCATTTTGACCAATGCCGAGGTGCATCCAATGAGAAACACCGTAGGTAGGTCTCAAGGCACCAATTGACCACTTCGGTTTGCCCGTCTGTTTGAGGGTGATAGGCTATGCTCCGAGTCAAGGTAGAGCCTTGATGCTTGAACAACTCCATCCAAAATCTTGTCGCGATCGAAAACAATAGTGCGGGGAATTCCGTGTAGCCTTACCACGCTGTGAAGGAACTCGTCCGCCACCATCATCGCGGTGTATGGATGCTTGAGCGGAATGAAATGGGCGTACTTGCTCTAGCGGTCGACGACGACTAGGATGGCATCAAATCCTACTGACTTGGGCAGCCCTTCAATGAAATCCATTGAGAGATCATCCCACACTGTCTGGAAGGGGCAGGGGCTGCAGCAATCCCCCGGAAGCCAAGGTCTCATATTTGTTCTGCTAACAAATCGGGCACCTTGCGACATAGGCCTCAACATCCTTTTTCATCCCAAACCAATACCAATCAGCCGCCAAACGTCGGTAGGTCTTGAGCACACCCGAATGTCCTCCAGCCACCGCGTCATGATAAGTGTGTAACAAGTCGGTCACCAGCCGAGAATCACGCGAGACCACGGCTCGGCCCTCTCTCATGAGATGTCCTTGCTGCAAGGTGAACCCCGGATGAGCCCATGAATCGACTTAGAGGTCCGCAATAGCGCGAGAGGTTGGCATCCTCAGCATTGTGGCGGTGAAGCTCCTCCGAGTCGAGCTCAAAAGGTGCTGACAGCAAGTGGAGTTCCGCAAATGTGGGGAGGCAGGAGAAGGCATCCGCAGCCTTATTCTCAAGTCCGGGACGATACTGAATTTCAAAATCAAAGCCTAATAGCTTGGACAGCCAACGTTGGTGGGTTTCGCTGACAACCTGTTGGTCCAGCAAGAATTTCAAACTCCTTTGGTCTATACAGGATAATGAAGTGCCTCTCTATAAGGTATGGCCGCCACTTCTGGACCGCCAACACAATAGTGATAGGTTCTAGGGTTTCTTTCACAAACAAGAAAGGAAAAGAAACAGAATTGAATCAAGAATCAAGGATTCTTATTAAACTGTAGAACAATGTACACAATAGCAGTTCTTCAAGGGACTGCAATTCCTCCACCCAGCTGGCTTATTGGCCAAGCTTCTCTCTAACTCACTTGTTCGATGGATTCCCTCGTATCCCCTCTCCTTCTATTTATTCCCCTCTGCAACCCCCTTATTCTATTGTAACTAACCCCCCTCATAACCGACTCTCTAATTTGTTGCCAGTCACTCTACCCGCGCGTTTCCCTCTCCTAACTAACACTTGTCTCACCAAGGGCCTGGTCCTATCAACTACTCCGCCCCCCAAAAGAGTCACCTTGTCCTCAAGGTGAAAATCCGAAAACTGTTGTTGGATGACATCAAACAGCTCCCATGAAGCCTCAAAATCAGGAAGATCCTTCCACTTGATCAACACCTCTAGCTGGCCGGTGGTCGGAGAAAAACAAGTATCCACGAGGTGCGCTAGTTTAACACGTAACTCGAAATCCTCAGACAAAAGATAAGGAAGCTCCTGGGAAGTAGCGGACAGCGGACACTCCAATCGCTTGCTTGAGTTGTGACACATGAAAAACCGGATGAATCCTAGCAGAATCCGGCAACTGTAAACGATATGCCACTGGCCCTACTCGAGCCAAGATCTTATACGGCCCATATAACCTAGGAGATAATTTCTCATTGACAACCCTGGCCAACAAACGATGAGGATAAGGCCGCAGTTTCAAAAAGACCAAGTCTCCCACCTAAAAGTTGACGTCCCTCCATTTGAGATCGGCCCTCACTTTCATCCGATGCTGAGCCTGTAGCAAATGCATCTTCAGTTCATCCAAAAGAGCGTCGCGGAACTGAAGTTGATGTTCCAACAAGGAATTGGCATTTCTATTCCATCCCATTTCATTTCGGGATAGGCGGCAAATCTAATAAGTGAAGTAGTCGTCATCTGACCAATTGGCTCGGACACCAGACCGCTCGTGCCCGACGCCCATTCTGTCTCGCCCTAAATGGAATGGCTCTCTTAGTTACGCTGCACCCCAACCAGAGTCCCCACGTCTGCTCTTCTCCGCCGTTGACGCCAAGTCGGCTCCTATGCCGCTAGCTATGCCCTGCTTGGTCCCCCAGTGGAGGTTCCGTAGCGCGTTATGAGCACCGGGCTAGGGGGCGGTTGAGCAACTCAAGCGAACCGCCCTACCTTACAACATAAACATAGGGACAGAAGGGAGAAGGTTGTGAAGGTGGCCTCGTTATCCACACCTCCGGTCGGTTCAAATCGAAGCAACTTAGGAGGGTCACGTCCGTAAAGGGCTCGGAAAGGAGTCATTCCCGCCGCGAGTCCGCGACATGGTAGCTAGTATTGTACCAATATTCTACCTAAGGAATATGGGAAAACCATTGAGCAGGTTGAGTCGACACGAAACAACGAAGGTAAGCCTCTAGACATCGATTTACCACCTCGAACTGGCCATCCGTCTGAGGGTGATAGGCAGTACTTCAGTGTAAAGAGGTGCCCTGCAACTTGAAGAGCTCAGTCCAAAAATGGCTAAGGAAGATTTTGTCCTTATCCGAAATAATGGTGCGAGGAAAAATAAGGCAGCCACAGATTTAGCGGTAAATGGGTGGCACAAACCTAGAAAGTGAGCGTACTTACTCAAACGATCCTCCACCACCACTAATATAGTGTCACAGCCTCCTGATTTGGGCAAGCCCTCCACGAAGTCCATCATTATGTCATCCCAAACTTGAGCCGGAAGAGGAAGTGGCTGGAACAACCCGGCTGGAGAGAGAGTGGAAGCCTTATGTTGCTGACAAATGAGGCAGGCAGCCACGTACGCGATTACATCCTCTCTCATACCCACCTAAAAAAATTCTAAAGCCAGCTGTTTATAAGTTTTTAAAACTCCTGAATGGCCCCCCACCTTGCCGCCGTGGAACTCCTTCAATAATACCAGAATGATGGAAGATTTTTGTGGAATCACCACCCAATTCTTATAGAGCAACAACTCATTCACTAGTGTATATCCCTTCACGGCCTGTGGATCCTCCAATAGCTGAGCCCTGATTTCAGTCAACTTCGGGTCCAGTAGCACCTGTTGGCGGATTGTGTCCCAATCAAAGACTGCTGTGGAACTCAAGCGCATGAGTTCTAAATCCGCTAGTTTCCGAGACAGGGCATCAGCCACCCGATTCTCAGAACCAGGTTTATATTGTATTTCAAAATCATACCCCAATAGCTTGCATAACCAATGTTGATGCTCCCCAATTGACCAATCGTTGGTCCAGTAAAAACTTTAGACTTTTCTGGTTAGTCCGCACAATAAAATGTCTTCCAAGTAGATAATGATGCCATTTTTGGATAGCGAGAACTACTGCCATCAACTTCCACTCATACATCGACTTTGCTCGAGCCCTAGCCGACAAGACCTGACTAAAATTGGCAATCGGCCGTTGTTACTGCATTAAGACCGCCCTAATCCCAAAACCAGAGGCATCAGATTCCAACACAAATGGCAGAGAGAAATCTGGTAAAGAGAGTACCAGTACTGTTGTCATGGTTGTTTTCAAGCTTTGGAAAGCTTCCTCTGCCAACAGATTCCAATTGAAACTGTCCTTCTTCAATTGTTGGGTTAACGGCCATGCTATATGTCCATATCCAGCCACAAACCTCCTATAATACCCTGTGAAACCCAAGAACCCTCGCAACTCCTTGATAGAACAAAGAGTTGGCCAATCCAACATCGCCGAAATCTTGGTAGGGTATGCCGACACCCCCACACCTGAAATAATATGGCCAAGATATTCTAATTGATTTTGAGCAAACATACACTTCTTTTGGTTGACATATAGCTGCTGCTCCACTAAAGTAGCGAACACCAAATCCAAGTGTGTCAAATGTTCCTCAAAAGAAGTGCTATAGATCAAAATATCATCAAAATAGACAAACACAAATTTCCTCAAGAATGGTTTAAATACCTCGTTCATCAACGATTGAAAAATGGCAGGGGCATTGGTGAGGCCAAACGGCATTACTAAGAATTCATAGTGGCCCTCATGGGTACGAAATGCCGTCTTCGGAACATCCTCGTCATCCATCCTAATTTGGTGATAACCGGCCTTTAAATCCAACTTAGTAAAAATGGTTGCCCCGCCCAATTCATCCAAAAGCTCCTCAATTACCGGTATGGGAAATTTGTCCGGCACCGTCGCTTTGTTGAGCGCTTGGTAGTCAACACAAAAACGCCAACTCCCATCTTTCTTTTTGACTAGGAGCACGAGACTAGAGAAAGGGCTTGTACATGGTTGAACTATTCCGGCTGCGAGCACCTCCTTTACCAACTTCTCTATCTCGTTCTTTTGAAATGGGGATACTTATAGAGACGAACGCTAATCGGTCTTGCCCCTCCCTTTAGTATGATATGGTGATCGTGCGTACGACGAGGAGGTAATCCCACCGGCATATGTAAGACCTTAGAGTGCCGCTGCAACAAGTGCTGCACCGGTTCCGGAAGTGGATTTTTAGTGTCAGAATCAACCCGTAAGGTGCTCAACTCCACGTAGACTCCTTGTCCCTCTTGTCTCAAGGTGCGGAACATTGCCTTAAGAGAGACCATGGCCCTAGAAAGGCTCATATCCCCTTTTAAAGTCACCCCCTCTCCCCCTACCTTAAATTTCATAACTTGGGATTTCCAATTAACATGCATTCCTCCCAAAGTTTCCAGCCACTGCATGCCTAAAATCACATCTACTCCCCCTAGTTCCAGGGGCAGAAAATTTTCAACGGTGGTCAAACTCGGTAAAGTCAAAACTACTCCCCTACACAGCCCCTTTCCCCGAACCGATTCCCCTATTCCCACTTGTACACCAAATCCAGTAGTTGGAACAACAAGAATAACTAACTATTTCACCATATCTAATGAAATGAAATTATGTGACGCGCCAGAATCAATCAAAACTATTACCTCACGTTGAGCGATGGTACCGCGAAGCTTCATGGTTTTTGGAGTAGACAATCCCACTATTGAATTCAAGGAGAGTTCAATAACTTCCTGTTGCACGTCCTCCAGGCCTTCCCTCGGATGTGCTTGATCTATCTCTTCCCAATTAGCTTCTTCCTCATCTCAACCAACATGACCCGTAATTCTTTCTTCTTGCATCGATGTCCCATGTTGAACTTTTCATCACAGCGAAAACACAAGCCTTTCTCTCTTTTCTCTTGCCATTCTGAATCTGACAGTTTCCGAAAGGGAAAATCCTTCCTTTGAGGCACAGTCTTTTCTGCCACCGTTGGAAAACGAACCACCCCATTGGCTTTTGAAACCACGATAGAGCCTCACTATCCAAGGCTATCCCTGCCGTAATCAGTTTCTCTCTTTCTGAACATCGATTAATTGCAAAAAAATTGCTCCATCCTAAACACCCAGCCATTTGGATCGTTTCCACTGAAAACTGGGCATTCAATGTGCCGCCGGCAGTTGGCCACCCATTCCTCATCCTCGATGTCTTCTTCCCGTACTTCCAAGTTCCTCCTAACTTCTCTGTTTCCCCCTTCCCCGTGCGAGAAACCAGCCTTAGCAAATTCCCATCAGTGTTCCTCTCTCGTTCCCGCTCACCATGACTCTCCGCCATTCCCACGGCCACCGTTCCAGCCGCCCAATCCTCCGTTGTTCCTTCGAAATCCTTCCTCCACCGTTGCGCCCCACCAGTCACCTTTGTACCCATAGGTTTCCCTCCTCTGATTCCTCACCGGTACTTCCCGTCCACCATCGCACCTAAAGATCTTCTCCCTCGCGACCTCCCGACCTAGGTCTCATGGAGCCCTTCGATCCACCGCGCAATTCGCCTCATGCGTACCCAGCGCGACTTCAGCTCGAAGCTCTTCCATTACTCCGGAGTTACTTGGCGCTGCTCCGCCGTCCAACGCCGTCGCGATTGTCTTCGCCTTCTCCGGTGCCGAAGCCGCCGATGAGGAATTTTTACGTATTCCTCCCCGATACGACGAAGATCGGCCAGGCTTTGAATCATCTCGACCTTAACCTCACCTACCTCCTTCTTCATCGCTTCACGCATCTCCTTGATTTCCCTCTCGACAGTGTCGAATCTCTCTTCGGTCTTCCTGGCCGCCATATCCTCCCCAAAATCGTGCTCTGATACCAAAATGATAGGTTCTAGGGTTTCTTTCACAAACAAGAAAGGAAAAGAAACATAATTGAATCAAGAATTCTTATTAAACTGTAGGACAATGTACACAATAGCAGTTCTTCGAAGGACTACAATTCCTCCACCCAGCTAGCTTATTGGCCAAGCTTCTCTCTAACTCACTTGTTCGATGGATTCCCTCGTATCCCCTCTCCTTCTATTTATTCCCCTCTGTAACCCCCTTATTCTATTGTAACTAACCCCCCTCATAACCGACTCTCTAATTTGTTGCTAGTCACTCTATTAACCCCCCCCTCCTCTTACACTTACAACCGTTTCCCTCTCCTAACGAACACATGTCTCACCAAGGGCCTGGTCCTATCAAATATCCATAAGCTTGCGCTCGTAAACCGACTTCAGGTGAGCTGTGCTGGAGAGAGCTTGGCTAAAGAAAGTGATCGGCCGCTAATCTTGCATTAGTATCGCCCCGATTCCGACTCCCGACGCATCCGTCTCAACCACAAATGCACGCGAGAAATCGAGCAAGGCCAACACAAGTACTGTTGTCATGGTTGCCTTGAGAGTGTGGAAAGCTTTTGCAGCCTCTACCGTCCATAGGAAACTATCTTTCTTTAGCACATTCGTTAGCGGCCCGGCTATGGAACCGTACACTTTAACGAACTTCCGATAGTAGCTCGTTAAGCCCAAAAACCCTCGGAATTCCCGTAAATTGGTGGCCGGTAGCCAATTGATCATGGCAGCTATTTTGGCTTGATCCACTACCACTCCTTTCGAGATAATATGACCTAAGTATTCCAAAGTGGATTGCCCAAAGCAGCATTTTTTTGCATTCGTATAGAGGTTGTGCTTAGCTAGCTCGGCAAGGATGATCTTTAAATGTTCAGCGTGCTCGTCCATCGTTCGGCTATACACCAAGATATCATCAAAAAAATACCAACACAAATTTCCGGAAAAAGGGCCGAAATACCTCGTTCATGAGAGAATGGAATGTGGCAAGGGCATTGGTAAGCCCAAAAGGCATGACCAAGAACTCGTGTGCCCCTCGTGGGTGTGGAAAGCCATCTTCAGCACATCCTCGTTGCGCACCCGAATTTGGTGATAACCAGACTTTAAATCGATCTTCGAAAAAATGGTGGCACCGTGTAATTCGTCGACGAGCTCATAATTGTAATTGTAGGAGAGATCCTTGGGAGAGAATTGAGCTTATTAAAAGCTCAATATCTATCTTTACTTTTCCTGTATTTTCCATTTCCGTTTTGAGACTTTATTAATACAAATCTCAATTTTCTTTTTTCGTTGTGCACTGGGTTCTATCATCTGGTATTAGAGCCAGTCCACCATGTCGCGAATTCGAGTCGAAGCGGTTGCGTTATAGGCTGAATTAAGATGTGTTGGTGAAGCCGTCAAAGCATCGAATACAAATAGTCGAGTGAAGCCGCCAAAGAGGAAAGGACTACCGTCGGTCAATGTCAATAATGTGAACAGCTGTTGATAATGTGAACCGCCGTTAATTTGGACCCAGACATGGTGGAATATTACAAAGCCACCATGTCAACTATGGGATCAAACGTGGTATGGGCTGCAGTTCTTTAACCGTTGCCTACGAATGGGGCGACTCAGGAAGGACGGCTACCCGATAGAAGGCGTAATCCGCGAAGTCAGCTAGCTGGGAAGATGGGCTGCCGTGGACGGCGGTTGCGGAGCGTGGTGGAATGTTAGATATTAAAAGTCCCACATGGAATGATTATAAGACAAATAATGTGGTTTATAAGCCCTTAGGTTCCCTCCCCTTGCAAGCCGGTTTTTCAAGGGTGAGTTCTACCTAATGAGTTTGTAACAATTAGGCATGTATGTACAAATCTCGCTATGTTGAAATATGTATGTATGTACACTATGTTTTTCCATCGTGATCTTTCACTGATCTAGCATAGTAGTTGGCTAGCGGCAGGTCATGACAAAGGGTATTAAATCTCATGCTATAAAAACAAAAGGTGCATAAAGAAAAGATAAGGATATAACAGTTCCCTACCACTTCAATTGTTCTAGCATTTGTTATATCGCCCTGTACTTGAATCACACCTTCAATTGGAGCCATGGGCTGCAAATCAATAGCTACAATAAGAGGAAGATCACCATCCCTGCATACAACAATGACATATAAATTTATGATATTTTCAAGTGTCTAGTGGCTTGAAGAAGATAGGTTTAATATTTAAATTCTGTATATAATTGAATGGAATTACGAATCACTATAGAAATGCAAAAACAGATCGATGACTATGAGTAAATTAAAAGTGAATGAGTAAGTCGGCAAAGTGGAAAAGAAATCATATTAAATCACCATATAATTATTACGGTTTCAATATTCATAATTCTCAGTAGTATTTTCACAATATATATATATATATGGAAAAAAGAATAGAACCTATTATCTACTGCAATGCGATTCCTTAAAGTCTCCAAACTATTGAGCGTATCATGTCCAATACACACACACACACACACACACACACATATATATATATTCCTGTTTTGTGTTGATTGATACACACAAAGTAACTTACTTAGAATCGGGAGAAAGCTTTGCCGGGAGATACAATTTTTGGCTCAAAACCTACAGATGAGAAATATAAATCAGAGATGGATCAAGGGATTTGCATACCACTTCCTCTATCCAAAGGCTTGACGACTTCAGTGTGACAGAATGCATGAAGCATGTTCGATGTTTCAAAGTAAAAATTTGGACGAAAAGCCCCACACACACCAAAATGAAAGGAACAGGGAAAGGAATTAATGTTTGTATAATGTACTTCTTTTTGGTTAAAGCATAAATCCCTTAGCTTTAAGCAGAGAAGTAAAAACTGAAAAAAGCAGCAAACTTGCAATTTTAAAACTATAACACCACACACAATATCATAGTTTTGGAGCTTGTAATTGGCCCATTGGTATCAAGAAGACAGGGAAGCAAAGAAGGGTAGAGAAATTTCATCTGAATGATTGCCTTAAACACTAAGAGGAGAGAGGAAATGTGAGGAAGGTCATCTCAACCGTTGATACCTGACTCCAGCTACCAGGGGCAGCACAGAGATCTACCACACGCTTCACTCCTGAAATCAAAACAATTACATGGTTACAGCACAGTAGTGCAAGGACTGCAACTGCATATTTATGTGTATAATTGAGCTCCATCACCATTAATTCGGTGAGAGAAAATTTTTCAGATCTGGCTAATAGTAAATTATACATACAATTTCCCATGACCATGGCTCTCTTTCAGTTCCAATAGATGGCTATTATTGAGACTATATCTTGAGTGCAAATGGATAGAGTTTGTTTAGTAGATTTTTTTTGTCCCCGGAACTCTTTTTGAAGATAAATTAAAGAAACAGTTGAATATTTGAAACATTGATTTTGACATTGCATCCTCTACCTTCAAATATGTTGAATTCCTCATCTATCTGAAGAAGCTTAAAGGCACTTCGAGCACGCCAACCCTCTTCTTTTGCTTTACGATAATAAATATCCTGCAGTTGAATCAATCAATTGATTAAAAGCTGAAGATCAAAAAGAAGCTGATGACTACTTAACAAAATAGAAAACCTACCCTCTTATCTCTTGAAGCTTTTCCCATGTTATTATAACAAGACGGGTACTGTTTTATGTGAAAACTGCATAAACAAAATCCCAAAGGCCATGGTTAGCTCGAAAATCAGAAGAAGAGCTTTAATCTGTATAGAAGAAGCTCTAATATGCATTTTTGCTCTGACGATTTAGCTTCTCCAAGAATAGCTTCAAATTTTCCTTTCAATAAATCGGAGACTGAACATATATAACTAAGCAAAATGACCAAAATTCAACGGATTTGAAGAAAGCACGAGGACCCATCTGTCATAATGAAACTTTTATAACAAGAATCGAAGTATCAATTAGTCATTCCTTAACACCTTGTCAGCCGCTTCTAGGATCTTAACAGTTGTTTATTTTTGTTCTTGAGACATAATTCCACATTCCGATGAAAGCATAATGTAAAATGATGTGTTCAAAAAGTTGCAAAATGAATAAAGGTTAAAGGAAGAGGAAACACAAATCAATTGTTAGCTAAAAAAAAATAAAAAAATAAAAAAAATAAAAAAAATAAAAAATAAAATAAAAAACTAGTTTTGCACTTATACAGAAACAAGAAGCAAGTCTTGGTCACATTAATTAACATCTAATGAGTAATTTCTCCGAACGGCTTGTGTGCATAATGAAATTATCTGGGATTAGCTATGAAACTTAAAATGTGCAAAATGCAAACAACAAACAGAATAAGAGTATAACGTAACTGTAATTGAATCCAAATAAACAAAACAGTTCAACATCGAAAATCCTAAAAAAAAAAAAAAAAAAAAAAATAGAAAATAGAACGAGAAGAGAGCGCATTTGAATTACTTTTGTCGTCTCTTGTACTTCGAAACTTTGAGAACGCCAGGACAGTACGGAAAACACGGGGCAGCAGAAAATCAATGATTCAGCGACCAGCAGCCATTAGAAGGACGGCGTCTGAGCGAGCGGTGGAAGGGAGTCAAGAAGGACAACCGCAGCGCGTCTGTTGGCCGGTAATGACGAGAGAAAGGAGCGGCGCTGTGCGGCGTCCGGAGGTCGGAGGAACGTCGAAAAGCTCGGTGTGCGGCGGCTTTCTTTCTTCCACTCTGATATGAGAGAGAGAGAGGAGTTCTCAGTTTATGACTTTGAACTCCAAACGGCATTGAGTTTAGGGCCCGTTTCCTTAAACTCAAATGATACCGGACTTGTTTATTTCATATATATAATTTTAAATTCTTAATTTTATTATAATATTTTTTTCTTATAAAAAATTTAAATTTTAAAAATTAAGATTAAGAATTATAATGTAAATATATCTTTAAAACAGATTTATAGTATTTTTTATAAAAAAAAAATTTAATTTTAAAAGTTATAATCAAAAATCATATTTTAAATATACCTTTTAAAGGGTAATTTTTTAGCTTAATTTATAAAAACCCTAAAATATCTCATGTGTTACCAAAGTACCACTTTGCCTCCTTATTATTTAAATACCTAAAATATTTTGCATGTTTATAAAAACAGATCCAAAACACCCCATAAAGCAATTAAAATTTTAAAAATATAATGATTAACCTTTCTAATTTATATTAAATGTTATTTTAGATATGATTTAACTAAAAAGTTAAGTAACAAATTTTAAAATATGTTCAAATAAATATTTCAATAAAAGAAATACTTCGATTATTTTGAGAGTTTTTCACTTTTAAGATTGATTTTATTTAATATATTGGTGTAATAATGTTATAAATTGTATTTATTAAATATTAAGAAGGGTAATCTTGATATTTTTTTTAAAAAAAAATATGATTGCTTCCAAGAGTGTTTTGGGTATTTTTTTTTATAAACGCATGGCATATTTTGAGTGTATATTTGTATAACAAAAGAGGTGAAAATGGTATTTTAACAAAACACAAAAAATATTTAAGTATTATTCATTAATTTATAATTTAAATTATTTTAATTTACTATTTATACAATTCAAAATGGAACAGTACTCTTTTTCTTAAAAAGCTTATTATGATAAGCTCAAGAGGAGGGATAATTTTCTTTTTTTCTTTCTTTTTTAGTTTGTAGGGGCAAAATGAGGCACGCCCATTCTTTGGATTGTCAACTTTAAAAGCAACTCTTTTTTGACAAAAAGTTGAAATTCTTCTCATATATTCATACACTTTTCTAAAATTTACATACGTCTTCTAAAATTTAAAAAAAAAATACGTAAATTAAAAATAATTTTAATCTCATAATTTTAATTTATGAATTAAATGTCTCTTAAAATTTAATCATATTACATATTTTTAACAAAAAAATCATATTACATATATTTTTAAAGATATAAAATAGTAAATAATTAACGAAAACTGAGAAAGTTCTCTTTATGTGGCAAAAGTTCAAAGCTTAAATTGCCATCCCTAATCTCATCCTCACTACGAATATTCTTAACATCGACATCTTTTAATGCCCATTTCATCTCCTTCTAAGTTGTCGTTTTCTAAATCTAAGATAAATTTGTAATTTAAAATAGAATGTTTGTTTCTTGTATTCGTCTATGATTCTAAATCATGATTCATAATTTTCTACAATATTTTTTCTTACAAAAAATACACGTAAAATGAAAATAATTCTGAATTATAATTTTAAATACATGAACCAAACGTCCACTAAATTACAATATCAATAGCAATGACTCCATCATCAGCATCCGGTATCATGTCACAGTTTTCAACCTGTCACATATCTACATTATCAAAATGAATACAAAAATAATGATACAGACTTAAATATAAATATAAAAACATATTCTAATTTTCCTTTGATATGACAATAAATAAAAAACAGTATAAAGAAATTCTCAAGTCACATTCTTCTTGTTAATTAATTATCGAATCTCTTTCCGTAAGAAAACTTAATTAAAACTAATAATTTTTAAATTCATAGTATAACTTTTAACTTAATTCACAACATATTTATAATAACATTTTCCAGAACATCCCATTCCAAAAAAATATGTTTATTTATATTACGTGTAAATTAAAGAAAAAAATAATTATTTTTTAAGATTTAATCTCTTTTGAGAATAGGTAGGATTACCAAAATACTCCTAGATTATATACCATAAATAGTTTTCTGTTAAAACCTTAACAAGGAGATTTTTTTTTTTTTTTTTTTTTAATTCATATTTTGGGGAACAAATGACACATTTTGAAGAACGGAAGAAAAAGTATTATAAAGATCATAATTTAAAATGAAATTTTATTATTTATCCAATATTTTAGTAGGCAATAACTATAAGAAAAATACTTAAAAGGGATATATTTGTAAAAAAAAAATTATTTGAACAAAAAACAAATTAGAAATGACAAAAATAATTTAATTAAGCTAATAAGAAAATAGACAATATATTAAGGGGAAAGCAACAAAAAATGAAGTAAACAAGTGAGGAGGAAAAAAAATGAAGGTCTAAAAACTAAAAAACAAAGCAAAAAAGTCAATAAAACAGGGGGAGATCCTTTGAAAATCTAATAGCTCTTTATATATATGTTAAAAATTAAAGGGAGAAAAAGTTCTCTCCTCATAATATAGTCGAAACATGTTCTTAAATTTTTGTACTTTTAATAATATTAAAATGGTTTAGATAATCTTTTTTTTTAGCCCCTTTTTTGGTGACACAAATACGAATTTGTATTGAGAAATCTAACATATAGGACGTGAAATCCTTTTTTTTTTTTTTTAATCTATATGATGAGATGCTTGAAGTAGGAGAATTAGGCACAAAACAATTCACAAAGACAAGAGACTTTCTCTAGTTTATGTAAAAATAGATTATTAGTAGTTTTTTACTTTTAAACCGTCAAACTATATCATAACATGTCTATTTTGTATACTTTTTAATCTAATGTGATTTTAACAATATCCAATGATCAAAAATTGAGACTATCAGTAAGGTGGACTACCCTTAATAGTTTCTAATGGTTATTACCCTCAACAGACTCTCCAAGAACTAAAAATGACCTTTTACCCTTAATAGATGCTTACATGTACTTCATATGATCAAAATCATCAAAAAAATAGACGTTATTTTCCATTGGAGCTTAATTGCAAAAATTTTAAGTTGAAATGGTCAATGCCAAGAAAAAAAGGCGTCAAATTCAAAAAGTTCAAGAAATATCCATACAAAAAAGCTTATAAATAATGGTCATCATACATGCCAGAAAAAGCTATAAGTTTTTTTAGGAGATTTTTCCGATAGTCTATTTTACCGATAGTCTCAATTTTTAATCATTATATCTAGTCAAAATCATATCAAATTGAAAAACTACGCAGAACAGCAGACAAATTTTAATGCAGATTTAACGGCTGAAAAGTAAAATACTAATGATAATCATTTTTTCAAGGACTATCATAGAAACTCCTTTTTTCTATTATTATTATTATTATTATTATTATTTAGGACATAAACAAATAAATATTTAGGACATAAACAAATAAATATATATGGTGTTTATATCTTTTTTGCTCTAAAGATGGTGTTTATAGCTTACTAATAACTATTACATGTTGAAAATGCAGACAATTTAATACTATCAATTGAGACTTAAATTTAGTACTCAATACGTGGGAAAAATATATTTTCAAATATTTTAAAATCCTCCAAAATAAAATAGAAATTGTTCTAATAGGAAAAGAAAAGCTTTCATCAAAAAAAAAAAAAAAAAAAAAAAAAAAGAAGAAAAACTCCAATAATGCTAGCCATTTTTTTTTTAATTAAAATGAATACTCATTTAGTTTTTTTTTTTTTTTTTTTTTTTTTTTTACTCCACTCCAACCAATAGCTAAATAGTTAACTATTTTAAATAATGCCTTTCACACTAATTAAATATAGTTAATATGAAGAGATTAGCCATTTTAGTTTTTATATTATTTTATTTTTTTCAATTGTAGTACATGCAAAAATTATTTTATAAATTCAATAGAATTATTTATATTTTAAATTTAATAAATATTAAAATAATATATATTTAGTTAAAATAGGAATTATAATTAGAGTAACTCACATAAAATTGCTATTAAAATAGTTTTTTAATTATTTTAGCTAGAATTTAGTTAAAATTTAAAGAGTTCCGCTAGAGATGCTCTTAGCCATTTGTTTAATTTTTTCTTTGTTTCCTAAAACAAAATTAAAATTGTTGTTAGTATCTTTTAGAGAACATTTTCGTTATTGTGTTAGTTTAGAATTGACCGTTGTAAGCTATTAGTTTTTTTTTATTATTATTTAAACTATAGGGTGGAGATTCTCTACAATTATCCTAGTCTATGGCAACAAGTTCACAACCAGAACAAAAAGCTTTGACTAATGTCTAAAATAAGAGACCTTTTTTAGCATGTTTGCTTACCGTTAAAGTCAATTTCTAATTATTAAATCTGGTCAAATCATATTAGATTAAAAAATTATATAAAATAAATAATTTTTAATACACATTTAACAGTTGAAGAGTAAAAAATTAATAATAATTTATTTTTTCTCAATTTTATTAGATAAACTTTCTTAAAATAATATACTCTCCAAATAAACTTAAACTCAAATTCTATTATTATAATGTATTTTCTTATAAATATTTAAATTTAATTTTTTTATTATAATATTTTTCTTTCATGTATACAACTCAAAATTTTAATTTAAGTTGAGACACAAACAAAACCCCTCAGAATCATATTTTCTATATTTCATTTTCATTGTTGCTGCGGAAAATACAAAATAAACCACCAAAGTTTTCTTTGTTTACTTTGTAAATCCGATATTATATTTGATGCAATCGGGAGAGAATCGGTTTGTAATTGTTTCTATATAAAAGCCGTGCAAGAAAAAGAAAGTGTACTTTCTACCCAATAGGCAAAAGCATATGCTCAGAGAGCTTCCTATTTGATTCCTGCAGCAGTTGCTCATCCAAGAGAATATCCATTCAAAAGTCCCTTCCGTCCCCCCACAGATTCGTTCAAAAAATCGTTTTCTTCCTCCAAAACCCAAACCCACAAACAATTCCCTTTACTTAATTAATCGTAAATCCATAAGGTTCCGCAACGAAACTCTTTGTACTCCCTCAATCATTCATCATGATGACTTTAACTTCTCTCTCTATAAATCCCACTCTCTCTCCTCCCCCTTTCTGCAGAGCCACTACCTCTTCTCCTGCTTCTGCTTCTTGTTCTTGTTCTCGTTCTTCTTTCTCAGCTCCTGTTTGTGTCAAGTTTCTTCATTTCCAATCCTCTAAAGCAAAACCCATTTCCCTTTTTGTGAGAGGAGCCAGGCAAAGGACAAAACTTGTGGTTAAAGCAAGCGATAATATGACCATTACGGAGGTTAGGCCTGAAGAAGAGGAAGAGGGTCCTCCTCTTTTGGACACAGAGAACAATTCCAGCCCTCGTCGTATTGCTCTCTTTGTTGAGCCTTCTCCATTTGCGTGAGTCCATTTTGTTTTTGCTGAAATTAATTATTTTCTGGTTTCATTTATCTTTTCATTATGCAAAACCCATTTCCATTGTGATTTTGTTTTTTTCTTTGTTCTGATTGCTAAGTTTAACCCATTCTGTGATGGGCAATTAAGAATCTGTAGCGTCATGTTGTTTTGTGCTTTTACTCTTGCTTGGCTAACCATTTCGTTGGATAGTTACATACATTTTGCATTTCAGGGTTGTGTAGCTTGTTATACGTGCTGCTATAGTGATAATTTTGGGTCTTGATATGTTCAGAGAAGACTCATTATGAAGAAAGGTAAAGGGTAAAATAAACCTGAGTCCTTGGTCGTTTAAATATAAGAATAAATGTAAACTTATAAGGAGATTAGGTCACCTCACTTTTTTTGGTGATTATTAGACCACCTCACTTAGTAGGTCGATGGAAGTCCAACTTCTTAAAAAGTCCAATTCCTATTGAGAAGAAACTAACTCTTTTTTTTTAAAAAATATATATTATAGGGAAGGTTGTTAACAAAAGTAACCTTTATTCTTATACATTCAATGATTTATGTGAGATAACTATATGATACTACTATATTGTTTTGGATCTGTGGACGGATGTGCTCTAAAATGGAAGGATTTGTGCCCCGGAATATTAGGACCAAAACCCGTTGCATTACCATTTGGCCACGCCCCAATATTTGACACTAATAAACACTAGCACTGTTATTGGTTGTTCGTCAACTTCAGTCTAAACATATATTAAATAAATTAGATTAATGATAGAATTTATGTCATTTTCTTAATGGTTTTGATTCATCTTTGTTCTAGTTGCTAATTTTGAGACAAATTTGGTGATCGTGATGACTTTTTCCATAGCATTATGTAGTTAAGTTTTCAGCTTTGCTTCTTGCTTAGTGATATGTTTACTTGGATGATTATACATATAGTCCTTCCATGATAAGTTAGCTCGTTGTACCCACTGCTATTAGGTTGGACTTTTTATCTTGCTCAGTTTTGTCTGCTGTTGTATATATGTGAATCTTTAATTTAGGTTGTCGTTTCTTTAAATATAATGGCTTTGCTTTTAATTGGGCATGTTATTTTATTCTTCCTTGTAACATTTCCCTCGAGGATCATCTTCTTTTCCTCTTTCAATTGATCTTGGTCAATCAAATTATCATAAATTCATTTGATATTCTTCGTCAATAGCATAGTTGGTTTATTACTTGTTTTTTCGCACTTTTCATTTTGCAAGACATTGTTGCTCCTGAACATTTAGAAATATTTTATAAATAAAAAATATCTTTTGCTGTTGGTTCTGTGTTGGTTTTGCCTTTGCTTTTCTTTCACGGGCTTTAGTTGCCCTTGTTTAAAAATTCTTATTCATAGCATTCTTTTTGTGTTTCCTCTTTCCTGATAATAAGCTATTTTGTAAAGAGCACCAAGTGTGTGCCCTGTCTGTTGAACTGTGCGTTTACTGAGAACAACTTATTTATTTGTCAATCTTGTAGATACGTGTCAGGATATAAAAATCGGTTCCAGAATTTTATTAGATACTTGCGCGAAATGGGTGATGAGGTATGTCATTTATAGCTCTCTCACACATTATATACAAGCTTGTTCAGCTTAAGAAAATTCAGTATATACTATACAGTTACCACTTTCTTTGATAACCAACAATAAACTAGCCAGTTAAGTGAACTCGAATTCATTCTTGCACTAGTTATTCCAAGTCACACCCGATATTATTTTGGGTTTAAGGCCTGGAGTCATTTATAGCTCTCTCACACATTATATACAAGCTTGTTCAGCTTAAGAAAATTCAGTATATACTATACAGTTACCACTTTCTTTGATAACCAACAATAAACTAGCCCAGTTAAGTGAACTCGAATTCATTCTTGCACTAGTTATTCCAAGTCACACCCGATATTATTTTGGGTTTAAGGCCTGGAGTTTTGTTTTTTTTTTAATACAAAATTTGCCTTTTCGAATAAGTGACACTTGGCTTCCCGAAAATGATATAGGTGATGGTTGTGACAACACATGAAGGTGTACCCCAGGAATTTTATGGAGCAAAGTGTATTGGATCCCGGAGGTTGCTATACAATCTAATTTCTGAGAACTTTTATGTTATGATGGTTCAATTTTCAATTTTTATTTTTCATTCTTCGTAAGTCCTAATTGTTTGTTTTGTTCACGCTTGTTGATACTTTTTTTGTTCCCTCAGTTTTCCTTGCCCCTGGTATCAGAAGGTACCCCTGTCTCTAGCATTGAGTCCTAGAATAATTTCTGAGGTCGCTCAGTTTAAGCCTGACATAATACATGCATCGTCACCTGGGATAATGGCAAGTTTTTTTATTTCTTTTACCTGTTCTTGGTAAATTTATTGATATTTTTGTTATTATTTTGAGATAAAAGAACAAACAAGTCATGGCTGATATTTTCCATTTTATAGGTTTTTGGCGCTCTTATTATTGCAAAACTGTTATCTGTTCCTATTGTGATGTCTTATCACACTCATGTACCAGTGTGAGTTTTATTTTCTGGCTTTCTTTGGTAGCTTCTTTTTATCAGAAATCCATAACAAATACCATAGTTAAACTAGTTGGAATCTGCAACTAGATGTGGGGCTGTTTCTAAAATAATGCAAGAAATTAAAAAATCTAAAGATTTAGAAAACCAAATAAATTACTGATTCTAAAGCTGAGATTTACTCTTGCATGTATCTGCAGATACATCCCAAGATACACATTTAGTTGGCTGGTGAAACCAATGTGGCTGATTATAAGTAAGACTTACGTAGATTCTTAGATTTTTTATGTCTAAAAAAAATTAGTTTTTTACTGTAGTAAACAAACTGAATCAACATTTGAGATTAACATTTGAGATTAACAATTTGGTATTGCGTATCAGAATTTCTGCACAGAGCAGCAGATCTTACTCTGGTTCCATCAGCTGCCATTGCGAGGGATCTCCAAGCAGCAAGAGTGACAGCAGGTGAACCTAAAATCTTGTTCTTCCTTGAGCTCTTTTGGCGTGACTTTTTTATTTTTAATGTTATTGTTACTTTAGTTTCATTTGGTATATCTTTTCCATGCAAACGCCTTCCAAGAATATTTATTTCTGGACTTTTGACTAACTGTATATGTATGTGACCATCTACTAGAATTTCCCAGTGATTTGAGTTTTTATTGCTAATTTGCAGCCAATAAGATACGTCTTTGGAACAAGGGTGTTGATTCTGAAGGCTTCCACCCCCGTTTCCGCTCTCATGAAATGCGGATAAGATTGACGTAAGACCTTGCATTAGTTTGTCTATCTCACTCCCTTAGAGTTGGGACCTTCTCTTAATGCTATCTTGTTATTTTAAACAGCAATGGTGAACCAGAAAGACCATTGATAGTTCATGTTGGACGACTTGGAGTTGAGAAAAGTTTGGATTTCCTCAAGAGGTAATGCTACTTTAATCTTGCCACTTGGAAATAGATGAGTGGGTTTTTGCCATTTATTCTTTTTTGTAGAAATTGAAGTAACATGGATTTGGAGTTCTGTGGCCCAATGAAGAGAACTGATGTGTTAAAGACGTTCCATTGAATCCCAAATGTTTGCTAAAACGGATTTTTAAAATCTAGTATCATGTTTCCCACTGCCATGTGGTTGTGGAGACAAGTATAATGTTCTTTGCTGCGTCAGGTCATTATATGCCGTTAGTTCCATTGTTATTCAATTAGTTTCTTGCTTTTGACCTTTGTTAGCACTTGATTTAACAGCATCATGGACAAACTTCCAGAAGCACGAATTGCGTTTATTGGAGATGGACCTTACAAGTACACCCTCATTCTTTGCTCTGAAAATCTTGTCAGATTTTTTAGTACAAAAAGGACACGCCCCAATTCTAACTTTTTGGAGCTCAATCTCTTAAAAAAATTGGTATCCTTTATTAAATCTTACTATGGCTTTGAACTTCGACTTTCAAAGAGTGTTCTTTTTTTTTTTTTTTTTTAATTATTTTATTTATTTTGATAAGTGACCTTTCAAAGAGTTGG
The DNA here is from genome assembly GCA_012066045.3 of Morus alba. Taxonomy (NCBI): domain Eukaryota; kingdom Viridiplantae; phylum Streptophyta; class Magnoliopsida; order Rosales; family Moraceae; genus Morus; species Morus alba. The sequence goes on from CP050235.2 coordinate 2,511,764, forward strand.
ATCCCCAAAGCTCATTTTGTTTCTTCAGTGTCATTTTCCAGAATATACTCATAGCCAGCAGATTGGAAACTATGATCTAACCTCATTAAGATTGCCGAATTTCTGTTTCTTTTTTTTTTTTTTTCAAATTCTTTTCCACTTTGATAAAAAAGTGAATATTTTCGACCCACAAAAGTTGACATTGAATTTGAATTTATCTGCACTTCATTTTACTAAAATATGCACTTAAACAATTTCCTTGGTAGAGAGGATCTGGAGAAAATGTTTTCGGGTATGCCTGCAGTATTCACTGGAATGCTAGGAGGTGAAGAGCTCTCTCAGGCTTATGCCAGCGGGGATGTTTTTGTCATGCCTTCCGAATCTGAGACACTTGGGCTTGTTGTTTTGGAGGCTATGTCTTCCGGTCTTCCTGTGGTTGCAGCCCGGGCAGGTGGAATCCCGGACATAATTCCTGCAGATCAGGAGGGGAAGACTGGCTTTCTCTATAACCCTGGAGATGTTGATGACTGCCTAAGCAAATTACAACCACTGTTGCACAACCAGGAACTTAGGGAAGCCATTGGAAAAGCGGCACGCGAAGAGATGGAGAAGTATGACTGGAAGGCAGCGACTTGTAAGATACGCAACGAACAATACAGCGCTGCCATTTGGTTTTGGCGCAAGAAGAGAGCACAGCTTTTGGGACCCGTTCAGTGGCTGATTAAATGTATCTTCCCACCAGCTCCAGAAGTCAACTACAGGTGAAAGTAATTGTATTCAGTAGATTCAGATTCTGCTTTGTTTGTAAACTTTTTTATTAGACTCGAAAGAAATCCTTGTGGGATTGCGTGTGATTGGTTGCAGTGTATTCATTTGTTGTATATAAATTGAATCAATATTCTCATTTCCCTTCCATATTGATGTGTTTATTTTGGGAGCAGTTCTATATATTATCAGACATCACACACACATACTACTTAACCAATCACAAATTTACTGTCAATTTACGACAGAAGGTGTTACATTCATATATTTATCTCTAATTGATCACCACCGGTAATGTCTCCGTGGTTAGTGGAGTGCAATATGTGTGCAAAGTGGAGATATTTACATTGTGATAAGTCCTACTCCTAGGGCATGAAACCTTGGACCTGCGGTGGGAATCCGACTTGAGTTGTTACTGCAGTGAGGGTTCCCCTTATTTTGGTTTCAAGGGGAAGTCTCCCAACATCCTGAAGCGTACTTTTGACTGCATAGTACGTGCAACAATCCGTATCAGCATGAGACTGGATAGAGGGTGCTCGAGGTCCACCTCGAGCTTGGGGTGGTATCGGTGTCCACCTCATAAACGGTGTCAGTGCCCGACTCAAGTGTAACTATGACAAACCCATTAAGTAGAACTCACTCTTGGAAAACCAGCTTGTAAGGAGAAAGTGACTTAAATTTTAAAAACTCATTTATCATATAATTATTTAATGTGGAACGTTTAGTATCTAACAGTAACATGTTGTTTGCGTCTACATCGAGCATATGGTCATCTCCGGGTTTGCCACGGGTGCAAGGTGGCACCAGCATCCACCTCGAACATAATGGGGTACCGAGGCCTGCCTCAAGCACAAGGTGACGTTACATCCCCCTTGGCATAAAGTGGCGTCGACGTCCACCTCGAGTGTAAGGTGATGCATCCACAAGTGACGCCGGTGTCCATTTCAAGCAAAAAAGCCGCGCCTCGACTCCAAGTGTTCTAACTCTTTCAACTATAACGGCATGACAAGTGGTTCGTAACAATGAATTGATAGGAATTGGCCTAACAGAAACTCATTTGACTTGACTAGTCAAAACCCTATAAATATCTTCTAATATCCAGGCATGAGCATGAATCATGTATCAGCTAACTTTCTCGGTGCATTCCCCCACGCTGTTCACGCATGCGGCTGGATTTGGATGGGTTAGGGTCATTCTCACAGAGTCAATCATGGGGGCTAACCCCTTTGCCTATGGGTTTTATGAGGGCTCGTCAACATATGACTTTCATAGATGAACCCCTTTCATGCCCTAATTTTTCTTTATTCACCAAAACATAGAAGATGTCTTGTAGAGCATACGGATTTCCTAATTGAGAAGAAAACAAAAAAAAAAAAAAATACAGATACCAATTTATTCTGTAAAATATATACTATAAATTGATATTACACTATTTTAAGACCCCACAAATGTCAATCATTTAAATGTTCTTAGCAAACAACGGACCCTCGGCCTCTTCTCGCTTGTAATTTTACCAGGACGAGAATGTTTTGGGCTCCAAATGTTCTGCTTTAACTTGGTAGCACTTTTAGTGGCCAATATTATAAGTTTGATGTGGAGCTCCTTCTATCACAAAGACCAGAGTTCTTTCATAATGGGGGGATAAAAAGCAAGCAAAAAAATAAATAAATAAATAAATAAAATAAAGAAGAATCAATCATAGTATGCATGAAAATGCAAAAAAAAAAAAAAAAAAAAAAAAAAAAAAATACGCCATTATAAATTGTGTGGGACAAAGGTATGTTTCATTTTTTTTTTTTTTTTTGTGAATGTAAAGTAAAGGCCATTTAATTCGCTGATTTGAGGTTTTAATTCTAATTGAGATGTGATTTTATGTGAGAGCTTTTTATTATAGTAAAAAAATTAGATGTGACTTTTTTAAGAGCTTTTATTATAATAAAACTCGAATTCTAAATTCAAATCGGTAAAATAAATGGAGTTTAAGTTTCACAGTCCTTTCCTTAACTCTGCCTCACCAAATAGGCACCTCCAACACAAAGCTGAAAGCACTTTGGACGGGATGGTTGAGGAACACTCTAATTGGGTCAATTTGGAGGGCTCCGAGAAATTCAATATGAACCACTCCACTATGTTGTCTCTGTCATTGTTGGATAGAGTAAATCTTTAAAAGTTTCTTGTTTTTTTTTGTCAATCCTAATAACAAAGCGACCAAAGTCCATAGGTCCCATTGCATGAAACGACAGAGAAAGAAAGAGAACAATTATTATTATTATTATTATTATTATTATTTTATTTTACTTGTGAGAAAAGAGAGAATTATTTTTGTCATATTACTCCTATCCTAATCTTCCATAGATGAAATTAACTCAATTCTATTTATAGATCCTCTTTGACTAAACACCGTGATGGACCCAACTTTTATTGAGTATATCAAATATCGAATTTGTCCCAACCCTGAAAGAAGACGATGAGTACACTCACATATATATATATATATATATATATTAATACAGTATCCAATTTGATCCCTTACTTTAGTAAATACGTCTTTTGGGTTTGAATAGATCTTAAGACAGAGAATAGATTTCAATGCAATTTCTATCATTCATGATCTGGTTCCAGAATATATGTTTTTGATGGAATGGTTCGAGAATCTAACTGTAAACCACAACTGTTCATGAAAAGAAAAGGAAAATTAAACTTATTTCACTAGAACAGAGTTTCTTTCTTTTTTAAGGCATGGTTTAGTACTGTTAGAATCAATCCTTCCACAACGAAAGTACTGTTTGTTGTTTTTTTTTTTTTTTTTTTTTTTTTAAGAACCCTGATATAGCTTTAAACAGGTTAGTAATAATTAAAGCAAAAACACTTTTTGAGTTTTAAGCAGTTTCACTTGCACCGCCTTTGCAGTGTTTGTCTTGTCTTTTTGTGGGAAAAGCAAATAGAAGTTTCATTTTAAATGATGATTGGTGTGAAATGTAAAGACAAATTACGAGGTAATTATTACGCGATAAATTACGAGGTAATTAGTGTGTGCGTGTGTTTTCCGTGGAAAATAAAAAAAATTGTTGCCCTTTGCTTGTCCTGAGTAAGAAAGAGACCGAGAAAAGAAACTTTCGCGTTAGGCCGTTTAGTTCACTCATTTAAAATTTTTAATTTAAGTTAAAATATAATTTTATATAAAATTTTTTTATTATAATAAAAAAAATTAAATATAATTATTTTTTAAATTTTTTATTATAATAAATTTGAATTTTAAATTTAAATTGGTGAAATAAATAGTTTTTATTATTCAACTTAAAAAGTTCTCTCAAAGAAAGAAAAAAAAAAATAAAAGGGAAAGGAAATTATTTTTTTAGCGGTGAAATAAAATGATTATTAACATTGTTAGTTTCTAAATTAAGAATATTGTGATACTTTAATTTTAAATTTATAATTTTGATGAGTGATTTTTTATTATTTTTTTTTGTCTTTCGGTAATTCTTTAATCTCTGACACCAAAATTCTTGAGGGCTTTTCACATTTAAATATAGATAATCACGCTTTTGAGGACAATAACTGAAAATTAAAATTATACAAATTATTACATTAAACGTAAAATGCTCTTTTTGTAATGAGTGATCTATAATAACGGTGAGAATATTTTTCACCTAATGTAATTCCTTTTGTATAATTTTAAGTTATTATCTGATAGACACATGTTTATTTACGTTTAATTTCAGAAAATCTTCATTTAATTTCAGGTAATAATCTATTAAAATTAAAAATTCATGTATCAAAACAATCATTATACTAATAATTTAAGGATTGGATTAACTCTACTAATAACCAAAAAAAACAAAAACAACAGAGTAAATAAAAAAGCAAGCTTTTTTATACTATATAATATATAAAAACATTTTTTTAAAGTCACGTGGAGAAAGTGACCAACAGAGAACGCTGCAAATATACAAAACCCCCCACTACTACACAACAACTTTTCTTGACCATGTCAACGAGTCCAATCCGGCCAAAGCGACGCCGTCTCATTTTTCCGTTTCCCCGTTGACCCGAAACAAACCCAATCCGGCCCAAATCACTGAGAGGAAAAATCCACTGCAGATACGTACTGCATGAACTCCTCATCGGCCTCCAAACCGGCCATGGTCGTTGGCGCCAGAACCACCTCGAGATCCACACTCCCGTTGCCTTCCCTCCCCGGAAACGCCGAGATCTTCCCGTCGAACTTGTTCGCCCGTCCACTCCTCACCGCCATCGGCTTCCCCCACCCAAAGTCGTTATTGTACATCGGAAACCTTGGCGAGCTCCCCATCGTGATCGACGCGCCGTCGAAGTTCCCGAGAGGGAACAGCCTCGGCTGCCTCGCCCAATCGTCTATTCCCCGCCTCACCGTAGCGTCGTCGTGCGCCACCACGTTTCGGTGGAGCAGATCGGCGCACCACCAGAGATCGTTCGCCAGGAGCTCCGATGCGGCGGAGAACGTCGGAATGCTCTGAATCGCGTTCCCGAAGTAGTGCGACTCCATCGGAGGACGCACCCTGTGCCGGCAGTTCACCGCCATCCGGAACGTCGTCATCTTCGTCCCCTCGAGATTTCTCGCGCGCGTGACGGATCGCCAGAGCTGCGCGCAGAGGGACTGGAAAGAAGAGATCGCAGCCGTTCGATCGTTTAGCTTTTTTCCGTAAATCTCAGCCGAATCAGGATTAACAAAACCGTTACGCGTCACTTTCGATGTACGGACGTTGCTTCCGTTGTTGGCTCTGAGCTTTAGCCTCTGTATCGCTTCTCTGCTGAAGTGGAAGATCCTCTCCCGCAGCGGCTCGTCGCCGGAGAAGGTCACCTTGGGACCGCTGGCGGGGAACCGGAGCACGGCCGGTGAGTTGAAAACGGTGTCACGGCTGAAATCCGGTGTCTTCGAGATCTTCTTCGCTCCTTTACAAATCTCGGCGAAGGTGTTGAAGAAGTGCCAGAAAGAGGTCCCGTCGGTGACGGCGTGGTTGACCGTGCACCCTATAAAGACTCCGTTGGCGAGCTCCGTGACCTGGACGGCCATCAGAGGCTTGAAGTGGCCGGTGTAGCTGACAGTCCGGTCGAAGGCGAAGAACTCCTTGAAGCAATCCGGAACGTCGTCGTCCGGAGGGAGAATGCCGTCGACGGAGAGGTGCTTGGCTTTGGCGAAGATGAAATCAACGCCGGCGTCGTTGCAGACGATGTGGACATGGCCGTCGTCGTCGGTGACGAGACGGCCAGCGAGCGCCGGGAAGTGAACGAGAGCGACGGCGAGAGACTGCTTAATCGAATTGATGAGGTCGTTAATGGAATAGGGCGGGGAATTGAAGAGAACGCCCTTTTGGATGTACTGACAGGACAACATCGGAAGATCCGAAACCGAGAGTTTCAGAGATTTGATTGTGGATCTCTGCTCGGGAACAATTGTGCATTTGGAAACCAGAATTATAGATGAACAAGGCATTTTTGTTCTTGTTTTTTTTTTCTAACTTCTCTTGTTGTTTTGGTTTCGAGTGTTTTGAGCACTGAGAATAAGAAGCCGAGGAAGTGGGGTTTATATAGAGGGAGGGAGCGAGGTTGGATTCATGCACTTGGCTAATGTGGCTGGTAATGGTAGTTTCCTCTGCTCATCTCACTAAAACCGATTTTCCCTCTTTATTATTTAAAAATGGAAAGAAAAAAAAAACTAAAATAATTGAAATCTCTAATAATAAAATCCAAACATGTCTGGTGACGTGGCAAAAGAGGTTATAATAGTACGATCACAAAAAAACGACAATTTGATGTTACAGGAGCAAATTCGTTCATGTACTCTAGCAAATGTCAATTTCCATATGTTTCTGTGGCCAAAAGAATAAAGTTATATGTATTCCACCACACAAAGTTATATGTATTCCACCACACATAAGGCACAACGGTGTATAAATAGGATTAATCTCAAAAAAAGTGTCTTAGATTTACCTTCAAGACTTTTAATCTATAAGATTTTAATTTTGTTTTAGTTTCAGTCGTTCGTTTAGTTCATGCGTTTAACTTAATAATTTTATATTTTGGCATTTAAAATTTAAATTCTTTGTGAGAAAAAAATACTATAGTAGAATTAAAACTAAAAATTTAAACGCATTAAATAAAAAAACCCTAAGTGTTAAATATTTGATGAAATTTATACAAATTAGAGACCATAATTAGAAATAACTAAAATTTAGAGATTATTTGTGAAAATTAACTTTTACTTTTTGTGTTGTTTTAGTCTCTAAATTTTATATATTTTTATTTTTTATCATTAATTTTAACATATTTCGTTTAATATTTAATAACTTAATAATAAAAAGACTGAAATTAAAACAAAATAAAACTTCAGGAATTAACTTTGAAATGTTTAAAAATTTAAGGATTAAAATGATATTGAGGAATCAAACAAAACTAACTCTTATATGTTCCAACGTTTAAGCTTCGAAGCCCAAAAGCTGCCATCGCCACCCAAGAAAATTGCTACCGCCCTCCCGCTCGCCATTGCCGTTACCAGGGAAAAAAAAAAAAAAAAAAAGGCGATAAAACGTAAATCTCACGTGTTCTTACGAAATGTTACTTTTTCACCTTGTGTTTCTAAGAACACAATGACCATCTCGTGTTTTAATTTCTTATATAAAACCACCCTTTTAACAAAAATTTTGATTAAATTTTAAGGCGTAAACTACTATTTTAACCTCAATGCTGATCAGATTGTCAAATCTAAGGTGTTATGAGATCTGTTAAATTGGTCTTTTTGCACTTTAAGTTTGATTAAATTGTTTTCAAAAAGGAAGTTTTTAACATAAAATGTAAAACACGTGGGTTGGTTATGCATTCTTGAAACCACATGATAAAACGTGACATTTCAATAAAACGCAAAAAAAAAAATATACTTTTATCCCAAAAAATTTCTTTCTTCGCTCGCAAAAACCGACTGACACTCATTGAAATAAATCAGTTATTGACCGATTGGTATTTATGCTTTCTTGATCGGTGTTCGGTTTTCCAAAATCGAAAGGATTAATTTCAAAAATTCTCCCGAATTATGACCCTTTAACACTTTGCTTCTGAAATTTAAAAAGTAACATCTATTTTTCTCGAGTTTTGTTCTGTTAACAAGTTTTATTCTTTATTACAATGAGTGACGGAATTGTCTATGTATCACTTATTTAGTGAGAATTGAAAGCACAATTACTCTTATGCCCTCCTAATAAGATAATTTTCTATTTTTATTGAAAAAATTCACCATTTTTATTCCCTTCAAATCTGCAACCTTTCTTGACCCCCAAACAACTGCTTCCTCACTACATCATGCAGACGCCCAAATAGCAGATTCTTCAAAGCCTCAAACGCCAAATCCAACCTCTCCAACATTACAAGCGAGTTCTTATTATACACAAACAACCCATAATACAAATCAAAGCTGCAGTATTTTCTACCAAATTCAACTTTGTCTCACACCCTTTTGTGTTAATCGGCGTTGATTCCAACTTCAACCCCTCCAAAACCCTCCCAACAGTGTGAGTGATGAACTGTGACTCGGCAGCGAATCTATCATGCTCAACATAGCTCATCTGAGACGGATTGGTACGGAGCTCAAGGCCTTCTCCGGCCACTGCATCAAATCTCGGAAATGAAAGTCTGATACGATTGCCCACTGCATCAAATCTACAAAATTAGTTATTATAAATTTCTGTGTACATAATAAAATGTTAATTCTTCGTTGATTTTCTCCATTCTCAGGGAATCATGTGCCAAAGATCCTTGGGATATTCATGTATAGGTTTTATAAATGCATTCGTACACAAACACTGCAGTGCAACTTTGCATTCTAAAGCTCAAGATTTAGTTAGAAACTTCTTTGAGGTTTCCAAGGTAGATTAATTATTAGAAAATCCATGCGCCTAACTTTGATTCTTATGTCCAATCTGAGCGTGCCAGAATAACTGATAAATTTAATTTCTTGAAAACCGATCATCATAAGAATAAATATTAATAAACGATGGTTGACTAGTATCAGCAACTCCAATTTATTATTAATTATATAATTTTAAATTTAATAAGAGAATTATTGGTGAGAATTCTTTTAATTTAAATTTTTTTATAAGAGAACGAATCAACTTATAACATACATACCTAAGTAACTAATTAATTCAACTTATAAGTATTCAACATATAAATTATGAGGAGAAATCATGATAGAATAAAAATGACAAAGTACCATATCCCGTTTACATTGTGGTGATAAACAGACAAAGAAAAAAAAAAAAAAAGATTTTCATCATTTTTGTTTGGTTTTCCTTTTCTCTGACAGAAAGACTAGGTTTAAGGACATATAAACGTGAAAAAAATCCCAACACAAAACCAGGGCAAAAGGTTTTGCAAAAAGACTACGGAAAGTTTTTGCATTATATATCTTATCTTATTTTATTTTTATTTAAGATTGGCGTTATATATCTTTCAGCATATATACTTCTTCTTCTCCTTCTTTTTTTTTTTTTTTTTTTTTGCTAAATATGTATTGTTAAAATCCAACAACTAATTAACCACACTACATAAAATGAGAGAGGAAAACGAAATAAGATAAAAACATTTCTAACATTAATAGGATAATGTAACTGACTAAGCAGAACTACTGTGTTTCGTGTTGATATTACAAGGGTGGACATTGACGCATTATTCTTAAATAACAGAAACGTTAAAAAAAAAAAAAAAATCAATCAATCTATAGTCATATCATAAAATTATAATACATGAATGAATTTGTGTTTGGCAAACAAACAAAATTGTGTTTTAGTTAAGAACAATACTAAGGCCTCGTTCACTTCGCGGATTCGAGTTTTTAATTTGAGTTGAGATGTGACATTTTTTGAGAGCTTTTAACTGTAGCAGAAAAAGTTAGATGTGATAATTTCTGAGAGCTTTTTACTGTAGAAACTTAAAACTGAAAACTTGAATCGGTGAAATAAACGAGACTTAAGATAATGAATTCTTACAGTACTAGCTAATTATAATACATTATTTGTTTTTTTATCCTAAAAAAAAAACATAATGTTTTTTTAAGTATACGGGTAATTAATCAACCTCACTTTAAAAAATTCCACTGTCTCCGTCACAAAACTGATATGCATCATACTTATATGAATAAATTATCCCTATCTAGAAGTACTCTTTTTTTTTAATTATTATTTTTTTTATCAACTTTCACGACTTCAATATTGCACCCAAGGAATTAATATCACATAAATAAGGTAAGCATGCATGCTTGTGGCTGTCGTTTTGTTACTAATTAGGTAAACTAGGTTAGCTAGGCCGGCATTACTTTTGACATTTATAAATATGTCGTCGCATTCTTTCGCCCAACTAAACTTTCCCGTGGCTTTTTCCTTATTTTTTCATTGCAAACGTGAAAAATGTAGGGTTTAACGTCTCTGTTACTGTTTCGTTATAACTTTGCCATTCAAAGGACGATTTCACACTCTATTGTTTTTCATTTCACACGTGTGCTAATTAGTAAATCCCATTGTGCGATGGTACTATATATATATATACACATACATGTCTATATACATAGCAAAAGACTTGTGATCAGCTCCAAAGATTTCCTTTTTCATTTCCTCGTATTGTCTTTTTGCAATTTATATAACATCCTTTAACAACGCATGATTATTCTCACCACTTTGGTTACTTTCGTTGTTTCTTCCCTTTTTTCTCCTCCTATATTCATACCATTTCTTCTTCTATAAAATCATTTGATTTCTAATTCATTAATCATTTGATGGAGACACACAGGGAAGCAGCGGCCGTTACTTTTAGCAGCTTTTGAACAGATGAATATATTAAGGCACAACTAAAATGTTGTGCCTTTCTCACCAACTAATATATATGGATGAATTTTCAATAAATATATATGTATATAGAGAGACTTAAGGCGCATGTATTAAACTGTAAAATGAATATAATAAAAATATAATAGGACTAAAAATGAAAGTAAAGTAATATGATTAAGTGTCATTCATCTCTTTTTAAGTATTTACTTGACTATTAGATGATGTAATGGGTAACAATTTAATTCCCTCTCTTATGTTTACTAAAAATAAGAATAAGAATGTTATGAATGTAATTACTAAAATGTTCTTTTATACAATTTGATAATTATTAATTATATAATAATTCATTAAGGATAGATAAATAAATTTAACATTTATTCATTTTGAGAAGGAATCAATACTAAGTGGGTGCAATGATTGACATTCTCTTTCCTCATTCTCTATATTGTGTAAGGCCCATTAAATCTCAATTATTAATTTTGTAAGTAAATATATTATTAGATGGAAAAGAAAATCACTCCTCAATTTTCTTTTTCTTTTGATGCAAAGTAAACCTGTCCTTAATAGTTATTGAATGAAAGAAAAGATCAATTATCAAAGTACTCATTTGGCCTACAATATTTGAATGGACATCGTGCATTAATAGTTCTTGCAATTTCTAGTTTTTTTTTTTATTATTTTATTTATTAGCATCACTGGTGTGGTTTAATTTAAAAGTGAGAAAATCCGTACAAAAATGTTTGCATGAAAATTGAACGTTTAGAAAAGAATAGGTTTTTTTTTTTTTTTTTTTTTTTTTTTTTTATATATAAAGGAATAGTTACCAAAACTAATTTTGTTCCGTTTTCTGAAATAACCTAGTTTTCGGAAATAACAGTTCACCCTTTATAATTTGTACAAAATAAACAATGCATAATTAGGTTGAGGTTCAAATCGAGTATTATAACTCTTACTAAATGCCATACTGAGCTTGAAATACGATAGCAAGTCATTGTTTATCCAAGTTTTCGGACAACTCAAAATACAAATAGCATTTTTAATTTAAAAACAAATTGCATTTTATAAAAGAGAGGTAGTTATTATGGCCTGTTATCGAAATTGCACTTTCTTTTTATTAATTCCCTTTTTTCTGTTTTATTCTGTTCTGTTGTTTGAATATGATTCTTTTTTACTTTGATTTTTCGTTGTTTTGCAAGAATAAAGATGATATTTTGTAAAATATAAAAAGGCACTTAATTTGAAACTATTCAAGATTTATTTTGATACAATATGTAAATTACATGATTAAATATCTGTATAGTTTACGTGATTAATTTCCCCTAAAAAGATTGTACAGCAATCCCATTTTGTAAAGTGTGTGTGTGTGTGTGTGTGTATATATATATATATATATATATGTATGTATGTATGTATATATCTTCTAATCCCTGATACATTACAAAGTTTCTCTTTCTAACACGTATATGTGTTATCCAATCTATTGGAAGGATAGTGAGAGACGATGGCTGTAGTGATCATCCACATAAGTGGTCACCTTAATTAAGATATAATTAGTAAATTATTAAGTATTTAGTGCTCTTGAACATATCTAAGCAAAATCTAAAAGTGACAAAATAGTTGTCGAGTCTGATGGATAAGAACTTGAAAAAGTATATAACTAATTAAAAAGCTGAGGATTCCAGGCTCCTGCGGCCATTATATAATGTTCTTTGTTAAATTAATCTCGTTTAGACAAACTGGGGTCAACTAAAACCTCCTCCACCAAATTATGGCAAATCCTAAAGCAGCGCCAATGTGCCAACAAAATAAGACCACCTTCTCTCTCTCTCTCTCTCTCTCTCTCTCTCTCTCTCTCTCTCTCTCTCTCTCTCTCTCTCTCTCTCTCTCTCTCTCTATTCTTTTCTCTTTTTCCTTTTGCACTAAAAAACAGTAGTACTGTATTAACAACTAAATTTTTGTCAGTTAGGACTAATAACTAAAACTAAAATTTAATGGGATTTTTGAAGATAAAAAATTCCTGAGCTGTAAGTGGTTTGTCTATGACTGATTATAACTTAAATCATGGCTATATTAAATTTCTGCAATAGAAAACAACATATCAAGAAAATGTTTCAATCAAAATCATGTGTTTTGGTTCAAACCTATATAAAACAAACAAAGATTACAAAAATGTTAATATACATAAATATGTAGATATACACACGTGAGGTTCTCCCTCTTTTTTTTTTTTTTTTTTTTTTACAGATTATTTTAATCAAAAACATAAATATAAGCACTATGAATCAAAGCTGAAGTTTTGACTGGTGGAAGAATAACATGCCATTTTGCTTCTTTATTTTCTTTTTCAAAAAAAAAAAAAAAACACTATATTCTTCAGTTAAATTATCAAAGTTTTGTTACTGGATAACATAACAATAAGTTCTCAATTTGAAACAAAAATATATTTATTTGATAATTTAACACAAACTTTCTGTACATTAGTCGGAAACTTACCAATTAGAGTTGTGCATCTTCAAACTCTGAATCTATCTAATGGATGAAACGTAATATTACTAGTCACTTTTAAATTTAACAAAAAATAAAAAAATTTCATAAATATCAAAATTAAATCATTGTAATAATTGTTACATAATTTTTATAGCATAAAACATGAAAACCTAGTATTATAATACTTATTACACATAAATTTCCTAAAATATTTAAAAAAACTGCTATATTTCAATTCCTCTTATAAACATGGGATCTTTCTTTGATAGAGTCTCTCTAACAGTAGAGCATGTTTATAATCATTAAATTTGATCAAAATAACACCAATTTAAACAGTTATATAGAGTATATCATTTCTTAAACAAATATAATGATTGAAAACAAAACTTTTCCGGTATTTTATTTTTCCAGCGCCCATTAGGGAAATTCCTTTTAAGCATGCCATTTAGTATAAAGAGAAAATTATTGAACTTACTTTTAAATTGTATGAGTCTGAATTTTAACTCTTTATTCTTGATTAACATTCTTTTAATTACAAATATAGTTATTTGACTAAAAAAATATTAATTAATAATAAAATATACAAATCAAGTTTTATTATTACAGTATTTTCTCTCACACATACAACTAAGTTCTTAGACTATCTCTAATGCAAATGTTAATGTCAATTATATATGTAGCATTAAAAAGTGTGATATGATATGTTATTTTTAAATTTACTCCAATGCATAATGCTATTTGAAATACTAAATTTATTTTTTTTCTATAGTTATTAAGCTTTGAAAGTTGTAAAAATAAACTTTTATTTTTAAAATAATTAAAAAATGTAAAATTACAATGATTACATGAAAAAATAAACATTTCAACTAATAGCAATCAAATGTCAAATTTCTCATATGTTATATTTGGTGAGAAATTTACCATAAAATATAACATATAAGAAATTTAGTATGATAAATAATATTACATTAGAGAATATTTTTTACATTTAAATGCTAAATTTATAATTAGTACATTAATTATAACATTACATTAAAAATGCTTTCATAAAAGAGACTACTTGTATTTGTCTCTTATCTTTTTATTTCGTTGATGAATTCATGTCTTAATTTAAATTATAATTTGTGATTTATTATAATATTTTTTTCATAAAAAATATACATAAATTAAAAATAATTATGAATAATAATTCTAAATTAATGAATTAAATTTTAAGAGCTCGAGTCTCATTGATCAGAAGTAGGGCCCTCTATTTCTCCGTGCGCCGTCCAAAGAAACAGGCGCACGAGTCAACTGTAGACCACAGGTCAACTGTACACCGTCCAAATACATGCATCTTAGGAAAGACGAGTACCACTTAACTGTATTCCTTCAAAAAAATTTATTATATGTCCCTTCTTCATGACTAACATTACACCATCTTTAAATAGAGAATAATAAAAAATAATAATAATAAAAAAACAAAACATTACACATCACTAGGCAGTTGGGCGCTTCCCTGACCAATCAGGCAATTACACCGCAAAGAAAAAGAAAAAAAAAAGTACGAACACTACTGGTATAATCACCTATATATATATATATATAAATTAGCATATAATAAAGTGGAATGAAGTTATTTAGAGTCGGTTTAGTTTATCAATTAAAATTATGTAATTAAAATTATTTTTAATTTATGTGTATTTTTATAAAAAAAATATTATAGTTAATTATGAATTATGTTTTGAATTAAGAATTAAGTAGTGTGTTGAATTTGTGTTTATTTGATGTTTTAATTTTGTCAGATTTTATAAAGTAAATATGCACTATTTTTTTTTCTCTATTATTTTTCAACGGATTTTTACTTGAGTTTTTTACCACGCATGTTTGTAGTTTTTCTTCCAAGTGCGAGTTTTCGGGGCATTCTTGTGAGGGAGGCTTCTGGTTTTTTTATTTTATTTTTATTTTTATTTTTAATATAGGGATGTAGTACTTTTATTGTTTTGACTTTTCTCTTTAGTTTTCGGATGGCATTCTTTTTCATATTGTTTTCCGGGAAATAATAAAAAATAGGTCAATATGAAAAGCTTAAGAAAGTATATAGGTCAATTTTTAATTATAGAAATTAATAGGTCATAACTTGTCAAGTCATGGTTTATAACCAGATAAGTTATGGACAAACTTGTCAAGTTATGGTTCATAACTGGACAAGTTATGGACAATTATGAATAATAACTTGTCAAGTTATGGTTCATAACCAGACAAGTTATGGACGAAAATGATAATTTGGCCTATTTATTAACTTATGTAAACTATTGGCCTATTAATTTTAATTCATCTCAAATTTTAGTCTATTTTCCTCTTTCTCCCTTGTTTTCCTGTTAAACCCTTTTGTATTCTTTTTTTAAATTTTTTTCTCATCACTAATTTTGAGTTAGGAATTTAGTATATGACGATTTTGGTTAATGAATACTAACTGTTTGAAATGTATTAATCATCTCTGACATCAGTTATTACTTTTTTTAGCTTATTAAAAAAAAAAGCTTGAGAAAATATATTAATAAACGTTAAAATTTGGAATTTAACAAAAACATTTTTAGAAGTACCAAGGTAGCTAGCTCCACCCCTGTTAATGTGAAAAATATGTTTTACTAGCGTACATATATATATATATATATATATATATATATATATAGCATAATGCATTATTGAGTATTGAATAGCAGCATTCGTGGTTTTTTTTTTTTTTTTTTTTTTTTTTTCCAACTATAAGATTATTCATTGCGCACTAGAGTAGTTGGCTGTGAACGTCGCAAAATAAATCAAGTCGCTTTCATTGCATTTGCTATAGTTTTATAATGGAGTTTGTCAACTTTTTTTTTTTTTTTTTTTTTTTTTTTAGAAATCAATTAACTTCAAAAGAATATGCTGTATAATATTCAGATTACATACATATATTTTTTGGGGCATTAGTGAAAAGTTTTCTTCGTTTAAGTGAAGCCATTCTAAATAAAAAGTTCTCAATTCATGACCCATTAAATTAATATTCTAAAAAAATTTTAAGCTATTTTTGTTTTTCACGTTTGATATCCATTTAAAGAAGTTATTATTCGATTAAGTTAAAAACTATATTTCATATAAAAAAATAAATTTCTCGAGAGTACTTTTGTAGCACCAATATTTCATATTTCAATGGGACGAAATCTAATTAAGTGGGAATATTTACGTTCAAAAAAAAAAAAAATTTGTCGGAGTATATTTTAGAAAGAAACTTTAGTGAAGACGAGCATTTGGAAAAACTAAATATAAAATAAATAAAACCAAAAATAAAAAAAAACGTGAGAGTACGTACTCATCGCCGACATACGTAGATGCGTTAAAACTTACAATGCGTAGGTGAATACTTGTTTGGTATGTTTCAAAACAAAAAGTAAAGATATTAGTTCTCAAAATGAACGGTGCACTTGAAGACAAAGAAAACGGTGGATACTTCCATAATCTAGAAGGTGACGACCCTAATGAATCGACTATGAAAACTATGAAGGTGGGTTTAAGCTACATCAGCGCTCAAATTCTTAAGAGAGAGAGAGATAAAATGATTTGGATGTGTCTTTTTCTTTGACTCCATATATATATATATATATAAAAAGTAATTTTAGAGTTATCAATTTCAATCTTAATTTTTAGTGTGAGTTGTTATATTTTTATTAGTAGGTGTAATTTTTTATCACTAATTGACGTGATAATATTTTTAAGCACTCATCAATATAAAATACAAATTAGTTATGATGATGTTATTTTTAAGCACTCATCAATATGTCACTAATTTACGTGATAATGTTTGGTATTATTCATATGTATGTAGACTGATCACAAATGCATGACAAAGCATATATTTGTGATCTTGAGAATAAGATACAAATTAGTTCGAGTGCTTGTTAAGAACTTGTTAAATTGAAGAGGAGGAGGAAGAGATAATAATAGGGAAAAATTTTATATTAGCCTCTCTATGTTTTAGCGTAATCATTTTTACATATTTTATGTTTTTAATAACTTTGTATCGGTATCTCGACGTTTTTAGAAATTGTATTTCAATACTTTTAGCCTTTTTTTGAAATGTAAAAAACCCTACTAATTAATTAAAGCGAAATTAGAGTAATAATAAAGATAAATAAGCATCTTCCGTCGTTTCTAGTCCAAAACATGGATAAATAGGCATCTTCCGTCGTTTCTTCTTTCTAGTCCAAAACACACATCAAGAATATGATCACCACACTACGTGACCTTACTTGGTTTAGTGGGGCGGGCGATTCGATATGTATATATTATGCATATTTATATTTCAAGGGGAAAAAAATTAAAGGAAATTCACGAAGACGTTGAAAGCGACACGTGTATTATTATACATACTCTACATCGCCTCGGATTTGATTGAGGAAGACGATAAAAGGTTCATTTGTCAACCATAGTTAATTCGAGAGTCTTCAAACTATAAATGATTGTATGGCTATCTAAAAGATAATGATCCTTATTAAGAAGTATATTTATGCCTTGTTTATTTCATATATTTGAGTTTAGAATTTAAATTTTGTTACAGTAAAAAGTCTTTATAAATAATCACTTTTAACTTTTTTGCTACAATAAAAAATTCTCACATGAAGTCACATCTCAATTCAAATTAAAAATTTAAATCGGATCCTTAATTATATTAATTGTTGAGCTACCCTAGAAAAGACAGAGATCGATCGGGTACTTGCAGGTATGTGTCTTGGGGATAGGGTTTCGATAAATTAGAACCTAATATATATACAAATAATCCGATAAGAGCAAACATATAAAATAATCTAAGAGATGTGAGATAATCTAGAGGTGAATATATTCTTTAGATTTACTTTTGCATCGATTGGAAATACAGATTGGAAATATATATTTCAGAAACATTTCAATTGATAGGTACTATTAAATATAAAAATTTAATAATGTGATGTGATAAGAATATAATATTATTAATTATCATAAATTTTTTAATTAATTATGTATCCTTAAATTAATATCCTACAACTAAAATAATAATACCTATTAATAAATAAATAAATAATTGGCTAATGATTAAAACTACACCTATATATATTGTTTATATATATATATATATATATATATATATATATATATACACACACGCATGTAAAGTTTTAGCAGAGGTTTTTACAGGGTATGAAAAATGCGCTACCAGCAATTGATGTATTTTAGATTATTAATTTTATTTTACATAAAAGATTAAGGTCGCGTTTGATGTGAGGATTCAAATCAGGATAGTTTTAGTTTTAGAATCAGAATTATGATTCATGGATTAAACTTGAGTTCCAAACTATGGTTCTGAAACAGGAATTATAATCAGGGGTTTAAACCATTCAAAACTAAGGAGAGTTGGTTTTATTTTTTAAGGTGATTTTGGTTTAAAACATCACATCAGTGTTTAAACTTTGAACCAGAACAATCCAAACCAAACACTAGTTTTCAAGAAACATTTTTTACATTTGCAAACAAAGGTTTGAACTAGAATCATAGTTTCAATTTTAGAACCCTCATACCAAACGCAACTTAATTCTAGTAGGGATTTATTTTGGTGAATGACGACCCCCCTTGCTAAAACTTCCTCCACAGAAGTTCCATCCCTGACTTGAAAGAACCCCTTTTTTTGCCGTATAGTCTCACTCTCTTGGAATATGTCCTATTTTTAGGCCTTGCTCGTTTTATTGATTCGAGTTTTCAATTTTAGTTTTGCTATAGTTAAAAACTCTCACAAAAAAGTCACATTTAACTTTTTTTTTTACAGTTAAAAGCTCTCATATAAAGTCACATCTCAACTCGAATTAAAAATTCGAATCGTTGAATTGAACGAGGCCTTAAAATCTTTAGCTTTTTTTCCCCTAGAATCTCGTTCTAATAAAATATAATAAAGGCTTTTTTGTTCTTAAATTTAAAAGTTTGGCACATTGGTCTCTCAATTTTTAATTTTGACAATTCACCTCTTAAACTTTGAATTAATTCATTGTAATGTTAGTTAAATTGAAAACAACATTAAAAAAATGTATATAATTTCATCCATGTGAACATTTAATGAGATTAATTTAGTCTTTTTACATCGAATTGATTCCCGAATGAAAATTATGATTAATTTTTTTAAAAAAAAAATTGGGGAACCTCTATTTTTGTCTCAAAATAGTTAATCCCCAGTTTCAAAATATTTTCACTGATAATGTCCATATGGGAATCAAATCGACATCAAAAAAATTAAAAATAACCTCACTAAACTAAACGTTTATGCAGAAAAATCCGTAAAAATTTTAAACTTTATTTTTAATTTAACTAACATTAGACAGACTTTCAAAATTTAAAGGATGAATTATTAAAATTAAAAATTAAAAAATTAATTTATTAAATTTGTAAAGTTAAAGGAGTCTCCTCACAAAAAAGCTAAAAAAAAAAATCCAATTTTTGGAAAACTTTGCCCGTGTTTAGAATTGATCTTGTTTTTATTTTTCAAGTTTTTTGAGAAAGAGAAAATAAAAGCGTTTTTAAAATGACGTTTGGTGCAATAAAGACAAAAAATAAAAATAAAAATAATTTTTTAGTTTAATATAAAATAAGAGAGAAATAAAAAATGATTTTTAGACGTTTTCATTTTTTATTTTTATTTTTTCTCTCTCTCAAGCATAAAAAAAAAAAAAAGAGAAATATTAATAAATTTTTTTATATTAAAAATAATCTCTTAATAAAATTATTAAACGTATTTTTAAAAATAATTTATATATAAAATTAAAAATATTTTATTTTTATTTTTATATAAAAAGTAAAATTATTTTAAAAGGAGTTTTCGGGTCTGTTTGGTTAGGGAATTCATCCCTCGATTCGAATCATGATTCGTGGTTTACTACAGTGATTTCTCTTCCAAAAAATACACATAAATAAAAAATAATTCAAATCACATTATTCGAATTCCGAACTTAGCGGACCCTTCATCTCTTTTCAAAAAATTTTTGCCCAAAAAGATTGTCAGAAACTCGCCCGCTTCCTCTGTTGTCCGGTTATACACTTGTTCAGCTTTAGAAGAGAGAGAGAGAGAGAGAGAAATGATTGGAGTTTATTTTTTTTATTATTTATTTTTTATTTTTTGCTACTGTAAGTGGAAGGATTGGGGACTACCGACGGGGGCGTCAGCAATAGCTTATACTAATTTTTTAGTTTAATATAAAATAAGAAAAAAATAAAAAATAATTTTTATGCATTTTTTATTTTTTATTTTTATTTTTTCTCTTTTGAGCAGAAAAAAAAAATATTAATAAATTTTTTTATACTAAAAATAATCTCTTAATAAAATTATTAAACATATTTTTAAAAATAATTTACATATAAAATTAAAAATATTTTTATTTTTATTTTATATAAAAAATAAAATTATTTTAATACGAATTTTCATTTCTTTTCAAAAAAAAATTTGCCCAAAAAGATTGTCAGAAACTTGCCCGCTTCCTCTATTGTCCGGTTACAGACTGGTTCAGCTTTAGGGGAGAGAGAGAGAGAGAGAGAGAGAGAGAGAGGGATGATGTGGAGTTATTTTTTTATTTTTTATTTTTTATTTCTTGCCACTGTAAGTGGAAGGATTGGGGACTACCGATGGGGGCGTCAGCAATAGTTAATGGTGCTGCAAATCTAGTATTCGCTCTCTACAAGGTCAAAAGGAGACAAAAGACAGTGGCAACAAAAGTATAAAAAAAGACTTTTGCATATTATCATAAAATATCAGTAATGATGATGTTGTTTTGCTTTAGGCTTTTCTAAAAGATGCTCAACTTCCCACTATCCTGGTTTTTTCTGCAAGGTTTAAAACATTTTGGTAATAACAACTTAATTATTGGGATGCTAATCATTAGTTGTTATTCAAAGGTGCATGAATCTAATGATTAGAGTATTAACAATAATTAGCTAGCCAAGCAAAAGAATGAGAATCTGATATATCTGGGACTGTTGCACTTGTATTCTTTATATATAAATATATTCTAATTAATCAATCTAAAGTATATTAAATAATTAATGTTTATTTAAATTGTTTGTCTGTTTGTTGGAATTTCTTTGTCATTTTTTCTAAAGCCGCTGTGTCATATATATTATTCAGAATTGAAATTGATATTCAATATTTTATCTTTTGTAGCAATTAATATATATTTTTTTAATTAAAGACTGATCAATCCACATTTTATAATTTATACAATAAATAAGTACCCTATTATTAATCTCATCCTCAACTAGTTTAACGGATTCGCAAAAAACAAAACATATAGTATTCATTTATTGACACCCATTGGTCTTTAAATGATGACATACTCCATTTATTTCAGTCCTTGATCTAATTAGACTTAATTATGGCCCTTCATTTTTTTAAGTGTCACTTTAAAACCGCTTTTCGTCCTAGTTAAAGTTAAGAGACACTACAAGACGATATTATTAGTAACGATATTTATCGTTAATAAAATTACAATATTAATGACGATATGTCGTCGCAAAAAAAAATCAAATTTTTTGAACGACTTGTTGTCACACACTATTTACGACGACATGTCATTGCACAAAATTTTAATATTTACGACAACATATTGTCGCAAACATTTGACAAATTATTCACGACGACATGTCGTCGCTAATAGTGAATGACATCAAAACCAATCTGGCCCAACAATTTTGGCGCCACTTTTGTCCATTATTTATGATGACATGCCATCGCAAATATGGATATGTACAGCAGGTGGTGATGTGGCCAAATAGCTAGTAGAAAATTTGACGATTTCTTGCGAAAATGTTCTAGATATTTCTTTATTTTTTGCGACGACATATTAAAAGTTGTCGTAAAAAATGGTTGCAGAAAATTCTTTTCAGAATGACTGTTTTTACGACTATACGTGTCCTCACAAAAAAGGGTTCTAGAAAATTCTATCAAGTACGACTATTTTTTGCAACGACTTGTTTAATAATGTCGTTGCAAATAAGTGAGAATTTAATTTTTCCCAAAAAAAGGGTGGAAACTTTGGCGGTTTCCTTCAAATTATTTGCGACGACATCTTAACAAAGTCGTCGCAAAAAATGAGTGCAGGTATATTCCTCAAGAATATTCTCAAAAATATTAATGAGGTGATGAAGAACAATGTCGTTTTTCTTACAATTGCGACCACAATTTAATATTTTTTGCGACGACAATATGTCGTCGCAAAAACTAGCTCATATAAACACGGTCCCAGATCGGTTTCCTCTATTTTTTTTAGCATCTCTTTCTGTTTTCTTCCTTCCTCTCCATCCAAAACCACCACATACCGTCCTAAACCTCCGAAAAAAGCTTAAATACTTCATTCTCTATTCAAATCCTTCATTTGTGGCGAAATATATTGCGAAAAAGTTTGAAAAAGTGGAGTTCTTCCTCGCCGTTGCCGCCCTTTAATCCGGCCGTCGCCGCCCCTTATTCCGGCCGCCGTCGCCCTCCCATTTTGCTGCCTTACCGTTCTCCAACCCCCGGTGTATGTGGGATTGAATTTTGTGAGTTAATATTTTGGTATTTTGTTAATTGATTTTGGTATTTTTGTTATGGTTTGTGGTTTTGTTTTAGGTTTTGGATTTAGTTTGTGGTTTTGTTTTAGATTTTAGATTTAGTTTGTGGTTTTAGATTTAGAATTATGAATTGTAAATTAGGATTGAAATTAAAATATGTGGTAATTAGATTGAAATTTGTATGAAATTTGTTTAATGATGATTAAAAAATAGACGACCTATAAAATTGTAACGGGAAAGAATAATAAATTATATCTTAATGATTAAAAAATAAGACAAAAATTTTAATTAGGATTATATTAATAATAAAATAATAAAATAAACTAATATTGAATACTTATTACAAAATAATTTGTGTTAATTTTCATAAAATTTGATAAAACTTCATAAACTCTTCGTCGTGGAGATGCCTATAGATAAGAGGTGGATATATTTAAAGAACTGGTTGTCTGATGAGTACTGGGATGATTTGTGTACTTTTATTGAGGGTGGAAAGAATTATGCAAATTCAACCGGGGGTATTAGTTGTTCGTGTATCAAGTGTAGAAATCATGAGATGCTACCACCCGAAACAGTGAAAGCGCACATACATCAATGGGGTTTTGATACACAAGTACGTGCTGCTGCTGCAGTTGTCAGTGAACCTGTTGACGAGATGTTTGTAGTGCTAAATGATGTTATGAGGATGATAGTGATATAAATGACAATCAAGAAATTAACAGTGACGATGAATAGAAATTATGTATTGGGATTATTGTTTTAATAATTGTGATTATTCATATAACATAAGAATTATGTAAATAAGATAATAATGTTTGTGATGACTTCTTAACAGGCAATCATGTTTGGCCAGTCGCTACATGTGCTGGCTCTTCAGGGGAAGCACAGCCTCGACCCAATCCTTATAGGTTGCCATCACACTGTGAGTCGGGTATGTTATAACATAATTATAAATTTGTTAAATTAATTACATAAGTATTATATGATCACTAAATATATTTCATTCTACAGTATCCGATGTCGCACCTCAACGACGTCATAGAGGTTGAGGGAAGGCTATGGATCACGAAATCACAACCAAAGTGGCAGAGGAAAGGAAAGATCACCCTTATGTTTGACGAACGTGGAGGTACTTGGAAGGCAATTGAAAACTACAGCACATGGTTCAATAGTGCCGTTGGAATCCATGTTAGGGATGTTTGTGAGACTTTCCAGATGCTTGGAAGGACGTGGACATCTAGTTAACGAGGCTGATATTATGGAGCATTTTTGAGCACCCGCAGAGGACACGAGGCTGGAATGGTCACTCCTCTTGTGCCGTATGTCCGTCCAGGTCATCCGCTTCCGAATCCTTCTGATGATAACGATGATGATTCTAGTGATGCTGCTAATTTAGGAGGATTAGATTTTTATTAATGTAATAATTTTTATTTCCGCACATTTATACTATAATTACATTTTTATTTTATTTTATTAATTACTTTTACAATAATAATTTTTATTTATATTTTATATTATTTATTTTCTTTTATTTATTTCTTTTTTGTTATTATAATATCATGAATTACATTTAATACTAGGTTTAAATATATAGTAATATACAACATTAATTAGTAAAATGAGAAAAAATAAATAAAAAATTAAAATATTATTTGTGACGACAAAAAATATAAGCCACATCAGCTAAATCTGTATATTTTGTGACGATTTCATTCTCAAAATGTCATTGCAAAAACTCAATGTCATGTCATCTTAGCGATGTAACCAACGAAATAATTACAACGACTCATTTGTGACGATTGTCGTCGCAAATATAATTACAACGACTCCTTGTTGTCGTAAAAATTATTTTTGCAACGAAACAATTGCGGCGATAGTTTTGCGATGACAAGTGGTCGCTAAAACTTCATTTGCAACGACTTTGAATTTGTTGCAATGACTTTTTATCGTCGCTGATAGCCCTGTTTCTTGTAGTGAGAGAATTCTCTAAACTGTGGTCTCAGCTCTCATTCATGTCATCTGTCCCACAGACCATTCCATTACTTGCCCTTTTAGCCGCAGCTACCATGGTAATTCATTCATTTTAGCCCATCCCGGATTATAAATTGTACAGAGAAACTTACTAATATGTGTTTTTCTAATTAGGAACCAGATCAGCTTGCACGAAGAAGAACATATATCTCGGGTCATATTCTTGTATGGAACTTATGTCATTGGCATGCCCTACAAGCAATGGCGAGCCACTTAAAGATGAGCAGGGGCAGCCACCCCCATCTCAATTTTTTTTTAAAAAATATTACCTTTAAAAATTTTACACTTAAACCCCCATTGAATTAATATATGCCCCTACTAAAATAAATATATTTTTTTATATGCTCTCATTAAGATAATGTGTTAAAACAAATTTAGTGTACGACCCCACTAAAATGAAAGACTGGCGCTGCCACGGCCTCCAAGCTATTTGCTTGCTCGAACGGTATACATTCAAAGAGGGGACAAGCTAACCACGAAGTTTATAGAGTTGAAGGTTAGAAAGAACTTGGAGGTTTCTTTGTGATTCTTTCACCGTGTTACCTTAGCGATCTAGATCAAGTTCAAGCAAAGAATTAATCCTAGACATCCCTCAAGCTCATTTAAATAAATTATGCATGTGAGTAGTCAATTTTTAGAGTACGACTAGTTTAAATCGCGCGCGTACGCGTGCAAGATTCTGTAGGAAAATTTAATAGCATTCTGTAAAAATCCATTCTCTTTTGATAATGTAGAATATAGATAAAGATAGATTTCCCCAACAAAAAATAAGTAGAAAAGTGAGGAGGAAAAAACATAATGGACCAAGAAGTAAATAAAAAGAAGGAAGGACTAGTAACTAAAGCAAAACGCAAAAATCAAGAAAAAAAAGGAGAAATATTTTATGGTTTGAGGACATCCATAGAAAAAATGTAGTTGAGACGGTCATTTCAAAAAAAAAAAAAAAAAAAAAAGCTTATATAAAGACAAATATGAGAAGAAATTATCTCAATAGGACAATTAAAGAAAATTTTTGAGTCACATTGGAAAAAAGGAAAAAAAAAAAAAAAAAGTGTAGTAGAGAAAAAGAAGTGACAATAAAAAAGAAGGGAATAAAGAAAAGAAAAAAAAAAAAAGGAAAGTAAACAAAAAAGAACCATGAATGAAAAGTTTTGTTTCTAGGAGAAGAACCCATTCAGTATATATTAGTGTACATTAGTGTAGATAGGAATACTTATATGAGAATAAATTATTTTAGTGGGGAAATTAGAAAAAATATTTTTGATTTATGACATTTGAGAAAGGTAAAAAGGAATGTATGATAGGAAAAAATAAGTAACAACGAGAAAAGAGGGGGATATAAAAAAGAAAGGAAAAAAGGAAAATAAACATAAAAGAACCGTAGATGAAAGTTTTGTTCCTGAGGGGAGAATCTTTTAAGTATATATAAGTGTAGATAGGGATACAAATATGAGAACAAATAAGTAATAATGAAAAATGAGGGGGATAAAAAAAGGAAAAAAAAAAAAGTAAACATAAAAGAACCACGAACGAAATGTTTTATTCATGGGGGAGTCCCTGTGCATCTGCAGTGAGAAGCCTAATATATGTCATTATGTGTACATGACTAGATATCTGCTATGAGGTGGGGGTAGTCAGTCGTTAGCAGTCCAACCTAAGATTAGATCAGTGGGTTACGGTGAAGTGTATTCTTAAGTATCTTAGGAGAACGGGAAAATATATGTTGATATATTCTGGACAAGTCGAATATAGATGTATATATATATATATATTAACATACTAAATATTGACAAAAAAATAATAATACATACTTATATAAAAAGTCATAGATAACAAATTTACTTTTATTATATTAACATAAGTAATATTTAATACGTTAATATATTAGTGTATACTAATATATAAAGTAATAGCGATTTATTTATAAATATATCCATAATATCAATATATAAAAAGTCAACTAATAGTCAAGTATGAGGTGATACAGCCATGTGGATGAAATATAAACCATTAGATTGAAGAGGGTAGCAAATTTGAACTCTCGGATTGGAAGCAACCAAGCATAATGTTGAAGAAAAAAATTTTAATCCCACGGCCCCACGATTCTAACATTTTTTAATGGGGACGTGCCCTTTAGTAAACTTTTTTTTTTTTTTTTTTTTTTTTTTTTTTTTTACTTCGCAATTTGCATGTGTTTTTCTATTTATTTAAAATTTTAAAGTTTGAACAAATTTCCATATTTTATCCATGAAAATGAACAACTAAGTATTAATCTCACAAATAGCCCTTAAGGTTTAGCTTAAATTCCATTTTAGTCCTTGATTTTTTGAATGTTGCACAATTGATCATTGAGGTTTTATTCTATTTCAGTTTCAGTTTTTTTTTTTTTTTATTTTGGCGTTAAATATTTGACGAACTCAGTAGAAATTATGGAGTAAAATTAGAAATATATAAAATTATGGAGTAAAATTAGAAATATATAAAATTTAGAGATTAAAATAATACAAAAAATCAAAAGTTAATTTTCACAGATACATACAAAATTTTAGTTGTTTCTAATTTTAAACTATAATTTAATTAACTGAAACAAAATAGAACCTTTCTGTGTGAGGTTTGAAAAGTTAAGAAAGTGAGATTAAGTGCAAACCTCAAAGACTATTTATAAAATTAACCCTAATTATAATTTAAATTGAACTTAAAAACCAAATGCTAAAAATGTTTTTTTTCTCCCTTTTTGCAGGGATGCGAGCAATGTTTAATAACAATACGTGTAAATAAATATAGTCAACTACTAATTATTTTTCAAACTAAAAAATAATATCATAAAATTTTTTACAATAACAGTGTGAACTTATTCTGAAGTTACAAATTTTTAACCTAAATAAATTTATGGTTGTACGAAAATGATCAACAATTTCATATTATGCATAATGATGGATGAAAAAAAAGTTGAAAAATAGATACATCTTCTCCATTATAAATAGTATAGATATATATACTAAAGAGTATATAGATTCACAAGTTAAAATATTTATCAAAATAATAAAAATGGATACTAAATGAGCTGTTTAAATAGAAAATTAGTGAAAAAAATATTTTAATTGGAAACAATATTAAAAATACAACATTTAAAAGAGAAAAAAAAAAAAAAAACAAGCAAGTGCTAAAGTAAAAACATGCAGCAAAATGTGGAAGAAACATTTCAGTGTGAAGTTAAGAAGTTGAATAAAAAAAGGTGCAACATTCATCTACACTTTGTATAATATATAGATAAAAAGTTTTGATTAAAAAACATTTAAAACAGAAATAAGAAACAGTTAAGTAAAAAAGCTTAAAATACAATTTTTAAAAAACAAAATTAAAATAAAAAGCTTGAAAGCAAGAAGCTAACATGTTGAAGTCTAGATAAAAAAATTTAAAATACGATTAAAAAAACATAAATGAGGAAAATCTTTAAAATACAATTTTTAAAAATAAAAAAATAGCTTGAAAGTAAACAAGCTAGCATGTTGAAGAACAAAAATATTAAAACCATCATCCACACTTCTATATAAAAGAGATGTCTTAGTTAGATATCCAAAAGCAATTATAAGAACAACAAGAATATATAATAATTATTTATAAAAAAAAAAAATATATATAATAATTAGGACAACGAGCATTAACGAACTAACATTTTTTTTTTTTTTAAACAAAAAAGTTTTAAATGTCCTCTCAAGCTAAGTGTGTTTCTTAAAAAGACTAATGATAGACAAAAAAGTGAAGCAACGTCGACATTGTGGACCCTAAAATCGAAAGTTTATATTTGTTACTGTCGTCGTCTTATCTGTCTGAAAAAAATAATGATCCGACAGGAACAGTCAGAAAATATATAGCTACAAAAGAAGACATATATATATTGACGTGGGATTTTCCTTCAGTTATATCCTTAGCCATGCATTCTATATTTAACATAAATATCGCTCTCAAACTTGCCCTCATGAGTTAGGTTCAATGGCTCGGAAATATCCGTATTAATGTTGAAAACAACTCATGAATATATATTTCGGTTGAGACTGACAAGCTGACACAACCAAGCTTTCCAACAACTTAATTAGTTACTGACAAGCTGGCTTATCCTGATTTTTCTCTTTCTTCTGTTTTGTGCATGAGTTGGAAATTATTCAGATTCAATGACTTGTTTTGAATGGAGACAACAAGTGGCAGGTGACCCCCTTTTAACTAGTTGGCAAATTATACATTTTTAACAAAACAGTTGGCAGAGCCTTCACTTGCGCCAGTATTTGGCTCACACTTGCCCATGTCAGGCTTTTTTGTGATTTATAACTACATATATGTATAGTTATACATACATACATACATATATATATATATATATCATCAGCGATAAACATATTACTGAAAAGTTTCAATCAGTTACACAATTATTTATTTTCAAATATATATGAGCGCCTTATGCATTAGCACATGGTTTTAGACCCTATACACTAACTATATCTATCACATGGGAATTTGCATGCATGTTATGTTATTTGGCTATATTTATCATTTGTTGAAAATACAATGATACTAATTTTAGTAAATATGTACAAATTAAAAGTCTTATTGTCATTCTATATTAATGATTTACTAATGATTTTGGACTATTTAATACATATGCATTCTTGATCATGTCAATGTGAAACTATTTACCAATTATATATCGTGGGACGAACCAATTTTTTTTTGTTGCGCAGTCAAAATGGATTAGTAGTATCCTCACGCTCCCAATTCAAAAATTATTTAGCAGTTTACTAGAATCATATGTAGAATGGAAATTAACTTAACCTATAGCATTCAAGTAGTTTAAAATTGTTCGGAATTGTGTTTTAGAAGCATGAGATGAGATGTAATATGATATTTATTATTAATTTAATAAAAGAGTGTATTTATTATTTTATGTGCATATATTATTGAATATTTTATAAATATCACTGAAAATTTCATGATTATTTATGTGACATAAGTGTTATATATGAGAGGATAATATTTAAGGATAATAATCAAAACGATGTTCGTGGAAACCTTAAGTGTTTATTTACTAATCCCATTTTGTTTCAGGTGTGCCTACACACACGTATTCATAGATTTTAGGAATAGACGAGAAAGATTCAAGTGTTTTAAACTAGCTTGGAGCAAGGAACGTTCGTGGTCAAAGAACTCAAGTTATCGACCTAATCGTTTGTTAGATAAATAAATTAATTTGATTAATTTATTTGTACATAAATTAATGTAATCTATAGAGTATCCCAAAATGTTATGAAAATTTTTGTTATACACGATCCGCTACTTACACGCTTCCGCATTCAAAATCGTTTCGGACACCAACAATTGCTATCAAAGTGATCTATTAATTTATGCTCTGATTATGCGATAATCAATATTATATTGAATATGTGATATTTAATTTGTATGTATGTGATGAGTAGGCATTTGCATTTATTTATGGATGTTTATATTGATTCAAGTTGATGAATCTATGGATGATGGATTTGATCGTTAATTATATGATTCCATAGATTACTTAAATTTGTTCATTAAAATTAATTATAATTTTATTTAGGAATTAGTATTATTGTAATTCTAAGATTTGGGTAGATTAGGGCAAGGAATCAGAAGTACAAGAAGCTCAAAAAAAATTCAAAAGTGACACCCTAAAGCACCTCGGATAGCCGCTGCCCGCATCTGCCCAGGTGCGCCCGGACCATGCTCCCACACCGCGCACCCAGCCTACACCTAGTGTGCACAGGCGCACGGCCAGCGTGGTTAATCAGGCCACTTGTGGGGGCGAAGCATTTTTGAAATCCTATATGTGCGTGCCATTGAACCTAAAAGAGTTCCTGGCCCCGAAGAATTTGAAATCCAACCTGAAGATGAAGAACGAAGTCAATGAATAAAGAATTCAAAAGTCAAAGACCTGTTGATGTAATGGAGAAAATAATTATTGTAATTATTTATTATATTCAATTTATGGTTTTAATTTGTATTTTCCATTGGACTTGGTCAAATTTGTCTCAAAAGCCAATTACATATTTTATACTTATATTTATTGGATGATTGTATATTATATATCAATGCATATAACATGCCATATAAATATAGTGTGCCTACTCATATGTTTTATAACATGCCATGCATACACGTGCATTATTTTATTTTTTTAAAAGAGTTTTGAAGAATTAAATAAAATAAGAACCATGAGCTAAAATTGATTTAATATGATTAAATTGATTTAAGCTATAAAATTAATTTGCAAAAATATATTATGTGTGAAATTGAATTTAAGAGTTAAATTTTAAAATTTTACATATCCAATAAATAAATTGTT
Organism: Morus alba; assembly: GCA_012066045.3. Taxonomy (NCBI): domain Eukaryota; kingdom Viridiplantae; phylum Streptophyta; class Magnoliopsida; order Rosales; family Moraceae; genus Morus; species Morus alba. The sequence goes on from CP050235.2 coordinate 2,542,820, forward strand.
TATTTATAGGGATTTGAAAACTATGATAAGATTTTCAAATAAAATACATATCTACAAAATATTGAGTGGGAGAGGGTTGTATGATAATACGACCCACTGGTCTCCATCGTTAGTTCAACACCGTGAGATTTGAAAGGGGCTTCGCGGTGGTACTGATTCCGTACTTTGGAGTTAAGTCTATAGAATCTGAAACGATGGGTTACACTCATAAAACATAATTAAATTAGTTGATTATATTTTGACCAAAATAGCGGTAGTCGATAAATATGAAAATATGAGATATTTTGATTATATTTATTAATTGAGAAGATCTCAGTTCAATTTGTGAATATTTTGACCTGCCCTACGGCGACACTATATTTGTGATAAATTGAATTATCATTGGAACTTAAAATTAAAACATGATTTATGTATTTTTCATTTGCATCAAATTTGATTATGCTTAAAATTCACATGTCCTGATTTTCGTGTACAAAAATTGACCATATGAATACTCTTTACATTTTCACAATATGTCTAATTCTATAATCTCACTACTTGCGGCTGAAAAATTGGACGAAGATAATTTTATAAAGTGGAAAAGTAATATGAATAGCCTAATTATCTGTGATGACTATAAGTCTGTCCTTCTAGAGGAATGTCCTCAAGAACCTGCGGCAAATGCATCTAAAGCTTCAAGTGAGCCTTATGATCGCTAGATCAAGGCCAACAACATAGCAAAGTGCTATATGTTGGCTAGCATGAGTGATGTGCTTCATAAGAAACATGAGGAGATGAAGACTGCATATGAGATTATGGAGACTCTAGAAGTCATGTTCGGCACTCCTTCTAAGAAGGCCCATTTGGATGTTGTAAGGGCTTTTATGAATGACAAGATGAAGAGTGGCACATCCATTAAGGCATATATTCTGACCATGATTGAGCACCTCCATGAGGCTGAAGTCAATGATGCCAAGATCGATGAAGCCACCCAAGTTGGCATCATCTTGGAAAGTCTATACCCTGACCGAGCTATTAAATAACTTGCAAAACTTTAAATCCACTAATAAAGGTAAAGACGGAGAAGCAAATGTTACTGTTGTAGCTAGATCTGGTAAGAACAAGAGTAAGAACCAGAACTAGGCAGAAGGAAAGAAATGGAAGAACAAAAAGACCAAGAAGAAGGGTTTGATAAAAAAAACCTAAAGGAAAATGTTTCCAATGCAACGGAGATGGGCATTGGAAGAGAAACTGTAAAAAATATCTTAAGGACCTGAAGAAAAAGAAAGAACAAGGTAAATTAAATTTGCTAGTTCTTAAAATATGTTTAGTAGAAGGTGATACCTTAGCCTGGATAGTTACTTCGGGAGTAACTAATCAGTTGATATATTTGGATGTATGTGGACCATTAAATGTCCAAGCTAGAGAAGGTTATGAATATTTCATCACTTTTATTGACAATTATTCGAGATATGATTATGTTTGCCTGATGCAAAGGAAATATAAAACTTTTGAAAAGTTTAGAGAATTCCGAGCAGAAGTTGAAAAACAATGAAGTAAACCAATCAAGACACTTCGATCAGATCAAAGGGGTGAATACCTAGACCAAGAGTTTAGGGATTACTTGATTGAAGAAGGTGTGTTGTCAAAACTGATAGCACCCGACACAACACAATAGAATGGTGTTGCTGAAAGGAGAAATCAGACTTTGCTCGACATGATAAGATCAATATTAAGTTATTCTTTACTACCTACTTCATTCTGGGGATATGTCCTCAGAACTGCAGTGTATATATTGAACTTGGAACCATATAAGTCTGTACCTAAAACGCCTCTAAAGTTATGGAATGGTTAAAAACCTAGTTTGAGACACATTCACACATGAGGGTGTCCAACACACGTGCTGAGGGAGAAGGTCGGGAAGTTGGAGCCAATGACAGAAGTATGCATCTTCGTAGGATCCCCACAAGGGACAATAGGAGGGCTATTTTACAGTCAGGAAGATCAAAAAGTATTTTTGTCAACAAATGTCACGTTTCTAAAGCATGACTATGTAATAGATTTCAAGTCCAGAAGCAAAGTAATACTAGAAGAGTTACTTTCTGATGAGATCAGACCACAACCATTAAGAGTTGTCGGAGCACAAAGAGATAAGATCATGATTCCTAATCAAACTCCTACGGCACCTCGTCGTAGTGAGAGGGTAAGTAGGTTACCTAATCGGTATACCGAGGAGGCATAAATCATCATTGTATGGTAAGGAGGATCCATTGACCTTTAAGGCTGCGATGGATTATTCTAATAAGGAAAAATAACAAGCAGCTATGAAACTTGAGATATAGCCCATGTACTCTAACTGAGTCTGGCAACTTATAGATCTAACTGAAGGGTAAAACCCATTAGATGAAAGTGGATCTTCAAGAAAAAGAGAGGAACAATTGGAAAAGTGGAGACTTATAAAGCAAAGGTAGTGGCTAAGGGTTATACCCAGAAAGATAGAGTTGACTATAAGGAAATTTTCTTACTGGTAGCTATGCTTAAGTCCATTCAGACACTCCTAGCCTAAGCATCATATATTGACTATGAGATATGGCAGCTGGATGTCAAGACAGCTTTTGTGAATGACTATCTTGAGAAAACCATCTATATGGATCAACTAGAGGGTTACATAGACAAAGGCTAAGAGTAGAAAGTCTTCAAATTGCAGAGATCTATTTATGGATTAAAGCATACTTCTAGATCATGGAACATCAGGTTTGATGAGGCTATTAAGTCTTATGAATTTGATCAAAATGTTGATGAACCATGTGTCTACAAGTATAAGAAAGAAGAAAATGTGGTCTTCTTAGTTCTTTACGTTGATAACATTCTACTCATTTGGATTGATGTGGAATTGATGTAGATGTAAGGAAGTGGTTTGCCAACCAATTTCAAATGAAAGATATGGGTGAGGCAAGCTATGTTCTTAGGATTAAGATTATTTGAGATCATAAGAAAAAGCTATTGGTGTTATCTTAGGCATCGTACATAGACAAAGTGGTTGTCAGGTTTTCGATGCAAAACTCTAAGAAAGAGAATTTACTTTATAGGCATGACATTCATCTTTCAAAGAAGTAATGTTCTAAGACTCCACAGCAGGAAGAAGATATGAGACGGTATCCTTATGCATCTGCAGTGAGAAGCCTAATGTATGCCATGATGTGTACATGTCTGGATATCTGCTATGCGGTGGGGGTAGTTAGTCATTACCAGTCCAACCTAGGATTAGATCAGTAGGTTGCGGTGAAGTGTATTCTCAAGTATCTTAAGAGAACGGGAAAATATATGTTGATATATTCTGGAGAAGATTTGTCTCTCACTGGATACAAAGATTCTGATTTTCAATCGGATATAGATAGTCAACGGTCAACATCTAGATCTGTGTTCACTCTTAATGAAAAGCCATGGTATGGAGAAGTGTAAAGCAAAAGTGTGGTGCTAACTCTACCAAGAAAGCTGAGTATAGTGCAACTTGTGAAGCCGTAAAAAAAGCTACATGGCTTAAGAAGTTCTTGATTGATCTGGAAGTTGTTTTGGGCATGGATTAACCACATATAGAAAGAAAACATCACCTGATTAAAGACATAGTAGAAAGACACGATGTAGTGGTTCTGAAGATCGCATCAGAGAACAATCTTGTTGACCCATTCACGAAGACAATGCCACTAAATGTATTTGATAAACACTTAGAAGGATTTGAGATAAGAGACATGTTACACCTGCTTTAGGACAAGTGAGAAATTATCGGGAAAGGTATCCTAGAAGCATGAGATGTAATAGGATATTTATTGTTAACTTAATGAAAGAGTTTATTCATTATTTTATGTGCATATATTATTGAATATTCACTGAAAATTCCATGATTATTTATGTGAGCTTAAATATTGTATATAAATATTATATGCGAGAGGATAATATTTAAGGATAAGAATCAAAACGATATTTGAAATGAATTTAATAAAAGTTCAGAATCTTTAATTAAAACATTAACTAATATATGTTGTTTCCATTTAGAATGAAACGGTGTTATCCGCACTGTTAATATGGAAAGATATTGAATGATTATATTACGCATAATGAGATTATGTGGAACAGGGACATAGACACAATATGAATTTCTGATAATTTTCTTTAAGTATAGAAATTCTAATTGAGTCTACCGATAGTCATATATAGAATCATCTTAATACTGAGTTATTAACAAACTCTTATTTATGGATTTGTGTCTTTTGATTTACTAGGTATGGATTCTGAGATCCTGAATCTTATTCCTTGTATTTTGACGAGGAAGATTTGGGTGTTCTAAATTAGCTTGGAGCAATGAGCGTTAGTGGTCAAAGAATTTAAGTTATCGACCTAATTATTCACTTGGTAAATAAATTAATTTAATTAATTTATTCATGCATAAATTAATATAATCTATAGAGTATCTCAAAATTTTATGAATATATTTGTTATACACGATTTGTTACTCACACACTTCAACATTAAAAATCGTTTTGGAAATCAACAAAAATCACATCTGTTCAAGTGATATATTAGTAGATAATGAGAGGTATAATTTCAACTTTACAGCAGATAATGAAAATGAATCTCTGAGTTAAGTGAGACTGCCGGCCAGTTAAGTCGACGTCCACTGTTATATCATTACCACCTGTTGGCCGGTATGTGAGGTGTCTAATTTGTTAGTGGTTAAAAAATTAATCAATGGTACGTGATAATTACTAGAAGTGATATTTAGCGCCCAAGGATATTTTCTGCCTGTGTGCGCATATAGGTTTCTTGGCAGGAGTTGATTCATAAAACTGAGAGTGACAAACCAACAAACAGACTTGAAGCATGCTTAAATGTTCGTCGTTTTTGCAAAACCACATGGCTAATTGGTGGTGGTCCACATTCTTTCAAAATCAAGTCTTGGCTGATTGGCCAAGCTAGTTAGTTACCCTTTGGCTATATCTAAATTGGCTCAAAACCCATGTTGGTGATCTAAACATTTTGTCGAATTGCCATACTTGTTTTTCCTTAGTGGCAAAAAATCAGCGACCCATTAGATGGCGCCAAGATTAAAGAAACGACAAGGGCGATGCTCAATGTGTGTATATATAGATATATCACCAACATTATTAGTTAATTTGGATTCCAGAAGGCAATATTGTTCGGGGATCTGTCGTCCAATTATTTTCTCCGCCATGGCATCGCATAATCAGTTGGATAAGTTCTTACTCAGCTGACTCTTAATGATATAAATAGTCTATTTATTTATTTATTTATTTATTATTATTATTATTATTATTATTATTATTATTATTATTATTATTATTATTATTATTATGTTCATGTTCATGCGCTTATAAAGTTAAACCAACTAGTACTACAGTAAAACCTTTATAAAATAACATTGTTAGGACTAAGAAAAATATATTATTTTACCAAGAATATTAATTTATTAATAATTTACTAATTTATGAATTTTATTGTAAATAAATATTTATTAACTTAAGAAGAGTTTTATATTAATATGTGTCATTTTGATACATGTATTATGATCTTTTCACCAAAATTCATGTATGAGTTATAAATAAATTAAAAAAAAAGTAGATTAGTCAAAATTAATATGGTCAAAATTAATATATTTATATATATAATTTGAAAAGTTATTATGTATATAATAAATATTATATATATATACATATACATAGAAGTCGAAAAATTAATGTAAGCATATTGTACATAGAATGATAATAAATACATACATAGACATAAAATTGATGTAAATATATTTTTTTTATTTAATACCTAGAAGGAAGAAAAAAATCCTTAACATGATGGATTCTATATGTTATTATTATTTTTCTGTATTTGAATAATTATTAATTTATATTTTCATTGGGCTCTAAAGGTATTCAAAAAATATTATTATTCTTATTCATTCAACAAGATTATTAATTTAATACATTAGCTAAAATTGGAACCAAAAAATTTTATTATTTAATCGAGATTATTAATTTATTGAACATTCTTTTATTGAGTTTTTACTATAATGCCCTTTTTGTTTCTTCTTTCTGTATGATCACAATTTTTTTTTTTTTTTGTTAACAGGCGTGTTCTTGCCAACTTGTTTGGTAATAATATCAAAAAATGTCCAATTCACACAATATGTATCAATCATAATAGAAACTGTAAATCTCAATTTTTATGAAGAAGTTATTCAGGTAGGTTGGGTAAACCATATCATTATGCTTAAGTTATACAACCCCACAATTAAAACTTGACATTTGAATAGTTTATCTATGTCATATAATTTATGTAATTGTTTTTCTCTTTTTTAATGTGTATAGGTAAATTGTTTAGTCAAAATGACTATAAACATATAATAATTACTTAACTCTGAATGATATTTTTAACTGATTTTAAAATGTTAAATGAGACTTATTCCAAAATCCTTATATTCTTCTATAATTATATTCTACAAGGCTTAATTAGTGATCAATGTGCAAATCACATGTCAATTTCGGTTAAAAAATTCAACTTCATCTTTCATTGGGAGTTGTTAGTTTAAGGAGTAAATTACTAAAATTAAAAACTTAGGAGCGCATTGCAACTGTGTGATAAGCTCAGAAGGCAACGGTGTAAAAAGTCAATAAAATTATGCTCTACATACCTTCTAATTAGGCTTCAAGAAAAATTAGTAATTTAGCATAATATCAAAATGAGGAATTGTAATTTATTATTATGATGTAAGAATATAAGATCTTGGCAAGAGGGAAAAAAGGGAGAGGGGGTGAGATGATCTAGTGGAAGGGTTTTGTAACTTGTGATTGTTTGATACGAAAGTGAGTGATTTCAAGTCCTTTAAAGAATCTCAATCTTAAATCTCCTAAAGATTTAGAAATTAGAAAGGAGAATCCATACTAAATACAATGAAATGAAAGAAAGGGCTTTTTCAGTTTTTACTAAACATCCTGTGTTCAGACATGATAAGGCAACTGCCCTTCTTCGTATCTTCCTTTAGACAAGTGGATAAATTCAGAAAATAGAAAATGACATTTGTGTGTTGAGTTTCTCCATGTTTTCCTTGTTGATAGGAAAGATTTTCGTCAATCTTTTGGTGCGCTAAGTGGGAATAGGCTAATCCAATTAATGGTAAAGAAGGCGGCTTCTGATGTAGCCCACGGTCGCGGGACACGGGTACTTTTACTGTACCATTTTCTCGTCACTATGTCGCTCGTGCATTAAAAGACCTTGACCAATATGTTTCACTTTTGTCCACATCTCTACCAACGATTTGCACGTTAGTGACTAGTTAATGCGTATCCTTACGATTACGTTTAACAACCTCTAATGTATAATTGATCACGAGTTTCAAAAGGTAATAATTTGTTGTCAAACCAATAATTAATTAGTGGCTCTTTCTTGCCTTTGAAAATTCAAATTTTCATAAATGTATCCATCGATCTTTTGATGATTTCGTGCGTACATAGTCCAAGAAAACTCATTAGTGCTCGTAACTTCCATTTTTAGTGCCGTCTAAGGTTTTATGAAATAAATGAGACTTACAAGTCGTTTACTTCGTATATTCTAAAACATAATTTAGAATTATTTTCATTTTACGTGTATTTTTTATAAGAGAAAATATTATAGAGAATTATAAATTATGATTCAAAATCAGGAATGAATATAGAAAACAAACGGATACTTAATTGACTTATAAATAAGTATAATATTTGATTTCATGTTGTTTTACCATTTTTAATGTTTGTTATGAACTAGCGATCATTGCAATGGATATTTTAAAGAGCCCGATGACAAGAAATGTCTAAATTGAATTACTATTAATTAAATAAATTTCATGATTTCATATTAATCAATTATGTGTATGTTATTATCTTTCAGTTTTACATTAATTAAGCTAATTATTTGTTTAAAAAATTATTTAACATATATTTATGCATAAGTGTAGTTTTAACAATTACTCTAATATTTAATTATCAGTGGTAATTATTGTTTTAACCGTAAGATATTTATCCGATGATTCTAAAGATTAGATAGTTGACTAAAAAAAGATTATGACAAATTATTGAGAATTACTTTTGAAATTATCTCATTAAATGTGATTTTGAATGGGTAAACCTGTTATTGACCTGTTAACGTAACATATCATTTTAAATACTTTTTTATTTAAATAAATTTTATATTAAAAATTCATTTTTGATTCTAGAATCCTATTCCAGATTCTTTCCTATCACGAATTTTTTTTTTTTTTTTTTCAATTTATTAGTTCTTCTAATAAAAGCTCTTCATAAGTATGTGTATATGAAAGGAAAAAAAATAGTTATGATATTAAACCAAAATCTTAACACGACACTATCTCCTTATTTTGGCTAATCATCTTTGACTGCCCACTAACACACACACACACAAGAAAAGCAAATGCCATGTTAACGGTATATTCATATTTCGAAAAAAATAATGTTCCCGGTCTATAATTTTATGGATGGTATTGAAAAGAAAAAGAAAAAAAAACCTTAGATTCCATATTTGCAGCCCTATCTATTCCTATTTTAGTTTCTTCATTTTAAATATTTGAAAAGCTGAGGCTTCTAACTTTTTTTTTTTTTTTCATGGTTTTCATACTTAGAATTCGGAATCTTGATTATTGGCAAAATTCCACCGTCAACACCCTAAATGTTGCACTTACACTTAAATCAAAAGACAACTCCGCAATTATGTCAGAAAAATAGCACGTTTCAAAGTTGGTGGCAGTAAATACGGAGAAGTATAATATATCAAGGGCAAAATTTATATTATAAAGTTCAAGGGGCATATAATTAACACAAATGATATAGTTGAGAGGGAGTTTTTGAAATTTTCTTAATAATTACATCTATTAAAAAAATGAAAAAGAGAGATAGACAAAAAAATAAAAATAAAAAAAAAACACAAAAAATAAAAAAAGAGACAACTTCATATTTTGACCAAAAAGACTGTATATATACATGTTTTGTCATTGCCTCCTTAACCCTAACCCTCTCGTAATCATTCTCAATACTTCCTTAGTTTTTCATTCTTCGTTATCCGTCTGTATCGTTTCTTGCCAATGCTTTAATTGCCCATGGTCTATTGGAGTTAAAACTTGTTAGATTTTATAAGGATAAGTGAAGATTTCAAGTTAATTCTTTAAACCCTAGTTATCTCATATAATTTATTTATTTATTTTTTGCTTATATTATGAGTTTCAATCCCAGATATCTAAATCTAAGAATTTTATTTAGCTTTAAATTTTTGATATGTTCTTTACCTACGTGGTTATATATGTTTTACAAAATTTGATGTTCGTATGATTAGTTTTATATTTTATATAGAATTCTTCTCTCTGGTATCCAAAATTTTAAACTATCTGGCTGTATGACTTGATCACTTTGTAGTAGTCACCGGGGTCTGACGATGTCTAATTTTTATTACATTTTGCAGGAATGTCGGCATATATGTCATAATAATCTCTGTAAATTTTAAAAGTCGTTCACAATGTGGTTTGGAGTTATTAATTTTTCTTTTAATTATGTTTCTAGAACTAAGAATTTGTTCGAAATCTTTTATCTGATTTCAATAAATTTCTCTGTAAATTTTTCTTTTAATTATGTCTCTGTAAATTTTGCATAACTTTATCACTTGTTGATTTCATTTTAAAGTTCTTTTTGATGCCTAATTTGATCAGAATCAGTTTTGAAAACTCTTAGATTCCACTTGTTTATTTTAAAAAATAAATCAAGGAAAAATTTCATATTGGTATTCTATGTTTTAGTATAATTGTCTTTTAGCACCCTATATTTTTTGTAATTTTAAATTTGTGCCTTCACATTTTAGAAAATTATTTTTTAGTACTTTTAGATTATTTTTAGGATGTAAAATGTCAAATTTATCATTTTTACTACTTTACCAAACACTAATAAATTGAGAAAAAAATTCAGAAAAAAATTTTTTTTAATTTAAAGCATTATTTTTGTTTTAATTTTTAAATGTTTTAAAAAATCTAAATTTTTCTAAATTTGTTATTAGTTTTTTGGTGAAGGTAACTTTGACATTTTACATTTTAAAAAATCACCTTAAGGTACTAAAAAATAATTTTTTAAAACATTGAGGTACCCGTTTAAAATTACTAAAAATATAGGGTACTAAAAAACAATTATATTAAAACACAAAGTATCAATATGAAATTTTTCCATAAATCAATAATATTTCTAAAATTTACAAATGACCTTCTGATGATGCATAAATATGTTAAGATAATTTTACACTAGGTATTATACTATGCTATTATTCTCAGAATGCTCACGAATTTCTTCAGTTCTTGTTACCCAACATGGTACACCATATAATGTCTCGCCTATTTTCTACAACAAAGAGTATTTATTTTATTATCATGTTATAATTTAAAGATTTTGTGGCACTTAAGTTGTTAGAAGCTAAGGAGATCCATCCAAATTGTGAAACGCCCCTTTCAAACTAGCAGCTAAAAATAACGCTAGTTTGAGAGAGATGTAAATATAATCTTCAGGCAGAATTCGTAGTACTACAAATTTCAATTCTAATAATTTCCGAACTCGTCATGTGAGATTTTAGACCATTCTCGCTCAGTCAAATGAAACATCTATTTCAGACTTTGCTTATCTACATCACAAAAACTACATGAGCTTGCGCTCAATGAGTAAACCGTGAATAATTTTTACTTTTAAAATACTTTTCTTTAACATTTAAAACTCTCTTGTATAATATTAGTTTTGCATTATTAAAATCTCTTTTATGTGGCTCTTATCTTAAAATCTCTCATTCCTCAAGAATTCGACTATTATCACATTCTCAGTTAGTTAATAATAAGCACAAGATTTCACATCCTATCCAGAAAACACTTTAAAAATCTCATGAAAACATATCAACAATGATAAACCGAAAACTTTCATAAAAAATATATTACTATTTATGTGATGCAGTGAAAGATCTACTTACTTCAAACTTCTCAACAAGATAAACAGAACTCTCTATTTTTTTCTTTCCTTTCTTTTTTTTTTTTTTTTTTTTTTTTTTCCTTCTGTGCTTCGGCAACTTGTCGAAGAAGAGGATTCCCCTTGTTCTCTTTATTGAGTCGGTGGAGTAAGCTTCCTTAAGAGGCTTCATACTTGTTTTTTCGACTTTTTGGTAGTGGGCTGTTAGATTGGGCTAGATCTTCCATTTCCTATTTTTTTCTTCTTTCTCAATTTCGGTTACTATCCCTCACGTTTACACGCACAGCAATGCCCTGAATAGGACAATGACAACAGGCTAATGTGAAACAAGAAACAAAAGCCTAAAACCAGCAATCCAAAACGTCAAAAAAAGATTGGCACTATTGTAATTACATAATGGAGTTAGAGTCCCTCCCTCCCAATCCGTCCCTTTATGGGAGGATCAAAGAATAGTTGGCCCCGTGGATTACCAATCCACCACCCTTTTCTTTCTTAAGTTGAACCTACCAAATAAAAGAATACTTTAGCTGTGTTTTATAGAATAGTTTTTGCTTTTATTTTTTATTTTTTCATTTTTTGAAAAAAAAAAACAGAAAAAAAAACAGCGTTTGACATAATTAAAGATAAAATATAAAAATAAAAACAATTTTTTAATTTATTATAAAATAAGAAAAAAATAATAAATGACTTTTAGTCGTTTTTTATTTTTTATTTCTATTTTCTCTTTTTTCAAGCAAAGAGAGACATTAATAAATTTTTTTATATTAAAAATAATCTTTTAATAAAACAATCAAATGTATTTTTAAAAATAATTTTTATCTAAAATTAAAAATATTTTTTATTTTTATAAAAAAAAAAAAATTATTTTAAAATAAATTCTAAATGCACACTTTTATCTCTCCAAATTTTTCCCTCCACCCCAATTCATCCTCCTTACAGCTCTCCTACTGAACACACCTTAAAGCCTGACAATTTTCACGGGAATTGAACACTGGGCACGGTTCTCCATGATTCATGAATATGCACCCGAAGGAGACGTCAGGGCCATTGGAAGAACGACGCATTGTCAATTATAAAGCCATGCAAAAATGACAAGTGTTATTGGATTTTAGAATTTCTTAAGATCCGTTCAGTTCACTAATTCAAACAGAAAAAAAAATTATTTCAAAGTTTAAATCAACATGGATAATATTTCTTTGGCCTATTAGAGAGACAGAGAGAAATCTGCCTTCATGGAATGATGTTGCTAATATGGATCCTAATCAAGACCAATTAAGTTGTTTGGGCCAACTCTTTTATGGGCCATGCCCATATTGTTCAGTTTCTTATTTTTTTATGAGAAAATAGTAGAAAATAGACTAATATGAAAAGTTTAAAAAAATATATAGATTAATTTTAATTATAAAAATTAATAGGTCATAACTTGTTAAGTTATGATTCATAATCAGATAAGTTATGAATAAACTTGTCAAGTTATGGTTCATAACTAGATAAGTTATGGACAATAACTTGTCAAGTTATGGTTTATAACTAGACAAGTTATTGACGAAAACAGTAATTTGGGCTATTTGTTAACTTATGTAAACTATTAGCCTATTAATTTTAATTTATCTCAAGTTTTTGCCTATTTCCCTATTTCTCCCCTTTTTACGGGTCAAACCCTAAATAGTTTTTTACTAGTTGTTAAACATCATTTAGTCGTTTCTAATATATGCTTTGCCCTTAGGAGCGTTTGAAATTCATTTTAAAATGATTTTATTTTTTATATGAAAATAAAAATGAAAACGAAAACATTTTTAATCTTAGATAGAAATCATTTTTAAAAATGCGTTTAGTAGTTTTTTCAAGAGATTATTTTAGTGTAAAAAAAACTCATTAATGTCACTCTTTCTCTCTCTCTACTCGAGAGGAGAGAAAATGAAAATAAAAAATGAAAAACAACTAAAAGTCATTTTTCATTTCTCTCTCATTTTACACTAAACTAAAAAATCATTTTCATTTTTGTTTTTATTTTTATTGCGACAAACGCCATTTTAAAAACGTTTTTATTTTTTCTTTCTCAAAAAACGTGACAAATAAAAACGAGACCAATTCTAAATACGACCGATGTATTTTTGTGACCTTTTATTTACTTCTTATATATAGGGTTTGGCTACTACCCTCTCTCTCTTCCTCTCTCTCCCTCCATCCCTCATCCATTCATGCTCGTTTGTCGTGAGGCGTCCTCCTTCTTTGGTATTGATTCATCAACAGAGGTCTCCAGTTTGTGCTTTGAGCAGGTATGTTATTGGCTTAGTTTGGTAGTGCTGTAGATTTTAGAAAAATTGCTTTTAGCTATGCTGAAGGAAGAAGCAGCTGTTACAAAAAACAGCTGAGTGTTTGGTAAACTATAATTATAATAGCTGTGATGGTTTCAAAATCAACGTAATAGCTTTTGGTAAATTATGAGATTAAATTGCTATGCATAGTTAAAACGTACAACTATATTATATTATACTATAAGTATAATATAATATAATATATATATATAATTACAATATAATAAAAAATATTATTATATAATATATTATATAATTATGATATAGAATATAATAATATTATTAAAATAGTAACTGAAATAATTAAAATAACGATTGTATTATATTATACTATAATATAATATATATATATATAATTATAATAAAATGTATATTTATTATTATATTTAATATAATACAATAAAACTATTATTAAATAACATATTATATGACTATGATATAGAATATAATAATATTATTAAAATAGTTAATATAATTACAATACTATAAAACATATTATAATAATACATAAGAAATATTACTATTTCAGTTATAATATAATTAAAAATTACAACTATATTATATTATATTATAATATAATATAATATAATCATTATTATATTATATTAAACAAATATATTATAATTAATATATTATAACATGTAATACACTATAATATATAATAATTTATATTCGAATTATAAGATTATATTAATATTATATTATATTAATTATTATATTATTATTAATATAATAAATATAATTATATCAATACAATATAATATATAATATATTATAAAATAATAATTACAATATGATATTATAATTATAATATCATATTATTAAAATAATTATAATATTATTATAATATCATATTATATGATAAAATAATAATATTAGAGTTATTAATATAATTATGATATCATTTATTATAATATTATATTATATTATGTTACGAGTCTGAATTTTAAATTGGAAAAATTGTAAATTTTAAATTTCATTAGGGGTATTATGGGTATTATGAAAGTTTCATTAATTGTATTATGCTGATTCCCACACAATCTAAAATCTAAAGTTGTCTTTAGGCTATTTCTGATTTTAACTGTAGATTCTTAAAAAATTCTTCAAAAAGCGCTTTTGAAGAGATTTACCAAACACTAAAATCAATCATGCTATAAGCAGAAACTGATTTTAGGATGAAAAAGCAATACCAAACTAAGCCATTATTTCTATCAACAATTATTATCTAACAAATTTAGGAGAATTGAAAATAATGAAAAAAAAAAAATTGTTGTTAGTTTTGTTGTAGTATTTATTTAAATTCAATGGAAGTATAAATTGATATTCTACTCTATTATGGTTTTTTTGCTCAATGGCTGAGGTTACACAATCAGGATCCGGGTCTAAACATGTGGGAGGACAGATAACAGTTTCAGCAAAGGATTCTAAGCAAGCTGGTGTTAAATTGTCACCCACATAGGCAATGCGACACACAACCACGAGAATTTTAAGGTTGATAAGCCTACAGTTGTTCTAATATGGGAAAGGTATATACTTAAGGCCGATCAGCACGTACAATAATATTGTATTTCTAACTAGAAGCTTCTTCAAGAGGTTTATGGATAAGAAACACATTGAAATAAATGACATTATGCATTTCATTTTGGATGAGGAGAAACTTAATGAAATGACTCTGATGTTTAGAGTTGAGAAGAAGTCTTAAGGCAAAAACGATTGGAGGAAGCACTTAAAAAACTAAACGAGCAAGAGTGAAGAAAAAGTCTCAGGAGAAGCTTCCAAAAGTGATTCCAGAAGGTAGTCGCGGAGTAATGAAAAATCATTACTATGTAAAACCGATGTCTGCCGAGTTGTACAACAACATTGTGCCAAAAATTTCCTCCCTCAAAAATTTAAATGTGTTTAAAAGTGAGTTGCATTATAAGAAAAATGGTCTTTATCGATAACATTTGTCATCGTTAAAAATTCTCATGTCGCTAAAAACTTATCATCGCTAAAAGTAAAAAATTAACCTTGGCAAAGAAATTATCGCTAAAAGCAAAAAATTAGTATCGCTAAATTAAAACTCGTTTCTAGAAAGGCATCATCCTACAATAAAATTTTGTCATACTAGGAGTTTTAGTTAAATTATTAAGACTCGTTGCTAAAATTTTAGTTGCAAAAAACCTTTTTTGTTGTAGTGTTGCAAGGTTGGTAGAAGGAGGAGGAACCATGGTGGGGGAAATTGGCAGGACAATAATCAGTGGGCTTAATGCCATTAGTCCGTATTTCGGGGGAGAAACGGGGGAGAAAAGGCAGCATCGGAAGCGTTCATGGCCCATAATGAAGCTCTGTAATTGAGACAACCGAACTATAAAAGAGTCTAAAGAAAGATGTAAAAGGGAATGAAGAGGTGAAGAAGAGCAGAAAAACGAAGAGACGACATATCTACTGAGGGGAGGAATGCAGGAGGAAAGCTCATGTTGATATCGGTTTGAGTCTTTTAATATTTTGTAAGATAATATAAATAATGCAGAGACGTAAAATAAAAGAACATGAGAGAAATGATATCGCGGTTTGGTCATAACTTACTCCCTGAGGCCACGCTCAGATAATGAACAATCCACTAAGAACTCTTTTACAATTCAATTGGGCTTAATCTACTTGAGACTCCCTCTAAGAAGACGCCTATAAACTTGCAATTTTCCAATGGGCTTGAATAGTGAGATCCCCTCGACTTTTTAATGTTGGAATCCCTCCAACTAAGTTTTTATCCTAAAAAACACTCAAATCATCTCACTTGAATACAAGTGCTCATCTCTGTCTCACAACTCAGAAAAACTAATCAAAATGTGTACTGAGATACAAGAGACTCTTTGAATAAATAAGCAAAAATGTTAACAACTTGACGACCTCTTCAATTAATTCGTTGAACCAAATCTGTTGCAGATCCTTCTTGCAACATAGCTATCAAGGTCCACTTTCTCAAAACCAATCCGAATCAATCTGTTTTAATTCTGAAACCTTTTCAAAACTGATATATGAACCTGGGCACGCTCTTAGGAGACATAGGAAGATCATCCAGCTACGAAAACTCAATCAAATATCAATCAAGTCACTAATTAACAATTTATCATCTTAAGATCAATAGTTGACTTTTCAAAAATAGTAACTGAATTAAGTTTCCAGATCTTAGAGAAACATTCCATAAAGAGTTTCCTAGCTGCACATCTATTCTCAAACACAATCAATTAGCCAATCATTTACAAAATAATGTCAATCATAAAATGATTAGAATCCATACAGAATTTGTGAAACAAATCCCAACAACTTGTTTTGCTAAAAAACTGCGAATCTTACTTATATACTCCTTTAAACTTATTAGCCTAGTTTGTGGGCACTTTAATAAATGGGAATGATCACTCAACTAAGTTCTCTCATACAAATCTCACAATGAGCAAAATAGGCATGAGAATGGAAGAATTTTTTTTCTCTTAATCATCTGGTTTCAAATGTCTATTTTCTCATACCACCTATATATAAAGATGTAGTTAGTGTCCTAGCAGAACTCTAATCTTATCTCTATGCCATTAGACTTACAAAATTGGTGTTTATTTTAATTTTAAATCACATTTAAAATCAAGTAGGAAATTATATAAATAGAAATTTGTTTGGTTTGGTTTGTTTTTTAGGAATAAAACAACAAACCAAATTAATTTAATGGGTTTTTTAAAAATAAAAAATAAATAAACCAAACTAAAGTGATTATTAATTTGTTTGGTTTAGTTTTCTTTTAGATTAGTTTGATTTAGTTAGTTCAAATGGTTTGCTGCACGTATTTATTTTCAGTGGCGTAAATGCTAATGTGAATATATGAATTATAAGAGCTCATAACTCAAATTATGCAGAAGGCTTTGAAAAAACTCTGTTCCTTATATCATTTATGAAAGAACAATTTTTTTTTTTTTTTTTTTTTTTTTTTTTTTGTGGCAATTATTATCATTGCCGACAGGCCTTTTGTTGCCTCCAATATCGCTCCATCTCTTAAATTCCTCTCTATCCTCCTCCATTATAACTACTCGATTCTCCCCCGTTTTGTCATTAACTACCAATATCAAATATCTTTCAATTTGATCAATAAATTTCCGTTAGTGGAAAATCATTCTTTTCTCTCGAGAAAAATGTTTCTTTTATATTCCCTTTTCCCTTTTTCCTTTTCTCTTTTCGCTAATTTAAGCACGGATAAGAAGGTCTTAAGCATACATTTAAATTGCCCCAATAATCAAGTTAGGCACAGCACTATTAAAAATATATAGTGGTAATATGCTACATATGTATGCTACCTATCCAATACCCACTACCACTTGGCTATTGGGCAAGCTCTTTAACCATTTAGTGCTTCTTTCTTTTTTCTTCTTCTTCTTTTTTTTTTTTTTTTTTTTTTTTTTTTTTTTTAACTTTGAGGTGATGGGATTCGAAATCGTCACCTTAAAATGAAGTCAAGTATAGAATTACTGTAAATGCCTCTACATGTTTGTGTATAGATACATAAATATAAATTATTTTTTAGTAACTCACGGTCAAGTGGTGAATCTTTAGTAACCTTAAATTGCTATCCTACTAACCAATCTGCTCATCTTTGCTATAAACAACAAAGATATCATTATCTCTAGAGAGGTTAGAGATTTTAGCATGCACTTTTTGAACAACAAATTATTGAAACTTGATATAAACTATGAGATTTAAGATAAGTAGAAGTGCTATGAATGGCCTGTAAGGATTTTAAATTCTGTGCACCAAGAGATGGAGGACATGACAAGGAACTGCACCCCGCAAATTGCAATTGCATACGCAAATCAAACACATCACAGCTCATTTGGTCACGTTTTGTGTGTATTGCTATTTTCCAACAACCACATTTCTCAATAGAAAATGTGATTGTTAATGCAAAAGGCCAGTACTGTATAATAATATTCTAATACACCTTTCTTGACCGAACCTATATTGAAACATGTTTCATTTGTTTGGATACAAAATTTGTAGAAGTTATATTTTTATCTTATTGTTAAGGCAATAAAATATATCTCCCACGTTCTTCCTTCTTTTATTATTATTTTTTTTGCCTTCTTTTTCTGTCATGATATGAATTATGAATCAAAAAGCCACCACAAGGGATTAATCCAAAAATACCTATGGACCAAAACCCCTTGAATTACCATTCTTTCTTTCTAATGTATTTCTTCTACTGTGGAACCCAATTTGTGTTTAAGCATGACTGAGGCATGGTCTATAGGAATAATAATAAGAGAGGAAGAACCGGAATATTTTTCAGAAACATTGAAGGAAACAAAGAAAGCCAAAAATTGTGGGCCTGTGAGGCTAGTTATGTGGTCTTAAATCAGCCTAAAAGTTCTCTTCAAAATTAGAATAAGTATCCACAAAGTGCTTTCCTATGCAACTTGCAGAAAAGTTGATGCCTTTTTCTAAAGAGAAAGTGGCAAATTTGTCATTTACTGAGGTGAGTTTTTTCTATGTAGGACACTCCCTTTTTTGCATTACTAAATATGTTGGTGTTGCCCCTCAAAGTCTTTGTCTAGTGGGTGGGGCCTAAATCATTTGTGCAAGCAATTTGGTGGGCACTATGCTTTTTAATGAATGCTGCGAAAGCAACAAAGTTAGTGACAACAATTAACTACAGCAGAAACCGGACAAAGGGATCCAAATGCTAAAATAAGTTGGCAAAGAAAAGAAAACCAAAATAGTCCTTGCAAAATTTTCATTTCCACTCATTCATTGTAAACAGCCTTTTTCTTGAAATCTGATTTCAGATGTACCAGAATAACATGACTCAGTGTTTCTGTGATTTTGTGGTCCTTAATTCCATGGAAAATGCTACAACCAAGCGTCGCTATTCACGACTGCGTGCCAATGTGGATCCCATATGTGTTTTGTTGTACCTCCTACATAAATGATTACAAATGCTATCGGTTAAAGGTGAACGATCGTGTTATTTGTGTTCATTGAGCGTGACAAAAATAGTGATAATCAACAAAAATTATGAAATTCTTCTCTAAGCTTAAGTGAGCTATAACGTTTAATTCTCTTTTTAGATGGTCAATCTCATATGAAAGTTCCACCCCTGATCGAGGTCTGGTTAAGATTGGACTTCAGAATTGCCTTCTGGTACGATTTGGAATAGTTGTGAAGAAAATTATTAAACTTTGCATCTTGCCTAATTCTATGGCACTAGAAGGTGTTTCAGTGGAGGAAAATTAAATGACAACCTAAAGGGTTCTTTTTGTAATTGTTGGTAATTCAAAGTTGAACATCAAATTTCACTTGAGCTTAGAAGAGGCTTTTGTGGTTCTTAGAGAAATTGTCTCTAAGGCCATTTCAGTTCACATTTGTGCTTGACCAAGAAGAATATTTGGTATACGGGTCATGTAAGACATCTAGATAAATGGTTATACAAATTAATGGTTGAAAATAAACAGTTGGGTAACTTTTTTTGTCGGATTCTATAGAAACAGGAATAATCAAACAGCTAATACCGTTTCTTTCATCAGTTGTTTTTTTTTTAGTCATTTCAGTCCACATTTGTGCTTGACTAGGAGAAGATTCTTTGGTGTATGACACTGCCCTTCATGGTAATGAAAAATAAGATAATAATTTCCCCACTCAGTGACAGAATCTCAAAGCCCATCCTGAGCTTTTTGAAAAAGAATATTAAATCTGCCTTGTCATGTAGAAAAAGGTTAATTAATATAATCAGACCTAACTATAGCTTAGATACCCTACTGTAATGCATGCGGTTCTCAGGAGAGAATAAAGATTTAAAACAGGATTAGCCTTTTCATAGTTCCTTTTATTGGTAATAATACGGTTTTAAGAATCATAAAACCATGAATATTTGCCAAGTCTAACTGGCAAGCGCTTTACAATTGGTTCTTTCTTGATAAAAGTGGACACAAAAGAAACAAGCAAAAAGGCTTCAGCAAAAGTTGATTTTATTTGGTTTGATTACCCTCACCAACACACCTAAGAGCCTAGAGGATCTTCTTTCACCTCAGCATATAATCAATCTCAATGAAGACAACAGGAATTGCTCTCATCCTCATGCAGGGAACTAAAAGAAAAAGGGCAGACAGAATGAGGCATGAGATGCTTAAACAAGTGGCTCTCGGTCTCTAGGTCTCAGGAGCGGATCAAGATTAGGCTGTCAAAGACGATCGAAGCAAATTAGCAAAAAGGAAACCGGACCGGATTAAAAACTGTAGCGAATTTGAAGAAATGCATTGTGACTCAGCATGTGATGACAAGGCGGGCAAAATCATGCATCATACTGTTTTAGACTACAAATTAACTTATGTTGCCATTCAGAAAATTGCAGTTCGATTTGTGGAACGCAAAGAAGATACCTACGTCTTAAGTAAACAGACACTTTGTCGTTAGGGAAGAAAAGAAAAATGATTGTTATTGCGAAGACTCCTTTGGACATAGACAAAAAGTTCAAAAGAATATGTTTCAAATGCTTCGTGACCAATCAAATGGGGCGATCATCAAACATTTCTAAACCAGTAAATTAAAACCTTGTAATTACTTCTATTATTTTGAGAAATTTTTTCAGTCATTTGTAGACAACCTTTTTCAGAACAGAACTTGTTGTACTGCAGGAGCAAATTCAATCCCAAATACTTTCTTCGACTGTACTCACTCCATTGCAGTAGAAGCAGAGAACATGAATAGTAATAAAAGCTTAAGCTTCACTTTAAATAGGATTTCACTTTTATGGTTTTAATGGTTCAGAATTTGAATACGAAATCAGAATGTGAACTAACAGATCTCTAGATAGAGCCTAATTGCTAGAAGGACCAATTCAATGTCCTCATCAATATATTCACATAAACCACAATATGGTACGGATAGTGAGGGACAATTTTATGGGACTAAAATATCTTCAGAACTTAAAAAAAACTCCACTCCATGAATTTGTTTTCACTGATGATGCATGGATTGCATCTGATAAAGTGCACTACTGTAAGGCCCAAACTGCGATCCATGGAGACTTCCACTTAGAAAATTCTGCTCTTGCAGCTTAGATCCATAGGAAGAAATCCCGCAAAAGGGTCGTCCGAGGAGAGCATTTCCGTTAGTTGGATTGAAAACCAATGGCAAACCTTCGTTTGATGGTTGCCAGTCATACTGCTGCTTAACCATGGCAGTGATTTTCGGATGCTGCTGCGTAGGCTGCATAATTGTCGCAGAGTGATCTGGTGAAGATTGTGTTTTATCATCAGGCGAAGGAGATTTAGAGTCCGGAATATTGACAGTTGTGATGTCATGGATGCTTGATCTCCTCTTATCTTTGCCTCCTGTAAGTTGTCTGATGAAGTATTTCTGAGCATGACTCGCGACCTGAGTTGGAGTCCTCGTGGTCACGAAATTGCGAGAGATGTTTCTCCAGTCACCTTTTCCATACTTCTTAAGTCCCAGCAGAAATTGTCTGCAGTTTCACCCATCAAGGAAATAAGCCTCTAAAACAACATGAATAGTAAAGCAATGGTTTTTTTTTTTTTTTTTTAATTATTTTTTCACCCAAGACCATACATGAATCGTTCATTTATATATCAAAAGTACTCACTAAGATCATAAAAAATAACTAGATTTCCACTTTCACCAATCAGAATTTCAGGCTATCAACTAAAGAGAGATTCAAGCTTTACTGTGTTTCAAGTAATTTTAACATTATCAAGACTAAATTATATATAACACAAAAAACATTAAGAAGCACAACAAGTGTTAAAAAATAAAATAAAATTAAATAAAATAAAAGACCAACTGAAACAAATATACCTGTGCTCTTCTTCAGTCCATGGGACACCTTTTTTCCTCTCCTGATCAGAAGGTCTTGTGGAAGTCCCTCTCTTGCCACCAGCACAGTAAAACTGTTTGAAGCCATCAAAGCCCTGATTGTAGTAATTGTTGTTGTAGTTGCTATTATTAACCCACTCCAATGTGAAGGAGTTTGAGGAATAGCCAGGGATTGGGATCAAACCAGCCTCAATATCACTGACATCCTCTTCCAATTCCCTGTACTGTTTCATCACATCTCCAACCGTCTTTCCAGGAATCATGGCGGCCACTTTCACCCATCGATCCGGGGTGTCCTTGTCGTAAAGAGCAAGCGCATTCTCAAACTGTTTGTTCTCTTCAGCTGTCCATTTAGCTTCTCTGCTCTCCTGAAACAGCCAATTCGACTTCTCAAGATATGTGGTAGGAGAGAGAATCCCAATTCCACTGTACATGGTTTCTTTTTCTTTCTTTTTTTAAATCTACGGGGTTTGTTCCAAATGCATATGATGATATGACTCTCTCTCTCTCTCTCTCTCTTTGAACTGAAACTTTCAAAGAGAGAGAAAACCCAGAAGGGAAATGCAGAGGGAGCTTTGTTTTTGGAGGTTTTATTATGAGCAAAAGAAAGTCATGGATTGATTAAAAGGCATTTGAATGGAATCCAACAGCCCTTTTCAAATAAGCATAAGGGAATCAAGAAAAGTTATCAACTTTCCAAAACCCAAGGAAAATTCGAGAAGCAAAGTTGGAAATTTTTTTTTTTTTTTTAAAAGATAAACCCTAGACCACTCATATTCAGATCCAAAAGCTCACAAACCAAAGGATAAGTAGAACATAAGAAGAGAAACCCAGATCAGGTACTGTGAATTCAGAGCTTCCTTATACATAAAAGGAAAAGATTCTGAAAACCCGTGAAGGGAAACGATAGAGGAAAAACCGAAAAAAAAAAAAAAAAGAGTTGGCTTGTTGAAGTAGGAAGGTTTTGGTGGTTTTTCATTAAAGCAAAAGTAGTGGAGAGAGAGAGAGAGAGAGGGGTAAAATAAACTGAAAACAAAATGTTGTGAGGCCGGGTTTTGTACTTGCAAGACAGGGATCTATCTATGGAACAGGAACAATACAAGAGCAAAGCAGAAGATGGGTTAGAGAGAGAACGAAAGAGAAGGGTCAAAAGCTGTTGAGTTGTGATTGGTGGGCATGGTGTTTGTGAGCGCAGTGGATAGAGAGAGAGAGAGAGAGAGAGAGAGAGAGAGAGAAGGGTGAGAGAGAGAGAGAGAGAGAGAGAGAGAGAGAGAGAGAGAGAGAGAGAGAGAAGAGTGAGAGAGAGATGCTTAACCCCAACCAAAAAATCAGTGTTGAAATGGACAGCCTGTGATTGGCCAGTTTGTTCTTATGAGAGAATAAGTGAAGGGTATTTTCGTAATTTAATACAAGATGGGCCCAAATGAACCTTGACAGAAAAATAAGGAAATTGTATTGGTTGATCATTGATGTTGTTGCTGCTTCGTTTCAAAAGAATAAACAAAAAAAATAAATGTGAGAAGTCTTTCGAATTAGTTTTGTTTTTCTTTTGTTATTTCTGTAATGGCCCAACAATATTCTGATTTGAGACATGCTTCTGCTGCAAAATGAATTTTTATTAGTGTCTTGTTAGATATACATAGGCTTCGTTTAATTTATTAATTTAAATTTTTAATTTGAATTAAGATGAAATTTTATGTGAAAATTTTTTACTATAATAAAAAATTAAATATAATTATTTTTAAAATTTTTTTATTATAATAAAATTTAAATTCTAAACTCGAAACGTAAAATGAACGGGGCCGTAATATTTTAATAGATTTAGATTTGGTTGGTCATTATAAATGGCTTAGTAGTATATAATCCACACATGCACAGTTAGGCCTCATTTGTTTGTTGATTCAAGTTTAAAATTTGAATTTTATTATAATAAAAAGTTCTCACAAATAATCACATTTAATTTTTTTACTGCAGTAAAAAATTTATATAAAATTATATTTTAATTCTAATTAAAAACTCGAATTAACGAACTAAATGAGTTCTTAAAAACTCAATGACAAACATCTTGGTTTTGTGTAGTGTTTGATAACAATTTTCAGCAAAGAGAACAATAATTTAGAGCTAAAGAGAGAGGGAGAGAGAGAGAGAGAGAGAGAACAGAACTCAAGAGAAAGATCAGAATAGAGTAATACCATTTTGTTTTATTGTTCATAAAGTTGAGTGAAAAAGGAAAACGTACAAAAAGTTGGTGCTAATAATTGGAGGGTGCTTGCATTATTGGGGGAGAAAATGCTAAAGTAGAAGATAGAGAAGGTTCTTTTTTCTTGTTCGGCCATGCATAGCTGTTGGGTGCAGTAAGTTTTCAGTTTCCTTTACTAAAATCATGGACATGGAGTTCTATTGAAAAACACATAACTGTTGGTCGGAGGATTCAAACTATATGATTCGAATTATTTTTAATTTATATGTATTTTTTGTGAAAAAAATATTGTAGCAAATTACGAATCATGATTCAAATCAGGAAATGAATCCATCTACCAAATATTTAGTAAATTTTCATTTTTGGCACTTTTTTTTAATAGTTCAGTTCTCATTTTCACTAATATAATAAAGTGTCTATGCGCGTGATAACATCAAATTTTTAAAAAACACTTGCCTTATATATAAAATGTTCTCCTTGTTACTATGAAAATCATTTAAAACTATAACATTTTACACTTACCGTGATTATTTATTTAAAAATTTTAGGGATCAAAAACTGTTAAAAATCTAAAATTCACAGATTACAATGCCAAAATTAAACTTTTTAGAGACCAAAATATCACTTATACTTAAAATTTAGGAACTAACTGTGTCAGTAACCCTAAAAAATTGGGCATGGAAGGAATTTCACATACTGAAATGACAAATATATATATAATAATCACTTGTCTTAGGGGAATAATAATAGTTACTTTTGAAATAGAAGTACTCCTAATTCAGGAATATGAATGCATATATTGCAATTTTATACCAATGGTAAGGAACCCAATTATCTTAATAGGAATTAGCTGCAAATCATTACTGAAATCAGTGAAATTTACATCTATAACACTACCAATGTTTCATTTCATAATCTTACTAATTTAGTAGTAAATTTAAAGTTTCTGACTTAAAGAAACACGGCTTTACAATTATTAATTTTATTATTTTGGATAGCGCCGTTTGCAAATAATTAGCAACTTATAACTTCTGTTTGATTATGTTTTCCTGTTTTGAGGAAAGTAGACAAGGGTTTAAATTTTTAACCCTTGATTAATATTTTTTAATCAAAAAACTATATTAATTAAAAAAATATTAATTATGAGTAAAGAATAAAAATTTAGACTCATACACTCTAAAAATAAGTTCAGTAATTTTCTCTTATGTGTTTTTCAATATATCTAATTTCTCTATTTATTTGTTAAGTATTTTTCAAAGGAAAAAGTTTTTCATAGTGATTAAATTATTGTTCCTCAACTACTTAAAAGATGCTTTATTTTGACAAAATAATAATAATAAAAAAGATAAAGATGCTTTCTATGTTTGGCAAAGGAGCAAAAACCTGCTAAATAGGCCACATTATTCTCAACTTAAGTAATATACTAAACTAGCACGTACTCATTTAATCTAATATATATTTCCGCAAAATAAAAAATAATTTAATAACACTTTTATTGTTTACCATGTTTTATTAATTCTTTAATCTTTAAAGTTTTTTTTTTTTTTTTTGTGAAAAGGGGAATATTTCTAATAAAAAAATACAAACACCGAGAAAATATGGCGGCCAAGTGTGAAGATTCACAAATAGCAACCTCACATGTCATAAAGATCATGTCGCCAACTTTAGAGTGGGCGCTATGAAACCCCGATTGGGTTTTGACACAATATGTGGCTACATCTGAATGTGGCAAGTGTACCGCACTTTTTCTTTTGTTTACGAGTTAACTTTCATACCAAAAAAGGAAAAAAAAAATAATTAAGTAAAATTAAGATTGGTTTAGTTCGTTGATTTGAGTTGAGATATAATTTTATGTAAAAAAATTTTACTATAATAAAAAAATTAGATATAACTATTTTTTAAAATTTTTTACTATAATAAAACACGAATTCTAAACTCAAATTAATAAAATAAACGTGACTTAAAAATCAATAATGATAGTAAAATAAATAAAAAAATACTTCTCGTTTAATTCATGAATTAAAACTATGAGATTAAAATTATTTTTAATTTACGTATATTTTTTATAAAAAAAAATACTATAATAAATTATAAATCATAATTTAAATTAAAAAATGAATCCTCCGACCAAACGGTCTTCATTCTGTCTTTGATAGGGAAATGCTTTTAGCTCTCCACCAGAACTCCTAAATAACGAATGGTGCAACAAAATGAGTTAAAAGTCCCAATATTGAAAAAGTTGTGATTAGACCTTTCCTATTCCAAATGTCCCCATTTTGTTTCAGCATAATATCGTCCGTAACTTTGAAATAGTTGGAGTACAGGTAAGGGTCAAATATTACCCACTACGATGTCTCAAAAAAAAAAAAAAAAAAAAAAAAAAAAAATACTAACACTGAATTTTGATATATATATATATATATATATATATATATCTCAAAAGATAATTAAAATGAACATTTTTGGATCATATGTCTATTTCTCGATTTGTGCGAATCATCTTGTGCAGAGGTGATGCTAATCTTTTATACATGGTTTTAATTTTTAGGTCACACAATTCTATATATATACTTATCTATCAATCCAATGGCTCAAATTAGTTTAATACAATGACTCACACTAATCCACATGGTTCATATATTATTTTGACACCTGATTCTGAATTATTCTTGTCATTTGTACTGGTCCGTTTATTTCTTATATCCATTCTTAATTTATGATTTTTTATAGTATTTTTTTTCACAAAAAATACACATAAAATAAGAATGATTTTGAATCATAATTTTAAATACACGAACTAAACGTCCAGTACGATGCTTAGATCATGGATCCTCATCATTAATATCATTTTCAGCTTTTTCATTTTTTTTTTCCTTTGATCTTTTGAGTCGTTTGTGTAGTTCTATAGGGTCAAGGTGAAATTCGCAAATGACAAAAGTTTGAGATTTATTCCACGAAGTTGGTTGTAATATATTGCTATATGGGCTATCGAATATGCCCTAAAAGAGAAATATAGATTTTTATTCGTTTAACTGTTTGATAAGCTAAAATTTTAAAAAGCTAAAAGATTTATTTATTTTTATTTATTTATTTATTTATTTTGCCTTAAGCCAAATCACGTTCTATCCATTATCATTTAGTTTTACTTGATATTTTCTTTCAAATTTATCTGAGCTTTGTACAAATAATATTTAATAAAATACTTCAATTTCTTACCTTAGCACTTTGAATCCTTTTTGCTTGATGATCTTTTTATGATTTATTAAACATTGTATATGTTTGACAATATCACTACTTTGAAGATAAGTTTTTTATTTAATGTTATTTAACAATTTGATTTCTTATTGTCCACTTTTGTGTCATAGCTTTACCACAGAGTTTTCCTCAACAATGTAAAAAATTCTTTTCCATTTAAAATTTTGAAAATCTTAGGTAACCGTTTATATATATATATATATATATATATATATATATACACACACACACACACACACACACACACACACACACACACACACACACCTACTGTTAAGTTCTATTTTTACCATTAGATATGTATCAGTTTTTGTCAGTTTTGCATGCCTTATTTTGTAAGAATTTGATCAAATTTAAAATTTAGAAACATGTTCTCCTCGCAATAGAGATAACCTACAAAAGAAAGCTTCTTAAAACTCTGAAAAAACTAAAATAGAAAGGTACCCTACACACAGCACCATACTAGTAAAAATAATAATACCCGAATAACTTTTGCTTTAAAAGGAAAAAAAAAAAAAAAGTAAATGTCCAAGTAGCTTCGTCTTATTCCTTCTGTGGAGAGCAAATGCCCAAACGTCTTTGGGATCTCAATCTCCAAGGTATGTGGATCCAATTTTAAAGTGGGAGAAAAGTTAGCATGGGGTATTATTAATTAATTTAAACAAAAAGGTGATTTCTCATTGTACTTAAAGTTAAATGATTGAGTTTAAAATATATGGTCTCATTCATTTCACTAATTCGAGTTTGTAGAGTTTAGATTCTAAAGAAATATCACTTTTAATTTTTCCTGTTATAGTTAAAAACTCTTAAAAAATATCACATCTCAACTCGAATTAAAAACTCAAATCCACGAAATAAACGAGATAAGTATATTTAGGGTTGTAATGATGTATGCTAACTAAAAGAAAAAAAAAAGTAAATAAATAAGAGAGATTATGGGTTAGGTAGGGGAACGACATTGTGGGCAGTAATATACAATAGCAATACTTCACAAATGTCATACCCAAGTTTAAAGAAAGACTTGTATACAAACTGGCTTTTTGAATAAGCTATGATTCTGGTCGGTTGAGGCTGGCTGGCATATGAAGGAGGGAAGAAAATTTGTGAAACTCAAAAACAAGTCTCCAATGAGTCTTAAGCAGCTGCTTTTAAGCTTTACTTGCCCTTCTGTTTCTTTTGTTTGTTTCTTATGACTCTTTCCCCACTCACTAAAAAAGAAGGAAAGAAAATTGACCCCACCAGAAAAAAAAAAAAAAAGTCTTCTTCCATCTTCATTAGTTAATACTTTCTGTAAAAAAAAATAAAAAGGGTAAAATGGGGCTGCTTCCATTTTTTTTCTATATAATATTATTACTTCTCTGTGGTATCTGTTTCTTTGTTTATTATATATATATAAAGGGTCTTCAAAAAATGACAATCACCATTTCTTTGGAAATTAGGACTTTCCAAAAATGGAAAGATTCTCTAAATCCCACATTGGAGTGGTATTGATTAGTGAAAGGAAGCCCATTAACTTGATTTTGTCTGCAGTTTTCTTCTTCTTCCGTCCACTTTACTTTTAATTATGGACCTTTTTTGTATAAAATAATAGTTAAGGACTTTTTATGCTAAGGATGTCCACTAACCATATTTTCAAGTGCTTCTACAACTTGCAAAGCATGCAGAAAACTCTTTTCAAGGGGAAAGAAAAAAGAAAAATAATAAATAAATAGTTAAAAAAAAAAAGAGAGAAAAGGATCCATACCAATAACCAAAGCCGACAGAAGGGGCAATCCTGGGGGGTGGGCACTGCACTAGTCTTACGCGTGTAACAATCATTGTCTAAGATTTGACCCCAAATATAGAAGAATAGGTACCAAATTTTAGAAACCAAGACCAGTATTATGTTTTTGGGGTGAAAATTTTTGTACAAACTATAGTAAATAGTAAATTTATGAAATCAAATTAAATAAATAATATATTTTAAAATGATTTAAAATGAATAGTATTTTATTGTGTAAATTTTTAATTTACGATTAAAAAATAATTTACATGGTAAATTTTTTTTATTTATTTAGAAAAAAATCTTTTTATCAATCGTAAAAAAAAATTTATTTTAGAAAAAAATCTTTACTAATTAGTAAAAATAATATTTACACAATAAATTGTTATTTACTTTAAATAATTTTAAAATATACTATTTACTTTAATTATTTAAAATAAATATACAGAAATAGTAAAAAATAGGTAAATATGAAAAGCTTAAGAAAGTAAATAGGCTAACTTTTAGTTATAAAAATTAATATGTCATAACTTGTCGAGTTACGGTTCATAACCAAATAAGTTATGGACAAACTCGTCAAGTTATGGTTCATAGCCAGACAAATTATGAACAAAAACGGTAAATTATAGATAATAACTTATCAAGTTATAGTTCATAACCAGACAGATTATGAACAAAAATAATAATTTAACCTATTTATTAATTTATATAAACTATTAACCTATTAATTTTAATTCATCTCAAATTTTAACTTATTTTTCTCTTTCTCCTATAAATATACTATTTACTTTGTTATCTTAAAATTTTAAAAGTGAGGAGATTACTATTTCACATTATTTGGCCCAAAAGAAGAAAGATACTTAGGTACTGCAATGGCAATTTAAAAGCAGAAAAAAAAAAAAAAAAAATGCCTGATAGTACGCACATATTTATTCTCGAGATTATTCTACAATTGTAAATCTTGTAAAAATACCAATATCGATGTTGAAAGTGTTGTCTCGAATTATTATTATTATTATTATTATTATTATTATTATTATTATTATTATTATTATTATTATTATTATTATTATTATTATTATTATTATATAGAATAATAGAAAGTATCCACAAATAGATACGAAATCCAACTAAATAATGTCTTTTTTCTATCCAAAAGAGCTAGTATGGATAAACCGTGTGATGCTAGAAAACAACTTAAATGGATTCATTTATCTAGCTGCCTAGATGAAAAAAAATAAGACATAAAGATCAAAAGATAATAGGATTGTTGAAGACATCATTGCAAACCTGAAAATAGAGAACTATAAATGAAAATATATGAATCTAAATCATTAAAATGGAAAGAGTAAAAAGGATGAATTTATCTTAAATAAAGAATGAAAATTCAACAAATCTGTGTAGGGGTTAAACAGGCACAACCACAACTAAATTTTAATGGAATTTGAACTAAGGAACTAACTTAAAGAGTTCGTAAGTTAGAACAATATTCACTATAGGGACTAATTCTAAAAAGATAAGAAAGTTCAAACACCTTTCATCAATTTAATCGTATGCACTTATGATTAATAAACCTGACTTGTAGAGTTGTTGTTAGATTTTTATTGGCGCTCATTGTAACATATAGAATAAAATTACACTCTAATACCTTAAATATTCGTTTTTTCATAATGGATCCCGAACTTTGAATTTTAATAAAATGTAATCTGAACTTTGAAATCAATTGCAATTGAAATCCAATACCTGATGGCGTTATCAAATTAACAATTTAAGACACGAGATTTGAATATAAATAGTTTGAAAACTGACAATCTTTACTTTTCATGTGTGAGTCTTGTGTCTTAAACTGTCAAATTAGTAACGCTCATTAGCTATTGGATCTCAATTACTATAGATCTTAAAAGTTCATAGGGCATTTTTTTTCAAAGATGGAAGTCTGGAGTCCAGTATGCAGAAAGCAAATAGTTCAGAGTACAACGGTACAATTTACTCATATATATATGTTGGCAAGCAAGTTGATTAGTAGACATCGAAATTCATATCAACTGCATCCAAGGTTGGAGAGAGTTCTTTAAGAACCTTTGGGTTTGTATGGAAATTTGGGAGCACAAGTGTGAGAAACTTAAGAGGCACTCATTGTGTAGGGATTTCCTGATCGATTTTAAAAGCTTGTAATTAGTAGATTGGACTAGGAACTGAGATGAAATTCTCTACAAATTGGTACATAGCCCGGTATAACTATTCAGAAACAGAGTGATCAGGATTGGAAGTTCCAGAAGCTTGTCAGTCTTTCAACGAGAGGGACTAGCTCTTATTCGTTCTCTGACCAAGAATTCAATCAGAAATGTCTCCTTTCAAATTTGATATTCAAAAGTCTGATGCTAAAAATGACTTCAATCTGTGGAGAGAAAAGAAACTGGC
Organism: Morus alba; assembly: GCA_012066045.3. Lineage (NCBI taxonomy): Eukaryota > Viridiplantae > Streptophyta > Magnoliopsida > Rosales > Moraceae > Morus > Morus alba. Next base: position 2,574,641 of record CP050235.2, read on the forward strand.
TTGTGTTGGAAACCTAGGGTAGATGAGGCCTCAAAGGGGGAATCAAAAATGTCAAGTGCCATCAACGAGAGAGATAAGACAGAGGTCCTTGAATGAGGCTCGGAATGTGTTAAGCAGTCTTAGTTATGTTAGATAGAGGTTACACGTGTAATGTTTTCATTGGGTTAGTTTGTTAGAGTTTGTTATTTACACTAACTTATGTATAAGTAAGTGGTTGTAACAGAATTAGAGTAATGAGAATTCAGATTTTCTTTTTCACTCATCGATTGCTCTCTCTCTCTCTCTAGAAACTGTCTGAGCTTGTTTCCTCACATGGTATCAGAGCCTTTTCGCCAGTGATGGAGTTTCTTTTTCCAACAATCACCGTGGAAGATGTTGTGCTGACTAATTCTTCGTCTTCTCGATTTGTTCCGGTTACTTTCTCGCATCCTGTCGCGTCAAAGCTAGACAACAACAATTTTTTGGTTTCGCAGCGACAGATTCTCGCAACTGTTCGCGGTCATCGCCTCCAAGATTTTTTCAGATTTTGCACAGTCTCCTCCACGGTTTCTTTCTCCAGCGGATGAGCTTCTTTGTGTGGTTAATTCAGCTTATGTAGAATGGGAGCAATAAGATTAGTTGCTCGTGTCTTGGATGCTAGCTTCAATGTCTGATTCGGTTCTTGCTCGCATGGTTAATTGTAAAACAACAGCTCAAGTCTGGCATACAATCAAGGTATACTTTGCCTCTCAGATTAGGGCTAAAAAGTCTCAATTTAAAACTCAATTACAGAATACTCGTAAAGATTCTTTGTCTGTTAATGAGTATCTACTTCGGATTAGGCATTTTGTTGATATGCTTGCTTTGGTTGCCATGAAATTTCTACTAAGGATCACATAGATGCGATCTTCAATGGCTTACCTCCCGAATATGATATCTTAGAGATAAGTGTTAATTCTAGCTTTAATGACTATTCTGTTGAAGAGGTTAAGTCTCTCATTCTGGCTAAGAAGTCCAAATTGAGAGAGCTGTTAAGCGTAGTGATAGTTTTAATCCTTCTCTAGGGCCTTCTCTAGCTAATCTTGCCATGACTAGTGGTCGACCTAATTCAAATTCACGATTCAATAGTTCTAATTTTGGTCATTTTCCTCATGGCTCCAATCTTGTTTTCCCTGGGCATTCCTCTGGTGGTTTTCCTTCTACACCTGTTCATTTTTCTCGTAATCACAATAGTTGGGGCAGAGGTCGTTTTGGTCATGGTAGAGGACAATCATGGAATAACAACAAAATACAATGTCAGCTTTGTGGAAAACAATGTCATATGGTTGTATAGTGTTATTATAGGTTTGACAAGTCTTTCACTTGTCCTTCTCAGTTCAATCATTCTGTTCAAGGCAATTTAGCTCAATGCCCAAATCCAAATTTAACTACTAACTCTGCTCAGATGGGTGCTTTACTGATCACTCCTGAAGCAGTTCTTGATTCAGCCTGGTACACTGATGATTCCTCTGACATGGAATGATTCCCTGATTCAGGTGCTACTAACCATTTGACTACAGATCAGTCAAACCGCATAAACAGTTCTGAATTCTATGGTTCAGATCAGGTGCACATGGGAAATAGTAAGGGGTTGACTATTAAACATATTGGTTCTTCCACTTTTTCTAGTCCTTTTGTCTCATCTAAATCCCTCACTCTCAAACACTTGTTGCATGTTCCTAAAATTCGTAAAAATCTTTTAAGTGTCTCCAAGTTTGTAGCTGATAACAAAGTGTTTTTTGAATTTCACCCCACTTCTTGTTTTGTCAAGGATCTTATTTTCAAGGTAGTGCTGCTGGAGGGTCGTCTTAAAGATGGCCTCTATGTGTTTGACAACTCCCAGATCAACCTCAAGTCCACCGTTCCCGTAAACTCTCAAAATGTTTCTCAATCTTGCACTTCTTTTCATAATTCTACCAAGCCGTCTATTTCATTGGGTTCGGGTGTTCAAGCTTACACTAGTACTGTTGTTAAACCTTCTTGTTTTGAGTTATGGCACAACAGATTAGGACACCCTGCAGATAAGATTGTAAAACTGGTATTGAACAGTTGTAATCTCTATGACATAAATAAAACTTCAACTGTTTCTGTTTGCAAGTCTTGTTGTTTGGGCAAAATTCATAAACTGCCATTTTCTCTCTCTCACTGTTTACACTAGTCCTTTAGAGCTTGTGTATTCAGATTTGTGGGGTCCTTTCCTTGTTTTATCTTCTAGTGGATATAGATACTACATTCACTTCATTGATGCTTACTCTCGTTTTACATGGTTATATCTTCTAAGAACCAAATCTAAAGCCTTACAAGCCTTTGTGAATTTCAAAACACTAGTGGAAAAACAAATTCGTTTACCTATCAAATGCAACCAAACTGACTGGGGAGGAGAGTTTAGAGCCTTTATAGACCTTTTAGTTCAACAGGGAGTAGAACATAGGCATCTTTGTCCACATACACATGAACAAAATGGGGTGGCTGAGCGTAAACATAGACATATTGTTGAAACAGGTTTAACACTTTTTGCTCAAGCTTCTATGCCGTTCAAATACTGGGATGAAGCTTTTCAAACTTATGTTTTTCTTACAAACAGATTACCAACACCAAATCTCCACAACAAAACGCCCTTAGAAACCCTTTTTCATACTAAGCCTGTTTACTCACAACTAAGAGTTTTTGGTTGCACATGCTATCCAAACATTAGACCTTATAACAAAAAGAAACTACAATTTAGGTCAATACCATGTACTTTTCTTGGCTATAGCATCAAACATAAGGGTTATAAGTGTTTAGATCCATCTGGAAGAATATATATCTCTCGGGATCTCATTTTTTATGAAACTTCCTTTCCTTTTCTCAAAACTGTACATATTGTTCAACCGTGTTCTGTTGAGTCACCTCTCTTAGCACCACTTAGTGTTCTACCTTCATTGTCCCCTTCTTCTCATGAATCATCTCCCTCACACCTTGATCCAATCCCTTCCTCCATTGTTATACCCAATCCTCTTCCTACTGTGGCAGAACCTATTTCTATAACAACAATCTTGAATCAGGACTTGTGTGTGCAGGATCAGGATCACAAAACAACACATACATCAACCTTGCAGCGTTCTCATTCAATGATGACACACTCGAAACGAGGCATTTTTAAACCCAAAGTGTACATGGCAGCAAGAGAGCCTCATACAGTTGAAGAAGCTTTGGAAGCAACACACTGGAAACAAACTATGATAGATGAGTTTCTAGCTCTTCAAAGAAACAACACATAGAGCCTTGTCTCATTGCCTCATGGCAGGAAAGCTATAGGTTGCAAGTGGGTGTTTAGAGTAAAAGAGAATCCAGATGGTAGCATAAATAAGTACAAGGCGTGACTTGTAGCTAAGGGGTTTCATCAGGTGGCAGGATTTGATTGCACTGAGACATTCAGTCCAGTGGTAAAACCTACCACCATTCGTGTGATTCTCACTCTCGCACTAAGCAAGTAGTGATGTGTGAGACAACTTGACGTGAATAATGCGTTTTTAAATGGGAATTTGCAAGAGGAAGTGTTCATGGAACAGCTTGCAGGCTTTGTTGATCAACAACATCCAACATTGGTGTGCAAACTTCACAAGTCACTCTATGGCTTGAAACAAGCTCCAAGGGCTTGGTTTGAAAAGCTTCATCATGCACTACTTCAACTTGGTTTTCACTCAGCCAAGTCTAATCAGTCTCTCTTCATTCAAGTCACGTCAAAGTGGACTATATACATCCTTGTTTATGTGGATGATATACTCATAACAGGAAGCAATGAATCAGCAATCCAAGAATTGTCCACTAAGCTCAACACTACTTTTGCACTCAAAGATTTAGGAGAGATTGATTATTATCTTGGTATACAAGTTGCAAAAACAACTCAAGGACTATTTTTATCTCAACGGAAGTATGTGACTGATTTGTTATGTAGAACAAAGATGCAGTTTGCAAAAGGTGCTTCAACTCCCATGACCACAGGACAAAAACTCACTTCTTTTGGTAGTGATCAAGTAATGTTCAATTATACAGAAGTATGGTGGGTGCATTGCAATACGTGACAATCACAAGACTAGAAATCTCTTACAGTGTCAATAAGGTTTGCCAGTTGATGCAAACACCTCTAGAAGCTCATTGGAAGGTTGTAAAGAGAATTCTGAAGTATCTGGTTGGCACAATAGATTATGATCTTCATTTGAGAGAATGTCCTACAGAAAGACTGGATTTGGTCGGCTTCTGTGATGCAGATTGGGCATCAGATGTTGATGACTGAAGATCAACATAAGGGTTTTGTGTCTTTCTTGGTTCTAATATAGTATCTTGGCAATCCAAGAAGCAACATACAATGTCAAGATCATCTACAGAGGTTGAATATAGAAGTTTGGCTAGTGTGGTAGCTGAGATATCCTGGTTACAGTCTTTCTTAAGTGAGTTGCATTTTTAGACAGCAAAAACACCAATCATTTGGTGTGATAATCTCAGCACTGCTCATTTAGCAGCAAATCTAGTTTTACATGCCAGAACCAAACATATAGAACTAGACTTATACTTTGTTCAGGAAAAAGTCATGAGAAAGTAAATAGAAGTTCGGCATGTAGTTGTTGTTGATCAACTAGCTGATCTATTCACCAAAGCTATTTCAAGTTCTACCTTTGGTCTTATTCGTAACAAACTTAAAGTAGAAGATTTAGCTACTTCAAGTCTGAAGAGGAGCTGTTAAAAAGTCTTAGTTATGTTAGAGGTTACACGTGTAACGTTTTCCTTGGGTTAGTTTGTTAGAGTTTGTTATCTACACTAACTTATGTATAAGTGGTTGTAACAGAAATAGAGTAATGAGAATTAGATTTTCTTTCTCACTCATCAATTGCTCTTTCTCTCTCTAGAAACCGTATGAGCTTGTTTCCTCACAGAATGCAATTGTTTCTAGACACAAAGATCCGATCTTGTGGAAAGTGGTCAAGGAGAAAATTGATGCTGAAATGCGGGCTAAGCTTGACAAATCGATAATACAAAGGCTCTGCCAAACATAATCTACCTAATGCAAATATTTTATGGCTTCAAGATGGATGAGAACAAGTCCACTAATGAAAATATTGGTGATCAACTAAGCCTGGATCTAATCTTTAATAAACGTTTCCATTGAGAAGAGGATTAGGCTATTTCCCTCTCAAAATGATCAACTTAGGGACACACATGAGTATGGGAAGCAAGCTTCGTCACCCCAAAAAAAAAAAAGTACGGAAGCAAACTCCATGGTGAAATGGAAAGCAATCAAGATCAAATGGTGAAGGCTTCAATGATTGTGGCGTGCCAAAAAAGAGGACGATTAAAAAAAAAAAAAAAAAAAAAAGTCAAACAAAATTAAATCTATGTCTAGGACAAAATAGTAGTAGTTGGACTTGTCATAGAGGGCCACATTAGACCTTTTATGGAAATTGGACTTTCTAAGTATGAACTTCCAATCCTAAAAGGTCAACCTTTTAAGTGATATGGCCCAATCTTAGTGGGATTTGGGACTCTCTAAACACTTCGGCTCTTTAAAGGTCAACCTATTAAGTAGAACAAAAAAAAAAAAAAACAAAAAAAAAAACCTGTTAAGTGGGGTGGTCCAATGTTCTTATAAGTTGGCATTTCTTCTCGAGTTTATACGATGTGGTACTCTAATTTCTTTTATCCTATACACCTATGATAGTGCTGAAGTCCATCTCAAGTAATGATCCTACAGATGAGTTGACCATGGACTCTGGTTGTACTTTTCATATGAGACCTAGGAAAGAATAGTTCCTTGATTACAAGGAAAAGAATGGAGGCAAAATACCTATGGGGAACAATGTCTCTTGTGATGTCTAAGATATTGGCTCTAATATCAAAATGTTGGATGGCTCTATGACGACTCAAAGAGGAGTTGGACATATTCCTAATCTTAAAAGAGATGTAATTTCTTCCAGAATATTGGATACGAAATGTTGTTCTTACAGATCTCGAGGTGGAGTTTTTAAGGCCTCGTTCATCGGCGAACTGAACAAGGCCTAAAAGTCATAAAAGGAATAATGGTTGTGATGAAGGTCCTGCTGCAACAGGGTCTTTATGTGCTTCAAGGAGAAACTGTTAGTAGTGAATCAACAATCTCATATTTAAAAAAGAATCAGATAATATTGTGGCATAAGAGGTTGGATCACATTAGCATAAAGAGTATGCTGGATCTGGGAAACAAAGACTTCTAGACATTACCAGGCTCAGTGATTTAAATTTTGTTAAAGCTTCAACTTAGGAAAGGCTCACAGGCTTAAGTTCACATCAACAACTAACAGATCCCGGACAACAGGGGACTACATACCTTATGATCTTCAGGGATCACCACCGGCACCATTTCTCTTTCTAAATGTCAGCATTACATTTCTTTTGATGATGATTTTTCCAGAAAAGTATCGATTTATTTTCTTGACTAATAATGAAGACTAAGTAAATTTCTCGAATGAAAACCAATGCTTGAGAACCAAACTGGGAGGAAAATTTAAAGACTTAGAACTGACAGTGGCCATGATATTGTAAGAAAGATTCATGTAATAAGTTGATAAATATTGAGCTAAAAATGATATTGCACGAAAAATATACATGTAATATCACACTTTCTAAAAAATGTTATTTACTGCATTGTTTTTTCTTTAACAAAGCACAAGACCTGCTATTCGTTACATTATTTTACGGAAGCTGTTGTTTGCCACAATTCTGTAGAAAGAAAACAAAGAATGCTAGTATCAACGTATTAATTGAGGCTCTATTCCCAAAGGTTTCAAATCAGCCGGCGTACATTGGGAAAAATTGTAAACTCAAGTATGGAACTTCATCAAAAGGCCAGTAAAAAGAACAAAAACAAAATGCATTGTATTACACATGAAACATGGAGAATACACAAATACTCAACGAGGAGCCTCAAAAATAGTAAAAAAACCGGTGCCTGCCATCCCTAAAGCTAAAGCTAAATCTGTCCTAGTTGAAGTCCGAAATATCAGTAAAATAAAATTTTCAGCTTCCACTAACCGATGGGACTGCTGTCAGCTTTGCATCCTCAGCCTTTTCATGTTCTTTATTTAGCATCTGAAGACCAGCATTTCAAAAATTTAGAAGCTCATCTACATGCACTAGTCAAATTGAGGAAAAAAGAATAATAAAAAAAAAATCCTGCATGAACCTTCTAATCCTTCTATGCAAAGGCAGAAAATTTAATATTTTCACAAGCTATACGCAGCCATTTTTTACTTCCCACCACATCTTATAGGGCTTTCAAACACATTGATAATCATAGTGATGTTCCTTTCAAATCATATATACATGCAAGTGGCAAACGATAAATGAAAAGCATGTCACTGGATGCTACTGGTAGAAGAGTTAGAAGAAATAGCATGATACCTTGTTATTGATCAAGTTATGGAGGGCAATGACAGTTCGGATGAGAGAAGAAAGATATATAACCAGCATCATATCATTTGTTTTCACTGCATATGACAAGGATCAGATGCTAATAAAAAAAATCCAGAATATAATCAAAATGGACTTACGTTACTAGAAACTGAGAACATATATTTCTGCGAGCATAACATACCTGCAAATGCCTTGACTAACTCGGTCACATTGAGATTTGGAAGCAGATTAAACACGTCCTATAAGTGTAAATATAAATTACTTTGAACTTACTAAATGCTAACCAAATCTCTTAGAGCTGTTTGGAAGGTATACTCAAATCATGATTTGGGTTCTCATTGGCAGGAATTTTGTGAGAAAGAAAATTTTAAAATTTAAACTCTTTGTGAGATAAAAAAACGCTGTAGTAGAATCATGATTTGGGTTTGAGTATATCTTCCAAACTAAAGCCGGAACAAAGAGATTGAAAACGCAGAAGCAGTAAAGCATACATAAGAACTGCAAAACAGGATAGAATGCATAGAGGGAGCTGACGAAATGGCAACAGAAAGTACCTGCAAATGGTAAAGTATCTCATGATTTAATGGAAGCTTGTTATCAACAACAAGATCTAGGTAACCACGTATTTCTCGCAAGCGGGCATCCAAACCCTTTAAGGCTGTAAGTTTTCCAGTAACCTGAAGAAGGGAAAAAGGAAAGGAAAATAAAATAAAACAAAATAAAACATAATCCATTATTTAAGTTTGATATTAATACAACTAAAGCATCAACTGAAAACGTACTCCTGCAGTTGATAATAAAAGATGACAGCCTAGAATAAGAAACTGCAAAAAGAAACAAAGAACAAAGTCAATCTGACCTCCGTTGCAAGTGCACTAATGGTTGAATCCTTGACATCCCTTAGTAAATGTTCCACTCCTGTTATTGGATGTCATATGGATACGGTTAGTTTTTATATGAACATCACTAGGTAAATAATCAATCAATTTAAAGTATCAAGTTTGTGTCTACAAATACCAAACACTGGGAATGTGCATATCAACTATTACTCAACAATAAAAATTCATACGCATACCTATTTCCTCAACCTCATGAGCAGCAATCACAGAGGGCACATGAACAAAAATCTTTTGGCTTTTCTGAGTAGCATTCTGTTACCACAATCAAGGAAGATAAGCTCGGCAAATGTTTAAATGGAGATAATGGACAGGAAAAGGAAAAAGAGAACCTTGTAAATTTTATAGCCAGTCTTTTTCAATATTTGACAACGTTGTATCAGTTAACAAACCAAAAAACAACATAATTGATTAGAGCAAAAGCTATATAAAAACGAATGACGCAACATCTACCTCTTTAACCTCTTCAACGTCATAGTAGGCCTTGGTGGGTATTCCCAGCTCCTTCGGTTGGACATCAATGATAACCAAAACAGGATTTGGAACATAGCTGCAATATCAAAAAGATTTGTTTATAAAAAAGAGCAATAAACACATACAAATACTGGGGTTGCTAAGCAATTAAAACCAAACTAAAAGTAAAAGTTAAGCCATTAATCCAGATAAAAAGTCTCAGAGCAAAAAAAAAAAAAAAAAAAAAAAAAAAAAGACCAGATGAAAAGCCATGCTGGTGAAGTAGAGCTCCAAATGAACTCAATTGTTAAAATAAACTTAAACTATATCCACACATTTGGACAATTATAAAAACAGAAAATAGATACAGAAATCAACAACAACTATAAACAGTTGACTCCAATTGAATGCCCAAGATCTTACTTGTGGAACAATCTGTGAATATCTAGATCATTCTCCCGTAGCTTTGGTCCAGTACTATACCAACCTACAACATGCTCCTTGGCTGAACATTACAAGAAATCCACACAAAGATATAAGTAGTTATTCCGTTGAAAATTCAGAAAATAATCAGTAACTTAAAAAGTTGAGGCACACTTACCATTTATTCTCTTGAACATTGAAAACATTGATTCATGGTAGTTGTGATCAAGAAACCAAATACTGGGGTCCTTCTCATCCTCTTCAAAGGGCACTAATATTTAAGAAACATTTCAAGTAAACAAACGTGTCTAATTACACGGTAAATCGTGTCAACAAATGACAATGCAGGCATTTAATTCTTCAAATTTAGATTGGTATTAACTATTAACTCCACATCCTCCTCCAAAGTTGAGGTCCTAAGTTCAAATCCCCAGACTCTGAGTCTCTGATTTAAACTTTATAGAAAACTATGAATTTCATCTCACCGTGTTTCTCTAATACTATACATTTACAATGGTTTGTGATATTAAAACAATATGAACAATTAAAAAAACGGTAAGCATCCTCTCAATCAATGATAAATGATAGGATCCATATATTTTGGCCAAAGAATTACTTATATGAACTTATTGAACATGAATCCTAAATAGTTTGCATAACATCTAAATGGACATTTGGTTCACGGATTCAGAATTATAATTCAAAACTATTCTCGGTTTATGTGTGTTTTTTGTGAGAGAAAATACTGTAGCGAGTCACAAACCATGGCATGAATCCTCATACTAAACACCCTCTAAGTTGTGGTACAAGTGTTAAACATTACTCCACATACGAATTGTGGATTATCTTTCAATAACCCATAATAAAATGTTACCAACTACAGATTTTAAAGTAGAACGAGTCAACAATAAAGCATAACAAATCAACATCTAAAAGCCTTCACGATGATACAAATCTTGGAGCTTCATGTTTGTAATGGTTTCAACCATTGTAGCCCCTATATTTGGATAGCACCCAACCCTAACATTGAAATACAGGCAATCACATAGGATCAAAATTCATGAACCATGAGCATGAAAACCTTACAAAATGCAAAACCAGTCTGTCTTAACTATGCTTCTGCGAATGTGTAATCGTAGTTTGAAGGCTTAGATCTCCATATTTCTAGTTCTTGAAAATATCTGATCTTCTCTGAGCTTCTAATCCATTAACAAGTATCTTAGTACTTTACTTGCTAACTAATGTTTACTCCAAAAAATAATATCGAATTAATAATGCAACTTAATACAAAGCTACCCACGAAATAACTCCAAAATAATACAAACAACAAAATGAAGGAAAATCCTCAATCACATTGCTGCCAAAATCGAAAAATTAAAAGCCTTCCCTGTTCTAAAAACCCTAATTTTCATTCCAGCTACTGAGAGAGCCACGGAAACCAAAAAAAAAAAAAAAAATGCAAAATCTAAATTCCAAATGATCGACAATTTAATAAAAAAGAATCTAAATCTCTAGGGATAAACATAAACATAAAAAAGAAAAATTGAGCGTAAGAAATTACTGAAGAATTAGGGACCAAAAACGAGATTAAACAAGGTAACAACAATGGAGGAAAACCTAATGACTGAACCTGCGTAGCTGTTGGTGACATCGACGGTGCCTCTGAAGGAGCTTCCGAGTAGAACTCCGACGACTCGCTTCCGAGTGTCTTTGGCGACTCGGTTGTAGTTATCGACGATGCTGAGCAACACCAACGGGTGGACTATGACCTTCTCGATGGGCCTCGATGATATTTGCTGAGTCTTTATCACGTCCATGGAGATTTTCCGATCTGTTCTCCAACGATTTTCTGAATTTCTTCGTTATGAAACTGTAGTCTGAAACCCTGGTTTGAGTGTTTTGGGTCGCTCAAGAGAGTTCCGAGCAGAAAACCCCTAATAGAAGAATAGAATAAACGACAATAAAAAAGTGAATTCACTGTCCAGCCCTTATTCTCCTGACCAAAGATGCAAGAACGGGCCAATTCGTCCCATTCTCTTTAGGTCCACGCGTGTTGTGGGTTGGATTGGCCCAGTTTAAGAATTTTATGGGTCAAATTAGGCCGGTTCGTATAAAAATGACTTCAGTCCAGCTCAGTTCACGTGTTAATTTTGCGTGGGCTAAGTCGGGCCGTACCGCGGGTCTTGATTGGGCCGACCCATTCAAGACTCATCTTGGCCCATCATGAGTCTAGATAGACCAGCTCATCTAAATATGTAATTTTAAATTTTTTTATTTTTTATTTTTGAATTTTTAAACAAGTTAATAAATATATAAATTTAAAAAAATAATATTTTATTTACGATTACCTCATTAAATAAAAATATTTGTAAGGAAAACTAGTGGAACAAAACCTTGATAAGGAGAAAAGAATACAATAAGGATAATTATACATAAGATGTTTACAAAATTACTAAAAAAAGAAAAAATAAATAAAAATATTATGGGCCTAGATGGTTTGGGCTGGGACGGGCCATTATGGGCCTAGATGGGCCAGGCTGGGCCGGCCCATCATGGGCCTAGACGGGCCAGGTTGGGCCGGCCCAGTCCAGCCCAAGCCCGGTCTAGCTCATGATTTTTCATGGGCCGTGCCGTGCCAACCCACGGGCCGATATATGTTGGCCCAGCCCAGCCCACTAGTATTTATGGGATGGGACATGCCTTGAACAGTAACGTGTCGTGCCGGCCCGGCCCATCACTATGTCAGGATGGGTCTGGGCCGGCCCACGGGCCCCGGCCCATTGTTGCATCTTTACTCCTGACTCCTCTGTGATAATAAAGGGTACAAATGACGTTTAGTTCGTGAATTAAAACAATATGATTATAATTATTTTTGATTTACGTGTATTTTTTGTGAGAAAATATTGTAACGAATCACGAATCATAATTCAAATCAGAAGACGAATCCCCCAACCAAACAATAATTTTCGTCCCACTTGGAAGAGATGGTGCGAGCAGGGGCCTTAAGAAAAAGCTTTTGGCGCAATTACTCTCCATAAATTTTACATTTTAACAATCAACCTCTAAACTTATAAAAATATTGTAACATGCCCTATATTACTAATTGTTCAAATGCTTTTATTAAGGCCCCACTTAGTGCTGAAACTTTGGACGGGCCGCCCGTGACCACCGAAAAGTCCGATTTTTTGCCCGATGACCGAACCCGATCTGCCCGAAATTCGGGCTGCCCGGCCCGTGCCCGAAAATTCCCATGGACGGGCTTCGGGCAGCTGAAGCCTGCCCGTGCCCGGTCGGGCTGCCCGATGCCCGACCGGCTGCCCGAATTTTTTTTTTTATATTTTTATGTTGTTTGAATAAGTATTTGTATAATTACAATGTGTTATGTATATTACAATTTGAAATATAAAATGAACACACGACACGAACGATATATAAAAAAATTTACTTCTTTATTAATTTTTAAATTTGTAATTCATGATTGCCTCATTAAAAACCTTACCAAGAAAAACCCAATTGGGATAAAAACTTGGTAAGGAAAAAAGAGTGCAATCATTGTGGGACGAATTACAAATTTGATGAATTTACAAAGTCTATAGACTCTATACAAGTACAACTATACAAGATTACAAATTACAAGAAAAACACTATACAAATTAGAAATTACAAAGTAAATAAATATTTACAAAGAAATTATCAAGATGAAGCGTAAGGATCATCTTGAAAATTAAAAGTTAATCTATTAAATTAAATCGATCCATTCTTGGTTTGCCGGGTGAGATTGTATCGTGTAGCGTTGGTCGGAACGGTCCCAATCCTTGATGCACACCAAAGCTTCAACAATATCCTGCTTTGCGTTTCTCCGTTCTTCAAGTATTCGGCCGGTTATCTTTGAATGCTTGTTCGGCTGCAAACAGATGGAGACCGGGATTGAAAAAATATCCATTGCCGATCGTGTTAGGATCGGCCAAGTTAATGCTCGTGCCCTCGACCACTCAACCAAATCAAACACCTCACTCATCTACAACTAAGCCCTCACTCAGTGCACGCCATTAACTCGTTGAATCCGCCGCCACCTCTTGATGAAGATCCACTTCCACTCCCAGATTCTTCTTGACCTTGAGTCGTCGTCGTCGTCTTCTTCTTCTTCTTAGACAACCCGAAAACATTCAAGAATGAATGTGGATTGTCGTTTCGTTGTTGCGGTTGTTCAACACGAGGTGTGTTTCTAAACCTACTTTCATAAGAGATATATAGAGAATATATTTTTTCCTTTATAATAGGATCTTTGGTCAAGAGTGTCTATAGCTAAAAATTCACCTAAGTTATTTAATCCACTTTCTAAACCTTCTAATTTTAATCTAGGGTCAAAAAAAACACGAAACCATACAACATGGGTAATTTAGACCAATATTTTTAAATTTCTTTTCCATAGAGGCGATAGGAACTCCTAAAACCTCATGTGTCCTAAATTCACTAAATAAAATGGACATTCTTAAAAGTTCTCCTAATGCTAATGGTGAAGTTGGGCAATAAGTTCCACTAAGTTTTAAGGTAACTTCATGAAATCTACCTAAAAAGTTATACAAAAGTTCGGCAATTTGCCAATCAGTTTCATCTATAAATCCAGTTCCTAATTTTGCACTAACATAATTTGTTATAGCATCTTTATAGGGGATGCATTGTTCAAGCATTATGTAAGTAGAGTTCCATCTTATGGGCATATCTAAGGCTAATGCTCTAGGATTTTGATTACATGCTTGTAGAAATCTAAACCAATCTTGTATTCTTTGATTACTACCTTGAATCCAAGCAATGTTATCTCTAATTCTTTTAATATGACCTGACATTGATTTTAAACCAGATTTTACTATTAAATTAATTATATGACATGCACAACGTTGGTGGAAAATATCATTACTACCGAATAAACTTAAATCATTTTCAAAAAGTTCTATTGCTTTAGTATTCGCATTGCATTATCTAATGTTATGGCCATTATTCTATCTCTTAAACTATATTCATCAATAACAGATAAAATTGTGTTATATATTAAATTGGCGATATGTGATCCTATAATACATTTGAAACCTAAGATTCTCTTATCCAAATCAAAACCTTTATAATAATGTCCGTTCTGACTAAATAATCCTTGTTGGCAACGGGACCAAATATCCGCCGTTAACGCAACGCAACCACTAGTAGAGTGTAGAAGGTTGATTAATGCTTCTTTTTCTTGTTTATATAATTTTAATGCATCTTTCCTAAGAGTAGTTCTAGAAAAAAATTGTGCATTAGGATTATGTACAATTTTAATATAACGTTGCCAATTTCTTTGTTCAGGAAAACTTAGTGGTTGATCTAATGTGGCTATTAATCGTGCCATTTCCATATGATCAACTTGCGGATCGTATTTCCACGTGCTTAGACCGCCGGTTTGGTGGTCAAACGATAGTGTGTTTGGCGGAGTTGATCTCCGCCTCCTTGCTTTTTGAAGACACTTTTCGGTGTCTTCTTAAGTGTAGTGTCGTGAATAGTGTTACCTTGTAATTTCTCACCACAATATTTACATTGAGCTACGTATTTAATGTTACCGTTATTGTCGACTTCCTCGAATGTGTTGAAGTGCTCCCAAACTGCTGAGGTGCGCTTGCATTTCTTCTTAGAACTTGCAACACTTGCACTAGCACTACCGCTTGCCTCTCCTCCACGACCACTTGTGCCACCACCATTGCGTCCCCGACCTCTAGTACGTCCACCAGGGGTTGGATTTGCAGTTTGATCAGCATCTCTTTCCATAGTTTGCGATTCCTGTGATTGAAAAATATTAGGAAATTGCCCTTCTTCGATGTTGAATTGGGCATCAATAGGAATATCATCACCACCACCATAACGAGAAGAAGCCATTATGAAAAATAAGAGAGATTGAGAGAGCTTAAGAGAGATCGAGATTTGAGAGAGATTGAAGCGAGATTAAGAGAGATTTGAGAGAGATTAAGAGAAATTGAGAGAGATTAAGAGAAATTGAGAGAGAATGAGAGTTTTGGGGTGAGGAAAATGGTTGGGGGGAGGGGGGTATTTATAGGAAAATTTTTAGGTTGAAAAAATAAAATTTTTCCCTCAAAAATTCGGGTCCAACGGCTACAAAATTTTCGGGCAAAAATTCGGGCAACGGTTCAAAATTCGACCGTTAGGTTCAAAAATTCGGGGCAAAATTCGGGTTCGGGTTCGGGCTCGGGCAAAAGGCCGGTTTTTTCCAAAATTCGGGCATTTCTGGCAAAAATTCGGGCAGGTCGGGCAACTTCGGGTATTTGCTGGAAAATTCAAAAAAATCCGGCGAACGGCAGGGGTTCGCTTCTCCACGGCGGCGGGCTATCGGGGGCACACCATTTTCGGGCTACCCGAGCCCGTGCCCGAAGAAAAAGCATTTTCGGGCGGCTAGGGGGGCCTGCCCGCCGAGCCCGAAAAAATTCGGGCATCGGGCATGCCCGCCGCCCGAAAGTCCAGCACTGGCCCCACTCAGTTTGTCGATTTAAGTTTTTAATTCAAGCTGAGACGTGACTTTATTTAAGAGTTTTTAACTATAACAGAAAAAGGTTGATGTGACTTCTTGTGAGAGCTTTTGACGGTAACAAAAATGGAATTGAAAACTCAAATCGGTGAAATAAACGATGCTTAAATTTAAGAGATTAAAAGTTTAGGAATTGAAAGATTTGTATTACATTTGAATTGAGATGTTATAATTTTCGTCAAATTTGCTTTTTTTACATTAAATTAACATAATCATCATCAAAATAGGGCATATTGTAATAATTTTATAAGTTGATGAGCAATTTGTCAAAATTAAAATTGCAGTAAGTAAGTTACTAAAACCATAGAAGTTTAAGAGCAAATGTGTAAAATACCTGTTAAAAAAATGTGCAATTACCCATTTACACCGATAAATCCAATCCAATCTAATTCGGAAACCGCAAATAATTGATAAGTGTGGACTGGATGGAATGATATTTTCTTAAATGTGCACTTGTGTGGATGCGAATGTAGATTGAGCTTAAAAAGTAACGGATCCACACTTATATGTATTAGTCAAAAATACACACTTAGCGCGCGCGGCTCATTTAAAACAATAGTTATATAAATTGTTAAAAAAAGAGGACGAAAAAAGAAACAATAAAAGAAATAAAGACAAAAGTGAGAAAAAATATTTGAAGCAAAAGACATGAAAAAATACATAAAACAATTAAGAAAAAAAAACATCTGTGTAAAATGTTCGCAATTGAAGCTTAAATTTATGAGAATTACAGGTAAAAGATATTTATATATGAACACGTTTGAGAATAAATTAACTTAATCAGGTAATTAGAAAAAAAAAATTAAAAGCTATAAAAAAAGTATTTAAATGAGATATATTTGAAAATACATAAAAATCAAAGATTAAGATGTAATAAAAAAAAATAATGGAGTAAAAAAGAATAAGAGAAAAAGAAAAACTTAAAAAAAAGGGTTAAAAAGGAAAAGAGAAAAAAAAAAGCTAAAAAAGTTAAAAAGAAACCTAATTCTCTCTTATGAGATAAGTATAGTTATAGATTAAAATTAAAGGTTAAAAGATGCAATAAAAACGATAAGTGAGGTAAAAGAAGAAAAAAAGAAGAACTTAAGAATTTTTTTTTTTTAAAAATGAAGAAAAAAATAGCTTAAAAGGTTTGAAAAAAGTTGGTGGGCAATGAAAAGAAAATTTTAGATTCTATTCATTTTATCGACTCGAATTTATAATTTAAGTTTTATTACAATAAAAAAATTTTAGAAACAGCCACATTTAATTTTTCTATTACAGTAAAAAAAAATTACAAAAAATTATTTTTTAATTTAAATTAAAAACTCAAATTAACAAACTAAATAAAATTTTAATTTTTATTTAAAAAATATATTTAAATCACGATTTATAAAAAAAAAAACGGTCCTGATATCAAGTCCTGATATTATATTGTACTGATATTATATTGTAAGAGAATTAATAATTTAAATTTATAAAAGAGACAAACGGTCCTGATATCAAGTCAAATATCATATTTCGATAAGGAAACATAAACCGTGTACTTCAAAAAAAAAAAAACATGCTTTATATTTCCCAAAAAAAAAAAAAGAAATATCAAGGAGAAAATTGCCTTCTCCATGGTCCTCGCGATCGTAGCTTGTCGATTCTTCGGCGTGGCTGCTGCTGGGCTGCGGGAAGGAAAGGATGTGAAGATAGGATTGGGCGGATTCACGCCCCTCGGCCTCGCAATTTGATCTCTCTCTCTCTCTCTCTCTCTCTCTCTCTCTCTCTCTCATCGTACGCACTCTTTCCTCCTCTGTCTCTCTTGTCACCAAGGTTGTCGAAGCCAAACTTGAATCAGCCGGACTCGTAGTGGCAATCAAATTGGCCTCTATTTTAATTTTATTAATTTTCTTCAAAAGGAAAAATTGAAAGGTTTCTTCCTTTTTGATATGTTCTTTGATTTTGATCGGGTATTTTGAGTAGATTTTCCTTCAATACTTCTTAACATTGTTAAGGAATCTGGGATGGAACAATTATATGCTTCTCTTTGCACCCTCTATCTGGGGGAAAAAAGAATCAAGCATTTACAAATTTAGAGTGTTGGAAGAGCACAATTTGTGGAAACAATTTTCGTTGATAAAAGGAAGCCGTTTATTGAATTCATTCTCGTGGCAACAAAAAAAAAAAAAAAGAACTAAATTAGAAATTCGAAAATGAATTACCAAATCGGAATCTCTAATCCATCACATAGTGAAATAGAAACATTAGTAAGTCATCAATCATCAAAAGACTGATCCATACTTTGATTATGCTTTGGTGCCTCCCTCTCTTCTGATCTTAAAACTTTTCTGTCATACCAAACAGCCACCAAAATATACAAAACCAGATTGGCCGCAGTTAATGCAGCCAAAACCCAGTAATACTTATCCAAGCGACTCATATTCAGTGTATCTTGGACCCAACTGGGATTTCCTCCCCTAGAACTAATCTTATCAACAAGAAAAACCGACAAGACACTTCCCATGTTTCCAACTCCAAAAACAGCCATAGCAAAGTGAGTCATATACCTATCCATAGACGCAGGGCCATTATCACTAAAGAAAAGTTCAATGCTTTCATGTGAAATCCCATCTAGGCCGCCGAGAAGAAGAAACTGTGGGACCAACCAAAACATACTCATGGGAATTCTCTCTTTAGGTTTGTCAAGCAAGCCATGGCTTTTGACCACATCTAGCCTTCGCTTCTCTACTTTGGCAGCAGTAATGCAACAGTGTACTGCTAATATCATTGACACTGCAATTCCAACTCGGATTGCGTACCGGCGTGGTGACGATCCATTTGAAGCCAATCTGGAATAGCAATTGGAGAATTGAGACTTGGCTTGATCTCGAAAGAATACAAGGATCGTAAGAGGTACGCTTAAGCGACCAAGCTTGCGGTTCATGTGGTTTGCTTGATCAAGGAAGTAAGTGTTTCCAATGGAATATACAACTCCTAATATGAAGAAGGTCGTGCACATAGGAATCATGCATAGAATGCTCTTGGTTTCTTCTACTTCTGTGACAGTACAGAGTTTCCACCTATTTTGTTGTTGGTCTGTTAGTAGAATTGCAGCCTTGTCTAGGCACCTGCATTTATAGCATAGTGTCCATTTTCACAATTAGTACTGATCAATTAAAAAAGAAACATGCAAGGCTTAAACCTTATAATAAGAGAGTGAAAAAGGTTTAAAAAAAAAAAAAAAAAAAAAAGAATTATACCTGAGGCGACGAGTATGACGCATTTTGTGAACATTGTTGTCATTCCCCTCATACAACTCAGAGGCATCTTTTGGGCATTTATGGAATACTTTTGATGCAGAGGCAACAATGACCCTAAACACAGCAGTTAAAGGGCTTCCTTGAGCTGTGTCATAATCATATGAGCCAGTCAAAAAAATAAGTGTTGCCATCCCCGAACATATGGCTGTGACACCAAATCTAATTGACCATGGCTTTATGTAAGGAATTGCTATAGCTCCAATTAAAGGGACGAGGATCACTGCAAAGACGCCTAAATAAAGACGCAGCTTATCTTGATCGCCTGACGACTTTTTATGCTCCTCAGTGAGTATCGACAAAGATGTCACATGACCAGATAATCCTACAGCTATAAGAGCTAGTGCTGTATAAAAGAGTGTCTTTTGCCCAACGCCAACACACTCGGGCTTATATTCACTGCAAGTGCCTGCTACCTTTGAAAGGACTGGCGGAGTCGACATTGACAAAAATCCTAACCCCTGATTGGTTTCAAATTGATTACGAAATTCTCCATAAATTAAGACCAATACAAATAATTTTGGACAAGGAAGATACTTACAATACTGCAGGCAAAGTTAGAGAGCAAGACCATCCAATAGTTACCCATGAAAGTATCCACAATATATTGCAATGTGAATGGCATTATTGCCGTCAAGCCCCAAAACACATTGACAATTGCAGCAGCATGTGTGTAAGTGAGCTTCCAAACATCTGTTAAGTATGTAATCAAAGTAGATATCGAATACACGGCCAGTATATCCACCCATGCCAGAACTACAAATGAAAATGTTCCGAGTTAGATAGTTAAATAGTAACATATGCATGACATTTAAAATTCAATAAGAAAAATAAACTGGTGTATAGACTAGTGCACTAAACTTTTTGAGTGTGTGCGTACTACCCACCAGTGATTTTTAGAAAGGAAGATGCCATTGTTTTTGAAGGACTTTTGTATGCTCACACCTTTCTGACAGAGAGAGAAAAAGAAGACGGAAATTGGATTCAATGGCAAATTATCATGAGGGAAAAATGATGAAGAAACTGATACTAAAAATAAAAATAGCTATTTTACATGTGTAAATATAAAAAGGAAGGATATATTTCCAATAGCTTCAACATGGTGTTACCTGAAACTGGATTTAGATATCTTTCTTCAATGCAAAACTCTCTTCAAGATTTGCAATCGGACTTTGGAGCAACTAATTAACACTGTCCTCATCATCTCGAAGAAATTATGTATACACGAGAGAAAAAAAAGAAAGAAAAAAGCTAGAATTACATGTGATATGTCATTTGTTTCATTACCTGCTTTGCAACCTAGACCTTCTGCTGCCTCTATTTAAATTAATAAATTTTGGATTTTATGCCTTAGAAGAATCAGCAGCCTTTTTCTAGCTCTAAACATGAAGGACGAAGCACATGTTTAGTGAAACAAGCAAGGGATTTAGTTTCATCCCATTATAGAAGCAAATATATATTCTTTAGAACTTCTATAGGATAAAGAAAAACAGGGGACAAAAAGATTCTTAAGAACTTTTGAAGGCCAATCTTTAAGCCTTGCTATGACGAATACAATACAGTAATGAACTATTTCTAGTGAATCCTAATAAAGAAACAATCACTCTTCAAGAGTTAACAATTTGAAATTATTATTATTGAACTATGTCTATTTAGAGTATTCAATACCAGCTTCAACTTAATAACAAAAATTTCTGACAAAGAGAAACATGATCCAAACGAGAAAAGCCAGAGAAGATTTTATTGCAGCAAAGATCGAGCTGGTTTTCTTCTATTTATCTTGTGTACAACACAATCTGGGATCTTTATAATCTATTAATAAAGTAGTAAAAAGTACTCGATGTCTCAACAACTGGGGTTTTGTATTTCAGCAAGTTATATAAGCAAGCTATTATAACAAAAGGCACAGCATATTATATTGTAGACACTACTTTGACAGAAACAGGAGCATTATTAACTAAGATCACATCAAATCTTCTAATTCAATCCCTTTACATGTTTCGACATCGATCCACTGATATTCTTTCATGTTTTCCAATTCGATCTCTTCTGATTTCGCTTCTTCTTCTCCATATTTTCTGATAAATTTTTGTGACCATACAAATTTCGTTAGCAGAATGTACACAAATATTGTGGCCCCAACAAGAAAATAATCACTAATGGAATTTCTGCATCAGGTTAATTATGTTTTTTTAAGGCTTTAACCAAACCTAGTCTTGGTTTTTCCACTTTAATTAATCAGTAGCAGCATAACTACATAAGATTGCAAATATCATCGACATTTCTCCTCCTATAGGGGCAGCAAACTGTAAGAGGGATTGAGCTAAGCAGTTCGACGACGTTCAACAGTGATTTTGAAAAGCCGTGAAAACTTTGACCGTGTTTGAAATTGATTTCGTTTTTATTTTTCACTTTTTTCGATAAAAAAAAAAGTGAAAACGACGTTTGACGTAATAAAGACAAAAAACAGAATGAAAATGATTTTTTAGTTTAGTGTAAAATGAGAGAGAAATGAAAAATGAATTTTAGTTGTTTTTCATTTTTTATTTTCGTTTTCTCCTCTCTCTCTGCTAGAGAGAGATAGACATTAATAAGTTTTTTTATACTGAAAATAATCTCTTAATAAAATTACTAAACGCATTATCACAAATGATTTCTGTCTGAGATTAAAAATGTTTTTATTTTTATTTTAATACAAAAAATAAAATTATTTTGAAACGAGTTCCAAACGCGCTATTTATATTCCAACTTATTAGTTAAATTTTATAGATGTTGAAACAAATAATATTTCTTAATGAATTTTTGATCTAACAGCTCTGTCGTTTTTTTTCTAATATATATATATATATATATATATATATATTTTTTTTTTTTTTTTTTCATGAAATTTCTTTTCCAGTTATTCACTTTATTTGTATGCTTTGATTGTTCTCTATGAAAATATTGATGACTTGAATTGGTCCTCTTGTTATGGTAATAATTCTAAACATTAAAATTTGTATATTGACTTCTTTTTTCTTAAGGAAATATTGCAATACAATCACCAATTCACACTCTAATAATCTCCTATTACAGGAAATACAGTTCCGAAAAACCACTTGTTCCACCTGTAAACTCAAATGAAATACTTAAGAGGATAGTATGTGCATTTTGGTCCTTGACAAATTCTTTGGGTGGGATGCAAAGAAAACAAGTAAATATGCTTAATTTAGGCTACTAATTAGGGGTGCAAATTGGCTGAGTAGATTATGGTTGAGCTGAAAAATTGAGCTTACCCGACCATTATGGGTTGATAAAATTTTAGGTCACGACATTCTCTTAAGTCTACAAACCCGTGACCTTTCGGGTGATCTCGGGTAGGGTCGGGTTACTCAGGTTTGTGATCTCAAGGACCACATGATCACTTTTTAGTCAATTAATCTGTATTTGTTACATAAGAAATCATTATCAAACAGAACATGTCTTTCCTTCAAGAGATGGTCTAAATGCAAGGTGAACAATTAAAACACTCACTTTGAAATCAAATACTTTCAATATAAATAAAGAATGTCCTAATTCAACAACTATGGCATACAAGTATTTTTTTACACAAACCGTGAATCCAAAACATAAATAAGTTAACAGTTTAAATGCATAAAGTCCATAAACTTATGAAAGAAAATTTGAAGTGTTGGACATTATTTTACCTACTTTGAACATGTTTGGCCGAGTAGAGTTACCTCGAGTTCATGTAATCCCACCCTGCGCCCCTACCCGCGCAGTGTGGGTTAGACATAATTAAAACTGAAAATTAAATAAAAAATTAGAAACCCGTAATTTTCGAGTAGATCGGCTTAGCTCGGTCGGGTTCATCAGGTTCAGAGTGATTTCTTACAGCCCTACTACTAATCAATATTTATTTATTTTTTTGTTTTTTCTAAGGAAATCTTATCAAACTTGAATTTTACGTATGTTAAATTTTCTTGGCAATGACCGGGTTTGGCCTTCTAAAACTAAATATTGACGCAACTGTGGTAATTCTTCTTTTTCCAATTGGGGCCGGGCACGACTTCTCCCATCTCTTGTTTTTTTTTTTGTACTTTTCACCTCTGCTCTTTTCTTGTTATTGGCAAACGCTCTCTAGAAATTTTTGAGGGCGTTTAAAACTCATTATAAATTGATTTTATTTTTATATAAAAATAAAAATAAAAAAATTTTAAAAATACGTCCATAATTTTATTAAAAAATTATTTTTAATATAAAAATATCTATTAATATCTTTCTTTTTCTTTCTGTTCGAGAAGAGCAGAAAACAAAAATAAAAAATGAAAAATAATTAAAAGTCGTTTTTCATTTCTTTTTTATTTTACACTAAACTAACAAATTATTTTTATTTTCGTTTTTTATTTTTATTGCGCTAAACGCTGTTTTAAAAACGTTTTTATTTTTTTCTTAAAAAACGTGAAAAATAAAAACAGAATCAATTCCAAACACAGTTTGTCTTTAAAAAACCTGTTCTTGTATTGACAATTTGTGAGACCTCTCAAATAGTAAGTTTAGTTTTTTACCGTTAAATTCGATTAAAATTACATCAAAATCTATTTAATAGTTCATTTTTCAATAAGGAATCTCTTAAAAATATGAAAAAAAAAAAAAAAAAAAAAAAAAAAAAAGAAAGAGAAAATGCAAAACTTAGTCGGCAGAGACAAACCAAAAGAATGTTATAGTACTTATTCTTCCGTGATCAGTGATTAGTGAAAACATAGTTGCAGTGAGACCAATAGTGATTATAAGGTACAAATTGGACAATAATTACAAAAAAAATTTAAGTTTTTAATTTAAGTTAAAATATAATTTTATATAAAAATTTTAATTATAAAAAATTATATTTAATTTTTTATGAAAAATTTTAACTATAATAAAATTAAAATTAAAAATTTAAATTAATAAAATGAATTAGACCGGAATAACTATATGCCTAGCACGAATCTTAACCGCAACGCAAAGAAGAGCCCAACAAGCAGCAACATGTGACGCTTAAAATGTGCTGACTTTTCATATTGCCAGATAGAGACTAAATTAAATAGTATGATATTAATTACGGATTCGTTTAGTTCGCTGATTCGAGTTTTTAATTCGAATTGAGATGTGATTTTATGTGAGAGCTTTTTTCTGTAGCAAAAAAGTTAGATGTAATTGTTTGTGAGAGCTTTTTACTGTAGTAAAACTCAAATTCTAAACTCGAATCAACGAAATGAACGGGACCTACGTTTATCGGACCCCCCCCCCCCCCCACGTGCTTGTAGTAAACTAGAAACGCTCAACTTCAAATGAGGCCGGACCCAAGATCGATCCAATAAAAAATAATGAAGATTTGGCCCACATCTTCTAGCTTAAGAAGGGACCACTTAACCCTGAATTGCAACTATCACACATAATCAAAAAAGAACCTCAAGTTCAATACCCGACAAAACCTTTAATTGGTATGAATAATATACTTAATATTAAATGTTCCAACTTTTTGATCAATTACAAAGTGAGGAAATTATCTAACTTAAAAGATGCATTCATAGTAACAGCCTAGTGTAGGTTCATAAAGTCATTTATTCTACAGAATTTATAGACACCCATGCTACATTTTTATAAGGTAGATGAGGATTCATTCTGAGTTGTAGATAAACAAAAAAAGAGAGAAGATAGTAAATAGTACATTTATAAAATTAAATTAAGTAAATAGTAAAATTTTAAAACTATTTAAAATAAATAAAAGTTTACTATGTAAATGTTTTATTGATGATTAGTGAAAAGAATTTTTTTCACATAAATTTATTTTACAACTGATGAAAAGATTTTTTATCACGTAAATTCTTTATTACCAGTCATAAATGAACATAATTAAACCGTAAACCTCTATTTATTTTAAATAGTTTTAAAATACGTTATTTATTTATTTAATTTTAAAATTTTGTTATTTACCACCATTTCTGATAAAAAAAAATTTCACAAGTAAAAGTAATGATAACAAATTGGTTATAGGAATTAAGCATTTGAATAACCAAGTAGGTTTAATGTCCTGTACTGATTAATTAGACGGATTTGGGAGTTGTTTTTCTGTTTGAAAGGAAAAGTATATTTCATACCATGAAAAGGCAATACAAACATCAATAGACACCCAGATAGCTTTGATTATAGGAAACACAAAATTAACAAACAATTCATTTGACTTATAAATATGAATGAAACATGCAGGATAAGTGTATACTGGGTATCACAA